>JANHMN010000004.1:87198451-87242210 GCA_030674055.1 Rhabdomys pumilio
CAGAGAGAGACACAGAGAGAAAAAGGGAGAGACTTCAGAGACTTTTCAAAGGTACTCCATGGTGATGTATTTCCTCCAAATTAGGCTTTTTTCCCCTCTTATATCCCATTCAACTAAAAAGTCATCAATATATTGATGAGCTCAGCACTTTCATTAGCCCAGCACATCTCAGCAACGCTATCAACTAGATACTAGGATATCAACACAGGAGACTTTGGGGACATTTTGAATACAAATAGGTCCTGGACAGGAGAGGTGGTTCAGTGGCTAAGAGTACCCATTGTTTTTGCAGAGGGCCCATGTTTGGGTCCCAGAACCTACATGGTGGTTCACAATCACACATAATTTCAGCTTCTGGAAAGACAATGCCTTCTGTGTCCTATGACCTCCAGGCATGCATAGGGTACATCCACATACATGCAGGCAAAATCCTCATATCCATAAAATAAATAAGTCTTAATTTAAAAAACTGCATAGGTCTTGAATGTGTACTGACTTTTGTCACTGTTCCCGGAACAATACGGTGGGACAACATTTATAGCATCTACACTGTGTTAAGTATACAGATAACTTAGAAGTAATTTTATGTTTATGTGAGGATGTGCATAGTTATATGCAATTTCTATAACATTTATATATAAATGATCCAAACCGGTTTTGGTATCAGCTTGGTGATTTGGAACCAATGCCTTACAGATACTGAAAGGTAGCTATTCTTATACTTAACTTATTCATAAAAAGGGTGTAATCCAGATATGTGAGACAGAAGAGATGTACAGAGGAAAGGAGTGAGGAAGGGCGCCTTGGGACTTCCATGAACTTTTGTGTGTATGCCATGCTCCACATGTTTACCCACTTAGAGTTTCTCCAAAACCTGTCCCTTGGGTTTTTGATGGAGGATTTACTGTGTAAGAGTACCTGATTAAGTGATTGGCTATTGATGATCAACCTAATTCTCAGTTTCTCTTTCTTTCCCAAAAATACATGGCAGAGAGAAGAAGGTGTGGGGAATAGAAGATCCAACCCCCGAACTCTGTGTCTCTTCCTAGCATAAAGAGACTGATCTGTAGTTTGTCTTTTCGTTGTTGATGTTTTTTTTATTGCTCCTTTGATCTTTCCATTCCATAATTTCAAAAGTATCTCACTTAGCTTTTAATTATGTGGTCCCAGATTTCTTATCTTTATTGATGTATTTGGTGTGGGAATTTATGCCCATGCACATGCCATGGAACACCTGTGGAGGTCAGAGAAAAGCTTGTAATAGTTAATCCTATAAACTCATAAGTTTTGGGACTAGAACTCATGTCATTAGGCTTGATGGCAAGCACCTTTACCGCGGAGCTACCTTACTGACCTCATATGTCTGTTCTAATCATCATGTCATGGGTTTCATAGTTACTTGTTATCTCTTTAATTCATACAAAGTCTGCTTGTTAGCAAAACAGGCCCCAGGCAGGAAAATGAATGTTGATGAGACCGTGGGAGATAAGAAAACAGAATGGAGGGCACATTGATGGTGTGGTTGTAGTATGTAACTATAGAGACCATGTTGGTAAGTTTTAGCCTGAGCAGACAAATGAGCTTCTATCTCCATTCCTTAAAAGTCTAATAAGTCCATATCTGATTTCAAGGTGATGAAACAATTTTTTTCTAGACCTATCAGAAAACTAATAATTAGGATTAAAGATAGCTGTGTAAATAGTTTTAGGGAATGGAAGAGGCTTGAAGCAGGTTAAGTACTTGAAGCCGGTGTTTAGTACCTAACTATATTGTTAGCTTGTCTTTAGAAGGATCAAAATGGACAGGAACACCAGTTTCCTGGGAGAAGGATAAAAAATGGTATTTGAATGACATTTATTTAAGAGAGAGAGCAGGACCTAGGAGTTAGGAAATTTGAGCAGTGTGTGTACGTCTCTCAAGGGGAGACCGTGGATTGATGTGTGAGAGCTCAGCCTGAGGCAGAGTGACAAAAAGGAGAAGCCAGGGCAAGCTCTATTGCACAGACAGTTGACACCGGCAAAATTGGTCTCAGAGACTTAATCCTTAGGCATTGATCTGCCATTTTTACAGTAGGACGTAACACCTGACAGGGGGCTCAAGTAGATCTTGGGGTCTGTGGAAGAAATAGGAATAGTTCCTGGAGAAATTGTTGCCTCAGTTAATGAAACCAGGGAGAGAAGATCAGATGGTAGATTAGGGCTTGAAACACTGAAGGTTAGCACTTGATCATGACCCAAAGTCATCTTAATTGTTTCTTCTGGCCATTTTCAAGCAGGTTGCAATATATAGCTGTGGGTGATATTTATGTGATGACTAGACGTACAAGTGTCCTCTGAATTCATGCTTTGAAATCTTAACTAGAGACTGACGACTGGAAGAGGTAGGTCTTTTGTTAATTGATTAATCCAAGACATGAAGCTTCTACATCTTTAATGATATTTGAACCTGTAGCAAGATTTATTTTAGGCAAAGTTAAACAACATTTACCCGGATGTGTGGGAAGAGACCCATCGCTGCACAGTATTTTTTCCCCATTTTATTGAAAAGAAGAGGCAGGGGATTTAGGAAGGGTTGGATCATGAGGATGGGGCCCTTCTGAGTGGGACTGGTTTCCTTATAAGAGAGATCCCTGAAGAGCTCTCCTCTTATCTTCCACGTGAGGCAGCAGTGAGGATGTGGGCCTTTGTTAGAGGTTGAATCTGCTGATACCTTCAGATTGGTCTTTCCAGCCTCCAGAATCTCAGCAAAGTAATTTCTGCTTTTTATGCACTCCTCAGTGTCTTGGGTGTTTTGTTAGAGCAGCCTAAGTGTACAAGAGAGTGAATGTTTTCTCTTCCTCATTTGGAGTTTCTGAAGAAGGACTGTTTGACTTTATCATTGTGAAGAGTACTACTCAGTAACCTAGGTCCCACACTCCTTCCAGCATATGGAGTGGCAGGAGCTGTTGATAAAGCTGTGTGGGACAAATTAGGCTTGGAATGAACTCCACGAGAGTCTTGGTTGGGGCTATGGTTTAACAAATGGGACGTTAGGGTAACTAGTTTCTCTAAAACCATTGTAATGACTTGAATGAGAAAGGTCCCCCCAGGCTCATTTGTTTGAATTCCCAGGCCTCAGTGTGTGGAGCTGCTTGGGAAAATTTAGGAGGGAGGGGTGGATTGTAGGTGTGTCACTGGGAGGCAGGCTTTGAGGTTTCTGAGCCACTGGGTTCCCTGCCTCTCGCCTTGTGCTTGTGGATCAAGATGTAAGCTCTCAGCTACTGCTCCAGCGCCATGCCTGCATTGATGCTTTTGGCCATGATCATTATGGATTTTAACCCTCTCTATCCATAAGCCCTCAACAAATTCTTTCTTTTATGAATTGTCTTGGTTCTCATATCTTATCACAACAATAGGAAAGTAATTAAGACACATACCATATGTACTCAGTTAAATTTGCTTATTTCACATTTCTAGATAATACTCATAACTTTTTAATCTGTCTGAGATAAATTATAAGGATATATTACTTCTGAATCACTTATAAAAATCTTTCTTTTTGTTTTTTTTATCTTTCACTTATTATGAAACATAGCTTCTAGAGTAATTACATCAATTTACTTAATTCTTTTGTTCACTAAATATTTGAATCATGAAATCATAGTACTAGGGAAATGTTAGTGACCCCCCTCCCCCACAAATACATACAGGAGCCAATCTGATGCAACTCACAGAGGGTCTTTATTCTATTTGAGCTAGCTCGGGCTCCTTCAATGTACCACTGTCATGCAGGATGGTTTTGGTGGTGGTGGGAAGCCCCTAATATTTATCCAGGCAAGGCTTTATACTAAGCAGCAAGCAGCGGGTAAGCATGCAAGCATCTAATTGGAAAGCTACTGTGTATTTTAACATAATTGGCTGGTGCTAGGAGTCATATCATACATTTAATCTCTGCTCCCCTCTGCATTGAGAGTTGTTAGGCAGCGGGGTGGACTTGTAACCTGGGGGTGTGGGTTTGTTGGGAGAATAACTGGAGATACTGGTCTTGTTAGGGATTAGCCTAGAGACTGGAGCTAGGCTAGTGTTTTGTTGGGGGGCAATTTGGAAACTAATGCTAAGTACCAGCTGTTAATATATCTAAATTTAAACTTAGGTTAGGTTCTCTAAAATGAACTTAAAAGATTTGGCCCCTCAATATAGCAGACATTATCTGTCCTCACATAAAGTTAACAGTTGAGGTGAGACTTGCTTTTCAAGTTTGATTTGTTGACGCCAATAATGCCACCTTTCATTTACACATTGCTTTTTTATTTTGCATCTCTTGCTCAATGATACTTAAAATTATTGCACATGGACAAAAATGAGTTCTGTTCTCAAGTTGTGTTTCCTTGTTTTTAATGCTGTAGCTACTGATGCGCTTGTCTCCAAGCTGGAAGAATGCTATTATCACATGTATGTTAGGGAATTGAAAAGGAGGGCAAAACTATATAATTATATTACAATCTCAAAAAAAAAAAAAAAAGAAATTCTTTTAAGAGTTTATACTCGCTTCAACAGATTGTCACAACAAATGTTGTAATAATTACTTCAAGTCAGAATTGCCTTTTCTGTCCAGAAGCAAAGCCTGGTTTACTCAGGCATGAAAAAATGGTTGTATTATCTGACACTTCTGATGTGCTAGTGTGTGCATGACTGCTGTCCTCTGGAGCCCAGCCAGAGGAGTCCCACGGTCAGCAAGCTGCTGGTTATGTGCTTTATGTGTTAGGCTTTGGCAAAATAGAGCCATTCCTCACACAACCAGTGTTTGCTGAGATCAGCAGAATGGGAAGATGGAGTGTGCTTACGGTTTTTGGCTGTCATATGTTGTGCAGTCACTGACATTGTGACAGTAGGTGGCACTCTAAGCCCAGATTTCTGCTTAGACATATTAGGCATATTAGGTACGGTGGCAGTCCCTCTGGTGAAGTTGGGTGAGCATAACTCAGTGTCTACAGGTACAATGCCAATGTCTGTAAGAAGCCCCTGTTAAACTCACATCATCACCAGCCGGGACTTGAATGTGTCTTTGTTTGAGCTGTTGGGATCATTCCAGTTTGGAGGCAAACATTTCTTTTATACTTCTAGGAAACCCCCAACAAAAACTGAAGGACATTTTAGATGAAGTAGAACACAGGCATGCATGAACAAAATTGAATATTTGTGAATATGGTTATATTGTTTGAAGGGCCAAGGGACCATAACAATGCTTGTGGCCTCTGGTACTCCATGATTAAACATCAAAGTAAATGTGATTTTTAGTTAATACATTATGAAAAATAGTATCATTTTGAACAGAGTCATAGATTTCCACTATAGGTCTTCTTAAGAAATGTCAGTGTTTGTTTCCATGCCTCTATTGTTGACACTTGGTCTTCCCAGAGTGTACATTAGGAGGAAGTGTGCTGTCTTGTGAGTTATATACTTAAATTGTATTAAGAATTTTGGTTTAATTGTTTCTGAGGCATTTATCCCACAATTATTAAATGTTTCTAAGTTGTATTCAGTTTACATGTAAACTTAAAATCACTTAGGAGATTACATCAATCTCAAAGTACTACAAATGCTTTAAACTCATTTGGTGATTTATTGGCTGGTCTTTTAAAAGATACCCTTATAAGAAATTAATGAAGTTAAAAAAATAACACCTCAGCCTTCACAATAACTGGAAATCATACTTATTTTGTCACTGATAATTGTGTTTTCTGGCAGCAATGACAGCTACTTGATTCTTATGAGAACTGAGAAGAGTATTTCTTTTACTTATCTTAATGAAATTATGAAGACAGAATCTGTGAAATAACCAATATCTTAAGAAAGTAGGATCTTTGTTTCTAGTGTTTAAAAACTGAAATACACTGTGTTCCGGGCAAATGATTTGCAACAAACGATTGTTGCAAATTGCTACATTTAAGAAATTTTGAGTGACTTATTCTGCCTTCTTATGGATATTTCAGAATATTCATTGAGAATGCCCAGCAACCTCAGGGCAGAGGAAGCTAGCTGGCGTCTGTGCAAGGGAAGATGATATGTATTTTCTGATTCATGTAAATGTCCACTTGCTGACACTTTGTGATTCACAGCTTTGTTTGTGGTTTGCTTGTACTTAGTACCTTGGGCAATAGTTTCCCTAATTCATTATATGTCAGGTAGGACAGTAGAGTGGCCCAGAGAGAAACACTTGCTAAATTGTACTAAAAAAGACAAAAGTATATCTTTCCTAAAATATTCTTTTTTCCTTTTATAAGTGCTACTATTGGTGTAGTTGATATTCTTATGATACTGCATTTACGCTCATTTCTCCCCATATTGGAAGTAAACACACTTTTTCTTTTAAAATGTATCTTTTCTATTCATTCTTTATAAAAGTCTTTTGAAACCATCGTTAAGTTCCCACTGTTGTAGGATTTATGTGTACTGCTTTCTGTTTTAGCAACCGAAGAGTGGTGATATTTGTCAAGAATAGCATATTAGTTTAGGATAAAAATTAGGCTATAATACATATGATGCTTGAAATGATTAAATACCTATTAGCTGATATTATTTCGCATACTTCATGTTCGTTCTATATTGTTTGCTTGAAATATTATAACAGCATTGTGTTAAAATAATTTCAGATTCACAATGCAAATGAGATACATAATTCTAACCCAGTAGCATCTATTCTTAATCAACTCTCCAACATGGACACATATTTTACAGGTAAAGTAGCCTTTATGAGATCAGAAAAATCTAGCTAATCTTAACGTACAGGACTGGAACATATTCTCATGTTATTTATGTATCCAATTATAGACCTTTTTTTGCATAAGGGAAGCCACTTAATGCAGCTGATTCTTACAGATACTGCCACACATGTGCATGACAATGACTGAAGCATTCCTGCTACAGAAAGAAATTGTTAACAAAGTGTTTTAGCTACTTTTCTCCTTGCTGTAACAAAATACCTAACAAAACCAAGGAGCTTATTTGGCTCATAGTGTGAAGGTTCAGTCCATCATGTTGGGGTGGGGGGAGGGGCTGCATGGTAACAAGGAAGCCAGGCAGCTCCTCACTCTGTGCAGGCTGGAAGCAGGAAGACAAATACTTATGTTCAGCTCATTCCTTTTTGTTTTATTCAGTCCAAGACACTAGTTCATGGAATGGCGCTGCCTACATTTAGGGTATGTCTTGCCTCTTTAGTTAATTAAACCTAGAAACCACTCAAAGACATGCCCGGAGATGTGTCTCCTAGGTGATTCTGGATCCCATTATGTTACAATATAAGCCATCACATAGGAAAAGTCATCTGTAATAGAATATGTCCTGCTGGGGTTTTTCTAGACACCCAGGAACTGAGGCTATTTACCTTGTCTTGATTCTATGCTTGTATCTGGTAGGCATAAATGATTAGGGCTTCCTTCAATGTCTAGGACTTGGATTGCACACTCCCAAGTACTCCTCCACCCCAATAACTCAGTTATAGGCATCTATTACACTGATACCTTTTTATCCAGTTTTTAAGAAGATTCTAGCACTAAAGAAATCCCCTTTCTTCTTTAGATAGGAAATGTGAATGTTTCTCTTCTTTGCTATGAGCCACATATGTTTCTTTTAAAGTGTGATTGCATTTAAGCACTACCTGGATATCTGTACCCTCGGAGATGTCCTATTATCCTGAGCAGGGCTTCCTACTTCTACACCAGTGTAGGATTACACGAAGTTTCAATTTTGGTGAAAATTTCTTTTAAACAAGATTTACTCTTTGTGAGGATAATATTGTCCTCACAATATTTTTGCAAAATATATTGCACCTGTGCAATCTAGAGTGTCACAAAATTTACCTCTACTCTTAATATTTATTAATTTGGTTCTTGCTAACAGAACTGTGTGTGTGTGTGTGTGTGTGTGTGCCTATGTTCATGCATGTGTATGTGCATGTGTGTGTGTGTGTGTGTGTGTGTGTGTGCGTGTGTGTGTGTGTGTGTGTGTGTGTGTGTGTGTGTGTGGCCTTAACTGGTATTTGTAACTACCTTCACTACCATTCTGTATTTCCTCCACCCTCAGCAAGTAACCCAACAGATCTTGACTCTTTCCCTGAAGGAGTAGCACTTAGCTTCATTCCTGATGGGTCTGTGCCCCTGTTATCCTGCCTAGATTAGGTTGTAGTTTTTCAGTGACTTTAAACAAAGGGCATGGTAGCACCAAGAAATGTCCTAAAGGATCTCCTGCACTCAAGACATAGTCTTTTTTTCCCTTCCATTGTGGAGAGGCAATCCAATCTCCCCTCGGTAATCTGGATCAATCATCCCCTCTATCACTGTTATGTGTTTCTTAACCTGTTGGCTTAAGGGCACCATAAGCCCAAAGAGGCCAGAGAGAAGCCTGATCTTTCAGTTCAGTGAATGTTTGTTGTGGCTTCTGGCAGGAGTGTTCCCCATTTTGGTTCACTTCTAGACCAGCAGAATTTAAGTTTGTGGGAAGAGAAACAGGTAGCAAAAAATTACTAGTAGGTCACTAGGGTCCATAGTGAGTGGAACTATTCTCTATTCCATCTCCTGATCCCGAAACCCTTGGATGCAGGCTATTGGAGAACCTATATAATGGATACTGATTTAAAGCATAGATCTCCTTTTGAAAAGCCCTGCTCCAAACCTCCAGGCTTCAACCACCTAATTGTCACTGTAACTGTGTTTTCAAAAAGCCATTCCATCCTTCTATCAGGCCAGCTGCTTCAGGATTGTGGAAATATGATAAAGCCAGTAGGTTCCATGATCATGGGCTCACTGCTGCACTTCTCTGGCTGTGGAGGGATTTCCTTGGCATACCATAGTGGTAGATAAGTCATTCTGTAAGTCCATGGATGGTGGTTTTGACAGAAGGAAAGTGCAGGAAAGTGAAATCTATAACCAGAAAACGTATCCACTCTAGTAAGGACAAAGTATTGTCCTTTCTATGGAAGAAGTGGTCCAACTTAGTCAACCTACAACTAGGGTCACTGGGTGATTATCTCAAGGAGAACAGTGCCATATCTTGGGCTCAGTGTTGGTCTCAGTAGCAGCTACAGACAGACCAGTCTTGGTGAATAGCATTCCATGCATAATTCCCATCTCAATCACCATGCCCTCTTTTTTTTCACTTTGTTGGCAAATTGGAAATCCTATTCCAGGTTTTTAAAAAAATCTATCCTTATACTCCTGTTGCTCTAGAACTAGTTCTGTAACAAAATCCACATTAATTAATTAGGGTTATCTGGAGGAACAGAATTAATAGAATGAATGTGTATTACATATTCATATATTTTATTATATATATTTTATTATATATGTTTATATATATATATGGGATTTATAGGACAGGTTTATGGGATGTGGTCAAACTAATCTGACAATGACTGTTTATTAGTGGAAAGTCTGAGATTCGAGTAGTTGTTCACTTCACGAGACCAGATGTTTTAGTTAGTCTTCAGCACACACTGGCATCTAGAGGTAAGTTCTAATGCCAGTGAAGAAAAGAATCTTCCCATCTTAAAAGGTCTGTATTAAAGGTACATTTCCCCACCTCAAAAGACACAGATTAAAAGTGGATTTGACCACTTCAAATGATTTAATTAAAAACAATTTTTTAAATTTAATTAAAAAAAAAAGAAAAGTAAATCTCTCACATGTGTTCCGGACCACTTGGGTTTAGTTCATTCCAGATGTAGTCATGATGATGACCAAGGATAACTATCCCTGTCAGAGTGTAACATAGACACAACATTACATAATCATATCGAAGGGGGCGGGGAATAAAACTTTAGGTATCTCACCTAATATGTCATAGCAAGAAAAGAAATACAAAAAGGAAACTTTCCTCCAGAGCTGTATCGTTTTTAGTTACTAATTGGCCGTGTTCTTCTGCATAGGATGAAGCTTTGTGGTGACAGCCCAGTTGAAGAGAAATTGGATCTAACGTGTTTCAATAAGTGAACATGGTATCTTTGGATGAAAACTTGTTACTGTCAAATTGACCAGAAAATTATATGGTTTCTTTGAGAAAACAATGATAATAGGTTTTCTGTGCAACAAATTACCTATTTTTCCCCCAGATAAATGAATTTCCTGAAAGATATGAGCTTTCTAATCATTCATTTATTCACTCACCTATTGCTTATTCAACTTTAAAACCCATCAATGCTTGTTGAACACTTACTTTGCCTCAGGCATCCTGCTAATTATGTATGATCATTAAAAACAAAGTGGAAAAATCCCAGATACAGCTAATCAGAACATGGATTTGTGAAATGCAGGGCTGGGTGTTGTGACTCAAGTCAAGACTGTAATCCTAGGTTTTAGGAGACTGAGGGGAGAGACTTGCTGTGAGGAAATTTAGAGTTGGGCTGTGTGTCAAGGCCATACTGCGGAAGGGAGGAAGGGAGGAAAGAAGGAAGGAAGGAAGAGGGGGAGAGGGAGGGAGGGAAGGAGGGAGAAAAATTCAAATGTTGTGCTGGCTAGTCTTCTGTCAACTAGACACACAAACTAGAGTTATCTGGAAGCAGCAAATCTTAACTGAAAAAAATGCCTCCCAAGGTCCATATTGGTGAAAGAGCAAATCTCTTTCTGGTAAAGTCTCAGTGTTGATCATTCATCCACTCTTTAGCCAGCAATACTTATCTTGTTCCTTTTAGGTTTCAGAACACTGAGTGTCTACCCAGTTCCTTATGGGTTTTATTCCATTTTTTTGATGGCTGTAAATTTCTGACCCTTTTCTCACCCTTTGATTTCAAGTTTTCCTTTAACTAATTGAAGTAATTGAGGATGTGAATGAGAATATTATTCAGGTTTAAGGTCTACATGGATCTTTGCCTTTGTTAGAAAATAAATATGGTATCCTTGGTATTTTGAATATGATATTATAGAAACTCAGAATTCTATTAAATTCTTCTGAAGAATTTTGATATTTTTCAGTTTTGGAGAATCAGTTTGATCTAAACCTAAAAACTTGATATTTTTGCTAATAGTATTTAGCTCAGCTCTGTTCAATTCAGGTATAATGTTTATCTAACTTGTACATAACATGGTACAGAAGTCAATGTATTAAAAGAAATTATGTCTTTTTTAAAGATTTATTTATTTATGATATATAATACACACACACACACACACACACACACACACACACACACACACACATATATACATACTGTAGCTGTCTGCAGACACACCAGAAGAGGGTATCAGATCTCCTTATAGATGTTTGTGAGCCACTATGTGGGGCTGGGAATTGAACTCAGGACCTCTAGAAGAGCAGCCAGTGCTATTAACTGCTGAGCCAACTCTCCATCCCAAGAGTCATGGAATACTCATGGTATACATTTTATACTCGTGATATAGGAGCCAAACAGAGAAAGAAAGCCAAAGTTTTAAGTAGAATTTAGTGCTTCCTCTTCAGATGTTTCTTCAACTGGAATTCTTCCCTTACCCAACAGTGGCTTTTTACCCAGGATTCTGCTGGCTTTTCCAGAAAGGCTTCCAGTTCACTTTGAGTTTTCATTGCTCCATGTCATAGTTAATTCAACCAGTAACCATAAAAATGAAATTCATGCAAAACTTTATTTCTTCCAAGTGATTTTTTCCTCCTTTCATTCCCCTCCCTCCTATTATCGCTGTACCTTTTTCCTCTTCCTCTACTTCTCCTCATCCATTTCTCTCCTCCTCCCCTTCCTCTCCTCCTTTTTCTTCTGATAGAGTCTCTTATTTCATATAGCCTAGGCTGGTCTTGAACTTCTGCACCTCCTCCTGCTGCCTTCCCAAGTTCTGGGATTACAGGAGTCAAACATTCAAGTGAAGTGAGTCTCTAAATATCTTTCCTTTTGCAAGAAGCTCATGGTTGTTTTCTCTGAGATGTGTGAATCTGGTGTGAATTCACCCAGAGGCCCTCCTTTCCCCAGGATGGCCTCCGTCCTTCCTCAGTAGCCTGAGCATACTTGCTCAGTTTCTTAATATGCCTAAACAAAATCAAGTTGTGCTGAAAACCAAGGCCAAATCAAACCAGTAAGAGCCTGAATGTGGTGGTCATTCAGGGCTACATAGTGAGACCTGTGTCTGAAATGAAACGCAGTGAAGTGAAGTGAAGCAAAACAAAAGGAAAACCAAAATCAAAACACCCTCCACAGACAAATAAACTTTGTAGATATTTGGGATGGAGCACATTTTATGATGATTAAGGGGCTAGGATTGAACATCTCATATGGGTTAAATAATATTTATATTATTTAATATAATATAATTATATTACATTAATTTTATATAAATTATATATATAAATTTTTAATATATTTTATATATAAAGTATATAATAATTTTATAGTTATATATTTTATATATATAACTATATATAAAATAATTTTATAGTTGTATTTTGAATATTTTTTTTAATCCAATGAAAGGTCAAGTGAAGCATTTTGTGAAAGCAGATACTTCATGGGAGAGTCTTTTTACATTTTGTTTTTCCCTTTGTACAGCTTGTCTCTTTAGTCTTCTCTTTCTCTTAGTCCATTTCTTCTCAGACTAGGTGAAACAAAGGATGCCTTTCAGAGTTTCTTTCCCTCAGCCATTCTCAGATCACTCTCTGCTATGTTTCTTCTGCCCTGCATATATTTTTTAGACCATCCAGGATCTATGATTAACTTATTTCCCAGAATCCCAAATGCAAAGATGAGAGATAGTAAAAATGGCATAGTTGGCTTTCCGTATTTGCAGGTTCTAGGCATGGATTTAACCAACTGTGGGTTCTAAGTATGTGAAAGAAATTGCATCTATACTGCACACGTATAGGCTTCCTGTCTATTTGTATAACAAACACTATAAGAGCTGTTTAAATACTATTTGCATTGTATTAAGTATTATAACTAATCTAGAGGTGATTAAAATTCATTAAACAGAGGGGCAGGCCACACCATTCAGAAGAGCAGGTGAGTGACGTGTCTGCCAGCCGAACTGTGGCACTTCCAAGACTCTGTTCCCAAAGGCACATTGCAGCCCTCACTAACCCCCAACTCACTTCAGCCCACCCTGCACTGCCCCCACCCCTAATTCTAGCAGACTTCTGCTTTCCACAGATCCAGGGAGGTTAAGTAACAAGGAAAGCTTGAGAATGCATGCAGGGATCTCCCTGGGAAGGGGAACTAGAAGAAATTTCACAGGTAGATTGGGGATGGGTGGGCTTGGGAACAGGAAGAATCAGGCTGGGAGAGAGAGGGAGAAAATTCTTGGAGAAATGGCTGAATTTGACAGACCTCTCAGGGGCAGGTGGAAACATAGTCAATGCAAAGTCCATGGAATCTATGTGAGTAACCGTAGCAAAGATTCCAAGTAATGGCGAATATGACGGCTGAACGGGCCAGCTTCTGTAACCAGGCAAGGCCTCAAGTGCAGGGATTGGGATACCAACACAGCCCCAAGACTTTTGACCTACATTTTGTCTTACCCGCAGAGTGTGCTGGAACAGGAGCCTAGCAGAACTGTCATCAAAGAGACCAAAGAGACTTCATACAGCAACTGATGGGAGCAGATGCGGAATACTATACAGCCAAACGTTAGGAGGAGTTCAGGGAGTTGTGCGGAGGAGCAGGAAGAAGGACTGGAGAAACCAGAGAGGTCAAGGACACACCATGAGAACATGGACCACAGAATCAACTGACCCTGTTCATGGAAACTTGAGAGGTCAGGGAACCTGCAGGGGTATGACCTAGGTCCTCTGCATGTATGCTGTGGCTGAATAGCTTGATGTTCTTGTAGAAATCCTAACAGTGGGAGCAGGAGCTGTTCCTGATTCTTTTTGCCTACCTGTGGGACCCTTTACCCTTCATGGGGTTGCTTTGTCCAACCTTGCTGTGATGGTATCGTGCCTGGTCTTATTGTAGCTTGTTATGGTGTTTGTGGTTGCTATGCCTGGAAGGCCTTGTCTTTTCTGAGGGTGTTGCGGGAGATATTTTAAAACGGTGGCACCCAATCTGTCTTGCCAATCGGGGCTGCCATGTTCCTGACTAGGCAAGGCCTGTGGCCATGAGTGACAGCAAGCGGCATATTTATTTAAATATTAAGCAAAGGTTTTATATGTTTGGTAATGTTCAATAACAATATGCCCATATAATTAGAGATATTTCCAAATTAGCTAACTTAAATATAAGATGTTACCCAGGACTGCATGCCTCTTCATCCTCCTACATCTCTGCTCTCTCTCCCCCTCACCTTGCTCCTCCTCGTCCTTTCCTCTTCCTCTCCTTACTCCTTCCACCTTAGCTCCTCCTACAGAGGGTAGGTGGGTTGTGGGATGAGGGCTGGATCTGGGGGAGGGGAGAGAGGTTGGAGAGGAAACTGAGGTCAGGATGTGATATATTAGAGAAGAATAAGAATAAAAATAAATTTGCATACAAATTTTAACCCATGTAAATAAAAAGCTTAGGTGACCAGGATGACAGAGGTTTTTTTTTTTAGCTTTTTCATACCTATACCTTTATGTGGGACACTGTGCAAGGAAAAAAAAAAAAACACATTAGAGGATGTGCTATATGGCACATTTGCTAATCTTTTAAAATTACAAATATTGTTTTTAATGTTAAAAATAAAATTTATTAGAGTTATGGGCAAGCAGTTAAATGTAAATACTCCATTAGTTTTCACGATGGGCTTGAACATTCCTTGATTGTCTGTGTAGAGGTGGGGTGGGTCCTGGACTCGGTCCCTGTGGATTCTGAGGGAGGCACAGAGTTAAATAATGCATAGTAAGCACCATTAAAGGGACTGGGGAACACACACATATTATCTTCTACATTCTTTGTAATTGATTACAGCTGGTTGAAAGTATAGACTATGATTCCCCATCTCCTCATTCAGACACAGCTCAGGAATACTTGTGAAATGCTCTTATTCACAAGAATCAGAGTGGCCGAAGGGGACAACTTGACGGACTAGGTGATCTTACTTCAGCAATGCACGTTATATTTTAAGGTGTGCTAGCTGTCATGTAGCATCTTCTAAAATCACTTTCATTAATGCCCACAGTGTTCATGTATGTGCTGCCTTCATTGATGTGCCCACACAGCTCCATCCACGGTCTTTAGGCTGGACATGATAGGATCAAACATGGCCTGCGGACCCCAGAGAGAAGCCAACTAGCCCTTTTGAAGTTATGGGTTTGGATGGTACTTTCTTGTGTTAAGAGGATTGTCATACTTTTACATGGGCTTGCCAGGTGGGAATTTTTAATCCTCAAGGCACACCTACCACATAATAATGAGATTGTTGTTCATGCTAGTGGGGACTGCCAGAGCTTTGCTGATAGCCTTCAGTGTCACAGGCCATAACTACCAATGTGAAAATATCACTTGGAAGTGAGACTATTGCGTTGGGTAATTTTCCTTTTTGTTTAAATTTTAGGACAGAAACAATCACTATCAGAGGAGTTGTCCCCTACTCCTTTCTGTGAACACTTTCCACTTTCTAGGTGACTTTGCAGGTAGGAGCATCATTTGCCTAAGGAAGACATTTTATTTTGGCCCAAGAATTTGAGTCATGCATGGAAGATCAGGGACCAAATGACTTTGGTTAAAATAAAAACATTAAACATTCTTTTTGAGTGACCTTCCTGCCTACAGTGTAGGCGCCACAAGATAACATTTAAAAATAGCTGCATGTCTCTGTGGAATTCTACCTCGGCTGTCAAACAAAACTGTAGATAAATAAATTATCTTGTTGAATGGATGATTTGTGACCCCATTTTATGGTTTTGGTGTGAGATTTATCTGTATCAATTAGTTGCCAGCTGATTGCTCTGTCTCTTCATGAGACATGCATCAATATCAAATGTATTTCTGACATCAATTCTGGAAAGAACTCTTACCAAATTCAAGTTTCATTAAACCATACAAACTTATAAATAGAGTAGTAAGAGGTGGGCAGGCCAAAGCCTACCACTGTTGGTATGGCCGTAACTGGACCTTGACTGAACAGAGAGCATGGTAATCCTACTCTTAGCTAGCCAGCTGCTCAAGGCTGTTGAGGAACTTCAGTTATCTGATTTTGGCAGGAAGACAGGACATCAAGTAGAATTTCTTTTCTTGTAATTTCTCTGAAATGTTTGTTTCTATTTGGAACTGCAGTCAGAAAACAATTACGTTATGCAGATGTTAAAGTCATACATTTGGCTTTCTACATTCCTGAGGTAATTGTTGCCAAATAACTTTACTTGCAAAACTTTCTATGTGATCCTGTACTTTGGAATAAAGGTAATATGTGTAGATGCCATTATTTGTATATTTCTTTGATGAGAGAATAATTCCTTTAAGGGAAGTGCTTTTAAATGTTTGACCCCTCAAAAGAGCGCTGTGTCAAATACCATTATGTTGAAAAGCTGTCCTGTATTCATACTTTTCTTTCTAAGATAAAGGCTCATTACTTGTCTTGGTAAATAGAAGAAAAAGATTGGGACTACAGATAGTCCATAAAAAATGGTTTTCCTGTAGGACTTGGTGTTATGGACAATTTACATACTATCTTTGAAGCATTATTGTTTTTCTTTTGTTTTCATTGATTTATTTACTTATTCACTTTAAATTCTGATAACAATCCTCCCTCTCCTCTCAGTCTCCCCAGCCCCCTCTCCTTTCTCCTCTGAGAAGAGGGAAGCTCCTCTAGGTACCAACCCACACTAGCACAGGTCACTGAAGGACTAGGCAATCCTCTCTCACTGGGGACAGACAAGGCAGCCCAGTTAGGAGAACAGAATCCATAGGCAGGCAACAGAGTCAGGGACACTCCCCACCCCCACTCTAGTTGTTAGGGGACCCATATGAAGACCAAAGCTGTACATCTGCTATGTATGTGTGGGGGATCTAGGTCTAGCCCATGTAGAAACAGTATTTTTTAATACTTAACTGTTTCAATGATTTGTGTGAAATAATCATAGTGTATCTCTTTAGTGGATATATAAAATTATAGTATTCTTGAAGAATTTTCATTTACATTTTAATATTTATGTTTTTATAATTAATTAAATAAGTAAAAGAAAAATGGAAACAATATTCATCATTTTGTTTACAAAACCAAAACTGAAACCAGAAGAACTTCTTAAAAAAAAAGTGTTCAAAAATTAACCATATCTTTTCTGAGATTTCTAAATTTTTTATATAAATATAAATTTATATCAATAAAACAAAAGCATAATTCAAAGAAGAGAAAAATGAGGCAGATCCCTAAATAAGAACTATTAAGTCAGTAATACCAACTCATTCTGCTTATTTATTTCACGCGTGCATGTGTGTGTGTGTGTGTGTGTGTGTGTATGTGTGTGTGTGTGTGTAGCGCCTTTATCCACTGAGCCATTTTACTGGTTTAAAAACCTTATTTTACTATAAGAATTACAACCAGACTTCTCACCAGAGACTATAAAAACCAGAAGATCCTGGACTGATATAATACAGACCCTAAGAGAACACAAATGCCAGCCCAGACTACTATACCCAGCAAAACTCTCAATCAGTATTGATGAAGAAACCAAAATATTCCATGACAAAACCAAATTCACACAATATCTTACCACAAATGCAGCACTTCAAAGGATAATTGGTGGAAAACTCCAACACAAGGAGGGAAACTACAACCTAGAAAAAGCAAGAAAGTAATCTTCCAACAACCCTAAAAGAAGGTAGCTATACAAACATAACTCCACTTCCAATAACAAAAATAACAGGAAACAACATTTATTTTTCCTTTATACCTCTTAATATCAATGGACTCAATTCTCCAATAAAAAGACATAGACTATCAGACTGGATACATAAACAGGACCCAACATTTTGCTGCATACAGGAAATGCACCTTTGTGAAAAAGACAGACACTACCTCAGAGTAAAAGGTTGGAAAACAATCATCCAAGCAAATGGTCCCAAGAAACAAGCTGGAGTAGCGATTCTAATATCAAATAAAATCGATTTTCAACCAAAAGTAATCAAAAAAGATAAAGAAGGACACTTCATATTCATCAAAGGAAAAATGTACCAAGAGGAACTTGCAATTCTGAACATCTATGTCCCAAATGCAAGGGCACCCTCATACATAAAAGAAACTTTACTAAAGCTTAAAGCATACATTGCACCTCATACAATAATAGTGGGAGATTTCAACACCCCACTCTCAACAATGGATCATGGAAACAGAAACTAAACTGAGACACAATGAAACTAACAGAGGTTATGAACCAATTGGACTTAACTGACATCTGTAGAACATTTCATCCTAAAACAAAATAATATACCTTTTTCTCAGCACCTCATGGTACCTTCTCCAAAATAGACCATATAGTTGGCCACAAAACATGCCTCAACAGATACAAAAGAGTGAAATAATCCCGTGTACCCTATCAGATCACCATGGACTAAGACTCCTCTTTGATATGGACAAAAACAACAGAAAGCCTACATACATGTGGAAACTGAACAATACTCTACTCAATGATAATTTGGTCAAGGAAGAAATAAAGAAAGAAATTGAAGACTTTTTAGAATTTAATGAAAATGAGGACACATCATATCAAAACTTGTGGGACTCCATGAAAGCAGAACTAAGAGGAAAAGTCATAGCTCTAAGTGCCCACAAAAAGAAAATGGAAAGAGCATACACTAACAACTTGATAGCACACCTGAAAGCGTTAGAACAAAAAGAAGCTAATCTACCCAAGAGAAGTAGACAGCAGGAAATAATCAAACTCAGGGCTGATATCAACCAAGTTGAAACAGAAAGAACTATACAAAATATCAACAAAACCAGGAGCTGGTTCTTTGAGAAAATAAACAAGATAGACAAACCCTTAGCCAGACTAACCAAAGGGCACAGAGACAGTACTCAAATTAATAAAATCAGAACTGAAAAGGGAGACATAGCAACAGAAACAGAGGAAATTAAAAAAATCAGATTCTACTACAAAGGCCTATATTCAACAAAATTGGAAAATCTGGATGAAATGGACAATTTTTTAGATAGATACCAGGTACCAAAGTTAAAGGAGGAGCAGATAAGCCATTTAAACAGTCCCATAACCCCTAAAGAAATAGAAGCAGTCATTAAAAAATCTCCCATCCAAAAAAACTCTGGGGCCAGATGGTTTTAGTGTAGAATTCTATCAGACCATCCAGGAAGACCTAATACCAATTCTCTTCAAACTATTCCACAGAATAGACACAGAAGGAACAATACCCAATTCATTCTATGAAGCTACAATTACGCTCATACCTAAGCCTCACAAAAACTCAACAAAAAAAGAGCACTTCAGACCAATCTCTCTTATGAATATTGATGCAAAAATACTCAATAAAATTTTCTCAAACTGAATCCAAGAACACATCAAAGCAATCATCCATCATGATCAAGTAGGCTTTATCCCAGGAATGCAAGGATGATTCAATATTCGGAAATCCATCAATGTAATCCACTACATAAATAAACTCAAAGAAAAAAACCACACGATCATCTCACTAGATGCTGAGAAAGCATTTGACAAAATTTAACATCCCTACATGTTAAAGTCTTGGAAAGAGCAGGAATTCAAGGTCCATATCTAAACGTAGTAAAAGCAATATACAGCAAGCCACTAGCCAACATCAAACTAAATGGAGAGAAACTGGAAGCAATCTCACTAAGATCAGGGACTAGACAAGGCTTCCCACTCTCACCCTACCTATTCAATATAGGACTGGAAATCCTAGCTAGAGCGATTAGACAACAAAAGGAAGTCAAAGGGATACAAATAGGAAAGGAGAAAGTCAAAATTTCTCTATTTGCAGATGATATGATAGTTTACTTAAGTGAACCTATAATCTCCACCAGAGAACTTCTATACCTGATAAACAACTTCAGTAAAGTGGCTGGATATAAAATCAACTCAAACAAATCAGTAGCCTTCCTATACTCAAAAGATAAACAGGCTGAGAAAGAAATTAGGGAAATGACACCCTTCACAATAGTCACAAACAATATAAAATATCTTGGAGTGAATCTAACCAAGCAAGTGAAAGATCTGTATGACAAGAACTTCAAGTCTCTGAAGAAAGAAATAGAAGAAGATCTCAGAAGATGGAAAGATCTCCCATGGTCCTGGATTGGCAGGATTCATTTAGTAAAAATGGCCATCTTGCCAAAAGCAATCTATAGATTCAATGCAATCCCCATCAAAATTCCAAAGCAATTCTTCATAGAGATAGAAAGAGCAATTTGCAAATTTATTTGGAACAACAAAAAACACAGGATAGCGAGAACTATTCTCAACAATAAATGAACTTCTGGGGGAACCACCGTCCCTGACTTCAAACTGTACTACAGGGCAATAGTAATTAAAACTGCACGGTATTGGTACAGAGACAGGCAGGAAGATCAATGGAATAGAATTCAAGATCCAGAAATGAGCCCACACAACTATGATCATTTGATCTTTGACAAAGGAGCTAAAACCATCCAGTGGAAAAAGGACAGCATTTTCAGCAAATGGTGCTGGTTTAACTGGAGGTCAACATGTAGAAGGATCCAAATCGATCCATTCTTATCTCTTTGTACAAAGCTCAAATCCAAGTGGATAAAAGACCTTGATATAAAACCAGATACACTGAAACTAATAGAAGAGAAGGTGGGGAAGACCCTCGAATACCTAGGCACAGGGGAAAAGTTCTTGAACAGAACACCAATGGCTTATGCTCGAAGATCAAGAATTGATAAATGTTACCTCATAAAATTGCAAAGCTTCTGTAAGGCAAAGGATATTGTTAATAAGACAAAATGGCAACCAACAGATTGGGAAAAGATCTTAACCAATCCTACATCTGATAGAGGGCTAATATCCAAGATGTACAAAGAACTCAAGAAATTATACTCCAGACAACCAAATAACCCTATTAAAAATTGGTACAGTGCTAATCAAAGAATTCTCAACAGAGGAAACTTGAATGGCGGAGAAGCACCTTAAGAAATGCTCAACATCCTTAGTCATCAGGGAAATGCAAATCAAAACAACCCTGAGATACCACCTCACACCAGTCAGAATGGCTAAGATCAAAAACTCAGGTGATAGTAGATGCTGGCAAGGATGTGGAGAAAGAGGAGCACTCCTCCATGGTTGGCGGGATTGCAAGTTGGTACAACCCCTCTGGAAATCAGTCTGGCGATTCCTCAGAAACCTGGACATAGCATTACATGAGGATCCAGCTATACCACTCCTGGGCATATACCCAGAAGATAATCCAACATATAACAAGGACATATGCTCCACTATGTTCATAACAGCCTTATTTATAATAGCCAGAAGCTGGAAAGAACCAAGATGTCCCTCAACAGAAGAATGGATACAAAAAATGTGGTACATTTACACAATAGAGTATTACTCAGCTATTAAAAATAATGAATTTGAGAAATTTTTAGGTAAATGGATGGATCTAGAAATTATCATCCTGAATGAGTTAACCCAATCACAAAAGAACACACATGGTATTTACTCACTGATAAGCGGATATTAGCCCCAAAACTTGGAATAGCAAAGACTCAACTCACAGACCACATGAAGCTCATGAAGAAGGAAGACCAAGAGAGGATGCCTCAGTTCTACTTAGAACGAGTAATAAAAATACTCAAGGGAGCAAATATGGAAACCAAACATGGGACAGAACCTGAAGGAGGGGCCATCTGGAGACCATTCCACCTGGGTATCCATACCATGTACAGTCACCTAAGGTAGACACTGATGTGGATGGCTGGAAGTGCATGCTGACAAGAACATGATATAGCTGTCTCTTTAGAGGACTGCCAGAGACTGACATATTCAGAGGACGATGCTCACAGGTAACCACTGATATGATCAAGGGTTTCCCCAAGAAGTTAAGAGAAGACTGAAGGAGCAGAAAGGGTTTGTGACCCCATGAGGAAAGCAACAATACCAACCAACCAGAGCTCCCCAGGGTCTAAACCACCAGCCTGGGAGCACATAGGGAGGGACCCATGACTCCAGCTGTATATGTTGGGGAGGATGGCCTTTTTGGGCATAGGTGGGAGAGGACATTCTTGGTCCCATGAAAAGGGAACACAGAGTGGGGGAGGGAATGTGAGGGTCACGAAGGGGTAGTGGGGGCAGGAGGTAGGCGGGGCACAGCCTCATAGAGGCATGAGGAGGAGAGATGGGATAGGAGGTTTCTGGGTGGTGGGAGAAAGTGGGGTAAGGGGATAAAATCTGAAATGTCAATATATTCACATATGGGTGAATAATTTGATTTTATACGATTAACCTCTATGTTTCAGCTTTAATTTAATTTAATTGAGAAAATAGTGAGTAAGACAATTTTATGACTTTTATCTCCTTTCATTTGATGGCTCTAGAGAATTTATTTAAGTAGCACTGAGTAGAATTTAGGTGGAAATAAGGAAGGAAAAATGATTGACGGAACCTATGTTCTTTGATCCAGCTTTAAAAGCCCTAATTTATTTATTTTAATTATGTACATGTGTGTTTACCTGTGTGCATGCATACACAGGTGCGTGTGGAGACCAGATGAAGGCATCAGACCCCTGGAGGTGGGGTTGTGAGTCACCTGTCATGGGTGTTGGGAACAGAACTCTGAAGGAGCAGCAAGAGCTCTTAATCACTGAGCTATTCCTCTTGCCTCTTGCCACACAGGTTTTTTTTTTTAATAGTATTTTTTTAAAAAGTAGTATTTCTTCATAACACTTTAACACACTACGGTCTTTAGAAGCAAGCTTAGCCATTCATTGGCTGGAATCAACATAGTGGCTGAGGATCAATTTCTTGTGATCAAAGATGGTCAGTGATCTTCACTGACAGTCAGGGATTCTCAGTTTTGATTTGTTTTCTCCTCAGAGTGGCTGTGGTTTTTCTCTGATTCTGCAAAACTTTGGTTAAGTCTGTTTTACTTGGTTCTGACTGCAGCACCCAAGTTATCAAATTGTGCTCATTATTTGGATGAAGCAACTCAAGTAAGAGGGAACACTGCGTAGTGGTGGTGACTGGCTGGTGGAAGTGAGTGAGTCCTGGACCACAGAGACATGTAGATGGCCCCGGGAGTGCAAATGGGTGAAGCTTTCATACCCACTAATCTCTGTGATGTACTTCTGCTCAGATCAACTCTTCAGATAGTCTGATAGTATGAAATTGGATAAATTGCAAATTTTCTTGTAAAAATTACTAAAAAGACTAAATTGATGGATAACATAGTTTCTACTGACAAGTTAATATTTTCTAAATTTATTGTTTCAAAATACAACCAACATTTCAATTTACAAGTTGAAGTTGGTAAATAGTTTTTAGATTAGTCATACAGTGAAATCAATTTTTCTTCTGTTACTAATTTATGAATTAAGTGATCTAACATGTAAATTAAAAAAAAAAAACCTTTGCAATAATGTCAGGAAAGCCATAAAATATGATTGTTGCAAATAACCAAGTATTAGCACCACTTATTTTTTTTATTTTAGTATAGAATAAAGTTTATTTAGAGCATGGGGAGGAGAGTTGAGGGGATAGTAGAGACAGAGAAAGGCAGAGAGAGAGAGGGAGAGAGAGAAACAGTAGAGGGTAAGGTAAGCTAGGTCTTGAAATCTTTTGATTGGTTGTTAAAGATATAGCTAATTGACTTAGTCTAATTAAGTCTTTGGGGTACTGCTCTTGAAGTTCCAAAACTTTTGTACATCTTTATCCTGAAGCAATTTAAAATTAAGGCTTAAAAAAACTGTACTATTCCCCAAGAGCAAGAAGTATTTAAATTACTTGACTGAGTCTAAAGAAGATTCTTTGGAGACTTTACTGGGCCTTACAGTGAACAGTGTGAAATGTGCTGTGGTCTTCAACTGAGCTGCCCAATATTAAAATGTGTACCATTTGAGTTTGAAGTAGCAACAGCAAACTATATTCCCCTTGGAAGGATATTAGACTGTCCTAGAATTGTTTGAAGTAATTCAGAAATGTCGTTTGTAAATTATCTGTGCCAATGTTTTCCAGGTAAATTGTTTTGTTACATCAAAGCTCTCCCAGTAGTAACTGCTTCTTTAGGAAGATATCAGACTCCTGGGAAACTTTGCAGAATAGACTGGAAGTAGAAAATTATGGGAAGATAGTCTGCTACTTGTTGCAAGCTTGGAGGTAAGTTGAGCCTCTCTCATAACCTGCCAATCATTAACAAGAGAGGGTGTCTTATGAACTGAGTTGAAATAAATCCTGTGCTGTAAGGATGGAACACTTCTTACCAGGAAATGTGTCTATTAAATAGGAATAAATAAAAAAAAAAACCTTCAGGAGAACTTTCTTGAATGTAGTTAAAATGGAGAAAAAATTTACCATCTCAAAATCCTGTTGTTTGAACACTGAACACTGAAATCAAATAGATATTTGGGGGCTATAATTTCTAACTGGAATAGACATTCCTTTGGTCAAAATCGTTACCTGGTTTTTACTTCATTACAACTATCTGTGGATCTGAGAGTTCCCTCTCCTTTTGTTCCAATGTAATTGTTGAATATTTGCTATTGGCTTTGTTCTCTTGAGACAATGTAAAGTGGGATGTTGTATTAAAGGTCAATGTTTACAGTCATTACCTCACGGCAACAATTCAGTGTTGTTCCATTTGGATTTGAAACAGACTGTCAACCAAGAATGGACAGCATTTTGCCTTGGACTCTGGTTTGTATCATCAACCTGAGAGAGCAACTTAGGAAGCCTCATTTTGTTCTTCGATACCTCTTTGAATTTGTCTGTGTGTAGGGAGGGGCACGAGGAGAAAGGGAGAGGAAACATTTATCAACAGGAAACAACAGGAACATTTTGACTTATGTTTACATGACTGTTGGAGGAATGATGTCAAATGGAGATGTAATACTTCTGGATACATCCTCAGTTAGATTTTAGATGAATAAACTTAAGTAGCTTCCATTAAAAAAAAAGTCAGCCTGTGAGCTTTTTATTTGAAAATGGTGTGGAATTTTTTTAATAACCGTATAACACTATTCACTGCAAGCTAAGCCTTTTGGTAGACTTTGTATCCATCTCAACTCATAGGTGTGATGTATGTTTAATTCATTAAGAGGGAACAAGACATCTGATTGATAAGCTTTGAAGATATTCTTTTAGTAGCAAAGTACTAGAAAATGTAAAATAATTCAAAAAAATAAAAAGTTGACTGTAGATGAAGGAAACCAAAATAATTCTCGCCACGTGCTGTAAGCTTCCCATGTGTAGTACTTTATCTTCTCAAGAACCTGATAATAAGACTGTTAAAATTCCTGGGTTTAGATGAAGATATCAAACCTAAGGGAAGAAAATTATCCAATGCACAAAGCTCAGAAACTGCCAAGTTAACATTGGAATGCATACTCTTTTATGTAGACAAAATCGACTTGACTTTGTAACAAATTGAATGGTGGCAATGGTTAGAAGAATAAGTCTCACAGTGAGATTACCTTTCAGACATCATGTGCTAGGGAATTGAGATTTGGGAGATTTTGCTTATAAAACATAGCTTAAAAGTATCTGAGATGTAGACAGAGAAGAACTGTTTAGCTTATAAAAGAGTCTTAAAGTAGAACAGATGAAGCCAATTGAGATAAGGACAAAATCGAAAAAAAAATTACCCTAATTATGTCCAGAAGCCATTAGAAGTAGTTGAAGTAGGTCAAAAGATTCCATTTGGTTCTTAAACTTGTGTCAAGTTTGTGAATAGGAGAAACATCTGCTATGTGCCTTTTTGTTTCCAGAAATTGTTTTATGAATTAGTTGGAGTACTGCCAATGGATTCTCTGTTCATGTACAAAAATGTCACTGGAGTCTCTCTGTGTGTATGTGTTAGTATGTGATAGAGGCAGAAAGGGGCATGTCTCTAAGGATAATTAGAAAAATATGGCCTGTGACTTCCCAACGAAGGACTCTGGAGGCAAGAACGAACACTGCTGATTTCTGTGGTATTGTTTTCAGTGGGTATTTTTGATGAATCACTCAGTGAGAAAGGTCACGAAACTTCCCTGTTGGTGAATGTCTTTGTAGTTGCAGGCTCTCATTTGGATTCCTTCAGATTAGACCTGGGTAGCTATCAATTAAAAGATGTTTGCTTTAGAAAATGAGAAAATAAGCCATAGGCTAGAAAGCAATATAGGTAAATCACAAATATGACAAAAGACTTAGCCCTTAGCCCCCCCCCCTCTCTCTCTCTCTGTGTGTCTGTGTGTTTGAAGAACTATGAAAACTCAACAGCAAAAAACTTGAAATAGGAAAATGATACAAACTTTTTACAAAAATGTATATAAACAAGTAAAAAAGAATAAGGAAAGTGCTCATTGTGGATTTTATTAAAAATAAAATCCTTTATGAGATGTCTCTGTATACCCACTGAAGTGAATTAGAAGCCACTGCTAGCAATACTGAGTGTTGATGGAAATAAGAGCAACTGAGACTTTTACATACTGTTGCTTGGAACGCACACACAATGCAGCCACACTTGAGTTTAGGGTCACACAAATATCAAAGCTTAAATACTTATGGCAACTGTCCTCAAATGGAGACAATTCAAATGCCCTTCCAAGGATAGCTGGGTAGATCATTTTAGTATCTCTATGCAATAGAAAGCTACTCAGCATTTACAGCTTGAATACATCTTAGAGGACTTTAGTAAATAAAAGAAGACCAACATGGTTTTATTTCATGAGATTCGGAAAAGCTGAACTTTTCAGAAAATATCTCTCTGTTTAACAATTTTAGAACAGGCTGAACAGGTTACTAAAAATGGGGTATTGTAGAAGGGACAGGTTACAAACCTATGACTTGGTCATGGTGAAATTACATGCATCTATATGTGCTTTAAATTTCTTAATTCAACATTAAAAGATTAAACTTCAATTTTCTGCACAATGCTTAACTGTATTTAAAAATGAAAAGAATGCTTCTATCTTCTATTCTGAAGTGCTTCCCACTGAGACATTTACATTTTGACAAGAAGATTTTCTATTATTAGGCTCTGTTGAATTGAATCTGGTTTTTGAGTAAATATGCTCTGTGTGTGGTTATGTTCATTTGTGGCTTTGTCCCTACAGAATCATATGCAGCTTTTGATATTTTTGCACTTAGGGACTATGGTTGAGTTCTTTTGGTGAACCCAATCTGCTTTTTAAAATAATAAAACATTTTTGTGATATAACACATTCTGTATCGCCTCTATTCTCACACACACACACACACACACACGCGCACGTGCACACACACACACACACACACACATCTCAGTTAAGCGTGAGCCTCAGAAAGGGAGGCTTGAGTTTGAGCCTAGGGTTTGACATTTGTCACGTTAGGTCCATCATCTTTAAATGGTAATGTTGTGACGTTTACATGACAGTTTATTAAAAACCAGCCACAGAGTTCTTAGCTCAGAATTTATGATCAATATGATAATTTATATCTTATCCTACATTGCTTATCTTACTTTTCTCCTTTCCCCTTCTTCACCCTCTCTCTTTTTTTCATTTAAGTCTTTCCCTCTTTCACTGTTTAATCCAAAGTCTTACACTTTTGCATTAGTAAACTTGAACCTCCTATAGTACACTAATATGCTACTTACTTTTTTTTTTTTTTTTGAATTTTTACAGGTAAAAGAGAGACAATACAATGGAATGGGAAAACCAAACTCATTTGGAGGAATTTTTTCTAAAGGGCCTTTCTGGTTACCCGGGCCTTGAGCGGCTCTTTTTTGTCCTCATCTTAATGATGTATGCAGTCATCCTCGTGGGCAATGGCACCCTTATTATACTCAGCATTTTCGACTCTCACCTTCAAACTCCTATGTACTTCTTCCTGGGGAACCTGTCCTTTTTGGACATCTGCTTCACTACCTCTTCTATTCCCTTCACCCTGGTAAGCTTTCTCTCAGAAAGAAAAACCATCTCCTTCCTTGGCTGTGCAGTGCAGATGTTTCTTGGCTTAGCTATGGGAACAACAGAATGTGTACTCCTGGGCATGATGGCCTTTGACCGCTACGTGGCTATCTGTAACCCTTTGAGGTACCCTCTCATCATGAACAAGAGTTCCTATGTGACCATGGCAACCGGGTCTTGGTTTTCAGGGGTTGCCAATTCTGCAGTACAAACTGCGTTTGTGATGCGGCTGCCTTTCTGTGGAAATGTCATCAATCATTTTCTCTGCGAAATCCTGGCTGTCATGAAGATGGCTTGTACTGACATCTCAGGCAATGAATTCATCATGCTTGTGGCCACAACTCTGTTCACTCTGATGCCACTGCTCCTCATTGTCATCTCGTACTCATTAATCATCTCCAGTATTCTCAGCATCCGCTCTGCTGAGGGGAGAAGCAAGGCATTCTCTACCTGCTCAGCTCACTTTACCGTGGTGATAATCTTCTATGGGACCATCCTTTTCATGTACATGAAACCGAAGTCTAAAGACAAACTCAATGCAGATGACTTGGACGCTACAGACAAACTCATATCCATGTTCTATGGGGTGATGACTCCCTTGATGAATCCTTTAATCTACAGCCTCAGAAACAAAGACGTGAAAGAGGCCATAAAAAATCTGAAACTAAGACTCTTAGGCAAATGAACAGTCAGCATGTTAGACACAGTTGAAACTCAAAATTTAATGGGAATTTTAGTTACTTTCCTTTCTTCTTTGCCTTTTTATGCATTATATTTATACTTTCAAAATAAGATACAGTATTTTGAAATTATTGCATGTTTATAAAGAATGTTCAAAATTCTAGAAAGAATAAGGTAAAAACCAACCAACATAGCGTCTAGACACAACCACTTTTTGACAATTTGGTCAGCATCTTCAAAGTTTGACATCTTTTTACTTTAAAGTATTAGAGTTGAGCAAATATGGCATTTTTACAACTATTATTTTATGAGTAATTTTTTTCAAATCCTTCAATATAAGTAAGTCTATGTTGTGAAAAAATGCAAAACAGAAAAATCTGGAAGTAGTTTATCGATGTTTTTCCTTGGAGAGTTTTCTGTTACAGTATATTAATCTCCCATTTTTAAAAGTCACCAAATGCTCTATCTTTTCACAGTATTTAATTTTTTTCCCCTCTGCTGCTCTAAGGATGCTGAGTGCTGGGACTACAAAGGAAAGCAATAAATAGGATTTATGGTTATAGTCTATACAACCAACGTATATGTTCTTAAAAACTTCCTTTCAGCTTTATATGTTAGCTTTAGCATAACAAATGTACAAAACTAAAATATGCGATTAATATTACCTTACTAAGGCCAAGAGATGACCCAGCGGATGCAAACCTGCCAACCTTATTGAGGTTTTTACATCCACATAAAGGTGGAAGCAGAGACTCCACCAAATGACCCCTGACTTCCACATGTATGCTATGGCATGGGTGACCTCATATCATGCATACACACAAATAATCATCATGATAGTTATAAATTTAAAATTATCTTACTGGTTCAGAAAAAAATATTTATATATTTCATTGGATGGAGAGTCACACCAGTTTCCATTTTTAAGAGATTCTTTTCAGCTCTGAGGAAACTGTAGTGCTTTCTCAAATATTAAAAGACTGTCCAGGATCTTGATTCTTAATGAGGATACCCACATTTATGCCTTGTCTCTTGAAGTAGATACTTTTGTGACCTCAACAATCTGAGGACATTGAGGTTCAAAAATTGTTAGGTGACATATTGTGGTTTTTTTTTTTTTTTTTGATTTTTTTCCCTTAAGTTTGAACTTTATTTGAAAAACACTTCTAAATTTTCACCCAAGGTTAGTACCAGAGTCTGTTTAATAATATGCCGTATTCTAAGATGTCTACTTAAGTGAACACATTTTGTTTTGATGAATCAGAAAATTCAAAGGATGTTGAGCACAAACATTCTTTAAGATGGACACAGGGTAAATTTAGAATATTTGGCTGTACATATTCATTTAATGTTCTAAAGGTTCTTTTTCAATCTTAGAGGAAGGAATGTGAAGCACGAATGACCTACATTTAATCACTTCTGGATTCCGTTATAGTTATTTATAGGTTAAATCTGTCAGTGAGGGCAGATACCACCAGAGTCTCAGCTTCACAACTCAACACAATAGACTATATATAATAAAGAAACCTAGTTACCACAAATCAGCTCATAATATTCCACCCTTAACAATTTTTCAAATTAGGCTCTGTTTCACCCCTGGCAATCTTTGATACCCAGGCATTAAACCAACCACTACATGGCTTACTTAAATCCAGGTGCTTCCACTAACTGTCTGGGAGGAGAGATTTGGCTTTTAAGCACATCTATTTATTTTGATAGAAAACTAATTAAAGAAGAAGAAGGGCAAGTATGAATTTATCTCCACAGTAGGCCACCAGGAGGGAGTTTATTTCCCTCACAGAGTTGTAACATCAAAGTCTGCAAAGAATAACTTGCCTTTCCTCTTAATATGTTCATGTGTTTAAATTGATGGACAATGTATGGTTATAATTCTGACTTACTTAAGTACCAAAAACACAATTTTTAAGTGCTCAAAGGGATTTTGATTAAGAAGATGTGTTTCAAAGGTTTATTGACAATGATTTGGTTTTGTTTTTAGCAATGTTTCTTCCTAATATGGGAGCATAGTCAGATGAGCTATTGCAGAATGCTAGGTATTTCTAAGATTCTCTCTCTCTCTGTCTCTCTCTCTCTCTCTTTCTCTCTCTTTATCTCCCCCCCTCTCTCTCTCCCTCCTTCCCTCTTTCCCTCTCTGCCAATCTTTGGTTTGTACAAGCCATTATCCTAGTGGTGACATCTCATACCAGTATATCTCAATCTGATATGACTGATGTGAGTCCAAAATGATGCCTAGTCACTCTTCACAGAAAAGCCCTAAACTAGAAGACCTGAAGCTAATTGGGACATAAAAGGAGATAGATTTGACATTAACATTAATGTTCCAGAAAAGACTCTTTGTGAAAGCCTGAAGATTTTTTCTTTCTGTTTCCATAGAGATAACATTTGCTTTACAAAAGTGAACCTGTTTCACTTTTACAGCATGAAAATAACATTTTTTCTTTGATATTATAAAATATTCTAGTAGATCTTGTAATTTAAAGAACATGTTTTTCACCCTTTTGTAAAAATTACTTCCTAAGTAAGGTTTGATACAATGCATCTAGGTTTTAAGAATCTAGAATTTCCTGACCAGGTACCCAGTTATAAATAAAAGATGGAGCTATAATTGGGAACATGGACTTGCTACTTGGAGCCAGGTGGTGAAATACTAACTTGGGCTCGGGGAAAACAATAATTTTCTGGCATGATATTCTAGAAGAGATTAAGAGCGCTCAGGAGTGGCTGTCTACTGACACAGTGTTCTAAGTGTTTTCTTTCTTTCTCTCTTCTTTCTTTCTTTCTTTCTTTCTTTCTTTCTTTCTTTCTTTCTTTCTTTTGATGGTTACATAACTCCTCTGTATTTTATTTTACAGATGACAATACTTAGTCCAAAGAAGCGAGCTGGTATTCTTTTTTTTCCTTTTTATTGGATATTTTATTTACATTTCAGATGTTATCCCTTTCCCCCATCCCCCCAGGAACTTCCTATCCCACTCCCTCCTCCTGCTTCTATGAGGATGTACCACCACCCACCCACTAACTCGCCTCCTTACCCTAGAATTCCTTCACAATAGGCATCCAGTCTTCACAGGACCAAGGACTTCCTTTCCTACCTATGCTGGACAATGCCATCCTCCCCTACATGTACAGCTGGAGCCATGGGCCCCTCCTTATGTGCTCCCAGGCTGGTAGTTTAGACCCTGGGAGTTCTGGTTGGTTGGTATTGTTGCTCTCCCCATGGGACTGAAAAACCCTTTCAGCTCCTTCAGTCTTCTCTCTAACTCCTCCATTGGGAACCCGGTGGTCAGTTCAACGGTTAGCTATGAGCATGCACCTCTGTATAGGTCAGGCTCTGGCAGACCTCTAAAGAGACAGCTATGTCAGGCTCCTGTCAGCATGCACTTCCTGGCATCCACATCAGCGTCTACCTTTGGTGACTGCACATGGGATGGATACCCAGGTGGGACAGCCTCTGGACGGCCCCTCCTTCAGTTTCTGTCCCACACTTTGTCTCCATATTTGCTCCCATGAGTATTTTGTTACTCCTTCTAAGAAGGACCTACCCACACTTTGGTCTTCCTTCTTTATGAGCTTCATGTGGTCTGTGAGTTGTATCTTGGGTATTGTGAGCTTTTGGGCTAATATCCAACTATCAGTGAGTGAATACCATGTGTAGTCTTTTGTAATGGATTACTTCACTCAGGATATTTTCTAGTTCCATCCATTTGCCTAAGAATTTCATGAATTCATTGTTTTTAATAGTTGAGTAATACTCCATTGTGTAAATGTACCACATTTTTTGTATCCATTTCTCTGTTGAAGGGCATCTGGGTGTTTCCAGCTTCTGGCTATTATAAATAAGGCTGCGGTGATCATAGTGGAGCATGTGTCCTTGTTATATGTTGGAACATCTTCTGGGTATATGCCCAGGAGTGGTATAGTTGGGTCCTCAGGTAATGCTATGTCCAATTTTCTGAGGAACGCCAGAGTGATTTCTGGAGTGGCTGTACCATCTTGCAATCTCACGAACAATAGAGGAGTTTTCCTTTTTCTCCACATCCTTGCCAGCATCTGGTATCACCTGAGTTTTTGATCTTAGCCATTTTGACTGGTGTGAGGTGGAATCTAAGGGTTGTTTTGATTTACATTTCCCTGATGACTAAGGATGTTGAACATTTCTTCAGGTGCTTCTTGACCATTCAAGTTCCTCAATTGAGAATTCTTTGTTTAGCTCTCTACTCCATTTTTAACAGGGTTATTTGGTTGTCTGGAGTCCAAGAACTTCAAGTCTCTGAAGAAAGAAATCGAAGAAGATCTCAGAAGATGGAAAGATCTCTCATGCTCATGGATTGGCAGGATTAATATAGTAAAAATGGCCATCTTGCCGAAAGCAATCTACAGATTTAATGCAATCCCCATTAAAATCCCAACTCAATTCTTCATAGAGTTAGAAAGAGAAATTGTCAAATCATTTGTATAACAAAAAACTCAGGGTAGCAAGAACTATTCTCAACAATAAATGAACACCTGGGGGTATCACCATTCCTGACCTCAAGCTGTACTACAGAGCAGTAGTGATAAAAACAGCATGGTATTGGTACAGAGACAGGCAGGAAGATCAATAGAATAGAATTGCAGACCCAGAAATGAACCCACACACCTATTGTCACTTGATCTTTGGTAAAGGAGCTAAAACCATCTAGTGGAAAAAGGATAGCATTTTCAACAAATGGTGCTGGTTCAACTGGAGGTAAGCTTGTAGAAGAAGGCAAATCGATCCATTCTTATCTCCTTGTACAAAGCTCAAGTTCAAGCGGATAAAGGACCTTCGCATTAGACCAGATACACTGAAACTGATAGAAGAGAAGGTGGGGAAGAACCTTGAACAGTTGGGCACAGGGGAAAAGTTCCTGAACAGAACACCAATGACTTTTGCTCTAAGATCAAGAATTGACAAATGGGACCTCATAAAATTGCAAAGCTTCTGTAAGGCAAAGGACACTGTCAATAGGACAAAACAGCAACCAACAGATTGGGAAATGATCTTTACCAATCCCACATCCAATAGAGGGCTAATGTCTAATATACACAAAGAACTCAAGAAATTAATGTTTTCTAATTTGGTCAAATTTTCTAATTTGGTCAGAATTACTTAGTTGCTTGAACAAAAGAAGTTTGTGTGGAATTTTACAGAACCACTCTTGTGAAGGACCAATTGATGGAAGTAAAATCAGTGTATCTTTTAAAAGTTGTTTTAGGCATAGGAGTAGCAGACAAAGAAATAGATGAATGAGGTACCATTCAGGGATGCTGAGAGGGTGAGCATCGTCAGTGCTGGGTGTGTATCTTCTTGTTACTCACTTGATCTACAAATGCAGTCTGTCCTTTTTATCCCAAAATAATAAGAACAGCATCAACCAAACAATACATTTTTCTAGCTGATTATTTTCTTTTTAATTTTTTTAACTCAAATCTTCTTGAAATTAAACCTGATATCACTATCCATTCATTCAACTCAGTGGTTTTTCAACTCATTATCAGCTAGCCCTGGGCAGCGCTAGTAAGTCTAATGTAACCAGTCCTTGTTGTAATTGATCTCTTCATAGAATTTTGTATCATCATTACTTTGATTTTTGTGCATATATAATTCTAAAAGTGTTATTCCTTTCTTTTTTCTCTTCCAGGTAAAAATTAATCACCTGTGATGTCTGCCATTAGGAGTTCTAATCCTGATGCTGGCCTCTGGACTTATACTACTCAGACCTCCAATGGGCCTTTGACAAGGACATCAAACAGCTGTAGATTGACATCACTAATCTGAAGAAATCCCTCATTTCGCTGTTTGATGCAATTCCCCAAAATTCCAAAGGACTTTATTGGATCTGATTTTCTCTTTTACAACAGAAAAGACTGTAAATAACTCTAGTCTGTGTACAGCCCTTAAAGAAGAATGCTGCTTTTATATAGACAAAACAGGGATGATTAAAGAGAACATGAAAAAGACCAGAGATGGTCTTGAGAAAAGACAGAGAAAGAAAGAAAAAAAGGAGAGCTTGTATAAGAATTGGTCTTCAACCTCTCCATGATTGTTAACCATACTTCCTTCCATCTTGGGATTATTAATTGGGTTATTTTTGCTTATTTCCTTTGGTCCCTGAGCCTTCAATAGGCTGACTAACTTTGTGAAACAACAGATAATCTGATAGCAAAATCTATTCAGTTACATTATCATGTGTTAGTTTTGGAGGACCACGAGAGTCTAGATGAGGTTGTTTCTCTATCCAGGGTGTTCCTAAGTTCCATCTCCACCCATCCTAAAAGAGGAGGCTTCCACCCCTAGACCAAGCAGAGAGGGGCCACCCAGAACCCCCTCTGTCTGGCGATCTGAATTCTTGCTGAGGCTGCGAGGCTAAGCACTGCAAGGGAATATAAATAAAAGTTAAAAATATGTTTCTGGGTTCCCTGAGGGACAAGCCTGACTGCATAGGGGTTGATGTCAAAAGTATCCCCTCTCCAGGAAAAAGACATCGGGACGGGTATGGCCCTTATGCCTCACTAGACAACAACAGGAGGACTGGAGCCATTACAATGTCCCCTTTAATTACTGGAGGTCAGGCCTCTATCCCCACCTTGGCAAGATTAGAATCGCCACAGCCCTTCTATACTTGGAGAAGGGAGGAGATGTCAGGGACAGCCCTGCTTATACACTGAAAACCTAAAATCAGTCATAAGCCTAAAATCAGCAATAGGCCGGACATATATGCCTGCTAACACAAAGACTCGGGTCTCTATGGAAAAACACTGAAACAGAGGGCTATAAACTATTGTAAACAGACAGCTTTTGTTGAAAACTACTAGCCTGAGTAGTCATAAACCCTGTAAATAGGCAGCCTTTGGCAGATAGTACTAAATTAGATTATGACAAGGGAATCATAGGAAGAGTCATAGTGATCTGACCCCTAAACCTTCATCCAGATGATACTCTGTTCTGAAAGATATCTGTACTCCCCCTGAACATCTATGTTCCTGTGTCATTCCCTTCCCCACATTCTGCATTTTTGTGTTTATAACCCCTGTGTTAAAAAGTAAAAATTATGATTTGATAAAAAACAAACAAACAAACAAAAAAAAATTTAACACACAGTGTACCCCTGGTTCTGCTGATTTAGTTCCTGACAATCTATCTTCTTGTTCTCAGAAATACTTTGAATTATAAAACGTTATTGTGGTTTGTGTTAGTATGCTGGGTGAAATAATTTTTTATTGATCTTATTTTGAACTTCAAAGTTTGTAGTGAGTTGAGGTGTCCTTCTACATGGTTGTAGGTCATATTTGCTTTCATATTGTGAAGTGTTGGTTGGTCTGTTGAACATTTTGAAAAACTGGATTCCTTTTTGAGAATTTCATATATGAATACTAACTTTCCCCTTTCTCTCCTTCCTCCCACTCTTCTCAACCCCCCATACTTTTTGAATGCATTTTATTCTTTGATTATCATTTATATGTGTATGTATATATGTATGCATGTATGTGTTTATACAAATATTGATAAATAAAGTGTTTTTAAAATTTAAAAAAAAAAAATTCTAAAAGTGATATCTGTTATAAGGTTACCCAATATTATAAGATGTACAAAGTCTAAATTAAAATATTGAGAGGTCTTTATATATGTATGTATCATTTGTAAATAAACTATGTGGCTTTTATATGCAATAGTGTCTGATGACTTATGGAGACACACATCTGGAATACACATTTAATATATATCTTAAACTATTCCATATTTAATATCTACTTTTATGCAGTTGGTTTAGTTTTCACTCAAAATTGTTTCCAAGCCATTCATATGTACATTAATTCATTTTTAAAAAATTTATTTACTTAGTATTCTTTGATAGTTTCATATATGTGTTTAATGGATTTTACTCATTCTCATTCTCTGGTACATTGTCTCATGGCTGCTCCCTCCCCTGCCTAAGCTTTCTTCTTGACAGCTGCCCTTTTTACATTTTTGTCTGTTTTCTTCTGTGGTCCACTGAGATTTACTAAGATTGCATTGTGCATTGGCTCTTTATCAACTCCTTGTTGTTTCCTGTGTGGCCACAGCAAAGTTTATGTAGCTTTATGGAGAAAGGAAACTTTGTATAGTATATTTAGATGGACATGTTTGGCAATTTCTTTTTGTTTTCAATATTAAAAACAGATTTTTCTCTCACATAACATTTTCTGTTTACAGTTTCCCCTTTCTCTACCTCCTTCCCATTTCTCCCACTTCTGGTTCCACCCCACATGTGCTGCCACCAACATCCATCCTCTCTCACTAGAAAATAAGCAGGCTTTTATGGTATAATTAGGAAGTAAGATCTAATAATATAAAACAAAAATGAATACATCTTATCTATAATAATGATATAAAAAAAACCAAACATGCATAAGGAAAAATGACCAAGTAAAGGCCCACAAAGCAGAAACATACTCACTTGTATGCTCAGGAACTTGATAAAAACACTAAACTGGAAGTCGAAATATATATGCAAAGGACTTGCAGGGTGAAAAGAGAGGGAAATATATAAATTTAAAACAATCTGAAGAGCCCAAACACAACATTGTGAGAAAAGGGGCCTCCAAGGATGCTGTAGACTTCATTTTCTGTTGTTCGTCTGTTGGTGGGCAGGTAGCCTACCCTTATGAGTTTGTTTCTCCACTGAGACTCCGTTGGAGGAAGTTAAATTTTCTTTTGGAAGTGGTTATCAATTGGAGATAGCTTCTGGGTTAGGGGTGGAGGTGAGTGTCATTTCTCAGTTTCAGTTAATTTTTTTCTTTTTGGTATTTTGAGACAGGATCTTTTTACTCAGCTCTGGATGTCTGGGACTTCGTAGCCCTCCATTTTGAAGGAAACGTTTGAGTGAGACCTTGCAAGACGTTTAGGCCTAATGATTTGAGAGGAAGTACTGCAGGTATCTGGGCAAAGACATAACGAGGGCTAGTCCTGATATATTTGAGAACTTCCAGATGGCTGACACCGAGGAAACGGGAAAATGGTTGAAATCAGAGGGATCTATGAGGCCCGAAGCCAAGTGTATATGCTAGGAAAGACAAGTTCAAATATGGCTCTTCGTAGTTCGTCTCCTCTACCAATTTTTGGAATGTCTTTTGATGTTTTCGGTTTGATTCTTTAGGTCTTTGACAAAGTTGAATAGTTGTCATGTGTATGAATTGAAATATGGGAGGGAATTTTCATAACATGTCCATGTGTAATTTGTGATAAATTATATATAACTTCTGTATGGACCAATATTTGATGAATTAATAAAAGTATGCATTCAGAAAATATTTTTGGTACCTATCTTAAAGTATATTTAATATTTACTTTCATACAATTGGCATTTTTGCTCAAAATTGTTCTTTTTTCAAGGTATTTGTATTTATTCACAGTGACATTTTTAAGCGGTTTCTTGTGTGGAAACACTCACATAAACACTAACAGATATACTTTTCCTTAGACATGTTGTACTTTCCTTGAACTATAGTTTATTTTGTATCATTTTTTTCTTAAATTTATATGCAACTAATCATAAGGAGATGATTTTGGCTTTTTCTATATTCTAATAGACATTTTATATGATAAGTTGACAAAGTAAAAATTAGATTTGGCAAAACAAAAAACTTTGGTGTACAGTGCTTTTTTTTATTACTGTAATAAAAGAAAATTAATTGTCAGTGGATCTCTTTGTTTTATAACCATAAAATTAGCAAGTACTTATAATGTGAAAGAACTGAATGCCCTAAATTAACCCTAATTATGTTTACTTTAAAAAATGTTCAGCATCCTTAGCCTTCAGGGAAATACAAAGTAAAACTTCTTTGATATTTTATTTCACCCCAATCAGAATGGCCTAAAAACTTAAAAAATTAAGGTCAAAGGCACAAATCTGAGCCTGGGGCATCTTCTGAAGTTTCTAGATTAATGTGTCCCAAGTCAAAGAATTGGGTCAGGGAATACATGATTAGAAACATAAATTGAGATAGTTTACTAAGCAAGAAAAAACACTTCTAAGAATGGGAGTGAATACTAGACAACTGAGGCTCAGAAAGTTCTGGGCAGGAGGAGCATGAGTCTAAGGTTTGTCTGCATAGCACCTGCCTGTTCTATACTGTAAACCACAGTTTTTTCTAGGGCATGTTATGTTACAGGTAGCCAGGTTTCCAGGGCTCTACTCTCTGGCTTTTTTGTACTTTAGTCCTGATGCTATTGCTTCCAGTCTCTACTTTCCTGCCACACTCACTTTGCTTGGATTAACATAGTTTGGCATTTGTGTTTAGATTTTTGTGCTAAACTTGATCTCCATGTTTGAAGTGTGACAGCTATTTCGACTTGCCTTGGGTCACTTTGCAGTACCCACTGATGTAATATAACTATCATGTGGAATTAAGATTTAGATAAAGTTCATGAGAAATTTGTTTGATTGTATTTGGATTTTAAAAATATTTAGGGAATCATTAATTTGTGAGCATGGGATATACTGTCTTGGTGGCTTCTAGGTAGAATTCTGTCTGACCAGTTCTTTCACTAACTTCTAAGTTTGTATTCTGACTCATTGTAACTCACTGTATGTCATTTTGATTACTAGTCTACAGTGTTGATGATAATGAACTTGATAGAAGCTGGAAAGTGATAGCAGCAGTAGTAGCATTATACAATTATCTGTTTGAAGGTTCATAGAGTCTGATGAAAAGAGAAAAATTCTCCCTCAGTCTCCCTCTATGTGTCCCTAGGTGATTAGGGTCTTAGGTGGGGTGTTTTGAAAGAATGTTGATTTTATTTTATGTGTATGTATATGTGTGTGTTCCTGAGTGTATGATTTGTGTGAAGGAGTCTGAGGAGGCCACAAGAGGGTCCTGGATCTCCTAGAACTGTAGGTACAGGTAGTTAAGAGGTACCATCTGGGTGCTGGAAACTGAATCTAGGTCTTCTGTAAGAGTAGTAAGTACTCTCAACTATTGAATCATCTCTCAAGCTCCTGATCTGGTGTACTGAGGGTGTCTGACACTATGGCATGCAGTGGTCTTCCAAGGAATCGCATCAGAAGAAGAATGCATCCTGTTTCTGAATTGGAAGGAATCCTGACAGATCATCCAGAAATGTATGTAGTGTTGTTCAGCCCTCATTTTGAGCTACTCTGCACTTCTTGGTATTGGGATTTTTTGAGAAAGGTGAGAAATGATATTTGATTCAGGAGAATTCTGAACTATACTGAACTTTTTAATTTTTAAGATTTATTTATTTTATTTTTTGTATGTGCATGTATGTATGTTTACTACATGTGTAAATGGCCCAAGGAAGTCAGAAGAGTGTGCTATAGCTCCCGGAACTGGAAGTACAGATGGATATGAGCTGCCAGGTGGGTTCTAGGTATTCTATGAGATCCGTCAGTGCTCTTAACAACTGAACCATCTCTCCATTTCCCTAAACAGAACATCTTATTGAACCCAAACTCTTCCCTAGAATGGATTCTTGCTTTAGCCACAAAACTGACCTACCCAATGAATCCTGATACAGAACAGGGTGAAACTAGAACTCCAGTATATAACTGACTCAGGTGTCTGCAGGTCATCTATTTTTCATTTAAAAAATTTGTTGCACACTCAAATTATTTTTGTTATGCTTGCTTTAAATGCACACATGTGTATGAGAGTGAGCATTTTAGGAGAACTTCTGGGTTTCAGTTGTATCATCACTGCATAGTGCCTCTTCCCTGTGTTCTACCCCCTCCTTTTACTTTCCCTTCTTTATTGCCTCTTGAGAAACAGTGATTCATGTTTTATCCCAGGCAGGCCTAACTGATTTAAAAAAAAAAAAAAAACCTTTGGCTCCATCTTGTATTCTACCTGTGATATTTCTTTCAACTGGAGGCATATTGATGACAATTTTTGTATCAGTATGACAATAAATTAACACTGATCCTAAATTCTCAAAGACAGGGAATTGGAATAATGTAAAAGGGACCCTAAAACATAGACCTAAAGAATTAAAAGTGCCTCTAAAATCCAGTGCTGGGAAGAAAATCTAATGACATACTCATACCAGGGGAGGAGAAAATTCCTTCCCAGAAAGAGTTTTAAGGTTTCTGACAGCTTACTTCACGGCTGTCACGTGAATACTTCACGGCTTTTGTTTCATCTTTCCTATAAAATTGTAACCACTACACAGAAGGCCTTGAAGAGGAGACAGGAGAGACTCTCTCTTTAGCTCTGGGAATACTGTCAATAAATACAAATTTCTTTTACCAATTTCTGTCTTATTTTTTTTTAAAATAAGGGTAATTGAAGGAAGTAGGTTTTACCAATTTCTGTCTTAATTTTTTTCTTTTTGTAAATAAAGGGAAATTGAAAGGACTAGTTTAAATACATCAGAACCTGGTTATAGCCTCACAGTGTTTGACAACATTCTTTCTTACAGTCTAAGAATGTGAGGCATCTTTCCCTTTACTTATGTGATTTCTTTCTTCTGTTGATGTTTATAGTCTTCAGGATGCAGTTCTTCACTCCTGTGGTTGCCCTTTTCCTTCTTTCTTAAAAACTAGGAGTAGATGGGTAATCAAGCGTCTAAAATATGATGGGGTTGTTAAATAAATAAAATGAAAGCATGGAGGGCTACATGAGAAACTTCATGCTTTTCTATGTCACATGACAGTTACCTCATTGACAGATCCTGTCTCCTGCCTTTTTTTTTTTTTTTTTTTTTTGATGAGGAAAGCATTGCTCAGGATCTATTTTAAATGGGTATACTTTGACATACAAAATATTCTCAATATTAAAATACAGTGGGAAGCCCCTATAGATAAAAGAAACAATTTAAAAATACTATCTTATTTAATATCATTGCTAACAATTTCTTAAAATTTCCAAATAGCTATACATTTCCACATAGATTTTCTTTTCTTTAATCTTCTGTAAACGATTGTTTTAGAATGCTTTCCTTTATAAAGCATCCTAGACATTATGTCTGTTATTGACAATTTAACACTGTAATATCCTTGTGTGTTATTTTAAAAGTGAAATAACAGAATGTTAAAAATGAGATGTCATGCATGATTCTATGAATGGAACAACAAGATATTAATATCTGCTCTTTGTTATTGTTCCCAAAGGACTGACATGAGAGGAGACTTTGTCACTCTAACTATGTATAACCTAAAATTTAGCGTCTTGGACCTATAATGAGAAAATATTTAGAAAAAAAAATCCTTTAAGGTTACACTTGGAGCAGTGGAGGAACAACACTGAAAAAGAGAAGGATTTCAAGTAGGCCTTACAAGTCAGAAATCTAATTCAATTATTTTAATCTATCTTTGGGGTAAGGCAATCTCTGGTGTACTCTTGGTTGCTTCTAGAAAACAGAGTAAATCTTATCTTGATGAGTAAAACTTTTTTCAGAAAGCCAAATTTGTTTCTACATACAGTTTGACATTTAATGACAATTATAAGAACTACTGTAAAACAGGACCAAAGACAATGATGGACAGTAAGCAGAGGATTCATAAATAGCTGCTTTAAAACACAGGTTCTAAAGCAGTGGTTCGCAACCATCTTAGTGCTGCAACCCTGTAATACTGTCACATTGTGGTGACCCCCAGCTGTAATAATCTTTTTGTTGCTACTTTATAACTCTAAATTTGCTACAGTTATGAAATTCTAGGTAAATACTTCTGGAGATAGAGATTTGACAAAGTGTTCACCACTATCATGTTGAGAACCACTGTGTCAAAGTAACTGTCGTAATTATGGCCTTGAAAAATAGATAGCCAGGTTAATAAAATGTAGATAATAAGAGAACTTGAAATTATATACAATTAATTAGAGTTATGAAGTTGATAAATGCAATGACTATAATCTAAATAAATGAGCTAAACAATAAATTAGAAAAGGTTGAAGAGAGTTGAGCAAGTGAGAGGAGTGTCTATAAAGATCTGCAGATTGACACATGAAGACAACAAAGGGAGGAAAACAAAAGGCAGTCAGAATCATGTGATGGAAAAGTTACATGTATGACAAGGCTTCTTTAAATGTGCATAACATACAAAGATCACATTTATGTGAGAAAATGATATTTCTTATAAGGGAACAATATATTTTACAATGAATAGGCTTAAGTAAAACGGTAAGAAATTTGTTAAACAGAATAGATTTCAATTAATAACTTAGATTCAAATGAAAGCATGGATATAGACTTGAATATGTCTATCAATAAAGAAATGGACATAAAATAAAAATAAATCATATTTTGTCTTCCCATAAGAAAACTATAAAAGCTTTACAAAATTCATAATTTTGTATTATTTTATTTTCTTTACTCTAGTCAAATGATCCTAAGATAATGGTGTTGAAATGGTACTTTCCTTTCATTTTTGTACATTTTATTTCTTTTGTAGTAGTACCTAACAAAGTCTTGGAGTTCACAAAATATGCTTATCTCCATAATTGCATTTTGCCACAGTTCTAGGTATCTATTATCTTCAAGACAGTGTTCTGAGAATGTAAGGAATTTCATACAGACTTTATAATGACACCGAAGTATCCTAGAGCAGTTTGCTTTGACCTGGGTATCAAAAGGTTCCAACTGCTAAGAGTCAGCGATAAATAGTGAACTTCTTGTAGAAAGAACTAAGGTAAAAGAACAAGGTATACTGACCTCCCCCAAACTTAGCTCTCCAAAATGGAATTTAACAGTGGGAGATAATTTTTATAGTTATTTACAAGAGAGGCAATATTGAAGTAAGAAAGCTGAAGAGTCCTCAAGACAACTGAACCCAGTGAGAATGTTCAGATGGTTAAGTTAAGATGGAATTTAATTGGAGTAAGGCTTATGCCATAAAGTAAGTTTGGAAATGATCTTTCCTCTTCAGTGTTTAACAAAGCTTTGAAAGGGCTGCCATTAACTTGCCTCAGATCCCTATAGAATGCACTAGTAGAGCCAATAAACAACTAGCTTCAGACCTTCAAAATGGTACAGCTGGTAAAAACACTTGCTGTGCAAGTCTGATGACCCGAGTTCAGTCTCTCAGAGCCCAGAGTGAAGATTGTCTTCTGAATTCTGTCTCTCTCTCTCTCTCTCTCTCTCTCTCTCTCTCTCTCTCTCTCTCT
>JANHMN010000004.1:87244999-87258052 GCA_030674055.1 Rhabdomys pumilio
ACACACACACACACACACACACACACACACACACACACACACACACAGACACACACACACGTTATAGAACATTTTATGCCTGAAGAGGATAGTCAAAGTAGGTTAAGTCTCAAATCTCTGCTCATAACAAGATCATGTCTGGTTTAGAGAAGGTGAGAGATTAACAAAGGGACTCTCCATTAGTTCTTTGGAAGTGGGTCACAAGTGGGCAAAAGGTGAGAGAGTATGAGAAGACACACAAGCAATGAAGCATCATGTACTCCACCATTTCCCTCAGAAATTGAAATGTTATGTAAGGATTATTGTTGTCAACAGAATAAGCCATTAGAGAGTAATTTCCTGTGGTTGCCTTAATGAAGGCCTACAGCAGAGTTCTTTTCAAAGGATACAGGAAGACTTCACCACTGGCAAGAAGATTACAATGGCTCAAAATCTTGATTCCAAGTAGAAAAGAGTAGCTCGTGGCTCAGATACACACTCCTTGGGGATTTGCATGTCTGACAATCAAACAAATATCCAAACCACTATTAAAGGCTCATAGCAGAAATACTATATTACTTTTAATGTTTATCATATAGTTAAGGAATTCAAGAAAAGTTAAATTAGTTATGAATCACAATACACAATGGGCTTGAATACACTGATACACCAAGAATCAGGTGATTGAAAATTGAAAATTGGAATCCCCTGCTGACTGAAGTAGTTAATGATAATGATAAGGACGACAAGTAGTTGATGAGTAGCTCTCACAATTCTTCCTGTGGCTAAATTTCACCCAAGTGAAGTTTAACTTTTCTTGAATTCCTTAGCTATATGATATATATTAATATTACTATAGTACTTCTGCTATGAAATAAAGGGCAAATTGGTATTTTATTTTGTTTTTTTATTGGATATTTTATTTACATTTCAGATGCCAATCCCTTTCCCCATTTCCCCTCCCTAGAAAACCCCTATCCTGTGCCCCCCCTTTTCCATTTGGCTTTTATACAATTTTTTTTAAAATGTTAATCAAGGGCTTTATAAGTATGGTAATGCTCAATCAGAAGTGTAACATAATACCCAACCTAGTTATGTAAACTATCTTTGACTAGTGGAGACATGTGAACTTCTGCCTCCATGCCCCCTCAAATTGGTATTTTATAAATTATTGGAAAACTATATAAAATTATGGAGAAGTGATAGTGCTTATTGAAACATTTCTTTCTTATTATTTTTCCTCAACTCTACATAGGTGGATTACATTTATGAATTCTGGAGGATCAGCTGTTGAACATGACCTTGTGGAACTCCAAATATAACTGCCAGTCATCCTGTCAGAATGGGTCATTTCTGTTTTTCATGTTTTTAAAAGTGGGATTGTAGCTTTGCCTCTGGTGGATGAAGCAGGTTTTATTTCTGCGTGTGTCTGACTCTGAATGAGAGATGCTACAACCCTGCTCATGAGTATATGGGGAGAGGAGCTGGGTCTAAGATGTTTTCTCTTATGTATGTACTGCACAACCATCAGTAAAACAGTCCAACTTCAGTATCTCAGAATCTACATCTAGAGAATCGAAATAATTTTATAACTTAAAAGACTTTTCCGAGAACACTGGTAGATACTTGAAAGGACTGTGCAAATGACTATAGTTATGCTATCAATCCTGTGAGATTTCAGATAAATTTAGAATCACACTTAAGCGAGATTTTCTGCTCACAATCGATGAGCTTTAAACTATTTCCATGCTGTGTTATTATGAATGGCAACATAGTATTCAAACAACTATGGCAAGAATATACTAATTACAAGAGATAATTGGGTCTGACAGCGTTCTCCCTGGAGTTCTGGAAAGTTAGTTTGGCTCTCCGTATTTATGTTTCCAATTTTGTTACAAATACTTAATCCCTCCCTAGTTCCCTCAAATAACGATTTATATTGTCTTCACTGGCTAATGTCTGGCTCTCTGAATGATATTTCTGAAGCTTAAAATGAAAATAGCCATTTATATCATCGCAAAGATTCACAAGAAACTCTGGTCCACTTTATAGTTGTTTTCTATGATTCAGCCAGAATCTTTGGACAAGACAGTGAAAATATTCTAAACAGGCATATCTATTGGCTTTACCCAAGAAATAAGCCGTAGGTAAGTAGACTCCTGAATGAAATATGAAAAGCACACCCCATGCTATCTTGTTCTCACTTGTGGCTCCTCACTGCATCCCAACAACACACAGAATAAAGAACGTTGATTTTAGAACATAATGAAAAACAGCTGGTAATGAACCACTATGACTCTAACCAGGAGAGGCTCAGGCTCAGAGCCATAGGGTTGCTTCATTTTCTGTCATTTTGTTCTGTGAATACTGAGTTTGATGTTATGGAGAAGCTATAAACTTAGATAGTTTATGATGAAACAGTAACTTCCCCACACACATTTGAAGCTTTCTTCATTTGGTGTCATAGAGATTTGCATTTCAGAACACTGGATATTATCCACCAGAAAGGTCTTTGGTAAGAATTGATATCTTTTAAAGAAGAGGATAGAGAAGATCTTTGTGTACTCTAAAGTCAAGTTCAATTTCTTTTTCTGGCATCCTTTTTTGCCTTTTAAAAAGCATTTTGTTTGCTTTATCCCTGCCTTCTCCAGCAAACAGAATAGTTACAGGGCTCCTTTGTCTAGAGCCTAGAAACAGTGTGAAACAGCTGTGATCTCTTTAGGAGCAAGTAACTTGAGCACAATTAATATACCCACAATGTACTTAAAAAAATTCTCATGCTAAATTTATAAAGCCAGAGTATGATAATTTGATTATATCTCTGGCCACAATGCCCAAAATGCAATTTATAAGTAGTTGAGATATAGTCACAATGACTATTTGTTTCAAATTATAGTAAAATATGATTCTTATATCTGAATGTGAATGAATTTATATTATATATAATTCTATGTAAATGTAAATAACCATAAACTACCTTCTTCTAAAATTACTTTCTGGTTTTCCCTTAGCCAGAATTACTATAATTAAAGCCTCTTTATTCTTGTTTATTATTTGCCAAGGAACATTACTTTGGGTCTGAGACTCTTCATTGCAACTAATTATGACCCAAGGAAGAATCAAATATGTTTTAATTCCTATACTCTACCATAAATTGAGCATAAATGATCACATCAAAACTTAGCCTGGGATGATGAGTCTCTGTTAGTGCCATATGTGAGAATGTAATCTGGAAGAAACTAGAAATTCAGCATACTGCCATGTAGCAGTGGCCAGGGCCCTTTTATATGCACATTCTGATATGCTAACTTATGGTGTCCAGTAGACACTGGGACCCTATGTGTATATCAGGGGCGTTTATGTACCCAGTGAGCAATGCTGTGACAAACTTACTGCTTTCAGGAGATAGAGGGACTAGAAATGGCCAAGAAGACAGAAATAACCTTTCTTTTAAAGGAGACAAAGAATAGAAAAGTCATGAATAACAAAAGAATTAGGTTCCTATGATGCCTGGGATACCAAACCCTGAACTTAACCTATAGTCTCCCTCACAACCACCAGGCAAAAGTGGCTTTCACACTCAAAAGTGAAAGAGACCAGAAAACTCAGAGAGAATTATGCAGTTCATGTAATGAATGACATAGTTGGTTTAATAGCTCAGTATAGCCAGTTCACTGAGTTCATGAACATGCGAATTTTTTGCCAGCCTCTTTTGTCCACAGGCAATGTCATAATTGATGCTGTCAAGCCAGAGCTCCAAAAGAACTTAGCTAGAATGTGTTCCCAGAGATGAGTACTAGGTCCAATCCAGCTTTTGCTGTTGTTTTTCTGTGTGTGTGTGTGTGTGTGTGTGTGTGTGTGTGTGTGTGTATGTGTATATGTTCGTCCCTTATTCAGCCTTTGCTGTTGTTTTGTTTTTATGTATGCATGCATGTGTGCATGTGTGTGCATGTGTGCATATATACACATGTATGCCACACACACACATGCATGCCATGGTGTATTTATAGAAGTCAGAGGACTACTTGTAGAACGTGGTCCTCTACTTCTACCCCATGGGTCCTGGCTGTGGAATCCAGGTCATTAAGTTTGGGGGCAGGCACCACTGAGCCATCTCACTGGCCTCCTGTCTAATGTAGAGAATGCAGAGAAAGGGCTCTCTAGGACGCTAGTGTATCCTTTTACTAGGATTCTACTTGACTCCCAGGCTGGTGATTATTTGATATGTGTCTTTAAATGATCATGTTTGAACACTTGATGAACACGATTCAGATTATGTACTACAGTGTTTACATAAGATGTAGATTCTGACATTTAGTAAGTCAGCCAATCTACCTTGTAGTTTCCTCCCTAGGTTACAGAGTGAGTCCTCATCTCAAGAAAGGAGACAAACAAGCCAACAAAACCAAAACCCAAACCAAAACGAAAACGACAAACACCAAAAATAAGCAAACAAACAAACAAACAAACAAACAAAAAAACCCCAGTAATTTTGAAAAAAGAAAAGGTGACAGTGGAACCCACTAATTTATTTTATTAATACCCATTCATAGCTATCATAAACCGAGACAAAACATTGTACTATAAACAATACCCAACAAAGCAATTTTTTTTTTTTTGTTGCAGAAATCCATGCCATTAGAGATTCATTTCCAGCCAATTAAACCAGAACTTGTAGATGTAGCAATAAAACTCGTTGGGATCTGAAGATTTGCTCTTTGAGTGGAGAAAATTCAGGTAGAAATTTCTTATTTAAGGACTAGATTTGTGGTGAGAAACATAAACACAAAATCAAAGTGGACTTAGTAGATTGCATTTACATATATTTTTGCATACACACACACACACACACACACACACACACACACACATATGCAAAAACGTATAATCAAAGAAAAATGTCTATCAACCTGAGATTGGGAGGATATGAAAGGTTCAAGGGAGGGAAACTGGGAAGGAACAAAACATAATTCTTAATTAAAAATCTGGCTTTCCCACTTCATACTATGACTTCTAAATATAAGCCAAGTGTGGGTCCACATTCTGCCCTGCTCCTGCTGGGTTGTGGGAAACACCTCTTGTGCAGGTGGAAGACGGCCCCTTAGACTGTGTAACCTGCTCCGCCACCGTTCAGCTACTAGGCTTTAGGGAAGTACTGAGACACCGCTCAGGGGGTGGGAAAACGCAGCCTACGATGTGTGAGGCTGAAGCTCAGGTTCCCAAGCTACTGGGCATCCTGTTACCACTGGAAAACCGCGCAGGGGAGTTGGGAACGAGAAGCCCATGGGTCCACGATAAGGCCGGACCAGGGACTCCCAAATTCTTGGACATCCAGGTGCTGCTGGGTCTTGAGGAGTTGAGAATGGAGTTGGGGACGCGTGGGCTGAAGACAATATGAGCTTGGGGCCAGAGAAATGGGAACTCCAGTTTAGCTCACTGCTGATTGTCCTTAGCTTGGTGAGGTGCGGAGGGACCTTCTGCAGTAGTGGCTCAGTAAACTAAGGCCTTCTTCATGCTCCCCACAGCAGTTCATGATGGAAGAGACAATCCTTGGTTCCAAACTATTTATTGGTTGTTCACTGGGAAAAATAGGTGCATACCACCTCCTCATGTTAGACCAGAGATTGTCTGGGAAGAAAAGCTTATTGGCTAAACTCTCAGGTTCTCTAGATACCTCATTAGTATGGAAAACTCTGCTCTGGGCTAAGTGTCCACAGGTCATATTTCCTACGTGGGCAGTGTGGCACCTGTTCCAGGCCAGGGATCTAGTAGGGAACAGAGATGCCTACCGTCTCAGGTGGGTACTTGGGTGCCAGGGTTTTAGAACCACTCTACCAAGTTTCCTGGTGTGGTCCACTGTTCCACAACTCCTCCTCTTCTTTTTATAAAGGAGAGGTGTCATTGGAATGACAGTCTCTTATGTTATTTGTAGTGAAAATTTTGGGTGGGGTCGGGTGTAAACATCAAAATAAAACACAACGTAAGCCAGAGCCGTAATGAGGGGTGGGATCTGGGAAGACAAAGGATTACTGAACCAATTAATTGTTCATTGGATTGTACAGTTTGTGAGGGTATTAACATTGATTTTATATAAATACCATGTTAGTTTCCCCAAGTTAGGTAGCCATTAGAATCATCTGTTGCTGGAAGGTCACAAGTTTGTCATCTGTGGGTCTCAGTGTCTGTTTGTCTCAGAAGTCTTCAGTTACATGGTGTGTCTAGACAAAGGTAGCTTTATTGCTCCAGGCAGGTCCAAGGAAAGGGTGGGTCAGTTTTCATCTGGCCTGTAATGGCAGGGATGTCTTTTCCCCTTTTGTAGAGATAAACCTGTAGAGTAACCACAACATGGGAGCAGAACCCCAGCAGGGCGATGTCTGCACAGGGTGGGTAGGGCATTTTAAGCCCATGACAGTTTGCTTGGGAACATCTTGATCTGTTGTTATAGTCCTAGAAAAAAGACAAGGGTGTTTGAGGTATTTAGTCCTGAAAGGAATCCTTTAAGTGAGGAGTTACGTGTATTGTATTAAGGAAAGCAGAGGGAAGAGTTGAGGATTCATCTGATTTAGATGGCTGAGGAAGAAAATGTCATGTTAATTATGTATCTGGGATAGTAACAGCTTGTCTGTAAAAGGAAACTAGTTGTTAATTACAGATTAAATAACGGTTATTAGTGTTGTTGGTTTGACCTGTGGGAGTAGATCAAATGTAATTTTTGAGTCTTAGAAGAAATTTTAAACACACTGAAAAATTTTAGGACAATTTTAGTTTAGAAGGTATGAATGCTAGGGAGAAAAATAAACTTGTAAATAAAGAAGCACAAAAATTTTGGGTTAAGGGTTTTAGGTGTGGTTTCTTAGCAGCAAGATCTTATCTGTTGTCCTCTCTTGGCAGGTTCTTTTTGCCTAGGTGTGTGTGTGGGGAGGATTCTGCTCTGCCACACCATGGCTGTGGTTGTCTGCTCACATTTCTTATGTTGAGACATGTGACACGTGTTCCAGGGCAGGAATCTAGTAAGGAGCAAGGAGACACCTACTGTCTCAGATGGGTACTTGGGTGCTGGAGTCTCAGACTCACTCAGCCTTACCAAGTTTCCTGGTGCAGATGATTATTTTGTGAAGTGTATCTTATAAACTTTGCATTATGTCATATAAATATGCATTTCTATTGTCTTCAGGGTTTTGCTGGTATACGGGCGTATTCGTATGGAGAGAACCAATGATTCCACGTTGACAGGATTTCTCCTGGTGGGGCTTTCAGATCACCCAAAGCTCCAAATGGTTTTATTTGTGGTAGTTTTGTGCATGTATCTGATGATCCTGCTTGGAAATGGAGTTCTTATCTCAGTAGTCATTTATGACCTTCACCTGCATACTCCCATGTATTTCTTCCTCTGTAATCTTTCCTTCCTGGATATCTGCTACACAAGCTCTTCTGTCCCCCTAATTCTCAGTAGCTTCCTGACTGTAAAGAAGAGAGTTTCGTTCTCTGAGTGTATGATTCAAATGTTCTTCTCCTTTGCCATGGGTGCCACAGAATGTGGACTTCTAGGCATGATGGCACTTGACAGATTCATGGCCATCTGTTACCCACTGAGGTATCCTGTCCTCATGAGCAAGGGTACCTATGTGCCCATGGCCGTTGGATGCTGGGTTGCTGGGCTTGTTGACTCACTGTTGCAGACATCTCTTGCAGTTCAAGTACCATTCTGCACTAATAATGTCATTCACCACTTTGTCTGCGAAATTCTAGGCATTCTGGAACTGGCTTGTGCAGATATTTCAATCAATGTGATCAGCCTAACAGGGTCAAATCTGCTTTTTCTAGCGGTTCCATTGTTAGTTATTGCTGTCTCTTACACGTTCATCATTGCCACTATTTTGAGGATCCCTTCTGCTGAAGGAAAACAGAAGGCCTTCTCTACCTGCTCTGCTCACCTGACAGTGGTGATTATTTTCTATGGAACCATCTTCTCCATGTATGCAAAGCCCAAGTCTAAAGACACTGATGGGGCAGGCCATCAAAGCGTGATGGAGGCCCTCATCTCCCTCTTCTATGGGGTGATGACCCCCATGCTCAATCCTCTCATCTACAGTCTGAGGAATAAGGATGTGAAGGCTGCTGTTCAGAACATTCTGGGGAGGACAATGTCGGGTAAGATGTAAGTGATAATTTATACTATAGGACTCGCTACTTGAGGTTGTTAGAAACACAAAATTCATAACGATCGAAATGCCACATGAAAATTCAAAAGAATTAAAAATATTTTGGTTGCTTTTGTTACAGTTAAGTTTTTGTTCTAAATGCAGAAGTGAGACATATTGACATCCGTAGGACACACTATTACAGAAGTGCAAGAATGATGGAAAATATTTTAATAATTGCTAGGAAGGAAAATAAACCCTTAGACATTCAGAAGCTAATAGGTAAAATGGATTCTCAAAAGCACTTTATAATCCGTAGGAGGTGCACTGTTGTTGAGTAGCTGAAGTGAATATTAATCAGTACATGATTTAGGACATTTATTTTATTTGCTCACCTATTTATTATTCGCATTCAACACACATGTGCATTCTCTGACGATAGAATCTTTTCTGTGTATTCTACAATAACCCAACTTGTAACAGATTCTAGGCCATAATAAATACTAAATATTTTTAAATAAATGCACCAATCACCTGACGTATGAGTTTAGAAATATATTTCTGTCATAGCTGAGGCAGCAAAATTTATTAAAAGAGGAAATTAATAAGAAGAACTATTTTAAATAAAATATATTGTATGCATTGGTACTTTGTCACATAATATTATTTAGTAGCTAAGGCACGACTATTTGTTTACATTAAGGGGAGAAGTTATAAGCTGCAGCAAAGGTGGAAGAACAACAGGGATGCTATAGTTATCTAGATGGGAAATGCCAGCATCAGTTTGGCAGTGGGGCTTGAGCCTGGTGCTGATTTGGAGATCTGATCCTAGAATTCTTCCTGCATTGAACCTGAACACTCTAGTGGAATGAAATGGGCATTCAGAATTGTTGTTTGGTTTGACAGCACATACTTGGCACAACTGAACTTCAAACACATGCTATTTACATCCTGGAAGCACAGGCTTGAATGTAACAATTGTCAGGAAAACGGTGGATGAGTTCTATGACCCAAACATATTGATGGAGTGATTTCACATGAGACGGGTCAAGCAACTGCTTTTAGTTGGAGTTTATCTTCTAGCTCAATAGAAACATGGGCTGCCACCAGCTTATGAGACTTCAGATCAGTGTCACTTCCTTGTTCCTACCAAACATAAATTCAAAGGTTCTTTGGGGGAAAAAAATCTTTATTTTTAATCATTTAAGTTTCAAACAAAAAAATGTATAAAAATATTCTGAAGTAAACCATTTTATCGAGAGTCCATATACATTATGACCACAATCAAGGTAAGCAGGCCAAGTCCATTTTGAAAGTAGTAGCACATTTTTTAAAAAGTATATTATTTGGTAAACAACTTTAGAAAAAGGCACATTACTTCAGTCTGTATGTTCTAAGGAGATACATCTATGTATAAGAACAAAAGGTTGAAAATAAAAGACAGATATACATCCTAGGGAAATTATTCAAACTGATATTTTTATATTGATAACTAACATGGATTTATTACCAAATAAAAATTACTTCTAATAAAAGGATGGTTGTGTGATGATAGAAGGTTAATTTAACCAAGGGGATGCATAATTCTGTTAGGTCTCCCCAAAACGGACTTTCAACAGGTAAGAAGGAAGCAATACAATGAACTTTACATTCTTCTCAATTATTAAGACAATAAACAAAGATTTATAATGACTTAAAATATTTGGGCAAATGAGGCCCCCAACACATATACAACAGAGGACTGCTGGGTCTGTGTTCAATCAGAGATGATGCACCTAACTGTCGAGAGACTGGAGGCCCCAGGGAATTTAGAGGTCAGGTGGGGTGGGGTGGGGGTTGGGGGGGGGAAGGTGGGAGGAGGGGGGGGGGGGGGGGGGAGGGGAACAGCCTCATGGAAACGGGGGGATGGGTTGAAAGTATGGGATGTGGAACAGTTGGGGGGTGGACAGTGGGAGGGGAATAAAATCTGGAGTGTAAATAAATAAATAAATAAAAATTGAGCAAAAATAAGTTGTACTCTGACAGAACACACATTTTTTCTAAAACACATGTAGATTGTTTTTAAAAACTGTGATAATGTCAAATTTTATGTGTGACCAGCAATTCCAAAGAATGTAGCTAGTCTACGTTCTTTCTCCTTATATGCACTTTAAAGATAGTATAGCCATGAAGGACTTGCAGTGAAGGGAGGGGGCACCAACCCACTCACGAAAACTTTGAACTAAAATTTGTCCTACCTCTAAGATGTATGTAGGAATAAATTTGGAGCAGAGACTGAGGAAATGGCCAACCAATGTCTGGCCCAACTTGAGACCCATCCCGTGGGAGAGAGACAATCCCTGACACTATTAATGATACTCTGCTTTGCTTGCAGACAGGAGCCTAGCTCGTCTGTCATCTGACAGGCTTTATTCAACAGCTGATGGAAACAGATGCAGAGACTTGCAGCCAAATATTAGGCAGAGCTCAGAGAGTCTGGCACAAGAGCTGGGAGGGAAGGATTGAGGGAGCTGGAGGGATCAAGGACACCACAGGAAGAACCTCCAGAACCAACTAACTTGGGTCTAGTGGGGCTCACAGAGACTAAACCACCAATCCAGAACACACATAGACTGGACCTCATCCCCTTACATATAGGTAGCAGATGTGCAGCTTGGTCTTCATGTGGGTCCCCCAAGAACTGGAGTGGGCCTGTCCCTGAATCTGTAGCCTGCCTGTGGATCCTGTTCCCCTAACTGGGCAGTGCTGCCTGTCCTCAGTGGGAGACGATGCACACAGTCCTGGAGTACCAGGACGAGTTGGTACTGGGGTTGGGGTTGGGGTTGGGGTGGGACTATCTTTTTCTGAGGAGAAGGGGAGGGGGGAATGGAAGAATAAAGGTTAGAGGGTGGGTCTGGGAGGAGAGAAGGAAGGGAACTGTACTTGGGATGCAAAATAAACAAATAAATAACGAAGGCAAAATGTATGCTTATAATGTGGCATAAATAAAACACATCTGTAAATAACTAAAGAGCAGTAGTGTTATTAAAATGTTTAATAATTCAGTTTATGTCAGTTGGAATGCATATCTGTTATAAACATCTAATATGACCATAGGAATAAGAACTAGCTAAATATTGGCCGTTTTGTAGGTCAGAAGGAAAAAACTAAACAGAGCTTGTGATTTTAGTCACTGCTGAAGCTGTTTTTATTTTTTATATTTAGTGCCTATTTTGATTGGTTGGTAATTATGCCATAATATTTGTAAAATATTTTTACCATCACTATAATTCACTGATATTGAGTGACGTATATTAAACGATCCTAGATGCACACATAACCTTTTGGGAATATTCATATTTAAGGTCTTAGTAGAAGTTGATTTCAGAGGATAGAAGAGAGAAGGGAGAATGCAAGAGGAAGATGAAGATGGAAAAAGCAGAGAATTTAAATTAGTATATTCACATCATGCAATTTCTGATTACCTTTTCACAACAATATTGAGAGTCATGTGACCTCATGTTATGCTACAGGTGAAGATTCTAAGACTGGCAGAGGTCAACACACACTTGGATGCTGCAGCTAGGTTGCCTTCCTCTAAGGCTGATAGATCAGTTGCGAAATCCAAAGTCCACTTATGTATTTGATTCAGGAAAATAATCTAAAGAATATGAAAGCATAGAAATGCTGAAGAGTGGGGGGGGGGGATGAGATTGAATTTATTTATTTTTTAAATTAATTTTTTATTGGATATTTTATTTACATTTCAGATGTTATTCCCTTTCCCCATTTCTCTCCAACCCAGGAACCCTCTATCTCATCCCCCCTCCTCCTGCTTCTATGAGGATGTGCCCCCACCCACCTCCACCACACTTGAATTCCCCCACACTGTGGCATCCAGCCTTCACAGGACCAAGGACTTCCTCTCCTACCTATGTCCAACAAGGCCATCCTCCCATACATATACAGCTGGAGCCATGTGTCCCTCCCTATGTGCTTTCAGGCTGGTAGTTTAGACCCTTAGAGCTCTGGTTGGTTGGTATTGTTGCTTTCCCCGTGGGGCCACAAACCCTTTCTGCTCCTTCAGTCTTCTCTCTCACTCCTCCATTGGGAACCCCATGGTCAGCTCAATGGTTAGCTGTGAACTTCCGATTCTGTATATTTCAGGCTTTGGCAGACCTCTAAGGAGACAGCTGTATCAGGCTCCTTTCAGCATGCACTTCCTGGCATCCACATCAGCGTCTACCTTTGGTGACTGCACATGGGATGGATACCCAGGTAGATTGGTCTCCAGACAGCCCATCCTTCAGTTTCTGTCCCAAACTTTGTCTTCGTATTTACTCCCATGAGTATTTTGTTACTCCTTCTAGGAAGGAAGATTGATTTTAAGATAGATCCTAGAGTTGATCACTCAAACTGTTCTAGAGTTGAGTCAGAGATGTCATAAGTCATAAGACCTTTCTTGTTAATGACTTATTGTTATTTCATAAAGTAAAACTTGACAGCTTCAAAAGGAGCTTCATTAACTTAGATCTCCAAGTTGCTTGGTCGGAGATTACATGTTACTTGTCACACTTCAAACATGTAAAGATGAAACTTGTAGTAGTCATGGCAGATGACATTGGTAGTGCCATTTCCTCGGAGGGACTGTGTAAAAGGTGAGAGAGACTGAGCTGCAGGCAGGCAAGCAAGTAGATGAACACAGATGCAGCCATCTCTCTGTTCTTGACTCTGATGTGATGGGAGCAGCTGTTTCCCGTTTGTGCTCTGGTGTCCCTACTATGAGGAATGGTAACATTGAACTGTGAGTCAAAAACAAAACAAAACAAACAATCCCAAACAAAACAAAACAAAATGAAACGAAACAAAACAATAGCAACAAACCAAACCAAACCAAACCAAACCAAACCAAACCAAACCAAACCAAACCAAACCAAACCAAACCAAACCAAAC
>JANHMN010000004.1:87258062-87268336 GCA_030674055.1 Rhabdomys pumilio
ACCAAACCAAACCAAACCAAACCAAACCAAACCAAACCAAACCAAACTCACTTATTTTTTCCCTAAGTTTTTGCATATCATCACAGAATGAAATTTAGACAGTCTTCCAAATACAAATTTTCATAACTTATACCTTTGATCTTGATTAATAGTTGATCTTGATCAATAGTTATTGGAAATCAGGTAAGTGTCTTAGCTACATTTTAAAAAGATTAATTAGTTTATTTACTTTACATCCTGATTGCAGTTTTCCCTCCCTCCTTTCCTCCCAGTCCTTCCCTCCCATGCTGCATCTCTTCCTTCCTTTCTTTCTCTTCAGAGAAAAGGAGACCTCGCATGAATATCAAACAGCCCAGGTATATCAAGTTGCAGTATCTTAGTTACATTTTACTATGGATTTTCTTCAAAGCTGTTAACTGAACAGGTAGGTCAAATTCCAAGATTATGACCAAGTACGGGCTGGTTATGAAAGAATTCGTGGATAGCCTTTCATCTGCTCTTGAGCCTGTTACAGCACCATCCTCCTGAGAATGTCATACGTATGCTTGAACTTCTAAAGGAAGTGGGCAGTAAGCATTGCGATCAGAGCTGTGTCAAACCAGAAAATGCTGAATAAACTTGGGGACAAGGGTTGTCAGTGTGGTACCCTTTAAGGAAGAAGAGTGGCTTGAAGACTTTTTCATCTATTAATAGAGGCAACCCCCCTTCATTGTTAAGCCTGAATGTTCCTTTTTAAACAGTGTAAACTTCACACCTGCCTTACTTGCATCCACCTTAAAAGCCCATGCAAACGTTTTTTTTCTTTCTGAATCTTAATATTCTTCACTTATTTTGAGTATTAAACATACTACTTTAATGATCCATGTTCTGTAGATATTCTCTCATGCTGGAGGATGATTTATTTAACAAACCTGGTCCAAAAGATTAGAGGCATTCATTGCCAAGGCTAATAATGGATTTCCAAGTTGAAGGCAACCAACCAACACACAAATACTAATTCTAGGCACTCCATTGGATGCTTCAATATGATTCTTCACATATCATGACTTTTCAGTGTATAAGTAACTCAATGCCACCATTTCTAACCTTCTTGCAGTCTTCAGGGAAACAAGTACACTCATTAACAGGAGAGGCAAGGAGGCTTACTAAGGGTTGAAAGAGGGAGCATTAATGTATAGAGACAGAGTTCACAGAATGAAGCCACTCTAAAAACCTAAAAGGGAATATCCTAGTGCTAGGAAAGAAAATTGTAGATATTTATATCAATGATAATATTTTCATATAAAAGAGGAGAGCTCTGACCCAATACATTTAGTAATGTCTATACTGGGGCAGATTAGAGGCATCAGTGGTGAGTCCATGGTTGTCATAGGATCAGTGGGACTCTATAAACAATATCACAGAGATTTTTCTCATCAATGGTTAATATGCAGCATATTCAATTAGATATCTCACAACAGATGAAAAAAAGAATATTTTATATATGTGTATATGCATATACACAATGGAATTGTTTTGATTAGCCACAAAGAGGTTGTCTGGAGGAAGATGGACACAGATGTACATAATCATTAAGCAAAATAGGCACGTTTCAAAAAGATATATATGCTTTCTCTTATTTATAATTCCATATTTTATGCAGATTCATAAGATAATATATCCATGTATATGTGACATAAAAATAGGGGCTGATTGGGAACAAGGATAAGGGCAAAGCGAAAGAAGTATAGAGCATGTCTTACATAGAGTTGTATAAAAAATTCAAAAAACCTAAATAACAAAAATGAAAAAAGGAATCTTCAAGAGAGCCGATAGAAACTTATGTTTACTGTCTCTGGACATTCATGCTGCACACTAAAAAATGAAGCAACCACTTTGGTGACAAATACATTTTATAATTTAGAGACGGAAACATTAAACATGAGTTGCCAAGGTGCAATTAATTTTAAAAACAACTGAAATATATGTATGTTTTGATCTATAAATTAAGTACATCCTGTCAAAATTAGCTGCATTTCCCTAGGTAACATAGCTGGAAGCAGTTTAGTTAAGGATAGAACACTACTAAATAAATTTCAAGTTCATATACCCATGGCCCCAGAACATCACTTCATTTCATTTTTGTTCACTGATGAAGACCTATTAAGACCTTTTGCTTTAGCAACTAGTTATAACAGTTTTAAGCTCTATAAGACTTTGACCATGTAAAACAAGGTGCTTTCAAAGAGGCAGACAGCAGAGGAAGTCAGGATTTCTTTTCTGCTTGTTATCTCACAGCTTGGTAATCTCCTCCCTCAGGACTACAGAACACAGTCAATATTTATACCCGAGCACAGAACATCTCAGAGGACATCATTATAAGTTTACTGACCTACTTCTGTCTGATACCAAGGTACAAATAAGTTGCACAGGGGTGGTATCCCATGTGCCTGTTAACAGTCTAAAGTCAAGCTTGTTAAAGTGCAAGGGTAACTTTTTAACATCTCTCTTCCCTCCACGAGCTTTCTGGAGGGAATCTATGGGGTAGGGTTCCTAGGAGATTGATTCCCTCCATAGTCAAAACTAAACAAGAAAGAGTCATATGAGGTCACCATGTGGGAAGTGTATTCAGTAGTCTGTGAAAATCAAGCCATCCTCTATGTATTTCAATCAATAAGACATTCTGAAACCTAAGAACCAAGCACAGCAAATCACAATAACACAAACAACAGGGTAAATGAGATATATCTCAAGACAAACAGAGTTAGAGTGATTGACTGGTGGCAAAAGAATATACAATATTGCATTTTGTTTAGTCACATGGAGTAAAGCTTTGTTCATCATGTTCTATTCAGTGGGTGGCATTCAAAGACACTAATTATATAGCTATGAAAATATTTAAACGTATAATTCTGAGGACATGTCAAATTATGAAAACAGTTAAAATTAATTTCTAGAAGTTAATATACAGTCCATATAATTGTTGCACTTTTTAAAAAGTAATAGAACTGCTTGGAATAAAATCTGCCCAAATTTTGGAGTGGCAAGTTCTTTTTCTTCCAATGTTTGTGTGAATCCAAGAGAATTATGGGTAGTATGCAAAGAAGACTCCTATGGTAACCCAAGATAGGGTCTGTCTTAGTAACTGTTCGTTTATTGTAGAGATACTATGGCTAAGGCAATTATTATACAAAAAAACACTTAATTGGGGGCTTCCTTACTCTTTCAAAGGGTTAGTCAATTATTATCATGGTGGAAAGAAGACAGACATGGCACTAGAAGAGTAGCTGAGAGCTTTACATCCTGGTCAGCAGGCTGAGAGAGGGAGAGAGAAAAGGAGAAGGGAAAGGGAGAATAGGAGGGAGAGGAAGAAGAATGGGACTGGTGTGGGCTTTTGAAACCTCAAAGCCCATCATCAACTCACACTTCCTCAAACAAGGAAATAATCTGTGTTTCCCTAATGTATCAAGGAATCCATTATATATCTTGGTTACAATGGTTCATTTTTGATTCATTTTCTAAGATAATTTTTGGTTCCATATTGAAGTAGAATGATTTAACAATCTGTTTCATTGATGAGAACCAACTGAAAGTGATCGTGTGTGGCACTAACTTGAGGTAAAACCATTCAAAAACACTAGCTCATGTTCAAATATAACAGTATAGACTGTCTTGGAGATGCCATCAAATGTCAATGTAGATGGAGATGCTATCAAAGGTGAATAATCATGAGAAGTCTGTTTAAACTATTTTGTATAGTTGATCTGTGAGATATTGATAATGCTCACTTTAGGACTCAAATAGCTTATTAGCCTCTGCTAAGCCACAAGTCAAGACATTAGAATGCTAACTTATGCACATATAACTCCAAAGCCATTTTCTTTTAAAGGGATGCATATTTATAATCTCTATACAGTTAGAGGGACATTGAACATTTCCATTGAGTGCCTCTGTCCATGGTTGTGTCAAAGTTTTCAAGTATGTTTCTTTATTAATTCTCAAATATATAATATTTGATAGAAATTTCTATATTTCTCTTTTCAATGACTAATATGGAGACTGAGATTCAGAAATGTGTAGTGACTTCTGTGCAGCTATAGAGGTAGTGCTTGTCTGATTTGTGTCACCCAATTGTGATTCACTTTGTGCTTCTGTCTCCCAAGTGTCAGAGATGCTTTGTTCCTGTAGAGTCAAGCCAAAACAATAGCTAGAAGCAGAATGCACAAGTAGGGGTCCTTGAATACCTCTTTGTATATACATTTTTAAGCCAGTTTTTCCTTTCCAGCCCTGGTTCCTGGCACAACAACTCTGAGACTAATTAGTTTTTATTACATACCTAGACCATAAATTTTGGCTCATTCCCTGACTAGCTCTTAACTTATTTAAATATTTAAATTATTCTGTGTCTACCCCTTGGTTTGTTACCTCTCTTTTAGTCCTGACCTGCCTCTTAGCATCTTCTCAGCATCTCCCTCAGCATCTTCCTGAGTTCATCAACCTGCTGGCTTATGTCTGTCTCCTGTTTCTTGAATCTCTCCCTTCATCTCCTTTTTTTTTCATGCTATTTCCAAGAATTCTCTGTCTTCCTGCCAGTGTCCCATCTTTTACTTCCTGCCTCAGCTCATTGGCTATCAGTTTTTTTTATTGACAGGTGATACTTATAAGATATTCTCTCTACACCTTTCACTCCTAAGATAGTTTATCTAGCAATACATGCAACAGAAATGAAGGCTGGAGCAAGCAAGAAATAGAAGTGGCTTATAAATTCTCGAAAAGCTGTCTGAGAACAGAGTATGTATTGATACTTTGATTCCCAGAGAGAAGTATGAAGGTCATACATATATCTATAAACACCATAGAAAGCAAAGAGCATTATGATGGTTATGATTATCCTAGTACAACTAACTCATCTTACCTCATAAAGTACTGTAGCATGGGAAAGCACAAGAATGGTGACCTCTAGTCATTCTGCAGGTACGTTTCTGTCATCTCAAATGAATCAGAGCTGACTCATTATAAGAAAATATCTGCCTCTGATACTCCATCATGTCAAATTTGGATATTTTGCTAGAATAATTCATTATCTCTGTGATTTTATAAATAATAGATTTATATGTTAAAGAAATAAAATAAGTTCTTGATCCACTTGGACTTGAGCTCTTTACAAAGGTATAAATATAGATCAGTATAGATCAGTTCTATAAGCAGGCTGCCATTAGACCTGTACTGCTTGTTGATGATACATTTTTCCACTATATGGTTTTGGCTTCTTTGTCAAAGATCAAGTGTCCATAGGTATGTGGATTTATTTCTGGATCTTCAATTCTATTCCATTAAATTCTATTTGATCTATCTTTCTGTCTCTGTACCAATATCATGCTGTTTTGATCACTATTGCTCTGTAGTACAGCTTGAGGCAAAGAATGGTAATTTCCCCAGAAGTTCTTTTACTGTTAAGAATTGTTTTCACTATCTGGGATTTTTGTTTTTCCACATGAAGTTGAGAGCTCTGTCCATGTCCATGAAGAATTGAGTTGGACTTTTGATGGGAATTACATGGAATCTGTAGATTGCTTTTGGTAAGATGTAAGTTTTACTATGTTAATCCTACTGATCCATGAGCATGGGAGATCTTTCCATCTTCTGAGGTCTTCTTTGATTTCTTTCTTCAGGGATTTAAAGTTCTTGTCATACAGACATTTTACTTGTTTGGTTAGAGTTACACCAAGATATTTTATATTATTTGTGGCTATTGGGAGTGTGTTTTCTCCCTAATTTCTATCTTAGCCCATTTAGACACAGCTATACCATTCCTGGGCATATACCCAAAAGATGCTCCACCATACCATAAGGACACATGCTCCATTATGTTCATAGCAGCCTTATTCATAATAGCCAGAAGCTGGAAACAATTCAGATTCAGCTAAACAATTCAGCTAAAGAATGGATACATAAAATGTGGTTCATTTACACGGTAGAATACTGTTTAGCCATTAAAAACAAGGATATCCTGAATTTTGCAGGCAAATGGATGGAACTAGAAAATACCAGCCTGAGTGAGGCAACCTGGTCCCAAAATGACATCTATCGTATGTACTCACTGATACGTAAATATGAGCCCCAAAATACAGAATACCCGTAATATAACTCAGAGACTGTAAGAAGTTTAACAAGAAGGAAGGCTCAAGTGAGCATGGTTTGATCCCACTTAGAATGGGGAAGAAAGTAATCATGGGAGGCAGAGGGAGGACAAGACCTAGGTGAGAGAGGGGATAGGGTGAGAAATGGGGAGCAGGATCAGGTATGAGGGGATGGAAATATGCAGCTGCAGGGGCTGGGGTGCCAGGGGAACCTCTACAAAACTCCAGAGATCTGGAATGTGACTCTCAGGATTCAATGGGAAAGACTTTAGCCAAAATGCCCAACAGGGGGAAGATAGAACCTGAAGAGACCACCTCCAGTTAATAGACAGGACCCCAGTGGAGGAATGGGGTCACCAACCTGCCTTCAAAATTTTTGACCTAGAAATTTTTTTTCTAAGTGAAATGCAAGAACAAAAAAATGGAGCAGAGACTAAAGGACAGACCATTCAGTGACAGGCCCAACTTGGGATGCCCAACTTCTCATGGGCAGGCACCAAACCTTGACACTATTACTTATGCCATGGTGTGCTTGCAGACAGGAGCCTAGCATGGCTGTCCTCTGAGAGGCTCTACCAGCAGCTGGCTGAGACAGATGCAGATACTTATAGCCATCCACTGGAAAGAGATCAGGGATCCCTACCGAAGAGTTAGGGAAAAGATTAAAGCAACTGGAGGGGATGACAACCCCATAGGAAGACCAACAGTGTCAATTAACCTAGACCTCTGGCAGCTCCCAAGAACATTCATGGGCTGGTCTCTAGTCCCTGGCACACATGTAACAGAAGACTGACTTGACTGGCCTCAGTGGGAAAGGATGCACCTAATGCTGTAAAGACTTGATACCCCAGAGAAGAGGGATGTGGGAAGACTAAAGTAGAGGTGGGTGGGTCAGTGGGTGGGTGAGGGTATACCTTCACAGAGGCAAAGGGAAGTGGGTAGGGGGTTAAAAACTCTTGGAGGGAGGACTGGGAAGGGAGGCCAACATTTAAAATGTAAATCTATAAAAAAAATTAAAAACAATAAAGTAGAAACATTTTCTTTGTAGAATAAGTTATAGTAATTATAACATTATTAAAAATGAGAAAGCAGGAAAAACCTATTATTTAAACAGATCACATATTAAATAAAAGTAAAACATAAATAAATGGGATACTATCAATCTGCTATAAATCATGTGTTCCCTTGGAATTTGATAGTACGCAGAAACTGATTATGATGCAATATTGAGCACAGAGAGAATGCAATCCAGATAAAGGCAGATGTGCTATGCTCCCGCATGGTGCTTCTCAAGTTTATCTCTAAAATTTATGAGCCTACAGTATTGTCTACCAATTATGTTCAAGTTCATCTCAAGGATGATCAAGGTGCCTGACATAAACAGGTGTCTAGTAAGTATTTGATGAATGAATAATGGGGTAACCACCTTTAATAAAGCATTTTAGAAAAGAAGAATGAAATATTTAAAAAGAACAATCAGTTCCATGGCTGTGACATAAAGGAACATCACATAGACGCAAATTTTAAAAGTCATAAAATTAGGGTTTCATTCATTAAAATCTCACTCAATGGGAAAAACCATTTTATAAAGCAACACTGAAAGGTTGCTTGCAATCAAACGCTCTACAGTCATGTGTTATGATTGGAATTAAGGCCTTCTCCATGAGACGGAACTCATTTCTGACTCTGCTTGGCTGGAGAAGAACCTGAGGTTAGATAGCTCAGGGACCTAGGGGAAAAACAAATATTACTGTTCTTTTAAAGGAATGCAGCAATAAAATGACCCCTAACAACTTTCTTCTGTATTTATAGATGAGTGCCTGGCTCAGCCATAGTCAGAGAAGCTTCCTTCTGTAGGTGTTTGGAACAAATACAGAGACTCACAACTGGAAAATGTGCAGAGAGTGAGAGACATAGGAACAATCAGTCCTAAAATGGAAGTCTCCATCAAATCTCACCCCCCACCCCCACCCCCAGGGGTCAGAAAACCCTGTGGAAGAGGTGTCAGAAAGAGTGTAAGAGCCAGTGAGGTTGGAAGACACCAAGGAATCAAGGCCTTTGAAACAGAGCAAGGACTGCCATACACATGAACTCACGGAGACTGGTAGCATGTACAACAGGCCTAAGCCAGATGGGATCCAGGGCTGAGATAGGAAGTAGACACAAGCCTCATCTCTAACCCAGAAGTTATCTCCAGTTGTTAATTGCTTGCAAATTAGTTTTCTTCGATGGAGTGTCACTAGGTGTACAAACTTGTGTGCTGGCTCCATGCCCAGCAGTTGATTGCCAACACAAAATGAACTCACCGGTGTGGAGGTGCTTTTTCCTTCTGTCTCATAATGTTTTCTTTGAGCCTTTTAAAACCCTTACAGATATTTTACTGATAAATCATGGTTACTAATCCTGTTTTTATGGGTTTTCTGTGCATACAAATGTGTGTCTAGTAGCATCTGTGACTGTTCCTTGTGGAGCAGGTTGGTTTGGGTCAGCAGTGACTGAGCAGAGAGGAGACATAATTGTTTCTCTTTGTTTTTTTATGCCCTGTTTTCACCTATTGTTTCTGTTCTTAATTTACATTATTATTTGTATTATTATTAATACTACTTATTTTTAAGATGTCTTTTTTTAAAGAGAGAAAGAAAGAGTATGGGTATTTGGTGAAGTGGGAAGGTTCTGGGAGGAATTGAGGGAGGAGAAACTGTAATTGGAGTATAATGTATGGAAAAAATATATTTTCAATAAAAATATAAAAATGAAGGAAACAGCCGGGCAGTGGTGGCACATGCCTTTAATCCCAGCACTTTGGAGGCAGAGGCAGGCGGATTTCTGAGTTCGAGGCCAGCCTGGTCTACAGAGTGAGTTCCAGGACAGCCAGGACTACACAGAGAAACCCTGTCTATAAAAACCAAAAAAAAAGAGAAGGAAACAGAAATTGTCAGTCAAATACCACAAGTATGACAGACACGCAGTGCCACTGGTCTTCAATAAAAGTCAAGAAATCAGTATGAGAAAATTTTGTGTACAGTAAAAAAAAATGGCAAATGTCAAAATGAAAAAGAAAGCTTAATTGCAAAACTCTGGAAGCACAAATGTCACTCATTCAGCCTATTAAACTTTCATACAAATTAAGAGAAAGATCTTAAAATTCCAACCCAAGGGATGGTTAAAAGTGTAGTGAAAAAGGAACCATAAGCATCAAGAAATGAGAGGTGAGTTGCTGGAGCAGGTTGGTTTGGGTCAGCAGTGACTGAGCAGAGAGGAGACATTCAATTTTCTTAGCGACATGGAAATAGAAAGTGAATCCAGCTATACCTGTTGCAGGTGTACAGTCAAAGAGATATATATGTCCATGCAAAATCAAGACCTGTACCTCATTTGTAATACACTATTATTTATAATAACCAAGTTGTTGAATCAGCTTATGTACTCATCGACAGATGAAGAGTTATATTTAAATAAAAAAGAATAAATGAAAGCAGGAACACAATTAGTCATGTGACTGACAGGAAGGGTGAGGAGTAACAAAGCAGAGTGATGGTGCTGGCTGTGACTAAAGCTCATTATAAACCTGCACGAAGCTAAAGGAAAAGGGATGAAGGCTGGGCATCAGGCTCAGTCAATTAAGTGCTCACTATGCAAGCATGAAGACCTCAGTTCAGATCCCAAGTATCCATATAAAAAGCTGGGCTTGTTGGTGCACATCTGGGATGTCAATTCTAAGAGCTGGTGACGCTGACAGGTGGATGGATTCTTGTAGTTATCTGGATAGTCAGTCTGGCCAAATTAGTGAGTGTGGATTCAATGAGAATTTCTGCCTGCAAGTATAAGGTCATCTGTAAAAACAGATACTTGTTTTAAACCTCTGACCTCCACATGTACACACACATACATACACACAAATGCACAGAGAAGGGGCAAGACAATAAAGCAATATTTAGTTTTCAACTGTCTTCAATATTTTTGAGAATTTCATTCATGACTTCTGTATTTACATCATCTTCACCCTTTTCTCTATCACCTTTAGCTTCTGTCTCTCTTCTCACTCTCAAATATTTACTTTCTTCTTTAATTTTTACACACACACACACACACACACACACACACACACAGAGAGAGAGAGAGAGAGAGAGAGAGAGAGAGAGAGAGAGAGAGAGA
>JANHMN010000004.1:87270407-87313389 GCA_030674055.1 Rhabdomys pumilio
CTCTCTCTCTCTCTCTCTCTCTCTCTCTCTCTCTCTCTCTCTCTCTCATACACACACACACCTGAGACATCCCCAGGAAAAGGATACATGTTAAAAGAGTCTTATATTGGCTTGCTACAGACTCTGAGCCCAAGGAAGGATCAAGATGGGCAGTTGTAAGAGGTCCTGATGCTGCCAAGCCAAATGGAAGGAGCAAGACAGCCATGGGGTCTGGGTGGCCAGGAACAGATCTTGTCAATAGAGAATGATGCTGAGTTTGATAACACTGAGCATGGTCCCCAGATGTTGAAGCCACTTAATTACCATTTACTGCTACTGAGTGTGAAAACTGCAATTTCAAGAGAACTTGATACCCAAAGCTGCATCCATTCAGTAGAATGAATGAAACTCAGAAGTTCTTGATAGTGAGAAGACAGGTTCTCTGCCTCAGTGCTTTGATGATAGGTTTCCATGCTGCCAAAGCAATTGGGAGATACCTTCAACTAAAACATTAGCCACTACAAGAATTGTGATCTGGGGAGTCTTTGTATAGGAATGGAATCTGATCAGCCCACAGAGCATAAAGCAGAGATCCCAAAAACCTGGAGAGGATGCTTTCCCAGTCTTTTTAGAAGTACACCAGCTATCATACATAGAGTGCTGGGGTTGTATTATAGATGAAAGAAGCTACAAGGTATCTCTGTGCCTCCATTAGTACATTTTGGTGTGCTTTTCCTGGGTATTTGGTTCCTCCATCTAAGAATAAAAATGAACCCACTGGTACCTACATGGAGCCCACATTACTACATTTTAAATACTCTAATCCATATTGTCTTGATACAAATCAAATTTTAGTAATACATCCACATACATATAAGTAAGAATAAAAGTAAACCACAAGGAGGGACACGAGAGAATCATAGAATATGAATGAGGGTACCATCACACTAGAGCATCTATGTAAGGACAGCCTGCGTGTTCAGCAACTTTCAAAGCACTGGCATTTCCCCTGTGGGCTGGTGACTAATGTGAGGCTCATTTGTACTTTCTTATTTTCCATTTATTACAGAGATGTCACAGGTTCAGGGAATTATGGTGATGATTTTGACTCAGGCTTCATGTTGCCTTTTGGACGAAGAAGTGCTACAGGGCTGAGCCACACGACCTTCCAGAAAGTCATACCAAGTACAGAGCTATTATGTCCCCCAGTGACAGCCTCACCAAGTTTTGGAGGTTACTGAATTAATCATAAGACTTGTAAGTAGTAACTGCATGACTCAGAGAAGTGTAAGGAAATTGGGGGTAAGAGACAAGAAGAAAAACTGTAATTCAAGAGGAAGACAGCATACACAGAGCTAGCAGTAGCACAACAGTTTGCACAAAAGAAGTAATACTTTTATTTATATTCATGGCATCCCTGTGATGAGATTTAGCTTTGATTGTCCAAATAAGGGGAGGAAAAAGCTGACTTGTGAAAGAAAAATATCAGAGGCATGAAACTTGTATTTCTATGTAGTACTTCTTTTAAGAGATTTTTTTATCCTTACTGTTTCCAAATGAGTGCTTTCGTTTAGTTTATTTTACCCAATATCTACAAGCATAGGGAACACTGTTGTATGATGGAAGCCCATAGTCTTCTGCAGGATCACAGAGCATTAGGATTGTTGTTTGCTCTCTTACTTGAGCCCACTTTAGAGCATCAATCACTTTAAGCATTTTATATCTTAAATAACTGTTAATGTGAATAGTATTATTTTTTTCTAACTGTGATAGAACCTATGTTTTGTCATTGCCCTTTCTGTCTTCCTTAAAGTGGAATCTCTCTCCCTAGTATTCTAGTATCACTTAATCTTTCTTAGTATATCACAGAGAACACACATGTGTGTTTACATGTGTGTATACATATGTATGTGTACATGTGTGTAAGAGAGGTACCTGATAGCTTGATTGATCTTAGGATGCTTTAAATTTAGGACAGTGTGAGGCACTTTCCATATTTATAAAATAAATGCTGCATTTATGTAAGCAAAAGTATTGTGACTGAATAAAACATCAGTTTCAAGTGTGAATCTGTGAACAGATTCAGGAGAGGAGCGATAACAGCAAGGGACTTTGAGAAGGCGGGGGTTACTGGTGACTAGGTACAAGAAGACAAAATAGAATTAGCTGAAGACAGCAGAAGTCACAGACAGTCTGTGACCTGCACATGTACCATACTTTAGAGTGAAATGCAAGCACAAATACCATGGGAGACATGGAAGTAGACAATGGCCAAAGATAATCTTTATTTTATATATTCTCAATGTGCGTATTTGGAAAAAGAGCAGCAACAGTTTCTTCTAAAAATAACTTATTTATGTTTATTTATTTAGAGATAAGATCTTACTGTTGACTAGTATGTCCTCAGATTTGTGATTCTTCTGCTCATCTTCCTGAGCAGACGGGAATACAGATATATATGGCTGCATCTGACTTTTAAGAAGATTTTAGTTGGCTGTTTCTTTTTAGGAATAAGAGCAATTTGCTTCTGGGTGTCTGTAAAGCATGTTGGAGAAGGGTAAAGGGTAAAGTAGTTTTGTCAGGATGACCTTAGCTTTCCAGTATGGTAGAATATGCATTCTCTTCTGAAAGATAATAATCAAGGGTGAAGGGGGTGGGCAGGAATAGTGTGGTATGGGAACCTGCCAGATGTGGGCATTTGAAACTCTGTAATGACCCAAACATGTAAGGACTCGGCAGGAAAGTGTTCTGAAGTTCTCAGAGAACCAATAGAATCCAAAGTAAATATAATAGTTATGTCTTCAGTCAGTCAGCTCAGAGTACTCTCCAACAACATTGAGGATTGAGGACAAGAATTACAGAATATGGAGTGTGTCTATGATATGTAAAAAGCAGGCAAAGTAAGTGCTTCAAGATTTACTTTAAGCAGAAGTAAGAGGGTAGCAGGCTTGATTATTGTTGGTATAACAGCTTTAATTTCATTAATTGCTAGCACCTCTGCTTTTGCAATAGCATTGACACAACGAGTTGAGACAACTATTTTTGTTAACCATCTAGCAAAAAATATGTTTCTAACATTTTCAGTATACAAAAAGATTTATATAGGTATCTGGAACACAAATGATGCTCTATAACCCATTCAAATTATCTGAAGGACATTCATGGTTCAAGAGCTAGGAGCCATTTCAAGTGTCACGACAAATACCATTGGAGCAGTGTTACTTTTGAAATTCACAATGATTATCATTATAATTAGAAAAAAGTTTAAAGATACCTATAGGATATTTGGCATAATCCTAACATTTCTCTGGAATATTTTTATTTCTGCCCATCGTGTTAAAGCTTATCTTTAATAACATCAGCATGTTGACAGCCAAATTACATGGCTTAAACCTGAAAATGGACCCCCAGACAGAGTTATTAAATTAATAGGCTGGCAAGCCAAGGATGGGTAAGATTCTGCACAGAGCCTTACCAACCTAAGACAGAAATGCATTGCTTTTGATAATGCATATTCCACAATGGGTAAGGAAGGCATTCTTGTCAGAATGACCTAAGACAGGCTCAGTCTTGTTAACAAAATAAAAAAGGGGGAGAGGTAGAGATCTTTTGGAGCTGCTTAGCAAGAAGCTGATATGGGCCAAGGACAAGGAAATTGGCTGTTCGGCAGGAATATGACATTGGCCAAGGACAAAAAGTAGGCTTCAATCAGGAATCTGACATTAGACTAGAACAAAGAAGTAATTTCAGGTAGGAATCTAAATCTTAGGCTACAACAAAGAAGTAATCTCAGGCAGGAATCTAAATATTAGGCTAGAACAAAGAAGTAGGCCTCATACATGAAAATGACCTTGGGCTAGGATAGGGAAGTAGGCTCAGATACTTTGGTCATCCTGATAAGCCTTTAGAAACAATGGTCATGGGAGTGTTCACATAATTGGGTTTTATGCCCTGCTTTTCCTTTGACTTTTTGTGCTTATTGTCTTGCTTGTTCCTCGACTAGTTGCATCTAATGTACTGTTAGACCCTCAACCTAGAACTAACCTTAATACATGCATGTAATCAAAAAGGTATAAAAGTATAAAGGAAGAGGAGGTATAGGATAGGGGGTTCTAGGGAGGGGAAATGGGGAAAGGGGATGACATCTGTATTGTAAATAAATAAAGTATCCAATAAAAATAAATAAATAAAACAAAAAAGAAATGTAAATACATAAACTATCCAATAAAAAAGAGTGGAAAAAAAGATAAAAAAGATTTACTTTATGTATATCTATCTATCTATCTATCTATCTATCTATCTATCTATCTATCTATCTGTCTTGTATTCTGAATTTGTAATAAGTTATTTAACTTAAACTTACTTAAATATCACAAACAGAAGTTAAGTGTATTTATGATTGTTCCATGTACAAGGATTCCATGTTAAGATATTATTAGTCACATTGAATATTCATCCTGGATTTGAATCTATATCCATCTAATATAGAGTCCTATCTTAGTTTATCACAACACACTGATCTGTGCTTAATTACCTCGTTTCCAGTTTGTTTAGGCCTGTAGATTTTGAGAAAAGGATTCAATTTACTCTTCCTCTGTGGCTATCACCCTTATGACTCTTCATATTTTTACATTCTTCCTTCAGAGAATTTCCTTCAGAGAGTTCAGGAGGCATAGGTGTAGCTAATGACTCAGCAAAATGGTAACCACTGGGTTCTTCAGGACAGCCCTTAAGGCTGGTGGAAGAGAAGTCTAAAAACATGAGTTCAAAATACATAATTTCTCACCAATGCAAAATAAAGAGGATAAAATACGAATTGTGTAAAGAACTTTATAGATCTAAAGGAACAGAGGCAGCTGAGTTATTAGCTGGTTTTATGTTATTAGGCATAGATCCCCTACTGTGGAGAGTGGGCTTGGATTGATTACCTGAAGGGAAACGCGATAGGAAAACACAGGTAAAAGAAAGGAGGCAGAAGACTGTGGGTGGAAAAGTAAATAGGGAGGTAAGTTGAGGATTGTGGAGATGAGAGTAAGGTGTTGGGAAAATATTAACTGATATAGACAGAGTATAAAGAATTTACATGGAAGCCTGCTGTCTTGTAACTCAAATAAAAATACTATAGAGGGATTGGAGCGAGTTACCCTGCATAGCTAGAACATGCTTCTCATCGAAGCAGAGGGTTATTGAACATAAATCTCTAGACTCAGGTGTAGAATACTTCCATAGAAGTGGGTCAGAGATGTCTTAGGCTCTTGCCAATTCTTTTGATTGCCCATGAGAAATAGAGGATAAGACTATTGCTGAAAACACCACAGCATTTGTTACAAGATGCTAAAAACGTAAGCTGATACCAAGCTGGAAACATCTTCCCAGCTCATCTGCCTTCAAAGCACTGGAGGTGTGGGCTACAGGGGGAGAAAAGGTATCATTAGCTTTGCCCAGATGTGGATCCTATGAACCATGACCAATTTGCCAGGTAAGATGTGCCCATCTGCATGATAGTGACATAATGCGTGGAGTAACTAATTGCCTTCTGATTGGATTAGAAAACACATGTTTAAAGTATTCTTGGTTCACATGAGATCACAGTCAACACAGTACCTCATTATTTCAGTTGTAGTATGCTTTTTCTACAAATGAGAAAATCTTTTTCTCTGATCATAATAAACCCATTAGAATGGATATATCACCACATGTAATCTCTAGCTTCCAATTAATTTTAGATCATTTCTTGATAATGCTTTAAACAAAATGCTTGGTTAAAATCTTATGTTGAATTTAGTGTCATGCTTTTTTAGTCTCAGAATCTCTCAATTTGAAGCAGGCCCATCTTCACTCTTACAACTTGAATAATTTCAAAGACTACAATCCATATGCGCTGTAGAATATCCTTCAGTTGAAGTCATTGTTATGGATCCTGAAGAAAGAGGACTTGGTAGGAAAATGACAAAGTTTATGAACTATTGTTCTCTTTGCATTCTGGGTAGAAGTCTGTGACTTCAATATGACTCATTATTAGCAGAGTTAACTTGGAACATGTAACGATGATGGTTTTGTCATAAAATAACTTTCTGTATTTAATCTTAATGTGTTATTGTATTGCTCTTCATCAAAATTTCAATTTATTCATTTTATATCCCTATGCACCCCTAGTTTATAAATTAAATATGTTCTAGTAATTCAGTATCATCATTTTCATGATACTATATAAAAATTACTTCAAGGATCACATATAAATTCTCACTGCTTTAAAAATGTATTACTCTTCAAGTTTCCCTCAGATTCACTCTCCTCTCTCTACTTATTAAACTTTGATCAAACTTAGTGACCATTAAAAAATTCTTTCAAAATTAATTTGTGCTGCCCCAATGTTTTTGGATGTGTGATTTTCCAGGAAAGAACAGCCAACTTACTGGAGCTAACTCCTACTTATGTTGTGCATATATATTATTTACCCTATTTCTGTCTTAGTATCTGTCAGTCAGCTTTCCTTTGCAGACGCCATTCTCAACCAGGTATTGGGACTCATAGCCCATCTTTCGTGGGATGCCCCTTTTATGTATGATATATGTACTCTGGGAACCTGGATGAGTCTCTTCCACAATAGCACCTCCTTTCCTTGGGCAACCCTCCAAAATTCTGTGCTGCACCGAGAAAATCAGCCACCCTCAATATTGTTGTGTAATTAAAACTTTTGCTGAGCAGACTTTGAGTGCATACATCAAGTGGTTCAGGCTACTTTGGGCTGGAAAGCTGTGCACGACAATTCAATGATATATGATAATTATTTTGTAAAAATGTTCTGCTAGACATTTTAAGGATTTTGTTTTGTTTTATTTTCAGATAAAAAATACCAACCAAGGAGTGTACAGGGAGGGATCCATGGCTCCAGATACATATGTAGCAAAGGATGTCTTTATCTGGCATCAGTGGGAGGAGAGGCCCTTGGTCCAATGGAGGTTTGATGCCTCTGGCATAAAGGGATGCTGGAGCAGTGGGGCAGAAGATGGTGGATTGGTGGTGGTGGTAGCAGCCTCGTAGAAACAAAGGGGAGGGAGAAGAGGGCAGATGTGGGAGGGGTGTTTGTGGAGGGGTAACAGGGAAGTGGGATATCATTTGAGATGTAAACAAATGGAATGATTAATTTAAAAAATGCCTGGGCATCATGGTACCTTTAATTCCAGAACTCAGAAAGCAGAAGCAGGCTCTCAGTGAGTTCCAGGCCAGTCTGATTTACAGAGTGAGTACTAAGAAAGAGAGAGAGATATCAAGTGAGAACCTGTTTTAAAAGAAAAAATACAGGAAAGAAAGAAGGAAGAAAGGACAGAAGGAAGGAAAAGAAAAAGAAGAAAGGAAGGAAAGAAGAGAGAAAAAGAAGAAAGGAAAGAAGAGAGAAAAGGTAGCAGGGCTCAGTGGTTAAGAACACAGACTCTTTCTTTAAGAGAACCTGTGTTCCACTCCCATCACACACAATGCAGCTCACAACCATCCATGACTCCAGTTCCAGAAGAATCTAACAGTCTCTTCTCAGACATACAAAATAGCAAAAACACCCACACTCATAAAAGAAACTGAAAGAAGACAGGAACTACTTTTGGAAAAAGGAGTGCTCTTTGAAGGAATGTTGAAAGAATTCAGTGAATTATTAAAACTACTTTGGCTCCTGGTGGGTCACACATTCTGCACCTAGCCAAGAGCTCTCTGGTTTTGCAAATCACACACACACTCACGCACGTACGCACACACAGGCACGCACGCACGCACGCGCGCACACACACACCAGTTAATTTTGATATGCCTTGACTATCTCAATGCCTGGGCATTTCTAATCTTCCCCATGGCTAGCAGACATTTCCCTCCAGTATTCCTGGCTAAACAGTTTCTTCTTCTTTTTTTTTTCTTTTTGCTATTACTTTGTGTTTTACATTTTCTTTTTTTTCCCCTTCTGTATTTTTTATTGGATATTATATTTACATTTCAGATTTTATGCCCTTACCCCATTCCCCCCACCACCCAGGAACCTCCTATCCCATCCTCCCTCCTCATGCTTCTACGAGGATGTGCCCCCACCTACTCCCTAACTCCCCCCTCCCCACCCTCGAATTCCCTCCCACTCGGTGTTCAGCCTTCATGGGACCAAGGATTTCCTCTCCCACCTATGCTTGACAGGGCCATCCTCCCCTTCATGTACAGATGGAGTCATGCCTCCCTATGTGCTCCCAGGCTGGTGGTTTAGACCCTGGGGAGCTCTGGTTGGTTGGTATTGTTGCTCTCCTCATGGGGCCACAAACTTTTTCAGCTTCTTCAGTCTTCTCTCTAACTTCTCCATTGGGAAACCCTTGATCAGATTAATGATTAGCTGTGAGCATCTGCCTCTGAATGTGTCAGACTCTGGCAGACCTCTAAGGAGACAGCTATATAGGCTCTTGTCAGCATGCACTTCCTGACATCCACATCAGTTTACCTTTGGTGACTGCACATGGGATGGATACCCTGGTGGAATGGTCTCCAGACGGCCCCTCCTTCAGTTTCTGTTCCACACTTTGTCTCCGTATTTGCTCCCTTGAGTATTTTGTTACTCCTTCTAAGTAGGATTGCAAGCTGGTACAACCACTCTGGAAATCAGTCTGGTGGTTCCTCAGAAAATTGAACATAGCATTACCTGAGGATCCAGCTATAACACTCCTGGGCATATACCTAAAAGATACCGCAACATATAACAAGGACAAATGCTCCACTATGTTCATAGCAGCCTTATTTATAATAGCCAGAAGCTGGAAAGAACTCAGGTGTCCCTCAACAGAGAAATGGATACAAAAAATGTGGTACATTTACACAATGGAGTATTACTCAGTTTTAAAAATAATGAATTAGAGAAATTCTTAGGTAAATGGATGGAACTAGAAAATATCATCCTGAGTGATGTAACCCAATCACAAAAGAACACACATGGTATTTACTCACTGATAAGCACATATTAGCCCAAAAGCTTGAAATAGCCAAGATTCAACTCACAGACCACATGAAGCTCATGAAGAAGGAAGACCAAGTGTGGGTGCCTCAGTCCTACTTAGAAGGAGTAACATTTTCTAAATCTATGTTTTATCTTTGCTGCCCTGTTACCTTCTGGGCAGCACTCCCTAACCTCATAGGGCCACTTTCTCTTCCCATCGACATTGCTAGAAGGTTTTTTTTTTTCTGCAGCTCTTAAATCTGATCCTTCTCTTTCCGAGTTATGGTGATTCTCATTTTCCCCTCTCCCCTGGTCTCTTGTAGGTGCAATCTAAAAGTCCCGCTTCTGCCTTTCTGCCCAGCCACTGACTGTATGGCAATTCTTTATTATCAATTGAAGCCAGCTAGGGGCAGGTACCCTCAGGTCTGGAAGCACAGCTTTGGAAGCTGGATTAAGACAAACTATAGAACCAATTCCCAACAGAATATATATAAATTTGACATAGTTTGCAGCAATTGTTTATTTAAGAATAATATTCATTGTAAACTTTATTTGATCCAGTCCTAACAATCTCTTTGATACCATAGCCAGTCTTTCATTTCTTCTTATTTTTCTTTATATTTGAAGGTTATTTGATACTGTACCAAACACTTTTGTGCTTATAGTTTGGTGATGACAAGTGCATAAATTACAGCTGTCTTAGCTCCTCATATTAATTCTGGAACTTGATCTATATTTTTTATTATCCTTTCAATTTTTAATTAATGGATTTAGTAGTAATTACTGCCATCTGTCTTTAATTAGCATGACATTGGATTTCACACGGAGAACAGTTTCCCCAGTTCTGTTATCGGGAGAGTCATAAGCTAACGCATGATTATGGTGTCAATGAAAATGGTGTAATGGAGGAAAAGTCAGGGTAGCAGGAAGGAACACAAGTGATGAGATGGTTGTTAGGGCTTACCAAGAAGGAGAAGTGTGAAGAGAAAGCTAAAACAGCATATGGGATTGGCACTAGATGTAAAGACAGTGATGTAATGATCTCACTGTTAGTTGCTGGAGTACATCATGTACGTGGGGGCTGTGGGATGCATACAGGGAAAGATGGTCAAAGACAGAGCTGGAGTGCAGACTGGAGCCACATCAACTGCCCAAATTAAATAAAAAAGTCAGAATAGAATAAACAAACCAAAGTACCATGAAATAAAATTTTAAAACAGAGGTCTGAAATATGCATTTTATTTACTAAAGTAGATGTATGGCTGGATTCCCAAGGGAAGGCACAAATTAATTATTTTTTTGCTGTTTCTAAACATTAACTCATTTCTTATACCACATATTCCTGTATTTTATGACCTCCTAGTCATTTTCTTAGAGTAATATACTGAGATGATTAAACTTTACATTTATTTTTAGCTGAAATTCTATGACTTGGCATATGACCTTAGTTTCTTTTACTGTTTACATTTAGAATCATTCCTATAAATACAGGAACTCATTTTGTTCCTAAGTTCAAAGGTGGAGGTTTCCTGCAGAACTATGAAACACATCAGTTTTTCATAGGTCAAGCGCCTCTGTTTTCCTCAGCCTGAGGAGATAGGATTGGGCACAGGATCACTGTACCACAGAACAAAGGGATTAGTCTGTCAAAAGCAGAGTCTTTGATTCATGTGTATGAAGAGAATTTTCCCACAAACACATTCACCCATCATAGAGCCTGGTGGGGAGGAAACTGATTTTTACTTCCTTTAGCTAAATCGATTTCTACACTATGAAGAATGAAGATGTGGAAGACACACATCTGTAATAATAAAAAACAGCCCAACATTATAGTAGTTTCATCCAAAGAAATTCCCATGTGAGCCAGTTGACAGAGGCTAATGTTCCAGAAACAAATGACTAATGTCGTATTTTCTATAGAGCAACCGTTATGAAAAACATGGTTTCTGTCAATGAGTTGAGAAGAGAGCTGCCACTTGAGTGTAGAATGCCTTCCTTAGGGTGACCCAGTATTGCAGGGGTTCCAGTTGGTCTTGTTTCCATCACATGACATGGCTGCCAACAGGACATACTCCATGGATCCCATACTGTAGGACATTGTACATAGTAAATGACACATAGTACATCTTGTAAAGGAGAATTTTCTTTTCTGGGGAAAAATGGTTCAGGATCATGGAGACAAAAGAGGCATGTACCAAATGTTTAGGAAGAAATGCTCCCTTGGAAGAGGAACACAGGCATATGCAGGCAGGAATCCCAAAGAGTTGGGATGATTAAGATGTGATTCTCTGGGAGGATTACTAGAAATTTATTGAACATAGTACACAAAGCAGTTATTTAGCACTTGGGTACTCTGGAAGCCCCAGAAGAATCCTCCAGCTTCTGTCCAGTTGGTCCTTTCTACTTTTTTGTATATACTTCGAATTTGAGGAATTTAATAGTGTTATCATACAGAGAGAGAAAGAGAGAGAGAAAGAGAGAGAGAGAGAGAGAGAGAGAGAGAGAGAGAGAGAGAGAGAGAGAGAGAGGTAGTTGGGAGGAAGGCAGTACACGAACCAATCAGCTGGTGTAACAGCAGCTCAACAGCTATGAGTTATGTTCTTGTGATTCCTCTGCTTGCTCACAATGCAGTTGATCGAAGACACAGAAAATGACATTGATAGCTTCTGAACAATGAATGTGCCTATAGTCTATTGCCTGAGATGGTAATGCACTTGGCCTAAGGCAGGGGAGAACTATTAGCATTTTTAATGAGCAACTGTTGTTTCTGATGCAGTCATTTTACACAGCCCACTTTGATACCCATAGTTTGGAGGCAGACTATGGTAATCTGTTCAATAAAGATTTATTTACTTGATGTTAGTGAATGGTAATGTCAGCCACTAATAGCATCAATCACTTAGGGTTTTGTCATTTACAGATGTTCACATATTTTCATCATGAAAATTCTCTGGGGAAATAAATATGTGAGAAAAATTTCTATTCATATTGTAACAAGTGAACAACCAAAATGGAAGAGGAACTTTCCATTTCTGTATTTTAAGTCTTAGTTTCTGAAATTACCTGCTATTGCTCTCTTGAAATTACACGAATCAGTCTGGAGGCATAGCTCAGTGGTAGGGCCTTGCCTAGCATATCCAATGCTCTCTCTCTCTAGTGCATTAATCAGATGTGAGAATTTGAATGATAATGAGAAATTGAATGCTTAGTTCCCAGTTGGTGAACTGTTGGGAAAGATTGGGTATGGTCTTGTTGGAGAAGGTGTGGCCTTGTTGAAGAAGATATGTCACTGGAGTGGTTTCTAATTTTCAAAAGTCCACACCAGGGCCAGTCACCTTTTTCTCTGCCTGCTGGCTATAGATGTAAAGCTCTTTCCTATTTCTCCATCAGCATGCCTGCCTTCCTGCTGCCACACTTCTTTCCTTGATGATAATGGAGTGGCTCTCTGAAAGCCCCTGGTTAAATGTTTTCATTTATAACAGTTTTCTTGGTCTTTTAAAGATATATGCTATTTGACTTTTACATCGTGTGTGTATGTGTGTGTGTGTGTGTGTTTTAGTGTTTGCATGTGAATGTAGGTGCCTAGGGAGACTAGAAGACATCTTCTGATCCTCTGGAGTTGAAACTGCAGGCAATTGTAAGCTGCCTACTGTAGCTAATGGGCACTGAACTGGGGATTCCTGCTCTAGAAGATATAATGTCCCCTTATGGCTTCTGCAGGCACTGTACTCATGTGTGGGCACACACGTGCGGGTATATGCACGCACGTGTGCACACACACACACACACAGACACAGACACACACACACACACATACACATTACACATAATTAAAAATAAAAATAAATCCTAAAAACTCCACCATTGTTATAATAATATACCTAAATATACATAAGATTTCAATATATGTGTATATATATAAATATATATATACATTATATACATTATATATATATATATATATATATAGTAGACAGACAAAATGGATGAATTGCTACTCAGTGCTTTCAAAAGTTGACTGTTTTTAGTATAAGAATTAATATCACCTTTCCTGAGATAATTGCTTGCTTCAGGGTATACTGCTTTTTATGAAAAATCTAGTTTATAATTGCCAGAGAATTTAATCTGCATGAAGTCATGTTTTTGATTTTGTTGACTATGGAAATGAGGGCATTATCCCCTTCAGTCAGAAACCTGAAGGCACACATTACAAGTGTGGGAAGTGTGACATAGACAATCACAGTTCTTTCAAAAATCAGACTGGAATTTGATTATCTTATTATCAAAGGAGAGCAGCACTCTTAAGGCCCTCTCTTAATCTGTCCTTGCAATTCTGATACAGGCTGGGAAGAAGCAAGTTTGTCTGGTCTCTGTTTGGAGATTTTTGCATAAAGGTATAAATTGAGTAGAATACCCTTTCCTTTTCAGTCACATGTAAGCATTAATTCTGATTTGAAATTTAATCTCAGAAAATAAGAATGGTAGACATATGGCATCTTAACTGTCTTTAGATGGTTGCTGCAACAGAAATCTCATTAGTAAATATTTATAATAGAAAGTATCAATCTATTTTGATGCTTACAAATAAGAGAGAAAAGGGGGATAATTAATAAACAACGTGGAGAAATGAATTTTCATCACCCTTGTAATGGTAGTATAAATTTTAATAATTGATTACTACACACTCAGTTGAATATCATCATGCAGAATTTTTTTCTACATTTAAATTTATTTTTATACCAATGATTCCCAGGATCCATTACTGAACTGGAGTGAAAATTGTTAAGACTGTATTTTCTTGTAAATTAGTTTCTGTGGCGTCTGCTGGAACCTAGTACCAGGTGTTATCTTGTTTTTACCCAATCTTTCCTATCATTGATATTTTTCTTTGAAAATTGTGTTTTATATTTTTTTGTAAAACCAAGGCCCTTGTCTCATGGCTATTATGCAGTTATTTTGATATTTGTTTGCAATCTGTGTTAACTAAAAGGTGATGCAAATTATGTTTATGTGCTTGACTGAAAGGTGACAGAAAAGGATATTATACAATGTTGTCTGGAAATTACAAGCAAAACAACATAAACAGAATATACAGGTTAAAAGGAACATACAGAATATTGATGGTTAGTGTAGAGAGGTATTTTTCTACCTTTCTGAATTATCTCAATGTCAAAGAAAAATAGATATGTAAAGAATGTAATTAAGGCAGAAAACATGGAAGCAGTTGCTTCTAATTATACTCACGATTAACACACAAGAAGTCGTAAATGTAAAAGCAGTTTAGATAGAGCAGGGACTATCTCAGGTGTCTAGAGAGCACACTTGAGGCTCAACTCTATGTTTTATACTGAAAAGAGACCAGGTGTTATCCTGACCCTTACCGTCTTCCGCTTCACTGTCTTTAGCAGTTACATTAAGTTTAAGAATTCTAGTTTCTTCATGGAATTACACACTCTCAAAATACACTGCAGACCACGGTTGGCTAATAAAGTATTTCCAGAAGAAGATGAAGCTCATATTTGTAAAATACTCTGAGCCAACTCAGGCCCTCGTACACTCTCATCACTTCCTCCACATCATGGTCTTTTGTGGGGACCTCATTACTGATTTCCTGTTTTAAGAGATGGGACTAAGTGGGACTTTTAAGCTAAAAGTTCACTTCTCTATTTCATAGAACTTTTAATTTTTTACAAGTTGTTTTCTTGTGCATTAACTTACCTACTTGAAGTTCACTATTTAGTTTTATCAAACGTCATAGCTGCTGGAATGCTTGTTATTTTTTCCATTTAAAACATGCGACATCTGTACCTTAAACAATTGTGTAATCTTTTCTACCATTTAAAATGGATCAATCAACACAATTGCTGTTGTGAATGAAAAATTAGTGGACTAGTCCATTCTTAATGTATAGATTTTAGAAACTAACTCTTTGTGCACTAGGAGTAAGGTATATTATTTAACCTCACAAAGGAAGAGTAATTGATAGTCTGTGGCAGGTTCTTGAGTACAGTCATCTAATTGTCACTTCTTTAGGCTCAGTGGCATCACAAGTGATCTTCTCTTCCTCTCTGATAAAATAACATGGTCTTAAAAAAGACTGCCAGTGGTTGCAACATTTTGGAACTTATAAAATAAGATAAGATAAAACAACTGGGTCTGCTAGGTGATGCCTGGGGTTTTATATTCAGTTAAAAAAATCAGAAAGCAATGGCAACTAAAATAAACTAAAATATGTAATTTATTTATAGGATTATTTTTAGATAACTATAATGAGCTATTTATCCCATTTTTAATTCTCTGATGGGTTCTAAATCACCTGCACATGTCATGATATTTAGTAAAGAAGACATTTTCCAAAAATCTGAATTTAATTTCTAGATGAAAGCAGGAGAGTTTCTATTTGAAAGATGGTGATTCCTCTTTCCTAAAGAGAAACATGGAAAAGAAGAACCTCAACCAGGAGACTTTCTGTAATCAAACATTCTAAAAGGATTTCAGAAATTTGAAGCCTAGTAACGATGAAGACCCATGGTGCAAATGTTTCCCATGATTCATTATGCTGATGTCATATACTCAGGAAAGACATCTCCTTTTGGAGATGAACTTGAGTTTTGTTTACACAAAGAACTTTAGTCCCTGAGGTTGTAAGTCAAGAACTGGGAATTTCTTATAGACTAACTGCCTGGCTTCTGTTCAGACCAAAGACCCATTTCTTGGAACATTAACTGAGCTCCTGCATGAATTAAGTGTACTAAGCACATATGGGGGATGTAATTAGTATGTCTAAAATTCTAAGACATGTTAAAATTTCTTCAAATATATTTGTGTCTTTTTCTTACTAAAGAATTCACCATTTCAATTCTATGAAATCCAAACTGAGTTATCATATTATCTTTAAACATACTTTCTTCTCAAAATGGCTTTTCAAGTCTTGGTCTTTCTTCATTTAACCTAGAATTCTTCTATTCCTTTTGCCATTATTCACACTTTTAAAAGATACTGAAGAGCATCTTTTGATGAAGAACACATCTTAGGAGGGACAGGTACTAGAGGACCCCATTGTGCATTCTCCTACAGGCTACTAGTTTGGCCTGACTCTAAATACACTATCTTCTTCACTTGAGAGGCAGAAAGAAAAGTGAAGGTGATTCAGAAGATGAACTTGGGAGTTGGTTGGAATGTCTTTGTCAATCACTGCCTATATAGCTCCATGGAAGTCACTAAGTATTTCTGAGCTTCAGTCTACGTATTGATTAGTGACATATGGGATTTGTGATTGATGTTTCCATTCTGAGACCAAACGAGGAGATGTACAGGAGGCATAGTGCTTGCTGTTCTAAGTATTTTAAGGTTAAAAATATGCAACTTTTCAAAAGAGAATGACCTTGTAGTTGAATACAAATAACTTATTTCCCATTTTCCTGACTTGTGGCTTAGCGAACTTTACTAAGTCACTGAAGACATAAAATGAGTATTACAATTATCTGTTTTAAGATAAAGTTTGAAAGTGTTTATCATGCTTGTTGACATGTGATATGCATTGTAATATTTGAACAAGAACCGGTGAACCCAAGCATTGTTTGCCTAAAGTTGATGTCACATATGATCATTTTTAGTTAGGTTTGGCCAGTAAAACACCTGTGTTAATTGTGCTTCAGCACTAAACAAAAAAAAAAAAATCAATAGAACAAAAGAGCATGAAAATGAATCACTGCCACCAAAATATAGAATACATTCCTTAAAGGGCCAAGAAAATATGGCCCTTCTCAGATAAAATTATGAACCATATTGGATTTGATTGTATACATTTTTATAAGTCACTTAAGATAATACTGTTTGCCTTAGAAAAGGACAATTATTTTAGTGTAGTTTAGTTTTGTTTTGTTTTTCTTTTTTGAGACAGGGTTTCTCTGTGTACCCCTAACTGTTCTGGAACTCATTCTGTAGACCAGGCTGGCCTCAAACCCACTTCACCTACCTCTGTCTCCTGAGTGCTGGGATTAAAGTGCCTGTTACTGTCTTCTGCAAGGCTCCTTTATCTTGATAAATATATTTAAGTCAATTTAATTCAGAAGGTACTCTTTAAACCTAGGAAAGAGTAGTGCACAACTCAGAGAATTGAATTTTTGCTTAATATGTACCCTGTCTGTCCAGATTCGCAGAAACAAATATTAGGACAAACAGACATGTTGGTTGTCTGGAATGTGGAGGGAACTGGGGAAATTTTAATCAAAGCTATTATGTGATGAATCAGATCTAGATATTAAATATACAGTTTGAGTGATGTTGGATGCTAGCTAATTTGGCTGTGATATTCACTGTATGTTTATATATAATAAAGTATAATATTGACCATGCTTTAAATTTATTTGACAATTAAATATTTTAAAAACAAAAAGTTTTAAAAATAGATCTTTTTTTCAAAATGTTTTTGTTAGGTCCCTCAGATTTCACTCTTGCCTTCTTTCAGCATGTTATACAGACAGTATTGTGGTGGATTTTCTTAGAAGATGAAAGAATTCAAACTACTATTCAACCTTGTGCATGTCCTACCAGCTGGGCTTCTTTTCTGATTTGTCTATGCCATACCCATTAAAATTGTTGTTGGTATCATCTATTCTCAGTCCCTGGTTTCATAAGCACGAATGACATCATGTCTTGGCTATCTATGAGCACTGTCTTTCAGCAGTAGAATTGGTACATGCTGACTATATAACATCTATTTTCTTTAGTAGCATAGGTTTCTGTAAAACAAGGTTTCAGAAAATTAAGAGAAGATTGTGATTTTTTTTTAGGTTTCAGTATTTTATTCAAGTTTTATTTTAAGTGATGTTTGTTGAAGTAATAATTTAAATCGGTGTATTCTTGGACTGACAAAGCGACGGCAGCTCTGCTTAGCTAAGGCCGCCATGCACCATGGCCTGAAGCCAAGTGCTCCGCAGCTGGAAGTGGCCAGAGGTCATGTGCCACAGCTAGAAAAAACCAGCCAGAAACACTGGCCCTGGCACCCACAAGATGCCAGCGTTGGAGATTGCTCCTCCAATCTTCCACACTGTCTCCACAAGGCTGGTTTGTGCCATCATCCCATCATCCACGCGGCCTGGTAGGAATGAGACTCTAATGCTTAGATTATCCGAAGACTTTATATATTTGGTAATGCTCAATAACAAGATGCCCACACAATTAGAGGTGTAACCCAATAACCAACGTAGATATATCAACTACCTTTGACTGCTAGAGACAGGCTCATGTCAGCTTTTATGTTCCCCTCTCTGGCATCCTCTCTCGCTTGCCTCGTCCTCTTCCTCCTCCTCTTCCTTACCTTACTTCTCCCACCTTAGCTCCTCCCAACTTGTGGGAAAATATGCCACTACAGATGTTAATTACAGCATTTGATGGGGAGGAGCTAATTGCACACAAAATGGAAGAATCTATAACGTACCCATTAAACTGCTAAAAAATAGTGGTGAGGCTACAAGACAAGAGTCAATTGAGATCCCTAGTGTTGTCAGGGTGTGACCACAATCACCTGCCCAGCTCAGAGCCGGAGAACCCAGAAGCTATTTCATACTCTGGCGCAATGGCAAAAAAGAAATTAAAAAAAAAAAAAATAGAACAAAGAATACCACACCACAAAACAAGGACGAATTAAGTCCTGAATGACTGGCTCTGTCATGCCCACCCTCTCCACCCTAAAACGGCACAAAAGAAATAGCTAACCACACCCTAAAGACTACTTTTCGTGTAAAACAGGTAACTAACTGATGGGCTAGGATGGGAACAGGAAATGATGGGAACAAGGTGTGACGATCTGTCTAAAAATGTCCTTTTCGTGCAGGTGTGTACACGCTTCCGAGCAGATTAGGATTGGGACACCAGGGTTCGATGCTCTGGAAGTCACAATTTCATTTGGGGACTGGATACAGATTTACAAAGGGTCCACAGGTTCGCAGCTTCCACTTTCAGCTTAGCATCTCTAGAGGGGCTCCTGCTCCGCAACCCACGCCTACAACTGAAAAGGACCCTTTCTGGAATGTAGTTTCTACTCTACCTCTGAAATGGTAAACACCTTAAAGCCGAGTCATCCTTAGCCTGGAGGTCTAACATGGAATTTATCAACTCTCGCATCCTTAATATACAACATTAAAAGATACACTAAATTCTGAAGGTAGCTATGCTGCAGAATAGTTTAAAATTAACGATTGTACAATCTTCACTTATGCTTGAAATTCCAGTCCTAAACCAAGTTTGTGGCCTTCCACATTGATGTTCTTGCCATCCAGCAGAGCTGACAGCGTCAGTTTGATACCTGGTTTTAGGGTCTTAGTGTGCCCTAAGCCAATCAGGCTGGAGTTGTTCACTTTGGCCGAAAAGCAGGGATTAAGGTCGACCTGATTCTTGGCTGCTATTCCAGAGCGAGTGTTAACAGTTTGCTGTAGTCCAGGCGAGACTGACAGCAGTCTCCAACTTCTTGTTTATCTTCTGGTAAATGGAGCCATCAAACTCTGTCCCGTGGTTCACGTTAGTGTGAAGCTGGAATTCGTCTGTCTTGTAGCCAACTGCAAAGTTGCTCTGAGTCACTCGAGACTTTGAGTACTTCATATGGTAGCCAGCCAGCCAACCCTCATAGCCAAGCACCATCGTGTCCCAGATTGATGGGGAGCAGAAAAAGTTGGGACTTACAAGGCTCAGGGTTGTCACTCTTACAGGTTTCCCTGCATACCCTGAGTCCTTTTCCTGGAATAGATGAGCTCCTCCAAACCGTGGTCATGCTTACTGAGTCTCTCATCTACGGTCCAGGGTAATCTAGCATCTTGAGTCTCCTAGAGCCTGGTGTGGAGTATAGGTGGATAAAAGTCATGGGGCAGAATAGAAACAAAATAACGCAAAATACAGGAGTTGGCAGATCAGTACGACTCGGTTGCCTTCTCACAGTGTACTCCAGCGTTCTATGCTACCAGATATCAAAGAGATACTGATTAATTTTTAGTTGTGATTACACTGCCAGAGTATGCTTAAAATCATATACTTATTTGAGTTAAGTTCTCTAAAACTACATCACAAATTTGAACAATGATTAGAAAACTCCAATAATTGGTAAAGAGGCTTTTATTACACGTGTGTGTGTATGTATGTATGTATGTATTTATGTATGTATGTATGTATGTATGTGTAAGTGTACACTTGGAGGTCAGAGGACAACCCACCAGAATTGGTTCTTTCCTTACATCATGTTTGTCCAAGGGATCAAGCTCAGGTCATCAGGCAATGTGACAAGATCCTTTGAGGCATTTTATTGGCCCTAAAGATATTTGTGTTATAGTTAATGTGAATTTATTCTCAGTGAATCTTCTCATTCATGCCTGATCACATAGTCACCGTTAAGAATTTTTGGTAATCTAGATGTTCACAATTTGAGATTCGAGTGAAAACTGACACACACACACACACACACACACACACACACACACACACACACACACACACTCACTCACATACACAGCCTTTTCCTGTGGTGGCGTTGATTACTCCATAGTGGTTTTGAATCAATGTGAAGACTGAAGACTGCTCTTATCACAGGGTGCCCTAATTAGTATGATTATTTCTCACTGGTCTCCATTTCCCATTTTCCATGATCTTGGTTCTGAGTTTCTCTTTGAATGGCATTAGATTATTCAAGTCAAAGTTAGAATATGAATTTCTGTATGTGTACTGAATCCTGTGTAATTGTATCCCATGATTGTCTTGGATCCATGCGACCATTGCAGAAGAAACAACTGCCTGTACAAAAAGTTGGGTCCATTAAAATCCAAATACATTTGTGAATATTCTTCTGCAATTAATATTAACCAATTGCATAGTTTGTGGCAAAACTGAGGAGAAAACATCAAATAATGTTCACAGTTATGAAATCAATTTGTATTTGGATATAACAGACCGTGGAGGGTGGGGACTGTGACTAATCCTTAATTACACTTTCTGGTGTGTGTGTGTGTGTGTGTGTGTGTGTAAGAATTGGAAATGTTACGTTGTCATTTTCTTTTTCATTGGATATTTTATTTATTTACATTTCAAGTGTTATCTTCTTCCTGGTTTCCCCTCTGGAACCCCCTATCCCATCACCCCTTGTCTTGCTTCTGTGAGGGTGCTTCCCTACCTGCCCACCCACTCCTGCCTCACCAACCTAGCATTCCTCTACACTGGGACATCAAACCTTCACAGGACCAAGGGCCTCCCCACACATTGATGCCAGATAAGGCCCCTTCAGCTCCTTCAGTCCGTCCCCTAACTACCCCAATGGGGTTCCTGTGCTCAGCTCAATGTTTGGCTGTGAGCATCTGTATCTGTAGTGGTCAGGATCTGGCAGAGCCTCTCAGGAGACAGCTGTATCAGGCTTCTGTCAGAAAGCACTTCTTGGCATCTGCAATAGTATCTGGGTTTGGTGTCCTGTGTGGGATGAATCCCCAGGTTGGGCAGTCCCTGGATGGCCTTTCCTTCAGTTTCTGCTCCACTCTTTGTCCCTCTATTTCCTTTAGACAGGAGCAATTCTGGGTTAAATTTTGGGTGGCCTCATCCGTCAATCAGGAGGCCATGCCTAACCTCTAGATATGGTTTCAACAGGTTCTCCCTCCCCTTTGTGGGGTATTTCAGCTAATGTCATCTCCATGGGGTCTTGGGAGGCTCTTGCTTTCCTGACATCTAGGACTTTCTGGTGGCTACTCCACTTCCCTATCCCCCATTGCTACACACCTTCAATTTCCTGATCATCTGTACATCTCTTCCATCTCTTCCCATACCTGATTCTGTCCCTCTTTCCTCCTCCCCCTCTTCTCTTCCTCTCAAGTCCCTCCTATCCTCTCCTTCCCTTGATTATTTTGTTCCTCCTTCTAAGTAGGACTGAAGCATCCACTCTTTGGTCTTCTTCCCTCTTGAGCTTCATGTGGTCCATGAGTTGTATTGTGGGTATTCCACACTCTTTGCCTAATACCCACTTACCCACTTATGGTGAGTGAATACCGTGTGTATTCTTTTGTGATTGGGTTTACCTCACTCAGGATATTTTCTAGTGCCATCCATTTGCCTATAAATTTCATGAAGTCATTGTTTTTAATAGCTGAGTGGTATTCCATTGCGTAAATGTATCACATTTTCTATATTCATTCCTCTGTTGAAAGACATCTGAGTTGTTTCCAGCTTCTGGCTATTATAAATAAGGCTGCTATGAACGTAATGGAGAATGTGTCCTTATTACATGTTGGAGCATCTTCTGGGTATATGCCCAGAGTCCTCAGGTAGTACTATGTTCAGTTTTCTGAGAAACTGCCAGATGGATTTCCAGAGTGGTTGTATCAGCTTGCAATACCACCAACAATGGAAGAGTGTTCCTCTTTCTCCACACCCTCATCAGCATCTGCTGTCACCTGTGTTTTTGAACTTAGCCATTCTGACTAGTATGAGGTGGAATCTCAGGGTTGTTTTGATTTGTATTTCCCTGATGACTAAGAATGTTGAACATTTCTTTAGGTGCTTCTTGGCCATTCCAGTTTCCTCAGTTAAGAATTCTTTGTTTAGTTCTGATCCCCATTTTAAATAGGGTTATTTGGTTCTCTGGAGTCTAACAAGAATTCTTGAGTTCTTTGCATATATTGAATATTAGCCCTCTATCATATGTAGAATTGGTAACGATTTTTTCCCAATCTGTTGGTTGCTGTTTTGTCCTACTGACAGTGTCCTTTGCCTTACAGAAGCTTTGCAATTTTATGAGGTCCCATTTGTCAATTCTTGATCTTAGAGCATAAGCCATTGGTGTTCTGCTCAGAAACTTTTCCCCTGTACCTAGGTATTCGAGGGTCTTCCTCACCTTCTCTTTTATTAGTTTCAGTGTATCTGGTTTTATGTGGAGGTCCTTGATCCACTTGAACTTGAGCTTTGTACAAGAAGAATGGATCAATTTGCATTCTTCTACATGTTGACTGCCAGTTGAACCAGCACCATTTGTTGAAAATGCTGTCTTTTTTTTTTCCACTGGATGGTGTTAGCTAATTTGTCAAAGATCAAATGACCATAGGTATGTGGGTTCATTTCTGATTCTTCTATTCTATTCCGTTGATCTACCTGCCTGTCACTGTACCAATACCATGCAGTTTTTATCACTGTTGCTCTGTAGTAAAGCTTGATGTCAGGAATGGTGATTCCCCCAGGTGTTCTTTTATTGTTGAGAATAGATTTTGCTATCCTGGTTTTTTTGTTATTTCAAATGAATTTGAGGATTGCTCTTTCTAACTGTATGAAGAATTGAGTTGGTATCTTGATGGGGATTGCATTGAATCTGTACATTGCTTTCAGTAGGATGGCCATTTTTCCTATGTTAGTCCTACCAATCCATGAGTATGGGAGATCTTTCCATTTTTAAGGTTTTCTTCAATTTCTTTCTTCAAAGACTTGAAGTTCTTGTACTATAGATCTTTCACTTGTTTGGTTATAGTCATACCAAGATATTTTATATTGCTTATGACTATTGTGAAGGATATTGTTTCCCTAATTTCGTTCTCAGCCTATTTGTCCTTTGAGTATAGAAAGGCTACTGATTTGTTTGAGTTAATTTTATATCCAGCCACTTTGCTGAAATTGTTTATCATCTGTAGGAGTTCTCTGGTGAAATTTTTGGGGTCATTTATTATAGATAGGTGACCTCAAAAATCATATCATCTGCAAATAGTGATATTTTGATTTCTTCCTTTCCAATTTGTATCCCTTTGACCTCCCTTTGTTGACTTATTGCTTTAACTAGAACTTCAAGAACTATATTGAATAGATAGAGAGCAAATGAGCAGCCTTGTCTAGTCCCTGATCTTAGTGGGATTGCTTCAAGTTTCTCTCCATTTAGTTTGATGTTGGCTACTGGTTTGCTGTATATTGCTTTTACTATGTTTAGGTATGGGCCTTGAATTCCTGATCTTTCCAAGGGAGATCTTTAACATGAAGGGGTGTTGAATTTTGTCAAACGCTTTTTCAGCATCTAATGAAATGATCATGTGGTTTTTTTTTTCTTTGAGTTTGTTTATGTAGTGGATTATGTTGATGGATTTCTGTGTATTGAACCATCCCTGCATCCCTGGGATGAAGCCTACTTGATCATGGTGAATGACTGTTTTAATGTGTTCTTGAATTTGGTTTGTGAGAATTTTATTGAGTATTTTTGCATTAATATTCATAAGGGAGATTGGTCTGAAGTTCTCTTTCTTTGTTGGGTCTTTGTGAGGTTTAGGTATGAGCATAATTGTGGCTTCATAGAATGAATTGGGTAGTCTTCCTTCTGTTTCTATTTTGTGGAATAGTTTAACAAGAATTGGTATTAGGTCTTCATTGAAGGTCTGGTAGAATTCTGCACTAAAACCATCTGGTCCTGGGCCTATTTTTGGTGGAGAGACTTTTAATGACTGCTGCTGTTTCTTTAGTGTTTATGGGACTGTTTAGATGGTTTATCTGCTCCTGATTTAATTTTGGTACCTGGAATCTGTCTAGAAAATTGTCTATTTCATCCAGATTTTCCAGTTTTGTTGAGTATAGGCATTTGTAGTAGGACCTGATGATTTTTCACTTTCTTTAGCTTCTGTTGTTATGTCTCCCTTTTCAGTTCTAATTTTATTAATTTGCATACTGTCTCTGTGCCCTCTGGGTTAGTCTGGCTAAGGGTTTAACTATCTTGTTGATTTTCTCAAAGAACCAGCTCTTGGTTTTGTTGATACTTCGTATAGTTCTTTTTGTTTCTACTTGGTTGATTTCAGCCCTGAATTTGATTACTTCCTGCCGTCTACTCCTCTTGGGTGTATTTGCTTCTTTTTGTTCTAGAGCTTTCATGTGTGCTGTTAAGCTGCTAGTGTATGCTCTCTCCAGTGTCTTTTTGGAGGCACTCATATCTATGAGTTTTCCTCTTAGCACTGCCCTTACTGTGTCCCATAAATTTTGGAATGTTATGCCTTTATTTTCATTAAAGTTGAAAAAGTTTTTAATTTCTTTATTTCTTTTTTGACCAAGTTATCATCGAGTAGGGGATTGTTCAGCTTCCATTTGTATGTGGGATTTCTGTTGTTTTTGTTGTTATTGAAGACCAGCCTTCGTCTGTGGTGATCTGATAGGATGCATGTGATTATTTCAATCTTCTTGTATTTGTTGAGGTCTGTTTTGTAACTATTCATATGGCAAATTTGGAGAAGGTACCATGAGTTGCTGAGAAGAAGGTGTACTTTTTTTTGGGGGGGGGATGAAATATTCTATAGATATCTGTTAAATCGATTTGGTCTACAATTTCTGTTAGTTTCACTGTGTCTCTGTTTAGTTTCTGTTTCCATGATATGTCCATTGATGAGAGAGGGGTGACGTCTCCAACTATTATTGTGTGAGGTGAAATGTGTACATTGAGCTTTAGTAAAGTTTCTTTTATGTATGTGGATGCCCTTGCATCATTTGGAGCATAAATGTTCAGAATTGAATGTTCATCTTGGTAGATTTTTCCTTTAATGAATATGAAGTGTCTTTCCTTATCTTTCTTGATAATTTTTAGTTGAAAGTCAATTTTATTCGATATTAGAATGACTATGGCAGCTTGTTTCTTGGGATCATTTGTTTAGAAAATTATTTTCCACCCCTTTACTGTGAGGTAGTGTCTGTCTATGTCATTGAGATACATTTTCAGTATGCAAAATGCTGGGTCCTATTTATGTATTAATTCTGTTAGTCTATGTCTTTTTATTGGGGAATTGAGTCCATTGATTTTAAGAGATATTAAGGAATAGTGATTGTTGCTTCCTGTTATTTTTGTTATTAGAGGTGGAGTTATGTGTGTGTGACTATTTTCTTTTGGGTTTGTTGAAAGATTACTTTCTTGCTTTTTCTAGGGTATAGTTTCCCTCCTTATGTTGGAGTTTTCTGTTTATTATCCTTTGTAGGTCTAGATTTGCAGAAAGATATTGTGTAAATTTGGTTTTGTCGTAGAATATCTTGGTTTCTCCATCTATGGTAATTGAGAATTTTGTTGGGTATAGTAGCCCGGGCTGGGATTTGTGTTCTCTTAGAGTCTGTATGACCTCTGCCCATGATCTTCTAGCTTTCATAGTCTCTGGTGAGAAGTCTGGTATAATTCTGATAGGTCTCCCTTTATATGTTACTTGACCTCTTTTCCTTACTGCTTTTAATATTCTTGCTTTGTTTTGTGCATTTAGTGTTTTGATTATTATGTGACAGGAGGAATTTCTATTCTGGTCTAATCTATTTGGAGTTCTGTAGGCTTCCTGTATATTTATGGGCATATCTTTCTTTAGGTTAGGGAAGTTTTCTTCTATAATTTTGTTAAAGTTATTTACTGGTTGGAAATCTTTGCTCTCTTCTATACCAATTATCCTTAGGTTTGGTCTTCTCATTGTCTCCTGGATTTCCTGTATGTTTTGGGTTAGGAACTTTTTGCATTTTGCATTTTCTTTAACTATTGTGTCAGTGTTTTCTATGGTTATCTTCTGCACCTGACCATCTCTCTTCTATCTTTGTATTTTGTTGCTTACATCTATGACTCCTGATCTCTTTCTTAGGTTTTCTATCTTCAGGGTAGTCTCTGTTTGTGATTTCTTTATCGTTTCTATTTCCATTTTTAGATCCTGAATGGTTTTGTTCAATTCCTTAACCTATTTGGTTGTGTTTTCCTGTATTTCTTTAAGAGATTTTTGTGTTTCTTCTTTAAGGGCTTCTACTTGTTTACCTGTGTTCTCCTGTATTTCTTTAAGAGAGTTATTTATGTCCTTTTTAAAATCCTCTATCATCATCATGAGATGTGATTTTTGAATCAGAGTCTTGCTTTTCTAGTGTGTTGAGATATCCAGGGCTTGCTGTGGTGGGAGAACTGAGCTCTGATGGTGCCAAGTAGCCTTGATTTCTGTTGCTTATGTTCTTGCCCTTGTTTCTCCCCATCTGTTTATCTTTGGAGTTAGCTGGTCTTGCTGTCTCTGACTGTGGTTTGTTCCTCCTGCAAGTCTGTGTGTCAGCACTCTTCTGAGATCAGTTCTCTCTAGAAGGAATTCGGGAATGGAGAGCTATGGCCCAGGGTTAGCTCTGGGGTACAGACAGATACTGGAAGGATCCTACCCCTGGTTCCCATGTCCTGATGGCTCTGGGCGGGTCATTCTTGGGCTAGAAATTTGAGCAGAAGTGGTGGTCTCACCTGTGCTCACAGGTGTGTCAGCACTCTTGGGAGACCAGGTCTCTTCCAGTGGGATTTGGGTACAGAGAGCTGTGGCACAGAGTCAGCTCCAGCTGCAGACGGAAACCAGAAGGATCCTGTCCCAGGCTCCTCTGTTTCTGTGTCCTGAGGGCTCTGTTTGGCTTGCTCTTGGGCCAGGTATTTGACCAAAACTGGTGGTCTTACCAGTGATCACAGGTGTGTCAGCACTCCTGGGAGACAGGCTCTCTCTGGGCAGGATTTGGGTATGGAGAACTGTGGCACAGGGTCAGCTCCAAGGCACAGATGCTGATTGCATGTTTTTAAGAAAGATGTACATTGGCATGCTTTTTTTTTTTTTTTTTTTTGTTAGTAACCGATCACTACAGTTCTGTTTTCATTGGAGTCTGTCTCATTTATTATGTCAAATCTGAATTCTGGAAATACACTGAGAATGGTTTGCTTTTCCATATGATAACCTCACGTAGTCACCTCGCCCCCATTTAGTGGTATGTAAGGGACTGACTCAAACTCTTAGGAGCCTCTTTACCCAGAATCCCTCTAGAAAACTTTCAGAGAGAAGAGTGATGTTAAAGTTACCCATTCACTTTAACAAGCTTGACGTTAGACTGTTAACAGGCACATGGGACCCTACCCCATACAAGTTATTTGTATCTTGGTATCAGACAGAAGTAGGTCAGTAAACTTATAATGATGTCCTCTGAGATGTTCTGTGCTTGGGTATAAATATTGACTGTGTTCTGTACTCCGGAGGAAGGAGATTACCAAGTTATGAGAAAAGAAATGGTGACTTTCTCTGTTGTCTGCCTCTTTGAAAGCATCTTGTTTTACATGGCCTAAGTCTTATAGAGCTTAAAACTGGTATTAACTAGTTGTTAAAGAAAGAGGTTTTAATAGGTTATCATCAGTCAAAAACAAAGTGAGATCATATGATAGGGTTAATGGGCATATGAATTTTCAAACCCATTGTTCCAAGTCTCCACTGAACTATGTGGACTCTAACTACTTAATTGTATAAATTTGCATATTTTTAGTTTTTATGAGAAATAAATCTATCTGTAGAGTAATATTTTCAGTGAGGTTTCTTCCCTGCACAATGGCATACACAATGAAGAGATGATAGCTTCACTTTTAATTACTCTGCAGTAGGAAACTTCAAGGATATTGAGTGGAGTTACTTAAAAGAGTTGGCCACATCTGGTCTCAGGGAAATTGCTGGTCTTTTATCTTGGTCTTTCATCTTAGTTAGAGTCTCATTGACATATGACAATTTTGGACTTAACATTTGTGACTAACTGCTCCAGAGAAGTCATTCTCAAACTCATCTCAGAATCTTCTCTGTAAAAGTATCTCTGATCTCAACATCTCCAATGTACTTTCCTAAGTTAGAATAGTCCCTTTCCGACCTCCAGTGAGTCTTTTCTTTTGATCTCTGTGAGTCTACATAGCCATGGCTCACTTCTTACTCTTTTGACATAGCTCTTGCCTCTTCTGTTAGTGGTCTTACTTCTCTTAAAGTAAGAGTAGATTACTAGTGATTACTTTACCTTTTTTATACACTTCCAAGGGTTGTATTGCATCACCAATCATATTCTATACATTCTCAAAGTGAGTACCCACCACAGCATAAAACTTTATGTTTCTATATATTAGCTAGATACTATGAATGTAGTGATCTTCTGTCATCCCAAGCAAACCTGTTTCTAAGTGAACTCCTCCACCTCCTTGGTTGTATGTCTAACTGTACTTTCTCTAGAGTAAAAGATTGTAGAGAAATCAGAATGTAAGCTCTGAGCTATCACTCCATCACCATGTCTGCCTGCTGCTCCCATGTTCCCTTCTGGAAAATGCAAGGAAGCCCCAATAATTGTTTTACTAATGTAAATAGTACTGGAGTTTAGATTATTTCTTGACTGACAGTTGGTCTCTGGAGGAAAGAGAATTCCTATCTGGAAATTTACGTCTATCTGTAGCACTTACAACCTGCATAAACCTCTATAAAATTTAGATTCTTCAGCAATAAATTACAAAATTATATGTGTTTTTAAACATTATTGTGAAACCTTATCAAGAAATAACATGATATGAATATAGTACATGCCTGGCACACTTGTTATAAAATTAAAATTATTTAGATTTTTTCTGCATTTTTTCCATTTTGTGTTCTGCTTCTTCCTTTCCCTATAAAAGAATTTACATGTGACTACTTCCTCCAAAATTAGTTGTCTTAGTTACCTATTTATTGCTGTGAGAGGTCACTGTCATCAAGCCATCATATAGAAGAAAGAATTTCTTGGGAGCTTGCTTCGAGTGTCATCAATTAAGTTTATGACCATCATGATGTGGAGCATGACTTTAAAGCCCCAAAGTCCAGCCTGGGGCAGACCCCTGCCCAGTCTGCTCCTGTGTGGACACCGGATTCCTCCTGAGACATCCTAGAGGGTTCACTGAACTCAGAGTAGTAGGTAAGAAGACCCACTCACTGCCCTATGCCCATAGCTGGGTGCAGGGAGTGCCCAGATTCCAGGAGACACCCAAACCCCACCACTGCAGAATAGCACTCCCCTTCCACCTCTCTCCCAGATCTGAGGCCTGGCACAGACCCCTGCCTGGTCTGCTCTTGTGTGGACACCAGATTCTGCCTGAGACATCCTAGAAGGTCCACTGAACCCAGAGTGGCAGAGGTACCACTGAACTCAGAGCGACAGACAACATATCCCGAGACATCCTAGAGGAGCCACTGCACTCAGAGCAGTGGACACCTTATCCTGAGACATCCTAGAGGAGACACTGCACCCAGAACAGCGGACAACTAGCTGGTCTGCTACCTTGTAGACACCATATCCTGAGTCATCCTAGAGGTACCACTGTACTCAGAGCAGCAGGAGAAGATCACAGAGACATCTGGACCCTGAGGAGATCAGACACAAGCAAAATAACTGGAAAGGCAGGCTTCAGTCAGAGACAGCGAATACAGGTAGCACTAGAGTTAACCAGATGGCAAAAGGCAAGTGCAAGAATGTAAGCAACAGAATCCAAAGTTTCATGGCATCATCAGAACCCAGTTCCTCCATCATAGCAAGCCCTGAACATCCCATCACACCAGAAAAGCAGGATTCAGAATTACAATCACTTCTCATGACAATGATAGAGGACTTTAAGAAGGACATAAATAACACTCTCAAAGAATTTAAGGAGAACACAGGTAGACAGATAGAAGCCCTTAAAGAGGAAACACAAAAATCCTTTAATGAATTGCAAGAAAACACAACTAAACAGGTGAAGGAATTAAACAAAACCATCCAAGATCTAAAAATGGAAGTAGAAACAATAAAGAAATCACAAAGGGAGACTACCCTGGAGATAGAAAACCTAAAAAAAAATCAGGAGTCATAGACACAAGTATCACCAACATAATACAAGAGATACAAGAGAGAATCTCATGTGCAGAAGATACTATGGAAAACATTGACACAACTGTCAAAGAAAATGCAAAATACAGAAGGCTACTAACCCAAAACATACAAGAAATCCAGGACACAATGAGAAGGCCAAACATAAGGATAATAGGTATCCATGACGGGGAAGACTCCCAACGTAAAGGACCAGTAAATATCTTCAACAAAATTATAGAGGAAAACTTCCCTGACCTCAAGAAAGAGATGTTCATAAATATACAAGAAGCCTACAGAACTCCAAATAGTTTAGACCAGAAAAGAAATACCTCCTGCCACATAATAATCAAAACATCAAATGTACAAAACAAAGAAAAAATACTAAAAGCAGTAAGGGAAAAAGGTAAAGTAACATATAAAGGACGACTTTATATGGACGACCAGACTTCTTACCAGAGACTAAAAAAGCCAGAAGATCCTGGACTGATATCATACAGACCCTAAGGGAACACAAATGCCAGCCCAGGCTACTATACCCAGCAAAACTCTCAATCAGTATTGTTGGAGAAACCAAAATATTCCATGACAAAACCAAATTTACACAATATCTTGCCACAAATCCAGCACTTCAAAGGATAATTGGTGGAAAACTCCAACACAAGGAGGGAAACTACAACCTAGAAAAAGCAAAAAAGTAATCTTCCAACAACCCTAAAAGAAGATAGCTACACAAACATAACTCCACCACTAATAACATAACTAACAGGAAAAAAATTCATTTTTCCTTAATATCTCTTAATATCAATGGACTCAATTCTCCAATAAAAAGGCATAGACTATCAGACTGGATACATAAACATGACCTAGCATTTTGCTGCATACAGGAAACGCACCTCTGTGAAAAAGACAGACACTACCTCAGAGTAAAAGGATGGAAAACAATCTTCCAAGCAAATGGTCCCAAGAAACAAGCTGGAGTAGTGATTCTAATATCAAATAAAATCGATTTTCAACCAAAAGTAATCAAAAAAGATAAAGAAAGACACTTCATATTCATCAAAGGAAAAATGTACCAAGAGAAACTCGCAATTCTGAACATCTGTATCCCAAATGCAAGGACACTCACATACATAAAAGAAACTTTACTAAAGCTTAAAACATACATTGCACCTCACACAATAATAATGGGAGATTTCAACATCCCACTCTCAGCAATGGACAGATCATGCAAACAAAAACTAAACTGAGAAACAATGAAACGAAAAGAAGTTATGAACCAATTGGACTTAACTGATATCTATAGAACATTTCATCCTAAAACAAAAGAATATACCGTTTTCTCAGCACCTCATGGTATCTTCTCCAAAATAGACCATATAATTGGTCACAAAACAGGCCTTAGCAAACACAAAAAGATTGAAATAATCCCTTGTACCCTATCAGACCACCATGGACTAAGACTCCTCTTTCATATGGACAAAAACAACAGAAAGCTTACATACATGTGGAAACTGAACAATGCTCTACTCAATGATAACTTGGTCAAGGAAGAAATAAAGAAAGAAATTGAAGACTTTTTAGAATTTAATGAAAATCAGGACACATCATATCAAAACTTGTGGGACTCCATGAAAGCAGTACTAAGAGGAAAACTCATAGCCCACAAAAAGAAACTGGAAAGAGCATACACTAACAACTTGATAGCACACCTGAAAGCGTTAGAACAAAAAGAAGCTAATATACCCAAAAGGTGTAGATGGCAGGAAATAATCAAACTCAGGGCTGAAATCAACCAAGTTGAAACAGAAAGAACTATACAAAATATCAACAAAACCAGGAGCTGGTTCTTTGAGAAAATCAACAAGATAGACAAACCCTTAGCCAGACTAACCAAAGGTCATAGAGACAGTATCCAAATTAATGAAATCAAAACTGAAAAGGGAGACATAACAACAGAAACAGAGGAAATTAAAAAATCATCAGATCCTACTACAAAGGCCTATACTCAACAAAATTGGAAAATCTGGATGAAATGGACAATTTTCTAGACAGATACCAAGTATCAAAATTAAAACAGGAGCAGATAAACCATCTAAACAGTCCCATAACCACTAAAGAAATAGAAACCGTCATTAAAAGTCTCCCCACCAAAAAAGTCCAGGGCCAGATGGTTTTAGTGCAGAATTATATCAGACCTTCCAGGAAGACCTAATACCAATTCTCTTTAAACTATCCACAGAATAGAAACAGAAGGAACAATACTCAATTCCTTCTATGAAGCTACAATTACACTCATACCTAAACCTCACAAAGACCCAACAAAGAAAGAAAACTACAGACCAATCTCGCTTATGAATATTGATGCAAAAATACTCAATAAAATTCTCACAAACTGAATCCAAAAACACATCAAAGCAATTATTCATCATGATCAAGTAAACTTTATCCCAGGAACACAGGGATGATTCAATATTCAGAAATCTATCAATGTAATCCACCACATAAATAAACTCAAAGAAATAAAACCACATGAACATTTCATTAGATGCTGAGAAAGCATTTGACAAAATTCAACATCCCTTCATGTTAAAAGTTTTGGAAAGAGCAGGAATTCAAGGTCCATACCTAAACATAGAAAAAACAATATACAGCAAGCCAATAGCCAACATCAAACTAAATGTAGAGAAACTGGAAATAATTCTACTAATATCAGGGACTATACAAGGCTGCCCACCCTTACCCTACCTATTCAATATAGTACTGGAAGTGCTAGCTAGAGCAATTAGACAACAAAAGGAAGTCAAAGGGATACAAATAGGAAAGGAAGAAGTCAAAATTTCACTATTTGCAGATGATATGATAGTATACCTAAGTGCCCCTAAAATTTCCACCAGAGAACTCCTAAACCTGATAAAGAATTTCAGCAAAGTGGCTGGATATAAAATCAACTCAAATAAATCAGTAGCCTTCCTCTATTCAAAGGATAAACAGGCTGAGAAAGAAATTAGGGAAATGACACCCTTCACAATAGTCACAAACAATATAAAATACCTGGAGTGAATCTAACCAAGCAAGTAAAAGATCTGTATGACAAGAACTTCAAGTCTCTGAAGAAAGAAATAGAAGAAGATCTCAGAAAATGGAAAGATCTCCCATGCTCCTGGATTGGCAGGATTAATTTAGTAAAAACGGCCATCTTGCCAAAAGCAATCTCCAGATTCAATGCAATCCCCATCAAAATTCCAAATCAATTCTTCATAGAGATAGAAAGAGCAATTTGCAAATTTGTTTGGAATAACAAAAAACCCAGGATAGCAAAAACTATTCTCAACAATAAAAGAACTTCTGAGGGAATCACTGTCCCTGACCTCAAACTGTACTTACAGGGCAATAGTAATAAAAACTGCACGGTATTGGTACAGAGACAGGCAGGAAGATCAATGGAATAGAATTGAAGATCCAGAAATGAGCCCACACACCTATGATCACTTGATCTTTGACAAAGGATCTAAAACCATCCAGTGGAAAAAGGACAGCATTTTCAGCAAATGGTACTGGTTCAACTGGAGGTCAACATGTAGAAGGATGTAAATCAATCCATTCTTATGTCCTTGTACAAAGCTCAAATCCAAGTGGATAAAAGACCTTCACATAAAACCAGATACACTGAAACTAATAGAAGAGAAGGTGGGTAAGACCCTCGAATCCTTAGGTACAGGGGAAAAGTTCCTGAACATAACACCAATGGCTTATGCTTTAAGATCAAGAATTGACAAATGGGACCTCATAAAATTACAAAGCTTCTGTAAGACAAAGGACATTGTCAATAAGACAAAACAGCAGCTAACAGATTGGGAAAAGATCTTTACCAATCCTACATCCGATAGAGGGCTAATATCCAAGATATACAAAAAACTCAAGAAATTATACTCCAGACAACCAAATAACCCTATTAAAAATGGGGTACAGAGCTAAACAAAGAATTCTCAACTGAGGAAACTTAAATGGCCGAGAAGTACCTTAAGAGATCTCAACATCCTTAGTCATCAGGGAAATGCAAATCAAAACAACCCTGAGATACCACCTCACGCCAATCAGAATGGCTAAGATAAAAAACTCAGGTGAAGAATGGCTAAGATAAAAAACTCAGGTGATAGTAGATGCTGGGGAGGATGCGGAGAAAGAGGAACACTCCTCCATTGTTGGTGTGGTTGCAAGCTGGTACAACCACTCTGGAAATCAGTTTGGTGGTTCATCACAAAACTGGACATAGCAGTACTTGAGGATCCAGCTATACCACTCCTGGGCATATACCCAGAAGATGCTCCAACATATAAGAAGGACATATGCTTCACTACGTTCATAGAAGCCTTATTTATAATAGCCAGAAGCTGGAAAGAACCCAGATGTCCCTCAACAGAGGAATGGATACAAAAAATGTGGTACATTTACACAATGGAGTATTACTCAGCTATTAAAAATAATGAATTCCAGAAATTCTTATGTAAATGGATGGAACTAGAAAATATCATCCTGAGTGAGTTAACCCAATCACAAAAGAATATACGTGGTATTTACTCACTGATAAGTGATGTTAGCCCAAAAGCATGGAATAACGAAGACTCAATTCACAGACCACATGAAGCTCATGAAGAAGGAAGACCAAGTGGGAATGCCTCAGTCCTACTTAGAAGGAGTAACAAAATTACTCAAGGGAGCAAATATGGAAACCAAACATGGGACAGAAACTGAAGGAGGGGCCATCTGGAGACCATTCCACCTGGGTATCCAGCCCATGTACCATCACCTAAGCTAGACACTGATGTGGATGGCTGGAAGTGCATGCTGATAAGAACATGATATAGCTGTCTCCTTAGAGGACTGCCAGAGACTGACACATTCAGAGGACAATACTCACAGCTAACCACTGATCTGATCAAGGGTTTCCCAACGGAGAAGTTAGAGAGAAGACTGAAGGAGCAGAAAGGGTTTGTGGCCCCATGAGGAGAGCAACAATACCAACCAACCAGAGCTCCCCAGGGTCTAAACCACCAGCCAGGGAGCACATAGTGAGGGACCCATGACTCCAGCTGTAAATGTAGGGGAAGATGGCCTTGTCAGGCATAGGTTGGAGAGGAGATTCTTGGTTCCATGAAGGAAGAACACAGAGTTGGGGGGGGGAATGTGAGTGTGGGGAGGGGGTATTGGGGGTGGGGGTAGGTGGGGGCACAGCCTCATAGAAGCTTGAGGAGGGGGAAGGGATAGGAGGTTTCTGGGTGGTGGGGGGATGTGGGGTAAGGCTATTAAATCTGAAATGTAAATATAAAACCAATAAAATAAAAAAAGATAAAAAAGAAAAAAAAAAAAAAAGAAAAATCCCTAAAGCAAACCCCAGGTGACACATCTCTTAATTCTTCCCAAACAGTTCCACTAACTGAGAACCAAATTTAAAATATATTAGCTTATGTAGATCATTCTCCATTCTCCTTCAAACTGTCATACTAATTATGCACTTAGTCAATTTCAATATACATTTTTCTCTTGTAGCTAACTTAACAGAAGGGACAGTGAGAGCATGTTACAAAGACTATGGCATACCAACTATTCATCAGTCACTTACTATAACAGAAAATACAACCGTAGCAATGGCTATACCTTCAGACTTTGTTTCATGAAGTTTCAAATAATTTAAATGAAGTTTGAGTTTTGCTTTTACTTATTTTTTCTGATATAAAACAGGCATTATTTAGTTAATATATACACTATGGTCCTTAAAGTGTTTATCGGAAAGAACATGTGAACTGATTAATATCATTTCTTTGAAATTTCCTGATTCTTCTTTTCAGCTTAACATACTACCAATTCTGTAATATAAAAAGACTATTTTTTATTTCATGTGTAGAGTCTTACTCTTTTTCTCTCTGTCTCTGTCTATTTATTTGCTTTATGTATATACTTGCTCATGATAGGAGAGTAGAGTGAGAGAATGTTTGGTAGGAAGGAGGAGACCAATAGCACTAGAAGATACTCCTGTTGCATTGGATTTTTTAGCAATTTGTCGATGGTTTTCTATCATCGTTAAGTAGGGATGTTTGTCTCAAGGTTTTCTTGTCTTGTAGTAGAACCTCAGAGTAAAACTAGATGGAATGGAGAGTATCTGAGCAGTAGCACAAACTAGTGAAACTTAGACTTGTTCTTTGTAAGATAAACCAAAATCATGAGACTTCTTCAGATCCAAAGGTATCGGAGAAGATTTATGTAAATGGAATATAACTGAGGGATGAGACAGTATAACTGATGCTACCAAAGTGTGAGGAATCATAAAGTGGTCTTATACAATATGCCATGAACTGGATAATCTTGAAAAAAATGAGTCTGTACCCAAAACTGAGTCATTAAGAAATAGATACTCTGAATAGATCACTAACAAATATGGAAAATAAATCAATAATCACAAACTTTTACCCAAAGAAAATATCAGTCATGATTAATTCATTGATAATTTCTGTAAAATAGTTCGCGATAAATTAATGTTAATTATTTTAAACACCAAGATAGGTTTTGAAGTAATTTGGCCTCAGAGAACCAAAGTTAAAGTTAGGTAAGAGACTATTATTACCCATTAACAATATATGCAAAATATGGCATGAATGATTTAAGCCCCATATAGATTATTTTCATAAGTAGGCAAGCACAGAATGTCTTCAGGGGAGAGTCAGACTCTACATAATAAATTGATCACAAATTTAGACACTTCACCCTCATCTCATCCAAGTGTCAATTTTTAGGTGCTCATAATTGTCAACATGAAGCAGTTACCGTCATTTGTCTCTTCATTATATAAAATGTTGATTTTCTTCACCAGGCTCCAATAGATACTTCACATGTAGGTGATAAACTACAAAAAACAAGTATCTATTTCCAGCTCTGCAGCATGCCAGTAAAATTTCAAATTACTTTTCATGCTTAATTAACCAGATCAGGGCATTCCCGGCTAATTGTATTTGTCTCCTTTCGAAACCACTCAAAGTTCTGTTGAGTACTTCTCTCTCTCTCTCTCTCTCTCTCTCTCTCTCTCTCTCTCTCTTTTCTTTTTGTCTTTTTAAATTGAAAATAGATTCTTGAGTGGGAGGGAGAATATACTGTGAGAAACAACTGGAACTGGGAGGCATTTCAGGGCGAGATGGAAACCTAGTGCAATAGAAACTCCATGGAATCTAAGAGTGACCCTAGCAAAGACCCCTAGGAATGGGGGACATGGAGCCTGAACCAGTCATCTTTTGTAACCAGGCAAGATTGCAAATGGGACATCAACACAGCTCCAAAATCTTTGACCTACATTTCATCCTGCCTGCAGAATGTGCTGGGACCAGAGCCTAGCAGAATCATCATCGAAGAGACCAGACAGACTTCATCCAACAACTGTTGGAAGCAGTTGCAGAGTACTACAGCCAAACATTAGGCAGAGGGTATGTGGAAGGGGAGTGGTTCTGGGGGAGAAGAGAGACATGGGGAAAAGGCTGGAGGAAGGGTGAGTAGAGGTCCAGATTTAATATATGGGAGAAGAATAAAAGGAAAAAAAATCAGAAAATAGTCTTTTGATTTCAAATAATATTTGCTATTCTTATAGATTAATGCCTAGTCCAGTTGTCATCAAAGAGGCTTCACCTAGCAACTTACTGGAGCAGATGCAGAGAGACACAGCCCAACATTAGATGGAACTTGGCCAAATGCCTTGAGAGTGAGGGAGGAAGGATTCCAGGAGTCAGACAGGTAGAAGACACCAGGAGTACAAGGCACTGATGTCAATCAACTAAGCAGGGCTCATAGGACTTCACAGAGGCTTCATCCTGCATGGGTCTGTGCTCGGTCCTCTGTATATATGTTATGGTTGTGTAGCTGAGTGGTTTTGTTGGACTTCTAACAGTGGGGGTGGGGAGTGTCTCTGAGTCTTTTGCCTGTCTTGAGACCTTTGCCTTCCTACTGGGTTGCCTTGCCCAGCCTTGGTATAAGAGTTTGTGCCTAGTCTTATTGTAACTTGTTATGCTGTGTTTGGTTGATACCCCATGGGAGCCTCACTTTTTCTGAAGGGAAACTGGAGGAAGACTGCATCTTGGGGAGACTGTAATGGGAGATGGAGGAACAGAGGGAGCAGAAACTATGGTCAAGATGTATTGCACGAGGGAAGAATAATAACTAAATAACTAAGCAAATAAATAAATGTGGAAGAAAATAGATTCTTCTTTCACACAATGTTTTCCTATCTCTCCACCCCTCCTAGCTTCCTCACACATCCCTCTTCCCCATATCCACTCCCTTTCCCTTTCCTTTTCAAAAAAGAGCAGGTCTCTAAGAGAAGACAGCCAGACAGGACAAAATGAGATACAATAAATAATACATGGTGAAAGCCCTCATATTGAAGCTGAACAAGGCAATCCAACAAGAGAAAAAGCCTCAAGGGTAGGCAAAAGAGTCAGAGCTACACTCACTCCCACAGCGATATCAAGCTAACAGCCGCGGCATACACACAGAGACGTAGTGCAGACTCATGCACGCTATGTGCTTGCTGTTTCAGTTTCTGCGAGCCTATGTGACTCCTGCTTAGTTGATTCTGTGGACCTTGTGTTCCTGGTGTCCTCCATCTCTTCTGAGTCGTACAATTCTTCCTCTCCCTCTTCTGAGGGGTTTCTTGAGCTCTGAGGGGAGAGACTGAATGCAAACCTCCAATTTAGACTCTCTCTTCGTAATTTCTGGCTGTGGGTCTCTGCTCCCGCTCCCGTCTGCTGCCTGAGGAAGTCTCTGTGACGAGCATCTTGAGCACTTCAGTATCTTCCTTGTTCTTTGCCTTTCTTCAAGTTCTAATTAATTACTATCATTGTGTGTAAGTGCGCTCACATGCTCACGCATGCAGGGAAGCATGCAAGCGTATGTGCCCATATAGCTATAGTCACATGCATGCTGTGGTTCCCATTGAAGATCAGAGAACAACTTTTAAGAGCCTGTGCTTTCTTCCACTGTGGGTTCCTGAGATAAAACACAGGTTATCAGTTTTACTTGACAAGTGTTGGGAGCCGACTTTTAGCAGAAAGCGGCTAGATCGTCTTTGCAGCCATCTGGAGCCATATACCCTGACGAGAGACGTGTTTTTCAGCAGCCTACAACAGCTGAGCACACTCTGACAAACATCTTGTTTATCCCACATAGCTTGTTTTGCTGTTTAGTGACCAGCTGCATGGTGCACGTGGCAAAGTGTCTTAACCTGTGTTCTCCTGCGTGTGCTTATAAATACCCAGGATTTCCTTGTAATAGGGTCAATAGGAGACAATAGGAGTCAATAGGGGTCAAGAGGAGGTGTCAATATGCACCAATAGGGGCAATAAAGGAGTAACCAGACTTGACTGCACACACTCTGGCTTGTCTCTATTCTTCCCGTCTCTTCCCCTTCTTCTCCCCACTCTCTCTCTTGCTAGACCCTGACCCATGGACCGGAGCAGTAGTGCAGGCTGGGACATTTTGGCCCCCAAGCGAGGCAGAGTATGGGTCTCAACAGACAAGTGCTTTTATTTGACATTCTGAGTGATCTGACTAGCCCCCTTCTTTGTTTTATATTCTGCACAGTTTCTTTTTTTAAAATAAAAATTTGCTCTGCTTTTCTCCCCTTAAAACCTAATAGTATTTCTAGAGTTTGATCTGATGAGAAACATGTGAAGGTAATAGTTTAGCTTTCTAGTGATATTGAATTTAAAATATATTGGAGATTCTGATTTCCTTGAAACTAAACCAATTGTGAGCTAGCTTTGCAAATGCCTACTCTAATCAATCTATCTTTGAGTAAAAAAAAAATTGATTCATTTTAAAATGAGAGCACAATTATTTCAGTATCAAAATAAAGACAGTGGTCAATTTTAGATAAAACAAAGCTAGAAATGGTTTAATCGGTAGATGAATTGGAGAGATGTAGAGAAAGATTAGCACTGGGAAACGTCACTGCACATAGCTATGTGGAATTTTGATGTTAGATTGTACGCTGATAGTTTCATAAGGCATCAAATTCTAATGAACAGCTTGTGCTCTTTTAGAATTACTAGGCACATTAAAGTGAGGGAGTGGAAACTACTATAGAAATACAGTAAGATTGCTCATAAGTTTTTTCATCAAGTTGTCTTACATTTAGTCCTTCATAGGTCTGTTTATCCTATTGTGCTAAAAATCCAAGGAGGGTACTTATAGTGACTTTATTGTCTTGCAGATAATAGACACTCAGAAATACTGCTAAATTCAATTGTAAATATGAGCATAGTTTGCGAACTCTAAGCTTCTGTTGGATTTTACTGTGAAAAAGTGAAGCCTAGAAAATGAAGGCAAAATATTGTTTGATTCAGGGTCTCTTTTGGTGCTGATGTATCATAAGTGTTGTATCAAGGTGCTGCCTATCATAAGTCAATATAATGTTACATACAGGTTTTCTTTAGCTTTTCCAGGAAAGCATAACACTCTGCTTAGCAAAGAAAATGGAGAAAATTATACAAGTTATTTTTATTTTGTGTATATATATATACACACATATATATATGTATATATATATGCATATTTCATAGTGCAATTCTTATTTTAAAATCTTGATATAAGAATATATTATTAAAGACACTTGCTCAACTGTGTTCATAGCAGTGTTATTTGTAATAGCTAAAATCTGGAAACAACCTAAATGTCCCTCAACTGAAGAATGGATGAAGAAAATATGGTGCATCTACACAGTGGAATACCATTTAGCTATTAAAAACAAAGACATCATGAATTTTGCATGCAAATGGATGGATCTTAAGAATATATCATCCTAAGTAAGATAATCCAGTCCCCAAAGGCCATGCATGATATGTACTCACTTATAAGTGGATATTAGCCATAAAATACAGGGTACCCATGCTATACTTCACAAACCCAAAGAAGAAGGAAGGCCCAAGCGAGGATGCTTGAATCTCACTTAGAAGAGGGAATAAAATAGTCATATGAGACAAATGGATGGAGAAAACTGGGTTGGAGAGGATATAGAGAGGGGGATGGGGTGGGCTTAGAATCAGGTGTGGGAAGGGACAGGTGCTCCATGGAAGAACAGGAGGAAGGACTGCAGGCCCCAGAGGGAATAGGAACTCACAGGAAGACCAACAAAGTCAACCATACTGGACCCTTGGGGCTCTCAGAGACTGAACCAGCAACCAAAGAACATAAACTGGACCTAGGCTTCCCCACACATATGTAGCAGATGCTCAGCTTGGTCTTCATGTGAGTTCTAAACAACTGGAGCATGGGCTATCCCTAAAAGCTGCTGCCTGTATGTAGGTTATATTCATTTAGCTGGGCTGCCTTGTCTGACCTCAGTGGGAGAAGAAGCTCCTGGCCTCACAGATACTTGATGTGCCAGGGTAGAGGGATAGCCAAGGGGGCACCCCTACCCACTTGGAGGAGAGGGGAAGGGGAAAGGATTGTGGGAGGGTGCCTGGGAGGGTGCAGTGAACAGGATAACTAAATAACTAAAAAAAAAAATAACTAAATAACTAACTAAAAAAAATAACTAAAAAAAAATCTATAAAAAAGTCACAATTTTTCTGCCATTTTATTTAAACTTGGACATCATATATACATATTTACATATATATTAATTATGTAAATTGAGAGATATACTGCCACTTTAAGCATTTTGTAAGAAAATTTCCTTTTAAAACAATGTCATCTTCATGTGCTATGTGTGTTTACTATGTATTTGTTTTACGAGACCCGAGATCCTTGCAAATCGCTACATCATACATCATGTCCTCAGTGTTCAGAGAACCTGCTCATAGGTGGCAAATAGTTTTTATCAAATTGACTTAATTAATTAAAATTGTAATGAATTATTGTTGGTTTCTAAAGATAAAATGCTGCTTAAGACACATTTTAGAGAGATTTATTACCTTAAATATTAGATATTAGAGCCCCTATTCACTCTTTAAAATACTGAGCTATTATGACTTTGAACTTTGTTTCACCAGTTTATAGCTGTTTACCAGTGAGTAACTAGAAAGTAGAAGCAGCAGGATTCATTGGATTTTCAGTTCAAAATATCTAAATTGAGAAATATAAACAGTACGTGGATGTATTTTCATTTATATTTACTTAAATTATCTTACAATTTTAAATAGTTTGTAATTGATAGGAAAGTTGTAAAGAAAGCACACAGGAGTCTCAATACACATAATATTCTTGGCAATTTGAATTCCACAGGTTTTGTTATTCAAATATCGTTGTTTGACTTAAAATGTTTTAACATTTCCCATCATAACTTACTCATCTTTAACAAGGTAAATGCTACTGTATCATTTCTACAACTTTAAATCTTTCTCTCTCTCTCTCTCTCTCTCTCTCTCTCTCTCTCTCTCTCTCTCT
>JANHMN010000004.1:87313399-87436812 GCA_030674055.1 Rhabdomys pumilio
TCTCTCTCTCTCTCTCTCTCTCTCTCTCTCTCTCTCTCTCTCTCTCTCTCTGTGTGTGTCAATATTGTGCCTGCTCTGCTAAGAAAATGATTCTGTTTCAGACTTAGAGGATTTGCAGACAACCTCTATATATAGCTTTGCAGACATTCCTCAGATACTGTGGTTTAATAATACTCTGGATTCCTTCCAAACTATTTACCATGAGTACAAAAAACCCACACATGAACAAACAAACAAACAACACCCAAATTCTGTGACCTTACCATATGAAATCAATGCATCCTGCAGGCATATTTATTACACTGTTTTTTTCCATTAAAAAATGGCTGGTAATGAAATTATCCATGAAATTAATGTAACAAATGAATAAAGAGATAGTAAAGAAAAGGTTAAATGATGGTTCACCAATCTGTGGTCAGTGTTTTTCATTTTTCTTTTTTAAAATAAAGATTTTACTTTTAAATTTGTGTGTGTGTGTGTGTGTGTGTGTGTGTGTGTGTGTGCACATGCGCGTGCGCGTGATTGGGAGTGCAAGTGTTATGCAGGGAGGCATCAGATCTTTCTAGAATTGGAGTTACAAGCAGTTGTCAACTGCTTGATATGGCTCCCTGGAACTGTACTCAAACCCTCTGCAAGAACAGTACATACTCTTATTTGCTGAACCATGCCTTCAGCCCTAAGATCACTTGTTTAGTTATAACATTTAATAGTCATAATTGTTTAAATAACTAATCTCTTATATTATATTTGCTTTTCTAGTTGTGTTTTACAATGGAGACTCCCACTCTTTGGAGTTTGTTTACTGTACTTCTACTGCCCTTCCCTAAAGTCACTGGAATGGAGTGACTTAAGTGTTTATGCAGCTACAGTACACTCTCAGCTACACTTAATTGGGTCTGTGGGACACCGTCCCTATTGCCTAAAAGTTTCTCTATCCCACATCCCTCCCTCCAACTTTAAATTGCTTTGGGATTTGGGGAACAATTATAATAGCTGTTGCATAACAAATATTTATTCTGCCACATCTATGGAATCTGGCATATTTATTCAATCTTCAGAATACTGAAGCTAATTCTATAAAAATGTAACTGGTTCTTATAAGAAGTGAAAATTCATCACTCTAAGGGTGAGTCAATTAAGTCAATTAAAGCCTTTCTGTAATTAAAGGCATTCATTATTATGCATTAATAATACAATTGGCCAGAAGCCATGTATCAAGTAATTTATTTTTCCCAAATACTTCTGTAAATTATTACCTTATATTGTAATTTTTATAATTATTAATCTTTAAAGAAACTTTCACATATTTTTCTGTTACAATAAATATGTAATGTAATATATGTTATATATGTAAAAGATTAAGGTAAATCCAAAATAGATTATAAAATGAGAGGGATTCTCAAACCAAGGCTGTAATTCTACTCTGAGTACCTTTTCTTGGTGCTAAATCTATTTCATATGTGCTTCAATGAGTGCTGGGTACCTCTGTTAACCATCAGTGCTGACACTAGTGGGTATCTAGTTAAGATTGTTGCTTGTTAGTACTGACTGAAAGAAGCTAAAAGATAATTAAGTCTGTTACTAGCCAACAATTTGGGTACATTAAGTTACCCTGGACTCGACTCTGTATATACTGCAGGGAGAAAAGGCTTAGAAAATAAAAGTTGTTGCATTCAGTTGAAACCCTGCACCGTGCCTAGTCACTGTGGTTGAGGAAAAGTATAAACAAGGCAGACACACTGATTTCTTCTGTTATGTATTTTCTATCCAGAAGTGAACCCACTTAGAGTGTTAGGAGCAGAAGAAAAAACAAAGATGGCAAGACAGGCTTAGTTCTGGGTGGCTTTGAGTAGGTGATGGGATTTCAACCAAGGAGAAAAAGACTGAGATCTATGACAGGGAAAGCCATTCAAGTCCTCTAAGAGGCACAGCCATGACATTTGTCTGGATGAGAAATATGGTCTCCATATGCCTGGACTCCACTATGACAGGAGTCAGCATGGCCACATGTCCTGGTGACAACATGCCTCCTTCCCTTTTCATGCCTCTGTATGAATCCTTCTGCTAATGTGTGTGATCCAGTGTCTCTTGAGCAGTTTCTGAAATTCACTTGCAGGGAAATTTGATTTATCAGGTGCTATTAGATAAGTGTAAAATCATTGCCCTGATTTTTCTGGGCAGTGTTTAATCAATACAGTTCATTCACCATTGTGACAAATTTCTCTCTGGTTCTTGCTGACCACTCTCTGTTGTTGACAATAGGATTTCTATAGACAGTTTTAGTGTTACCAGTCAGGCAAGGCTTTCAATGGTCCCCATTTACTACTTTCCTAGGAATGCTTACCATCACACCCTCACAGAGGCAGCCTCGAATAAATGGATATGCAGCCGATCTGCCTTCTCTTAACTCTGGCTCAGCTTCTCGTGTTACATTTGCCCATCTTATTTTTTTCTTAACCTATCTAATCCTTTCCATGTTTTTAGATTCAGAATGTCCAGAACATTCCTTTGAGTCTCCTTTGATGATTATATCTCATAAACATCAACCTTTTTGCAAATGTATAATTTTAACCTAAGATACAGAATACTGGTCTTCACAATATATCTTTCTATACACCTTTTCGGTATTCTAAATTCCATTGCCAAACTCATAGTGGCAATTCCTTATATTACTAGCACTTATTGTTTTTAGAATGAGATTGGATTCAAGGTAAACTACTAGCAACGTTCTAAAACATTATAGTAGTTTGGTACAAATTGGTTATGTGTTTAAAAATGTGTCTTTAAATTTCTCTAATATTTATCATTATGTTAATCTGTGGTTGTCTATAAAATGTGAAATAATTATTGTTCTTGAATCTCTCAAGGTGTCTATGCCAGCCTGTATAATTTGGCAAAATGAAACATATCTGAACCTGAAAAAAGCCAGAAGCACTGAATACATCAACTTTGTATTCATTTGAGTTTTTCATTACTACTATCATTGTTTTAAACAAGTAAATTGCCAAAATGAACTCTTGTGCTGCAGAATAAAAGAATGTACTGTGTCATGCTTTGCCAAGATTCCCCATCACATTTTCGTGGATCTGATCTGTGTAATGGTCTTGTCATAGGAATAATCACACAAAATGCTAATAGTAGGCTTAAAATAGGAAACTACGCTTTTGATTTGATGCTAAATTTTAGCTTATATCACTTAATTTTTGTGAGTAGATGTTGGTAATATGCAATTAAAAGGATTAATAGCATATGTAATATCAGGCATAAAAAGAAACATTATTCAAAAAATAAAAGTTGTTAAAAAATTTGACTATTATCAACCACTGACTCAGAATTACAGTCTCTCTCTCTCTCTCTCTCTCTCTCTCTCTCTCTCTCTCTCTCTCTTTTTTGTAGACTTTTGTTTTGTCTTCTTCATTGCTAGTTTTCTAGGGCACGTGAAATGAAGTCAAGTGTATAATGGGCAATTAGCCAGGGGTTTGGAAACATTCATTTAGGAATGTTGCTCAACAATAGAAAGCATCACCTTTTGAATGTGCATCTGATATGGATAAACAGTCATATGTTGTCAATGGGCATGCATACTTCCAACATACTTGATATTACTATATTCAATAACATACATTATTGGGGATATCAATACCAGAGATTAAGGAATGAGCCTTTTCTAATACATGAAAAAATAATTTTTCAGGTACTTTGTACCATTTGTTTTGGGGGCAGTGGATATGTGCTATGGTAGATATTCCAATGACGGCTGACCGTGGCTGACATGGATAAAAATAACCAGACATTTGTCTCTGAATTCCTCCTTTTGGGTCTTTCTGGATACCCAAAGACTGAGATCATTTACTTTGTTATTGTTCTGGTTATGTATCTAGTGATTCTAACTGGCAATGGTGTTCTGATCATAGCAAGTATCTTTGATTCGCATCTTCACACACCCATGTACTTTTTCCTGAGCAACCTGTCTTTCTTGGATATCTGCTACACAACATCTTCTGTTCCTTCAACACTGGTGAGCCTAATTTCAAAGAAAAGAAACATTTCTTTCTCTGGTTGTGCAGTGCAGATGTTCTTTGGATTTGCAATGGGATCAACAGAATGCTTGCTTCTCGGCATGATGGCTTTTGATCGCTACGTGGCCATCTGCAACCCTCTGAGATACTCCATCATCATGAGCAAGGAAGTGTACATATCCATGTCATCTGCATCATGGTTCTCTGGCGGCATCAATTCAGTTGTGCAAACATCCCTTGCCATGCGGTTGCCTTTTTGTGGGAATAATGTTATTAATCATTTTACATGTGAGGTCTTAGCTGTCCTCAAGCTGGCATGTGCTGATATATCTCTCAATATTATTACCATGGTGATATCAAATATGGCCTTCTTGGTTCTTCCACTACTAGTCATCTTTTTCTCTTATCTCTTCATTCTCCACACAATCTTGAGAATGAACTCAGCCACAGGGAGACGCAAGGCATTTTCTACCTGCTCTGCCCACCTGACTGTGGTGGTCATATTTTATGGAACCATCTTCTCCATGTATGCAAAACCTAAGTCTCAAGATCTGACTGGGGAAGACAAGTTCCAAACTTCAGATAAGATCATTTCTTTATTTTATGGAGTAGTTACCCCCATGCTGAATCCAATCATCTACAGCTTGAGGAATAAGGATGTTAAAGCTGCCGTAAAATACATACTGAAACGAAACTACATTCCATAAAGATGTCCGAAAACACAGGTTTTTGTGTTGCAAGCGTGAGATTGATTCAGCAGCAAATCTGTGAGAACATTTAAATTAATTATCTATTCAATTTGGAAAAACCTTGGCTATTTGGTTACCTCTCAAAGATGGAAGGTAAGTCCCTAGTGCTGAAAACACCATGAACTTCCAAAACAGGACTCAGTGGCCACTGAACTGGACTCAAAAGCTTCCTTCTGATGACTAGCTTTTATGGTCCCAGAAAACACCATGCAAGCTGTATAAAGAGGGAGACAATCAACAGTCTTACTCAGCTCTGATGCCTATGAGCCATTTCAATGAACGGTATGCACAGTAATCATAAGGGCATAGTAATGGCATACATGCCTTTGTGGTGACCAACAGTTCTCTAATTGAACTTAATACCTGCCCAACAAAAAGGGAGACCATGCCTGGTTCTAGAAATCAAGCTAACTACCCAGTGCTAATGAATTTGTTATTATTGAGGAGACTCTACATCCACTAAAGCAGCTAAACCTCTGAGAACAGTCTATATATCTTTGTTGTTATTCCCACAGATAAGTGGAGTTTTCACTTATCAAGGAAACTTTTCTTTTGCAACAGACAGAGACCACTACAGAAAACGACCACTAATAAATATTCAGAGGTGTGGAGCCCAGTCTACCATTGGATGTATTTACCAAACATGTCCATACTGACGGCTCAAGGAACATTGCCAACAATGTGGCTGAATGATTGTAGTAGCCGGAGTATCAGGCACCTTGCTGTGAGATTGTACCTTTTAGTAACATCAGAATCTACACTTGTAAAGTCTCACTAACAGGAGTGCCCAAATATGACCTGAACCAAGAGGATACACACCAACAAACATGCCAAACTGCACAGGGAAGAACTCACATTGCTGCAACCCCTCACAAAGAACCACAAGCAATTCAGCAAATCTGGGAATGAGAGACAGCCTTTCCCAGGGAAAGCCACACCAGTTAATTGTACAGTTCCAAGTGGTAATGCCTGAAAACATGCATATAGGTAGTATTATACGAAGTGAACAGGTTATATTTAGCAATTTACATATACAAATATACATATTTGTTAGTGATAAAGGAAAAGAAAATATGCATGCATACAATAACAATTAGTTAATATGACCATAAATTTGAGAGAAAGGAGAGGTACAAGAGAGGGTTTGGAGGGAGGAAAGAGAAGGGAGAAATGTTTTAATTAAATTATAATCTCAGAAATAAAATAAAAAGAAGAACTCTTGGTTAGGGGGAGATAGTTTCTTTCTTCTTTTGGTTTTTGTTTTGTTTTGTTTTGATTTTTTTGAGACAGGGTTTCTCTGTGTAGCTCTGGCTGTCCTAGAACTCACTCTGTAGACCAGTCTGGCCTCGAACTCAGAAATCCACCTGCCTCTGCCTCCCAAGTGCTGGGATTAAAGGCGTGCACCACCACTGCCCGGCTGATATTTTCATTCTTTGACTTCACTAGTTGTGCTCAGCTACATTTTTGAGGATTAGAGTTTGTTTCAAATGGATCTTCAAACATGTCTTGATCTCTCAAACACCATAAATTCTGATTTTAATCCTATTCTTTGTAATGTCTGAATTAAGTGCATCAGGTGAGCTGTGTGGAAACACTATGGAATGACTACATCCAAACTCGGGAAATAGACACTTGTGCTGATATTTTTATCCCCAAATCTCTAATCAATTTTTTGGTTTGATTATCCATTCTTTCAAATCCACAGTTAACTTGCTAGTGATAAACCAAGTAAGTCAAGTTCCAAGCATTCTTTCAAGTTTTACTAAGTTGGAAAATACAATTACTGAGGTCAGTGTCATGGTAAGTGAAGTTCAGGCGCCATAAGTGAGGAATCACAGCTACTGTTTCTTAACACATCTTCTATTCAAAGCCACCCATTATCAGAGCCAGCTATATGCCTCTCCTGTCCACCCCATTCATATCAATCACATCTTCCACATGTACATCTACATGAAGAAATCAAGGAAGACGAAGAAATGGGGATGTTCAATGACTGGCGGGAAAAATTTCCATACTGCCCACATGAGAGAACACAATCCAACGTGAGGGTCCTGAAAGAGTCGGTTAGGGTTTGGGGTCCTTGGGGAGTGGGAAGAACTAGCATCAGATTTGCTGAGTTGATGCCTGCTGCATCCTCAAGAAAGCAGGCTGGCAAAGGAGGTAATCTAGAAGAGATGAAGGTGGGTATACATGTCAAAAAGCCAATAGAAATGGCTTTACATCTCCCTGAGATGTTCTCACAGGTTCAGGAAGAAAGATTACAAATCTCAGCAGAGCAGCATTCTTTAAATTCATAATCTCATTATGCAATGTTAAAACATCCAGAGAGGTATTAGACTCCAGACAATCAAATAGTCCTATTAAAAAATGGGGTACAGAGCTAAACAAAGAATTCTCAACTGAGGAAACTTGAATGGCCAAGAAGCACCTAAAGAAATGTTCAACAACTTTAGTCATCAGGGAAATGCAAATCAAAATAATCCTGAGATTTCACCTCATACCAGTCAGAATGGCTGAGATCAAAAACTCAGGTGATAGCAGATGCTGGCAAGGATGTGGAGAAAGAGGAACACTCTTCCATTGTTGGTGGTATTGCAAGCTGATACAACGACTCTGGAAATCAATCTGGTGGTTCCTCAGAAAATTGGACATAGTATTACCTGAGGACCCAGCTATACCACTCCTGGGCATATACCTAAAAGATACCGCAACATATAACAAGGACAAATGCTCCACTATGTTCATAGCAGCCTTATTTATAATAGCCAGAAGCTGGAGAGAACCTAGATGTCCTTCAACAGAGGAATGGATACAGAAAATGTAGTACATTTACACAACAGAGTATTACTCAGCTATTAAAAACAATGAATTCATGAAACTTTTAGGCAAATGGATAGAACTAGAAAATATCATCCTGAGTGAGGTAACCCAATCACAAAAGAACACACATGGTATGCACTCACTGATAAGTCAATATTAGCTCAAAAGCTTGCAATACCCAAGATACAACTCACAGACCACATGAAGCTCATGAAGAAGGAAGACCAAAATGTAGGTGGATCCTTCTTAGAAGGAGTAACAAAATACTCTCAGGAGCAAATATGGAGGCAATGTGGGAAACAGAAACTGAAGGAGGGGCCATCCAGAGACTACCCTACCTGGGGATCCATTCCATGTGCAGTCACCAAAGGCAGATGCTGTTGTGGATGCCAGGAAGTGCATGCTGACAGGAGCCTGGTATAACTATCTCCTTAGAGGCTCTGCCAGAGCCTGACATATACAGAGGTGGATGCTCACAGGTAACCATTGAACTGATCAAGGAGTTCCCAATGGAGGAGTTAGACAGAAGACTGAGGGAGCTGAAGGGGTTTGTAGTTCCATGGGAGAGTAATAATACCAACCAATCAGATCTCCCAGGGTCTAAGCCAGCAGTTTGGAAGCATACAGGGCACCCATGGCTTCAGCTATATATGTAGAGGATGGCTTTGTCAGGCATTGGTGGGAAAAGAGCTCCTAGGTCATGTGATGGCTGGATGCCTCAGTGTGGGGGACTTTGAGGGTGGGGAGGTGAGAGTGGGTGGTTGGGTTGGGGCATACCCTCATAGAAGCAGGAGGAGGGGGAATGGGATAGGGGGTTTCCGGGGGGAAATGGAAAAAGAGGACAACATCTGAAATGTAAATAAATAAAATAAATTTTGAATGCCAAGGAATTTTCTGCTGGCACCCTACAACTAGGCATACTTATGCCTAGGTGAAAAGGAAGGATCCACTTACTGGCATATGGCATGATCCTGATCAGGTATGTAATGTGGGGAAGAGGACATGTTTGTGCTTTTTTTTTTTTTTTTTTTTTTTTTTTTTTTCTGCAGGATGCTGAAGGAGCATGGTGGCTGCCAGAGTGATTGGTGAGACATGCTGATCCTGGGACAAAGAATGATGCTGACTTATGAGCTTGCAAAGTGCCCCAACAATGGTGACTGGGAAACTGTATTGGACATATATTTCTGACCCACCTTTACTTGCCTATATCACAAACTTTGCCTATAGGACAAACTGCCTTGCCTAAAGTTTTAGAACTTGTGGGACAGATAATCAAAAAGAGATGTTATAATGATTCCTGTATTTTTCTTAAATGTGACCAGTTATTCAGACTCAATCATGTCCTGGTCTAGAAATCAATCCAATATTGGAAATAACAGTCTTCATTTGGAAGATTGTATCTGGACATTTTCAGAGACATATTTGGAAGTTAGCTGCAGTTCTCTATGATGTTATGTTAGCAAAAGATAAAGCTGGGACAGGATCTGGATCTCAAACAAGTGTTAGTGAATGTGTTAAGACTCTTTTAACTGTCAAGTTAAAATTACTTTGGTTTCTTTTACAGTATTTAATGTAAGTTGCATTGATTGTCCACTTTCTAATTGTGTTAGTGTGTTGAAACCTGGCATGTCTGTTACAGGGCTCTATCAAGCAACTTTTGTTTTATTGACCTGAGTATTACAGAACCTTGGTTTTCTGAAAAAAAGTGTGCAAGCATGTAAATAATGGGAGTAGTGAGTCAGGTTTTAAGCAGAAGCAAGAGGGTGGTGGGCTTGACTATTGCTGGTATAACAGCTTTAGCTACATTAATTGCTAGCACCACTGCTTCTGCAATTGCTTTGACACAAGAAGTTCAGACAACTACTTTTGTTAATCATCTACCAAAAAATGTTACTAATGTGTTGAGTACACAAGAGGATTTAAAACATCGGATTGATGCTCTTTATCCTATTCAAATTATTGGAAGGAAGTTCAGAGTTTAAGAGTAAGGAGCCATCTCGAGTGTCATGCCAAATACCAATAGAGTTGTGTTACTTCTAAAATTTACAATGATACTTATTATAATTAGGAAAAAGTTTGAAGACACTTGCAAGGTATTTGACATAATTCTAACACCTCTTTGAATGTTTCACTCTGTAAACCTTTGTCTTTCATTTTGTTAATAAAAACTAGCTTCCTTCCTTCCTTTCTTCCTTCCTTCCTTCCTTCCTTCCTTCCTTCCTTCCTTCCTTCCTTCCTCTCTCTCTCTCTCTCTCTCTCTCTCTCTCTCTCTCTCTCTTTCTTTCTTTCTTTCTTTCTTTCTTTCTTTTTCTCTTCCTTTTTTTTGCAGGGGAATACCTGTGTGGAGGTGGGGGTCAGCAGACAACTTGCATGAATTGATTCTTTCCTTCCAGAACATAGATCAAGGGGTGGGGGACACATGTCAAACTTGTTTACTAAGTGAGATATATTGATGGGATGTCTATCACTTTTGACAATTACAGGACTTTAAGCATACGAAAACATTCTTTTGTTTTGGCCAACTCCTCCAACCTCATCTTAAGTTTTTGTCACAGTATCAACAGTGTCCCCAACTTACATGCAGGCTTCCTGTCAGATGGAACACATCTACTTCTTAAGTGGCTTTCTAACCCCAAATGTGAGACTCATTGAGTATAAAAGTTGTAAACATGTACAAGGTTTCTAAATGCCCAGTGACTGAAAGTTAATCAAAATCAATACAAAATGCATCTGAAGTGTTTGTGGTATCTTTTCCTATATGATATCACTGTGCCTCTGTGCCAAATATACAACATGCATTCTTTTCATGAAGCATGCCATTTCACCACAGAACACCAATAAATAAGAGTATTGTATTGTGTAAACTGCAATGCTTTTACTTCAGATGATTTCAGTCCCATTAGTGTCTAGTCCCAAGCTGTTTAGGTCCTGGGATGGTGACTCGGGATGGCAAAGGAATGGAGAAAGGAAAGATCATATACATAAAGACACAAAGTTGCACACAGGGATGCTGGAGTCAGGCGGTACTGCAACCATTGCTGCTGAGCTTGAAACTTCAGTCCTGTTTATTAGGTATAGTGCAGAAAAGCTAGTCTCTGTAGAAGATCTCAGGCTGCAAAGATCCAGGAGATGGAAACTGTAGTGGCTACTTATGGGACATAAAACCATGCCAGGAAGTTTGGTAAGGTAGAGCAGGTTGAGACCTAGAGACTCTGTGGGCACACCCCTGACAGGCTTATGTGGCTCCCAGCTCTCTGCCAACACATTCCATGCTTCTCACATAAAAGAAATGTGTCCTATAGTCAAGTAGGCTCAAGTCAGAGATCTCCATGCTAATGAGGTATCTAGAGGCCTGGAGGTCTTAGTCAATAAGCTTCCCTTCCCAGACAGTCTTCCCTCTAAAAGGTATTTAATCTCAGGCCCACCCTGAGAAGAGGGGTATGGTTTTATGCATCCACTTCCTGCCATGACAATAAACTGTTCAGAACCATGGAATATCTCTTCATGGGGAACCATGAAGAAGGTCTTCTTCTACAGAGCCTCTACCCAATCTCCTGTAGAAGGCCTCTTTGTGCTCCCAGCTACCACTGCCACCAAGCCTGCCTCCATCCTCCAAGATAAAGGCAATCATCCCCCACCCACCCCGCCCTGGGCTAGATGCTGTTCACAGTCTGCAGGCCCCTGACTACATTATCTGTTCTTCCCTGACTCCCAGCAGTGCCTTGGCCCCACTGCTCTGGTTTTGGTGTCCTTGCAGGTCCAGGGACTCAGAGCCAGCTCTGGTTTTCTCATGTCACAGACTGCTGCACCCCCGGAGCGATGTACTTCCCTACACCCTTGTTGGTGGCAGTGTGGGATGATCACAGTCAAAATCATGCCCAGAGCTGATGCGGGCCAACAGCCAACAGCCCTTACAGCTACTCTTTCCACACAGTGATTCATCCTTCATCAGCTCATACTTGGACTCTGGAGGAGGCCTTTGCCATCCCACTTCAGCCTGTCTCATACAAATAAAAGCGATTCCAATTGTCCCCATGGGTCAGAAGTCCTGGAGTTCTTCACATGGCTGTACCCATGTGAACCATACACATTTAGTCAGGACTACCTCACTCAGGCTTTTCTTGACTCTTTCTCCGTTTTAGAAACACAATGACTTAATTATGGCAAACAAAGACTTTAATATTTTAATATTACATGCCTGCTCAGCATGTAAGCATCAGAGCAGTAGACCCTTTCACTTGAGTCATGTCAGAATATTTAATTTTAAAACTGTGGCTTAGTTGATGACTTGGGTTTCAGGTAAAAAACCATTAAAATAAAGTGCTGGTTTGAATGTAAGATCAATTTCTAACATTTTTATATGGCTCTAAGATACTTTTGCTATTTTTAATGTATATATATTTAGAACAGTGCTCTCTCACATTGATGATTATAAGTTCAAACGATCACCCAAGTCTGAAAAATGTTGAATCTATATCCTTCTGTACAAATGTTCAAGCCAAGATGTAATTCTCTCTGTAAAAATAAACAAGAACATTGCATCTCATTAGTGTGAAAGTTTGTTTTAAGCTTAAATGAAGGGTAACATGTTTATACCAAAGAACTGCTGAAACATGAATTTCTTTGTGACATCCTCTGACTTCAACACATACATGGAAGTGTAGTCTACTCATACCAAACACACACACACACACACACACACACACACACACACACACACACACCTCACAGTAAGAATTATAAAGCTCTATTTGCAAATTATAAAGCTAATGTAATCGCCATAGCCCCATCAGTCTTCCTCATCCATACTGACTTATTTTCATCCTCCTGATTATTTTGAGGAAAGTCCTGGACATGATCATATTATATCTGATTCATGTGTTATGTATATATAGCAATGTCTAATATTATTACATCAGTAGATATGTGTGGATGACTGTATAGCAAGCAACACAAATCTACATGCTAAAACTGTAGTTGCTTAGAACTGTAATATATGACATGATATTTCTGATAGTTGAGTAACTGGATAATGCTAGAGAGGACTGGGTCAGGATGTGGACATTCGAACCATGTAAACTCCATAATTACTCTTAGTGCATTGTTGCTGTGAGATAATTTAGACTGTATTTCTAAATAATTCTATAATTTTGACCGGTTTTCTAAATTTCGAGACAGGCTTTATTTTCAAATTAAACACTTCATTCTTGCTCACTGTCACCTCTAACGGAACATGTGAGATGCTGTAGTGTGTACTCACATGGAGTCTCAGCAAAGACAGATAGGGCTGATTGTCGATGATAAGGACATTTCAGGACCAGAAGAGAATCAGGAATTAGTTCAAACTGCTCTAACTGTTTTAGAACATTTCTGTCAGTGTTGGCTTGTGCAACGGTCATGTTGTACAACAACTGTTCACTCATTGGGTGTAGGTTTTGGATCTCAAATGCCAATTTTCCCAAGGATGCCATTGCAACCCCAAAGTACACTTTTGTCTGAGCAAGCTAAAGAGCTTTCTGTGGGCTTGTTTATAAAACCAGCAATCTGTGTGCTATTCTACCTTACACTTATTTCATCTTGATTATCCTCCTTGGAGTTGCTCTGTTGGATTTAGCCCAGTAACTGACTCACAAAGTTGGCAACAATGTAAGTGTGGCCAATATTTCCCTCTTTACACCCAGTTATATAAAGTACTGTTGAACACATACAGAAATACAGGTCTGTTGTCACCCACTTTTTATGGGTGAGAATGTATCTAGTGAGTCTATGATTCTATTCAGCATATTGTTGAATTTTACATGAAGTGTCTTAATTAGATGATTAACATTCAAATTAAAAAACACTCCTGTTCTAGGCCCCAGGAGTGGCAAGAGTAATTAACTTCATTTGCCCGATATATGTCTCTCAACCAAGGGTCACAGTTATCCACCTGTAAACATGGGCAACCATCCAGGGTCATTCACTTTTCAGCTATTGCTTTTTCTGGATCTTCTCACTGGCCATCTGGAAGCTTTTAATTTTTATGCTGACAAAAAGAACAGTTTTTATGTTTACTTCTCGTCCTGAGGGAAATGAAAAGCTTCATTCTTTCCCTCGTTTGTTCTCTACTTGGCCAAATGCCTTCATTTCATTTTATCTTTGTTCCCTATGAAGCTACTTCCAAAAAGAGAATAAAGCTTCTTGTTTCCCTTAGTCTTTTCTGAACTCGAAAGGGTTTTTTATTTTTATTTTATTATTAATTTTGTCAGACCTGGACAAATACTGCTCAAATTTGATAACCACACTTTGCATCCATAAATTAAGGCATATCACAATTTATATGTCAGATGGCTACATAGCCCCAGAAAGCCTGGATTCATAGACTGTCCTGTATATTCAATTAGCTTTCCTCTGAGAAAGTCCTTGCTCAAAGTTCATGTGGCATCTTGTCATTTTTTAGTATTTCAGATGAGTGAGGAATACTGCTATTAAGTGTTCCTAAACAATAACCTGGGAATATTATTCATCACTCATACCTCCATGTATCCATCTGTAGAAATCTGTTAAATGTTATTTAGCTGTTGGTCCTGCACATCTATAATCTTTCTTTTTATATTTTCTTTGAAAATTTTGTACATGAACATCTTACCTACATCATTCCAACCCCCTTTTCTGTTAAACATCTGTGTTCCCTTCCCACACCAGCGGTCTCTTCTTTTAGTATTTATCCTGTGTTATTTCAGTGTAAAAATGACTTTAATATCATTCCATCACCTTTAATGAACACATTTCATGGTTTGTGATATGTACATGTTTTTATATACTTTTGCTATATGAGTAAGCTATTGTCTTTCAGAATTCAAATATTTCACTGTAATTGAGACATCAGTTAGAAGAACACAGTCATGATTTAAGTATTAGCATCTACATTATAGTTTAGAAGACTTTCATAAATCACCATAATTAAATAATATACTATCAACCTATCTAAATCTATTCCTCGTTTATTCAGTTCAAGTTTATTTTTCTTTTGTGTCTTTAAGGGATTTGCCTTTATCTTGTTGATTTATTTATTTCATTATTTATCTGTTTTTTTTTATTCCAAAGTGATTGGTCATGGCATCTTTTATGAAATTAATCTACCAGAAATAATAAAAAAGAAATCAAGCTAAACACCTCAGTGACAATCCATGTAATTCCCAGTAGACATGTGCTTCATCCCTGGATAAATGTGATTGCAGTGTAGGCACATTGATTTGCTGTGAGGAAATGGCTATCCTTTGAAAATACACATTAAACTTATTGGAAGATCAGTTTTAGGTTGACAGACAAATGTATAGATTTCTTTAATCTGAGCCATTCTGGTATAAATTGTTATTGAATATCCAGTCTCTGTTGAGTTCTCTTGCCCTCATTGGTCTCTCACTGAGATTTATGAAATGAGGAGATGACTTAGTTGTCTGTATGGAAAATTCAAGCATCCTCAGTAATGAAGATCCCTTTCAAATTTGTTTCTGATCCTAAATAAATCTTCATATATTAACTCTCTGGCACAGACACTTTTAATGTCCTGGTATTTATTTTAGGTATAAATGCCATTAAAGTTAAGTAAATGTCAATGCTTCAGAACACTTTCTTCCTAGAATAACAATAAGACATTTGTTACATGTGTTGTTTTTCCATAGACATGTTTTATACTATGTCTATATAAAACATGGCTCCCCCTTTGACATACTGAAAGATGCACTATGGATAACCCTCACTCACTTTTGTGGAGAAATGAATTCTCCTGATCTTTCTGGACAGCTAGAACTAAGATCATTTTCTGTGTTCTGAGACTGGTTATGTAACTAATGATTCTGGCAACTGTGTTCTGACTGTAGTAAACATCTTAGATTCCCCTCTTCATATGCCCGTGTACTTCTTCCTGGGCAACCTCTCTTCTGGATGTCTGCTACACAACTTGTTCTGTTCTCTCAACACTGGTGAGCCAATCTCAAAAGAAATGTTTACTTCCCGTATGTTTCTTTTTTTTAAATTATTTTATTTATATACATTCCTGTTGTCCCCCCCCACCCCTGCGCTCAGTTCCCCTTTCCACAGTTCCTAATCCTATTCCTCCTCCCCTTTGCCTCCAAGATTGTGCTCTCCCCACTCCTGAACCTCCCTCTACCCTGGGGCCTCAAGAATCTCAAGGTTTAAGCACATCTTCTCCCACTGAGGACTGACCAGGCAGACCTCTACTGTATGTGTGCCGGGGGCCTTGGACTGGCCTGTGTATGCTTCTGGTTGGTGGCTCAGTCTCAGGGAGCTCCTTGTGGTCTGGGTTAGTTGAGACTGCTGGTTTTTCCATTGGGTCACTCTCCTCTTCAATTTCTTTAATCCTTCCCCCAATTCAACCATAGGAGTTCCAGACCTCAGTCCAATGGTTGGGTGCAAATATCTGCATCTGTCTTAGTCAGCTTCTGGTAGGACCTCTCAGGGGACAGCCATGCCAGGTTCCAGTCTGTAAGCACATCATAGCACCAGTAATAGTGTCAGGTTTTGCCCCCCACTCCCATGAGATGGATCTCAAGTTGGGCTAGACATTGTACCGCCTTTTCCTTAGTCTCTTTTCCATTTTTGCCTCTGCAGTTCTTTTAAATAGGAACAATCCTGGGTCAGAAATTTTAACTGTGGGTTAATAACTCAGACCCTCCACTTGAGGCCCTGTCTTTCTATTGAAGGTGGACTCTTCTAGTTCCTTCTCTACAATATTGGGCATTTTGGCTAAGGTCACCCCCATTGAGTCCTGAAAGTCTTTCTCTTCCATGGTCTCTGGTACTTTTCAGAACTTCTCCCCATCTCCCACCCATCAAGGCTCCCTATTTCCATTCATTCTCCTGGCCCTCTGGGCTTCTCTCCTGATCCGCCCCCCATACCTGATCCTGTTCCCCTTTTCCCCCTTACCTCTCTCACCCAGGTATCTCCCTCCCTCTGCCTCCCATGTTGATTTTCCATCCCCTTCCAAGTGAGATTCAAGTATCTTCACTTAGGCATTTCTGCTTGTTTCACTTCTTAAGGTTTATGGATTGTATCCTAGGCATTATGTACTTTGTGGCTAATATCCACTTATCAGTGAGTATATACCATGCATGTCCTTTAGAGTCTGAGTTACCTCACTCAGAATGATATTTTCTTGTTCCATCCATTTGCCTGCAAAATTAATGATATCATCATTTTAAATAGCAGAAGAGTAATGCAAAGTGTAAATGAACCATATTTTCTGCACCCATTCTTAGGTTGAGGGTCATCTGGGTTGTTTCCAGCTTCTTGCTGTCACAAACAAGGCTACTACGAACATAGTGGAACGTGTGACCCTGTGGTACAGTGAGGTGTCTTCTGGGTATATGGCCAAGAGTGATATAACTGGGTTTTCAGATAAAACTATTTCCAATATTCTGAGGAACCACCAGATTGATTTCCAGAGTGGTTGTACCAGTTTGCAATCCCATTGGCAGTGGAGGAGTGTTTTTCTTTCTCTACATACTCACCAGCAAATGCTCTCACTTGAATTTTTGATCTTAGCTGTTCTGATTGATGTGAGAATCTCAGGGTTGTTTTGCTTTGCATTTTTTCTGATGCCTAAGGACTTTGAACATTTCTTTATGTGCGTCTTAGCCATTCAAGATTCTTCTGTTGTGGATTCTCTGTTTAGTACTATAATCCATTTTTAATTGAGTAATTTGGTTTTTTAGAGGTTAACTTCTTGAGTTCTTTATATATTTTGTATATTAGCCCTCTGTCAGATGTAAGGTTTGTGAAATTTTTTTCCCTAATCTGTAGGTGACAAGTTTGTCCTATTGATGGTGTCTTTTGCCTTTACAGAAGCTTTTCAGTTTCATGAAGTTCCATTTATCAATGTTGATCTTAGAGCCTGAACCATTGGTGTTCTGTTCATGAAATTTCCCCCTGTGCCCATGAGTTCAAGGCTCTTTTACACTTTCTCTTCTATTAGATTCAGTGTGTCTGGTTTTATGTTGAGGTCCTTGATCCACTTGGACTTTGAGCTTTGTACAAGGTGATAAATATGGATCTATTTTCGTTCTTCATACAGACCACCAGTTAGACCAACACCATTTATTGAGAATGTTTTTTTCCACTGTATATTTTTGTCTTCTTTGTCAAAGATCAAGTGTTCATAGGTGTGTGGGTTTACTTCTGAGTCTTTGATTCTATTCCATTGATTGTCTTAACTGCCTCTGTACCAATATCATGCAGTTTTTATCACTACTGCTTTGTGGTACATCTTGAGGTCAGAGATGATGGTTCCCCTGGAAGTTCTTTTATTGTTGAGAATTGTTTTGGCTACCCTGTGTTTTTTTGTTTTTCCATATAAAGTTGAGAATTGCTCTTTCCATGTCTGTAAAAAATTGTGTTGGAATTTTGATGGGGATTGCATTGAATCTGTAGATTGCTTTTGGTAAGATGGTCACTTTCACTATATTAATGCTACCAATCCATAAGCATGGGAGATCTTTCCATCTTCTGAAGTCTTCTTTTGATTTATTTGTTCAGGGATTTGAAGTTCTTGTCATACAGACCTTTCACTTGCTTGGTAAGAGTTACACCAAGATATTTTATAGTATTTGTTATCATAAAGGATGTTGTTTCCCTGATTTCTTTCTCAGCCTGTTTATTATTTGTATTAAGGAAGGCTACTGATTTGTTTGAGTTAATTTTATATCCTGACACATTGCTGACATTGTTTATCAGCTGTAGGAGTTCTTTGGTGGAATTTTGGAGGTTGCTAAGGTATACTATTATATCATCTGCAAATAGGGAAACTTTGACTTCTTCCTTTCCAAATTATATCCCCTTGGTCTCTTTTTGTTGTTCAATTGCTCTAGCAAGAACTTCAAATACTATATTGAATAGATATATAGAGAGTGGGCAACCATATCTTGTCCTGGATTTTAGTGGAATTGCTTTAAGTTTATCTCCATTTAATTTGATGTTTGCTGTTGGTTTGCTATATATTGCTTTCATTATGTTTGGGTGAGTGCCATGGATTCCTGATCTCTCCAAGACTTTTACCATGAAGGAGTGTTGTATATTGTAGAAAGGGTTTTCAGAATCTAATGTGAGTTTGTTTATGTAATGTAATACATTGATGAATTATTGAATCATAATCATATATTGACCTATCCTTGCATCTCTGGGATGAAGTCCCACTTGATGATGGTGAATGATGGTTTTGATGTGTTCTTAGATTCAGTTTGTGAGAATTTTATTGAGTATTCTTGCATTGACATTCATAAGCAAGACTCGTCTGAAGTTCTATTTCTTTGTCCCTGTATGTTTCTCGCAAATATTCTTTGGATTTGCAATAGGGCAACAGAAGGTTTTCTGCTGGAGATGGTGAGTATGTGTACTGATGGCTTCTGTGTCATGGCTCTCTGCTGTAATCAGATAAAAAAAATTTTGTGCTAGGTGATTGACCTTCTGATGGAATAACATTATTAATTACTTTTTTTATATGAGATCTCATCTTCTTTCACATTCCATGAAGTGACATATCCTTCAATGCTTTTAATTTAATGGTGTCAAATATGGCCTTCCTGGTTCTTCAGCATCTGGTCATCTTTCCCTCCTTTATGTGCACAATTATGTACTGTACACAATTTTGAAAAGAATTCAGTCACAAAAAAACTCAAGATCTTTTCCAATGGCTCATCTCATCTGACTGTAATGATCATGGTACCATTTTTATGTATGCAAAACACAAGTCCCAAGAACTAGTTTACATGCTAGAGATTAGTTTCTCATCTGCATTTTATTGGGTAGCAACTTTTATGCTAAATTCTATCATCTATAGCATAAAAAATAGAGATGTAAAAGCTGCTGTGAAATTGTTATTGTATCGCAAAGCTGCTAATGAAAACCCACCAAAGGCAAATGTAAGACATCTATAATGAGCTCAGTTTGTCTAAACACATTACATAGCATAAATATATACATTCTGAAGTTATCATTTAAGCTAAAGTTTAAAAGTGGTATAGAATACACAATTGGTCAACCACCAATGATGTTGAAAACAAAGATACGGAGAGATGGCTTTATTCTTTACCTTCACTAACCAGGCTCAACTAGAATCACTGAAAATATTAATTGCTATAAAATTATCTCTGATCCAAGTCTTTCAAAGACAATAAATTCCTTTGGAATCGATCCTTGATGATATCTGTACTGAGTCTTTCTTAATATTTTTTATTTGGATATCAGAATGGAAAACATCAAATGTAAGTTTTATAAGTAGGTATTTGGAGAATAAATTCTGTTCTGTCATAAACTTCTTAAATAGTATTAAGTGGTTATTATCTTTTCGAAACTGTAGTTTTTCTCATTTTCAAAATGGGAATAAGTAAAGTAAGCTGAGTTCTCAGTGATATTGAAAAACTTCAATAAATTGCACAAAAGCATCAAAATTGTGCCAAGTTGTCAGTTGCTCCCTCTTGCAGAGTGTGCTGACGATTACTCATGCTGTTGGCTTTGAGTTTAGGGGTTGAGATCAAGATACTGGCTTGAAGCTAAAGGCTCATAGCTAATATCAAGTGCTTTTTTCAGCTACCAATTAATTGTTAGAGTTTAGCATCTTTCTCCTAAGTTTTTATGATAATATGTTTCACCATTGTGTCTCTTCCTTTCTCTAACATATAAAGGAAGAAATTACCTACAAGGGTTCCCATGGAAACTGGAACATATTTATGCTACTTCAAGGTCAAGGAGGAGAGAGGGGCTGAGCTGCCTTCCCATGAACCCCTAGGCACAGGAGGGGATGTTTCCTTTTCTTGAGGAAAGCTGACACCAATAGTTTGGGTCTGAAAATAACAAGGCAGCTTTAAAATTTTTTGCTTAAACATTTTACCTGATCTTTCCAGAAGCTTCTTGAAGACATCATTTCCACAACAATGATATAATTAACAGCACGGAGCTATAGTACACACTGCTATATAATTGAGAAATCAGCAAAGAATGACTCCAGGCAAACCTGGTCTACCACGGGTTTTGTGTGGCCAACTCAACCAGGAATGATTACAGCTTTGAACTATTAAAGGAATTAAAATAATGGCACTTCTACTTGACAATACATCTCAAACTTGGGTTTTGCTAATGTTTTAAAATGCTTTTATTTCTAAATAAATATAGACTCAGATGGTATTATGTACCATAATTCTGACCTTCATCTTGTGATAGCCTAACATCAAAGCCAAAAGCTATCATTAATTCGAAGTTATTATTAGAATATGCAACTTTTCTGGTTTACTGTTTTTAAATATATTATGTTTTTATATGCACACATTTGTATTTATAACTCTATGTAATTTATTTTTGTGTACAGATTCTTATAACATCCATACTGATTAAAAATACAAGTCTTCACAGACTTTCTCCTGTCTTTCTGTTCCCCCAGATACAATCCCACAGACTTATTTTTATTTTTTTTATTTTTATTAGATATTATATTTACATTTCAGATTTTATCCTGTTACCCCATTCCCCCCACCACCCAGGAACCCCCATCCCATCCCACTTTCTCCTGCTTCTATAAGGATGTGCCCCCACCTACCCCTCTACTCCCACCCTCGAATTCCTCCCCCAGCCCCCACTCGGTGTTCAGCCTTTATGAGACAAAGGATCTCCTTTCCCACCTATACCCGACAAGGCCATCCTCCCCTAGATATACAGATGGAGTCATGGGTCCCTTCCTATGTGTTTCCAGGCTGGTGGTTTAGACTCTGGGGAGCTCTGGTTGGTTGGTATTGTTGCTCTCCTCATGGGGCCACAAACCCTTTTAGCTCCTTCAGTCTTCTCTCTAACTCTTCCATTAGGAACACCTTGATCAGATCAATGGTTAGCTGTGAGCATCTGCATCTGTATATGTAAGAATCTGGTAGACTTCTAAAAAGACAGCTATATCAGGCTTCTGTCAGTATGCTCTTCCTGGCATCCACATCAGCATCTACCTTTGGTGACTGCACATGGGATGGATACCCAGGTGGAATGGTCTCCAGACAGCCCCTCCTTCAGTTTCTGTCCCACACTTTGTCTCCATATTTTATCCCATGAGTATTTTGTTACTCCTTCTAAGTAGGACCGAGGCATCCACACTTGGTCTTCCTTCTTCATGAGCTTCATGTGGTCTGTGAGTTGAATCTTGTCTATTTCAAGCTTTTGGGCTAATTTCCACTTATGAGTGAATAAATACCATCTGTGTTCTTTCGTGATTGGGTTACCACACTCAGGATGATATTTTCTAGTTCCATCCATTTACCTAAGAATTTCTCAAATTTATTGTTTTTAATAGCTGAGTAATAATTCATTGTGTAAATGTTTCACATTTTTTTTTGTATCCATTCCTCTGTTGAAGGACATCTGGGTTCTTTCCAGCTTCTGGCTATTATAAATAAGGTTGCTATGAACATAGTGGAGTATATGTCCTTGTTATGTGTTGGAGCATCTTCTGGGTATATGCCCAGGAGTAGTATAGCTGGGTCCTCAGGTAATGCTATGTCCAATTTTCTGAGGAACTGGCAGACCAATTTCCAGAGTGGTTGTACCAGCTTGCAACCACACTAACAATGAAGGAGTGTTCCTCTTTCTCCACATCCTTCCCAACATCTGCTATCACCAGAGTTTTTGATCTAAGTCATTCTGACTGGTATGAAGTGGTATTTCAGGGTTGTTTTGATTTGCATTTCCCTGATGACTAAGGATGTTGTGCATTTTTAAAGGTGCTTCTCAGCCATTTGAGTTTCCTCAGTTGAGAATTCTTTGTTTAGCTCTGTACCCCATTTTAATAGGATTATTTGGTTGTATGGAATCTAATTTCTTGAGTTCTTTGTATATATTGGATATTAGCCCTCTCTCAGATGTAGGATTGGTAATGATTTTTTCCCCCCGATATGTTGGTTGCTGTTTTGTCCTGTTGACAGTGTCCTTTGCCTTACAGAAGCTTTGCAATTTTTATGAGGTAACATTTGTCAATTCTTGATCTTAGAGCATAAGCCATTGGTGTTATGTTCAGGAACTTTTCCCCTGTGCCTAGGTATTCGCGCGTCTTCCCTACCTTCTCTTCTATTAGTTTCAGTGTATCTGGTTTTATGTGAAGGTCCTTTATCCACCTGGACTTGAGTTTTGTACAAGGGGATAGAATGGATTAATTTGCATTCTTCTACATGATGACCTCCAGTTGAGCCAGCACCATTTGTTGAAAATGCTGTCCTTTTTCCACTAGATGGTTTTAGCTCTTTTGTCAAAGATCAAGTGACAATAGGTATGTGGATTCATTTCTGGATCTTCAATTCTATTCCATTGATCTTCCTGCCAGTCTCTGTACCAATATCATGCAGTTTTTATCACTATTGCTCTGTAGTAGAGTTTGAGGTCAGGGATGGCGATTCCCACAAAAGTTCTTTTATTGTTGACAATAGTTTTTGTTATTCTGGGTTTTTTTGTTATTCCAAATGAGTTTGCAAATTGCTCTTTCTATCCATATGAAGAATTGATTTGGAATTTCAATGGGGATTGCATTGAATCTGGAGATTGCTTTTGGCAAGATGGTCATTTTTACTAAATTAATCCTGCCAATCCATGAGCATGGGAGATCTTTCCATCTTCTGTGGTCTTCTTCGATTTCTTTCTTCAAAATCCTAACATTCTTGTCATACAGATCTTTCACTTGCTTGGTTAGATTCACTCCAAGATATTTTATATTATTTGTGACTATTGTGAAGGATGTCATCTCCCTAATTTCTTTCTCAGCCTGTTTATCCCTTGAGAAGAGGAAGGCTACTGATTTGTTTGAGTTGATTTTATATCCAGCCACTTTACTGAAGTTGTTTATCAGGTTTAGGAGTTCTCTGGTGGAAGTTTTAGGATCGCTTAAGTATACTGTCATATCATCTGCAAATAGTGAAATTTTGACTTCTTCCTTTCCTATTTGTATCCCTTTGACTTCCTTTTGTTGTCTAATTGCTCTAGCTAGCACTTCCAGTACTATATTGAATAGGTAGGGTGAGAGTGGGCAGCCTTGTCTAGTGCCTGATCTTAGTGGAATTGCTTCAAGTTTCTCTCCATTTAGTTTGATGTTGGCTATTGGCTTGCTTTATATTCCTTTTACTATGTTTAGGTATGGGCCTTGAATTCCTGATCTTTCCAAGACTTTTAATATGAAGAGATGTTGAATTTTGTCAAATGCTTTCTCAGCATCTAGTGAGATGATCATGTGGTTTTTTTTTTCTTTGAGTTTGTTTATGTAGTGGATTAGATTGATGGATTCTGAATATAGTAGTATCCCTGCATTCCTGGGATAAAGCCTGCTTGATCATAATGGATGATTGTTTCAATGTGTTCTTGAATTCAGTTTGAGAGAATTTTATTGAGTATTTTTGCATCAACATTTATAAGAGAGATTTGTCTGAAGTTCTCTTTCTTTGTTGGGTATTTGTGAGGTTTAGGTATGAGCATAATTGTAGCTTCATAGAACGAATTGGGTATTGTTCCTTCTGTTTCTATTCTGTGGAGTAGTTTGAAGAGAATTGGTATTAGGTCTTCCTGGAAGGTCTGATAGAATTCTGCACTAAAACCATCTGATTCTGGACTTTTTTTGTTGGGGAGACTTTTAATGGCTGCCTCTATTTCTTTAGGGGTTATGGGACTGTTTAAATGGTTTATCTGCTCCTGATTTAATTTTGGTTCCTGGTATCTGTCTAGAAAATTGTCCATTTCATCCAGATTTTCCAATTTTTTGAGTATGTATCTTTATGGAAAGATCTGATGATTTTTAAAAATTTCCTCAGTTTCTGTTGTTATGTCTTCCTTTTCAGTTTTGATTTTATTAATTTGGATACTGTCTCTGTGCCCTTTGGTTAGTCTGGTTAAGGGTTTATCTATCTTTTGATTTTCTCAGAGAAATAGCTCCTGGTTGTGTTGATATTTTGTATAGTTTTTTTCTGTTTCTACTTCGTTGATTTCAGCCCTGAGTTTGATTATTTCTTGCCTTCTACTCCTCTTGGGTGTATTTGCTTTTTTTCTAAAGCTTTCAGGTGTGCTGTCAAATTGTTAGTGTATGCTCTCTCCAGTTTCTTTTAGTAGGCACTTAGAGCTATGAGTTTTCCTCTTAGTACTGCTTTCATGGAGTCCCACAAGTTTTGGTATGATGTGTCTTCATTTTCATTAAATTCTAAAAAGTCTTTAATTTCTTTCTTTCTTCCTTGACCAAGTCATCACTGAGTAGAACGTTGTTCATTTTCCACGTGTATGTGGGCTTTCTTTTGTTTTTGTCATTATTAAAGACCAGCCTTAGTCCATGGTGATCTGATAGGGTGCTAGGGATTATTTCAGTCTTTTTGTATCTGTGTTGAGGCCTGGTTTGTGACCAATTATATGGTCTGTTTTGGAGACGGTACCATGAGGTACTGAGAAAAAGATATATTCTTTTGTTTTAGGATGAAATGTTCTATAGATATCAATTGAATCCATTTGGTTCATAACTTCTGTTAATTTTATTGTGTCTCTATTTAGTTTCTGCTTGCGTGATCTGTCCATTGTTGAGAGTGGGACGTTGAAATCCCCCACTATTTTTGTGTGAGGTGCAATATATGCTTTGAGCTTTAGTAAAAATTTCTTTTGTGTTAGTGGGTGCCCTTGAATTTGGGGCATAGTTGTTCAGAATTGAGAGTTCATCTTGGTAGGTTTTTCCTTTGACGAGTATGAAGTGTTCTTCCTTATCTTTTTTGATCACTTTTGGTTGAAAATCGATTTTATTTGATGTTAGAATTGCTACTTCAGCTTGTTTCTTGGGACCATTTGCTTGGAAGATTGTTTTCCATCCTTTTACTCTACGGTAGTGTCTGTCTTTTTCACAGAGGTGTGTTTCTTGTATGCAGCAAAATTCTAGGTCTTGTTTATGTATCCAGTCTGACAATCTACATCTTTTTATAGAAGAATTGAGTCAATTGATGTTAAGAAATATTAAGTAAATATGATTGTTGCTTCCTGTTAATTTTGTTGTTAGAGGTGGAATTATGTTTGAGTAACTATCTTCTTTTGGGATTGTTGGAAGATTACTTCCTTGCTTTTTTAGGTTGTAGTTTTTCTCCTTGTGTTGGTGTTTTCCATCAATTATCCATTGAAGTGCTGAATTTGTGGGAAGATATTGTGTAAATTTGGTTTTGTCATGGAATATCATAATTTCTCCATCAATAGTGGTTGAGAGTTTTGCTGGGTATAGTAGTCTGGGCTGGCATTTGTCTTCTCTTAGGGTCTGTATGATATCAGTCCAGGATCTTCTGGCATTTATAATCTCTGGTGAGAAGTCTGAGCTGAAAGGCTCTGAAAATATTTTCAACAAAATCATAGAAGAAAATTTTCCAAACCTAAAGAAGGAGCTGCCTTTAAAGGTATAAGAAGCTTACAAAACACAAAATAAATTGGATTAGAAAAGAATATCTCCTTACCACATAATAATTACAACACTAGACATACAGAATAAAGAAAGAATATTAAAAGCTTACAGGAAGAAAGAACAAGAAATATATAAAGGCAGATCTAATATAATTATACTTGACTTCCCAGTCAAAACTCTAAAAGTCAGAAAAATCTGAACAAATGTGCAGCAGACTCTAAGATATCATGGATAACAGCTCAGACTACTCTATCCAATAAAACTTTTGATCACCATAGATAGAGAAAATAAGATATTCTACAATAAAGTCAAATGTAAACAATATCTACCCACAAATTCAGCCCTACAGAAGGTGCTAAAAGGAAAACTCCAACTTAAGGAGGCAAACCACACTCATGAAAACATAGACAATAAATCATCCCAAGGCAGCAAAGTAAAAAGGGAAACACACACACACACACACACACACACACACACACACACACACCACCTCCACCACCGCTACCAACAACAAAATAATAAAAATCAACAATTATTTGTCATTAATATTTCTCAGTGTCAGTGGTTTCAATTTTTCAATAAAAAGATACAGACTATCAGAATGGATGTGAAAACAGGATCTATTCTTCTGTATCATGTAACCCAGTTCCACTACATTCTACTCTCCCTATCTCTTTGTATCTGCCCTCCATCCTTTCAACCTCCTCCCTCAATAAAAAATAACACCCAACCAACCAACTAATCAACTAACTAACTACCAACCAACCAACCAACCAACCAGTAAAAATAAAATCACAGAAAACATCTTGTAGAAGCTGTAACGTGTTACAGTGTGTCCCACAGTATATCTCTCTGTCTACACATCTTCACTTGCAAATGTTTGCTACAATGTGTTATTGGTTTGGCATGAGGTCTTAGCAAAAAAAGATCTTTATTTCTTAAGTAAATAGAAGCAGTCATTAAAAGTCTTTCAAACAAAGAACCCCAGGTCTGGATGGTTTAACATACAATTCTACCAGACTTTCAAAGAAGAGTTAATGCCAACAGTCCTCAAATTGTTCTACAAAAGAGAAACATCAAAAACATTGTCCAATTTATTTTATGAGGACACAGTTATCCTGATACCCAAACCACATAAAGACCCAACAATGAAAGATAATTACAGACCACTTTCCTTTATGAAGACAGATGTAAAAATACTCACAAGCTAAATTCAAGGACACATAAATAAATTATTCACCATGATTAAAAGGCTTTTGACAAAATCTAACACCCGATTCATGATACATAAACATAAAAACAGTTTACAGCAAACCCTTAGCTGACATCAACATGAACAGTGAGGATCTCAAAGCAATTCTACAAAAGTCAGAAACAAGGTTGTCCACTCTCTCCATATCTATTCACCATAGTACATGAAGTTTTAGCTAAAGCAATAAGACAATTGAAGGAGATCAAGGGATACAAATCGGAAAAGAAGTCTAAGTATCTCCTTTTTTTGAAGATGATATGATAGTATACATAAATAAACCCAAGTTTCCATCATGGAACTCCTACTTTCAGCAAATAGTTTCAGCAAATACTTTCAGCAAAGTGTCTGGATATAAGATTAATTAAAAAAAAAAAAAACAATAGCATTCTTATGTACAAATGACACCATGGATTGAGAACGAAATCAGGGAAACAACATCTTCACAATAGCCTCAAATAATATAAAGTATCTGGGGGTAACTTTAACCAAGAAAGTAGAAGACTTGCAATATAAAAACTTCAAGTCTTTTAAGAAAGAAATTGAAGAAGATATCAGTAGATGGAAAGATTTCCCCATGCTCATGGACTGGTAAGATTAACATAGTAAAAATGGCCATCCTATCAAAAGCAATCTACATACTCATTCCAGTTCCAAAATTCTAACACAGTTTTTTACAGATCTTAAAATGAAAATTCTTAACTTTTTAAGGAAAACAAAAAAAAAACCAAGTAATCCCCCTACCAAACAAACAAACAAACAAACAAAAAAGACCCAGGATAGCTAAAACAATCCTGACCAATAAAAGAATGGCTGGAAGAATCACCATTTCCAACCTCAAGATGTACTACAGAGCTAGAGTAATAAATACTGCACTATATTGGCATAAAACAGACACATTGATCAATGGGAAAGAATCAAAGTACCAGACATAAATCTATATACACACCAACATCTTATTTTTGCTAAAGAAGCCAGAAATATGTACTGGTAAAAAGATAGCATCTTTAACAAATGGTGCTGGCCAAACTGGATGTCTGTATGTAGAATTACATGATTTAAATACATATTTATCACCCTGCACAAAACTAAAATCCAAGTGAATCAAAGATTCAAACATAAAATCAGATGCACTCAACCTGAGAGAAGAGAAAGTGAGAAATAACCTTGGCCACATTGGCACAGGAGACAACTTTCTGAACAGAACACCAATAGTGCAGGCATTAAGATCAACAATTAGTAAATGGGACCTCATGAAACTGAAAAGCTTCTGTATGTCAAAGAACACAATCAACTGGACAAAATATCAGCCTACAGAATGGAAAAAAGGAATTATCAATACCACATCTGATAGAAGAATAATATCCAAAATATATAAAGAACTGAAGAAACTGGATATCAAAAAAAAAAAAAAATTAAAAATGGGGAACTGAGAGGCTCTAGAAGCATCTGACTAAGACAGATGCAGATACTCATAGCCAACCATTAGACTGAGTCCAAGGACCCCTATGGAAGAGTTAGGGGAAGGACTAAAGGAGCTGAAGGGGGTTGCAACCCCATAGGAAGAACAACAATATCAATTAACCCCCCACCCCACCCCTCAGAGCTCCCAGGAACTAAACACCAACCAAAAAATCCATGGCTCCAGCTAGTAGAGAATTGCCTTATTTGGCATCAATGGGAGGGGAGGACCTTAATCCTGTGGAGGCTTGTTGCACCAGCAGGGGTATGCTAGAAAGGTGAGGCTGGAATGAGGGGCCACTCTCTTAGAGGTAAAGGGAAGTGGTGATGGGAGAGGGGGTTGTGAAGGAAGACTGGAAAGGGGGACAACATATTTAAAATGTAAATAAATAAAATCACCAATAAAAAATGGGGAACTGTGGTTCTGAGTTCCACTTCTTCCCTCTAGTGTCCAAGTGACTGCTGGGGTTAGTTGGGGTCAGTGGGATCTCACTCTGGCTGGAAGTGCCTGGGGTCTTCTCTGAGGATTTTGATTTTACAGCTATTTTAGATAGTATTCATTGAAACAATTCTCTTAAATGATTGATATTCAGTGAAACAGCTTGTGCTCTTTATTTGGTGGTGAACAAGGACTATGTGAACCTTGGGGAATGGGTAGGAGTTTTCAAGGTGAGAGTGCATTATTGGCTGTGGCAGAGAAGCTGGGAATGTTTCACTTACATGAAGAGGACCCAGATATGCTGGAGTGCTACCTTAATAGCAGGACCTCCCAACAGAGAAGAAATATAAGCAGAATTCTCAATAGAGGAATCTTAAGTGTCCCAGAAATACTGAAAGGTTCAACAACCTTAGGCATCAGGGAAATGCAAATCAAAATGACTTTGAAATTCCATCTTACACCTGTCAGAATAGCTAAGAAAAAAGCTGTAAGTAACAGCTCATGCTGGCAAGGATATGGAGCAAGGGGGAATACTTGTCCATTGCTGGTCGAAGTGCAGATTTGTTCAGTCATGATAGTATGATAAAGGTTCCTTAGAAAAATAGGCATCTATCAAAAAATTCATCTATACCATTCTTGGGCATAAATACAAAAGATTCTCCATCCTACCATAAGGACATTTGCCCAATTACATTTTATTCATCATATTTAGACACTGGAAACAACTTAGATGTCCCTCTCAACTGAAGAATGGACAAAGAAAATGTGGTATTTTATCAAAGATAAATAAATATATGTGTCTACTTATAGGAGAATATAGTAAATTATAAATAAGGTACAATCTGCAAACACCAAGAGATTAAGTAGACCCCTAGGATGGGGAAATATAATTTATTTATAGATCAACAGGGGTGTGGAAGGGTAGTGGATCAGGGAAACTAGGTAGGGTTGGAGATGGAGTAGAGGGAGAGATGCAGGGAGCAATGGCTTGAACTGAGGAGGCATTTGGAGGGAGGGTGGAAAGTTAGTATAATGAAAAGTTTCTAGAATCTATGAAAGTAAGCCAAACGAAGACTCATAGTAATACAGGTATCTTAGTTAAGATTTCCATTGCTGTGAAGACAGCATGACCAAGCAAATCTTATAAAGAAAACCACTTAATTGGATCTGGCTTACAGTTTCAGAGGATTATTCTGTTATTGTCACAGCAAGAAGTATGGCAGCATACAGGCCAATGTAGTGCTTTGAACAGAGCTGAGAGTTCTACATTTTGATCTGAAGGCAGAAGAAGTGTGTGTTACTGGAAGTTGCTTGAGCATAGTAGATCTCAAAGCCTGCTCTCTCGCACTTCCTCCAGCAAGACACACTTACTCCAACAAGGTCACACTTCCTAATAGTACCACTCACTACGGGCCAAGCATTCACACACATGAGTCTATTGGTGATTCACCACACAGGATAATATAGAATCTCAACTGTGCATGTCTTGTAGCCAGGCAAGTCTTCCAATGGCAGGATTAGATTGCATTCAATTGAGCTGTTGACCAAGGGAACCCATGAAAATCCTTAAACAACCAAGGCTGTTGCTGTAACAAGAGGTTGTTTTCTGAAACTGACCTGGGGTCTCTATTGTCAATGACAACACCCACACATGGAGAAGTAGGTGGTCCCTATATGGAGCCCACACCACTATGTTCTAGTGTCTCTGGTACAGGAAGGTATTCAACAGGCTACCAAAAGACAAATGTGAACACCAACCCAGCCACAAATCTGTCCTCCCTACAAAATACGTTAGGGCAATGGTACCACAGAACTTGTGGGAGTAGCCAATAATGTCTGATTTGATCTAACATTCAGTGAGAAGGAATTTATACCTTCACGGTAACCAAGAATAAGACACTAGACAACTTAGAGACCTATGATAAAAGCAAAGATGACTGATCTAAAATATCAATAAAATGATTCCTAATGATATTCTGTCATACTCCTAGATCAGTGCCTTATCTAGCCATCATCAGAAAGACTTACTCTGGTAGCAGATGGGTATGGATGGAGAACAAAAGAACAAGAGAACAAGGCCCTTTGAATCAACTAAGCAAGGCACATATGAGCCCACTGAGACTGAACCAGAAAGCACAGGACCTACAGGTGCTACAGCATGCTATCTGTGTGTCTATTATAGCTATAAGCTTGTAGTATTTTTATGGGACTCAGACTATCAGAAAGTGTGAACCTCTGACTCTTGTCCCTGCTCTTGGTACTCTTTTCTTCCAGTTGGATTACTGTGTCCAACTTTGATATGATAGTTTTCTAATTACAATTTATTTTGTTGTGTTTGGTTGTGTGGGGAGCTGACAGTAGGCAGCTATCATCCTTGCAGTCATCTTGAGCCATATACCCTGACAAGAGACTTGCTTACAATAGCATACAACAGCTGAGCACACTCTGATAACATCTTGTTTTAGATACCCAGGATTTTCCCTTGGGTGTGTGAGACTTAAAGGTGTTATTGAGAGCCAAGGACATAAGGGCCTGACTTAGAGATCAGATTTAGAGACAAGATTTAAAGGCTTGATCTAAGGGTGTGACTTAAAGGCGTGGTTTAGAGGTGAGACATATAAAAGGCAAGAGGCAGACAAAAAATTATTAGACATTAGGTACTAAGCACTTGAAACTCGAGACAGGCAACTAGGATTAGACACTTGAACTTGGAAGAAGAACTTGGAACTGGAAAAGAGACTAGCAATTGGAACTAGGATTAGGTGCTAGGAACTAGGGACTTGAGAGAAGAAGAGAGACTGAAGAATAAATGGGATTGAATCACACTCCAATCTCCATTCTTCCCATCTGTCCTCATTCTCTCTCTTGCTGAACCCCAACCCGTAGACTGGAGCAGCCTGTGGCAGTTCTGGTTCCAACATTGATGGAGCAGTCCCTGACATTTTGGCCCCCAAATGTGGGGTAATGTGGTTCTCAACATTTTGTCCCCCAAGCGTGGGGCAGAGCGGTTCACAACATGGTTGTTATCTCTTAAGAAGCCTTTTTTCTAATAAGAGAAAGAAAGGTAGATATGGAATGGATGGGGATGGGCAAGAAACGGAGAAGGTAGAGGGAGGAAAAACTATAATTAGGATATATTTATGCAAAAAGAATCTATCTTAAATAGCAAAATAATGAAAAAATAAATGTTACTTTTACATCACTATAAAGAAACTAGATCTTACCATTTAATAAAGTTTATTTTTCAAGTGAGTTATGCTACCCACATGTTTGGCTAAACACCAGTCTGGGTGATACTGTGAAGGTAGTTTTATGTGAAATTGGTATATAAGTCAGTAGACTTTTGGAAAATGGATTATCAGTTAACAGTTTGGTTGAGGCTCATCCAGTCAAGTGATGGTTTTAGACAAAAAAGACCTTTTTTTTTTTTTTTTAATCAAGCAGTGTTTTATTCTTCTTTAAACTTAATAAATACTTCTTGATGACTGCACATCGGGTAAGACTGCTTGGCAGTTTAGAAAGGTCACAGCAATGGTATTTTTCTGACAGTGTGTAGTCTTCAGTAGTGAGTGGAATGACTTGTATGACATCACTGTCAAACCAGCAAGACTGCATTATGCACCCATTGTTTTCAGGATTGTTGGTAACTTGGGCACATTTTCCCCAAATAACCTTGCCTCCTGTGTCACAAGGCCCAACTCACTCACATTCACTTCAGTAACTGCACCTTTGGTGATCACACCCAGGGTTGTATATAATGGAGATGATGAATTCTTTTTCACACCGTGTATAGCTTTCAGCTCAGGGTGTGTGACATGGGCTTTTTTGAAACATAAACCCACCGGCCTAATGAACCTTTCATATTTAGGTGGTTTTCTTCTAAAACTATCACCAACAAAAGTAACCATTCTCTTCCATGCCATCTTTTTTCTTATTCCTGTTTGAATAACTTTCTTTTCCTTTTTTTGGATATTTTATTTACATTTCAGATGTTATCCCCTTTACCCATTTCCCCCCACCCAGAAACTCCCTATCCCATCGCCTCTCCTCCTGCTTTTATGAGGAAGTGCCTCTCACTCACTCCCACCTTGCCACCCTCGAATTCCTCCACACTCGGACATCCAACCTTCCTGGGACCAAGGACTTCCTCTCTCACCTATGCCAGACAAGGCCATCCTCCCCTACCTATAGAGCTGGAGCCATGGCTCCCTTCCCTCCCTATGTGCTTCCAGGCTGGTGGTTTAGAACTTGGGAGCTCTGGTTGGTTATTATTGCTACTCTCCCCATGGAGCCGCAAACCCCTTCAGCTCCTTCAGTCTTCTCTCTAACTTCTCCATTGGGAACTCCATGATCAGATCAAAGGTTAGCTGTGAGCACCTGCCTCTGTATAGGTCAGGTTCTGGCAGGCCTCTAAGGAGACAATTATATCAGGCTCCTGTCAGCATGAACTTCCTGGTATTCACGTCAGAGTCTACCCTTGGTGATTGCACATGTGATGGATATCCAGGTGGAGGAGTCTTCGAACTGTCTCTCCTTCAGTTTCTTTTCCACATTTTGTCTCCATAATTGCTTCCATGAGTATGTTGTTACTCCTTCTAAGAAGGACAGAAGCACCCACACTTTGGTCTTCCTTCTTTATGAGCTTCATGTGGTCTGTGAGTTGTATATTAGGCATTGTGAGCTTTTGGGCTAATATCCACTTATCAGTGAGTGCATACCAAGTGTGTTATTTTGTCATTGGGTTACCTTACTCAGGAGGTAAATTTTATAGTTCCATCCATTTGCCTAAAAGTTTCATGAATTCATTGTTTTTAAGAACTGAGTAATACTCTGTTGTGTAAATGTACCACATTTTCTGTATCTATTCCTCTGTTGAAGGGCATCTGGGTTATTTCCAGCTTCTGGATATTATAAATAAGGCTGCTATGAACATAGTAGAGCATGTGCGTCCTTGTTATGTGTTGGAGCATATTCTGGGTATATGTCCAGGAGTGGTATAGTTGGGTCCTCAGGTAATGCTATGCCCAATTTTCTGAGGAAGCGCCAGACTGATTTTCAGAGTGGTTGAATCAGCTTGTAATCCCACCAACAATGGAAGTGTACCTCTTTCCCCACATCCTTGCCAGCATCTGCTGTCACCTGAGTTTTTTGATCTTAGCCATTCTGACTGATGTGAGGTAGACTATCAGGGTCATTTTGATTTGCATTTCTCTGATGACTAAAGATGTTGAACCTTTCTTTAGGTGCTTCTCAGCCATTTGGTATTCCTCAGGTTCAGCAATTTCTTTCATTTATTTTATTTTTTATTGTACATTTTATTTATTTACAATACAAATGTCATCCCCTTTCCCCATTTCCCCTCCCTAGAACCTCCTATCCTAGAACCCCCTCTTCCCTTATGCTTTCATACCATTTTGATTACATGCATGTATTAAGGTCAGTTCTAGGTTGAGGTTCTAGCAATACAATAGATGCAAATAGTCAAGGAACAAGCAATACAATAAACACAAATAGTCAAGAAAAAGCAAGGCATTAAACCCAATTATGTGAACACTCCCATCATCACTGTTTCTAAAGGCTTATCAGGATGACCAAAGTATCTGAGACTACTTCCCTATCCTAGCCCAAGGTCATTTTCATGTCTGAAGCCTACTTCCTTGTTCTAGCTTAAAATTCAGATTCCTGTCTGAAATTACTTCTTTGTTATAGCCTAATATTTAGATTCTAGTGTGAGATTACTTCTTTGTTGTAGCCTAAGATTTAGATTCCTACTTAAAATTACTTCTAGTCTAATGTCAGAATTCTGCTTGAAGCCTAATTCCTTGCCCTTGGCCCATGTCAGCTTCTTGCTAAGCAGCCCCAAAAGATCTCCACCCCTCCCCTTTTTTATTTTGTTAACAAGAATGAGCCTGTCTTAGGTCATTCTGACAAGAATGCCTTCCTTACCCATTATGGAATACACATTATCAAAAGCAATGCACTTCTGTCTTAGGTTGGTAAGGCTCTGTGCAGAATCTTACCCATCCTTTATTTGCCAGCCTGTTAATTTGATAACTCTGTCTCGGGGTCCATTTTCAGGTTTAAGCCATGTACTTTGGCTACCAACATGTTGATGTTGTTAAAGATAAGCTTTAACATTATGGGAAGGAATAAAAGTATTCCCAGGACAATTACAGCTAGCCTGATCAAGCTGTATATGCCATTTCTGAGGTTTGAACAAAATGGAAATACTGACCTTAGGCCATGGATAATTTTATTGGCATTATCTGCAGCATCAAAGGTCAACAGAGCAGCATTCTTTAAATTTATAATCTCACTAGGCAAAGTTAATCCACCAAAAGAGGTGTTAGGATTAAGCCAAATATCCTATAGGTGTCTTTAAACTTTTTTTCTGATTATAGTGACATTCATTGTGGATTTCACAAGTAACACTACTCCAATGATATTTGTCAATACACTTGGGATGGCTCCTATCTCTTGAACCCTGAACCTCCTACAGATAATTTGAATGGAGCATCATTCATTTTTTCAGATACCTATATAAATCCTTTTGTATAGTCAATACATTAGTAACAATTTTTGCTAGATGGTTAACAAAAATAGTTGTCTTAACTCCTTGTGTCATTGCCATTGCACAAGCAGTGGTGATAGCAATTAATGGAATTAAAGCTGTTATACCAGCAATAATCAAACCTGCTACCCTCTTGCTTCTGCTTAAAGGCTAGCTCACTTCTTCCAGCACTTTCAAGCTTTTTTTTTTCAGAGAATCAAGATTTTCTAACACTCAGGGCAGTGAGATGAAAGCTGGTTGATAGACCACCGTAACAGACATGCTAGGCTTCAACACCCAACATAATTCAAAATTAAACAGTCAATGTAGCTTACAATAAATACCGTAGAAAAGACAAAAGCAATTTTAGCTTGACAATTAAAAGAGGCTTAAACATGCACTAACACTTGTTTGAAATCTAGATCCTGTTCCAACTTTATCTCTTGCTATTGTAACATCATAGAGAGCTACGGCTAATTTCCAAATATGTCTCTGACAAAGTCCAGATCCTGTCTTTCAAAAGTAGACTGTTACTTCTAATATTGGATTGATTTCTAGACAAGTACATGATTGAGTCCTAATAGCTGGACACTTTTAATAAGAATACAAGAGACATAATTTCTCTTTTTGATTTTCTATCCCACAAGATCTAAAAACTTGAGGCAAGGCAGCTTGTCCCATCTGATATATAGTCAACCAAAGGTGGATCAGGAACATATGTCCAATATAACTCCCCTCATCCTTGTCAGGGCACTCAGCAAGCTCACAGGTCGGCATTATTCTTTGTCTCAGCAACAGTATGTCTCACCAATCTTTTTAAAGTTCTGTGGGCCTTTTTCACAATACCTTGTCCTTGAGGTTATATGAAATCCTCGTAATAAATTGTTGACAAAAAGTCTCGACTGCTCGAGACAATTGCCAGATGCATTATCTGATCTTTTATTGGATATTTTATTTATTTACCTTTCAATGTTATCTCCTCTCCCATTTCCCCCCCAAACCCCTTATTCCATCTCCACTCCTCCTATTTCTGTGAGGGTATGCTCCCACAATCCTCCCATTCCTGCCTCCCTGCTCTTGAATGCCCCAACACTAGGGAATTCAAACTTACAGGGACCAAGGCTCTCCACTTCCACTGATGCCTGACAAGGTCACCCTCAACTACCTATACAGGTGGAGCCACGAGTCCCTCCCTTTGTGTTCTCAGGCTGGAAGTTTAGACCCTCGGAACTCTGGTTGAGTATTTTGATACTCCTTCTAAGAAGGACCAAAGCACCCACACTTCGGTCTTCCTTCTACTTGAGTTTCATGTGGTCTACACATTGTATCTTAGGTATTGTGAAATTTTGGCTTAATGTCCACTTATCAGTGAGTGCATACCATGTGTGTTCTTTTGTGATTGGGTTATCTCACTCAGGATGATATTTTCCAGTTCTATCCATTTTCCTAAGAATTTCATGAATTCACTGTTTTTAATAGCTGAGTAGTACTCCATTGTGTAAATGTACCACATTTTCTGTATCCATTTCTCTGTTGAAGGATATCTGAGTTCTTTTCAGCTTCTGGCTATTGTAAATAAGGTTACTATGAACATAGTGGAGCATGTGTCCCTGTTATATGTTGGACCATCTTTTGGGTATATGCCCAGGAGTAGTATAGCTGGGTCCTCAAGTAACACTATGTTCAATTTTCTGAGAAACAGCCAGACTGTTTTCCATAGTGGTTGTACTAGATTACAGTCCCACCAACAATGGAGGGGTGTTCCTCTTTTTCACATCCTTGCCAACATCTGCTGTCACATGTGTTTTTGATCTGAGCCATTCTGACTGCTGTTAGGTGGAATCTCAGGGTTGTTTTGATTTGCATTTTCCTGATGACTAAGGATACTGTACACTTCTTTAGATGCTTCTCAACTATTCGAGTATCCTCAGTTGAGAATTCTTTGTACCACATTTGTAATAGGGTTATTTGATTGTCTAGAGTCTAATTTCTTCAGTTCTTTGTATGCCTTGGATATTAACCCTCTCTAAGATGCAGGATTGGTAAAAATCTTTTCCCAAACTGTTAATTGCCATTTTGTCCTATTGACAGTGTCCTTTGCTTTACAGAAGCTTTGCAGTTTTATGAGGTCTCATTTGTCAATTCTTGATCTTAGCGCATAAGCCACTGGTGTTCTGTTCAGGAAGTTTTCCCCTGTGCCCATGTGTTTGAGGTTTTTCCCATTTTCTCTTCTATTAGTTTCAGTGTATCTGGTTTTATGTGAAGGTTCTTGATCCACTTGGACTTGAGCTTTGTACAGGGAGATAAGAATGGATCAATTTGCATTCTTCTACATGCTGACCTCCACCCAGTTGAATCAGCACCATTTGTTGAAAATACTGTCTTTTTTCCACTGGATGGTGTTAGCTTCTTTGTCAAAGTTCAAGTTATCATATGTATGGGGGTTCATTTCTGGGTCTTTTATTCGATTCCACTGATACTCCTGCCTGTCTCTGTACCAATACCATGCAGTTTTTATCACTATTGCTTTGTAGTACAGCTTGAAGCCATGGATAGTGATTCCCCAGAAGTTATTTTATTGTTGAGAGTAGTTTTTGTTATCCTGGGCTTTTTGTTATTCCAAATAAATTTGAGTATTGCTCTTTCTTTCTCTGTGAAGAATTGAATGGGAATTTTGATGGGGATTACACTGAATTTGTAGATTGCTCTTGGCAAGATAGTCATTTTTAGTATATTAATCCTGCCAATCCATGAACATGGGAGATCTTTCCATCTGAGATTTTCTTCGATTTCTTTCTCCAGGGGCTTGAAATTCTTGTCATACAGGTTTTTTACTTGCTTGGTTAGATTCACACCAAGACACTTTATATTATTTGTGACTATTGTGAAGGGTGTTATTTCTCCAATTTCTTTCTCAGTCTGTTTATTCTTTGAGTAGAGAAAAGTTACTGATTTGTTTGAGTTAATTTTATATCCAGCCACTTTGCTAAAGTTGTTTTTCAGATTTAGGAGTTCTCTGGTGGAAGTTTTGGGATCACTTAAGTATACTATCATATCATCTGCAAATAGTGAAATTTTGACTTCTTCCTTTCCAATTTGTATCCCACTGATCTCCTTTTGTTGCTTAATTGCTCTGGCTAGGAATTCCAGTATTATATTGAATAGGTAGGGAGAAAGTGGGCAGCCTTGTATAGTGCCTGATTTTAGTGGGATTGCTTCAAGTTTCTCTCTATTTAGTTTGATGTTGGCTACTGGTTTTCTGTAGATTGCTTTCACTATTTTTTGATATGGACCTTGAATTCCTGATCTTTCCAAGATTTTTATCATGAAGGGGTGTTGCATTTTGTCAAATGCTTTCTCAGCATCTAGTGATATGATCATGTGTTTTTTTTTCTTTGAGTTTACATAGTGGATTAAATTGATGGATTTCTGTATATTGAACCATCCCTGCATTCCTGGGATAAAGCCTGCTTGGTCATGATGGATAATTGTTTTGATGTCTTCTTGGATTTGGTTTTTGAGAATTTTATTGTGTATTTTTGCATCAATATTCATAAGAGAGATTGGCCTGAAGTTCTCTTTCTTTGTTGGGTCTTTGTGTGGTTTAGGTATGAGCGTAATTGTAACTTCATAGAACAAATTGGGTAGTGTTCCGTCTGTTTCTATTCTGTGGAATAGTTTGAAGAGAATTGGTATTAAGTCTTCTTTGAAGGTCTGACAGAACTCTGCACTAAAACTTTCTGGTTCTGGACTTTTTTTGGTGGGTGCAGGATCTGGCACCCAGGTTGCGGGGAAGTCCTCCACGATGGTCGCACTACAGGCCTCAATAACACTAGAAAGTCCAAAGGGATTTTAAAGGTTTATTGTTCATCGCAAATGTACATGGTCTGGGTGCACCCCCATTTAAGCCAGCAGGGAGCTGGCTTAAAGAGGGAGTAGGAAAGATCTGAGAGGGAATAACTTAATTAGCTACACCCTCTGGCCTTTAGGTAGCTCATTAATATGGAAATCTCTCTAGGGTTGAAGCCTGTAGTCACACCCTCCACCTATATTAGGTGACACTCTTTTGGGAGGGCCTGCATAGCCTCTACATGACTGCAAGGCGCAGATCAAATGGAGGTGTTAGACTACGAGTCAGGAGTCTGGAATTTGGGGGCATGGTAAGCTATGTGCCGTTCCTACCCAGGCAATGAACACCTGTTGGGTCTCCTGCTATCTCAAAGCCAGTGCTCTGGAGACCAAATCATCCTATCATGGTCCTACAGGTGGGGAGACTTTTAATGACTGATTCCATTTCTTTCAGGGTTATGGGACTGTTTAGATGGTTTATCTGCTCCTGATTTAACATTGGTACCTGGTATTTGTCTAGAAAATTGTCCATTTCATCCAGCGTTTTTCAATTTTGTTGAGTATAGGCTTTTGTAGTAGTATCTGATGATTTTTTTGAATTTCCTCAGTTTCTGTTGTTGTGTCACTCTTTTCAGTTCTAATTTTATTAATTTGGATACTCTCTCTGTGCCCTATGATTAGTCTGGCTAAGGGTTTATGTATCTTGTTGATTTTCTCAAAGAACCAGCTCCTAGTTTTATGGATTCTTTGTATAGTTCTTTCTGTTTCTACTTGGTTGATTTCAGCCCTGAGTTTGATTATTTCCTGATGTCTACTCCTTTTGGGTGTATTTGCTTCTTTTTGTTCTGGAGCTTTCAGATGTGTTGTCAAGCTGCTAGTGTATGCTTTCTCCAATTTCTATTTGCAAGCACATAGAACTGTGAGTTTTCCTCTTAGCACTGCTTTTACTCTGTCCCATAATTTTGGCATGATGTGTCTTCATTTTCATTAAATTCTAAAAATTCTTTAATTTTTTTGTTTATTTCTTCCCTGTCCACATTATCATTGAGTAGAGTGTTGTTCAGTTTCCATGTGAATGTGGGCTTTCCATTGTTTTTGTCATTATTAAAGACCAGCCTTAGTCCATGGTAGTCTGGTAGAATGCAAGGGATTATTTAAATCTTTTTGTATCTGTTGAGGCCTGTTTTGTGACCAATTATATGGTCTATTTTGGAGAAGGTACCCTGAGGTGCTGTGAAAAAGGTATATTCTTTTGTTTTGGATGAAATGTTCTATAGATATCTGTTAAATCCATTTGGTTCATAACTTCTGTAAGTTTCATTGTATCTCTGCTTAGTTTCTATTTCCATGATCTGTCTATTGCTTAGAGTGGGGTGTTGAAGTCTCCCACTATTATTGTGTGAGGTGAAATGTGTGCTTTCAGCTTTAGTAAGGTTTCTTTTATGAAACTGGGTGCTCTTGCATTTGGTGCATAGATGTTCAGAATTGAGAATTCATGTTGGTTGACTTTTCCTTTGACAAGTATGAAATGTCCTTCCTTATCCTTTTTGATAGCTTTAAGTTGAAAGTTGATTTTACTCGATATTAGAATGGCTACTCCAGCTTGTTTCTTAGGACTATTTGCTTGAAAAATTGTTTTTCAGCCTTTTACTCTAAGGTAATGTCTGTCTTTGTCACTAAGGTGGGTTTCCTGTATGCAGCAAAATGCTGGGTCCTGTTTACGTATCCAGTCCGTTATCCTATGTCTTTTTATTGGTGAATTGAGTTCATTGATATTAAGAGATATTAAGGAGAGGAGATTGTTGCTTCCTATTATTTTTGTTATTAGTGGTGGTATTGTTTGTGTGGCTATCTTCTTTTGGATTTGTTGGAAGAGGATTAATTTCTTGCTCTTTCTAGGGTATAATTTCCCTCCTTGTATTGAAGCTTTCCTGCTATTATCCTTTGTAATGCTGGGTTTGTGGAAAAATATTGTGTAAATTTGGTTTTGTTGTGAAATATCTTAGTTTCTCCATCTATGATAATTCAGAGTTTTGCTGGGTATAGTAGCCTGGGCTGGCATTTTTGTTTTCTTAGGAATGTAAGACATCTGTCCAGAATATTCTCACTTTTATTGCATCTGGTGAGAAATCTGGTGTAATTCTGATAGGTCTGCCTTTATATGTTACTTGGCCTTTTCCCCTTACTGCATTTAATACTCTTTCTTTATTTTGTGCACTTGGTGTTTTGATTATTATGTGACGGGAGGTATTTCTTTTCTGGTCTACTCTAATTTGTGTTCTATAGGCTTCTTGTATGTTTATGGGCATCTCATTCTTTAGGTTAGGGAAGTTTTCTTCTATAATTTTGTTGAAGATATTTATTGGCCCTTTAATTTGGGAATCTTCACTCTCTTCTATACCTATTATCCCTAGATTTGGTCTCCTCATTGTGACTTGGATTTCCTGGATGTTTTGGGTTAAGAACTTTTTGCATTTTGCATTTTCTTTGACAATTGTGTCAATATTCTCTATGGTATCTTCTGCACCTGAGATTCTCTCTTCTATCTCTTGTATTCTGTTGGTGATGCTTGCATCTATGACTCCTGATTTCTTTCCTAGGTTTTCTATCTCCAGGGTAGTCTCCCTTTGTGATTTCTTTATTGTTTCTACTTCCATTTTTATGTCCTAGATAGTTTTGTTCAATTTCTTCACCTGTTTGGTTGTGTTCTCTTATAATTCTTTAAGGGATTTTTGTGTTTCCTCTTTAAGGAGTTCTACCTTTTTACCTGTGTTCTCCTCAATTTCTTTGAGGTTGTTATTTATGTCCTTCTTAAAGTCCTCTATCATCATTATTAGAAGTGATTTTAAATCTGAGTCTAGCTTTCCTGGTGATATGGGAAATTCAGGACTTTCTTGTGTGGGAGAACTAGGTTCTGATGATGCCAATTACCCTGGATTTCTGATGTTTATGTTCTTGCACTTGCCTTTTGCCATCTGGTTCTCCTTAGTGCTACCTGCCCTGTCTCTGACTGGAGCCTGCCTCTTCTATTACCTTGGTTGTGTCAGAACTCTTTGGGGTAGATGTTGCTGCTGGAGTTAGAGCTGAGGCCCAAGATCTGCTCAGTGCTTGGGCACAGAAGTAAGGAACCAGTGCTCTGGGCCAGGATTGAATTCCTGGGTCCCAGTGGGTCCCAATTACTCCCTGTTTTAGGTGAGTGTTTCTGTCTCCTTACCTAAGATATTGTCTGTGTTAGAGCTCCTGGGAGCCTTGCTTCTTTTGGCTTGTGAGATTGGGTCTTCATCAATTTCTAAAATGACCTTTCTGCAGAAAATTAATTGTTTCCTGGTTGAGTACACAAACTAGTATGAATGCTGTATGGAGTGATCACATCCCTTAGTCTTCTTCAGTTTGGAATGGTGCCTTGTCTTTATTTTTAACTTCAAAAAACCCAAAAGTTTGTTATTGTGCAGTATTTACATTAGTTTGACACTACTTAGTACAAAAAGTAATATGCAGGATGCCACAAACAGCCACGTTATCATTATCTGTTTTTCTGAGTTTTATTAATAAATCTGTAGAGCCCGAGAGGTCAAAGGCTAAGCATGAAGATCTCATTTTTATCAAGAATGATAATAATATGAGTTATGAGCACTTATTTAATATTTGTAAATGTCTGTTTATAGGATGTAGCATACTTATTAAAGTCAACCAAGACTGCTTTTGTGTGCAAATGAAATTAATTTCTTATCTTTCACAAGGAAGAAAAACATCCACCTAAAAATTCATTTTGGATTTATCATAGCTTGGAGTGGACTGTGCTTTTGCTCTGGGGAATCTTCTAGAAGTCATCATTTCATGTCATCTTGGATTCTTTTTTTTAATTTCAGGAAACATCAGGAAGCTTTATTCTCTATTCATCTTTGTCAACTTCAGATGGACTAAATATGATTATTTGGGGATTTTTTTAATTTGCAACACTGTAATCCTGGAAAGATACCTCCAGAATATTTAGTTTAATCCTGAAATATCAATGGAAGAAGATATTTCTTCCCTATTTGATATATGGAGGAGTTAATTTTAGTAAAATTTTATAAACTTATGCAATATTAAGAAGTGGCAGCAAAATGTTAGCACATGGATTGAGTTTGATATGCATATAATAGTGTACATTAAACATATTTACAATGTTCATTGTAACAGTCTGGAGGTATAAAGGAGATATCCTTGCTCAGGTCAGGATGTCCTGGTGTCTCACCATAATTCATTTTCTATATTAATAGATCCTTTTTTTAAAATATGAGGTAACACGCTTTGTGGGGAAATATGCCTTCACAGAGAAAAATTACTGAAATATAGATACTTATCATTCAAATAAATCTGATTTGGTCTCTAGATGCACTGTTTATATACTGAACAAATAAGCATATGCTTATGAGCAGGTTTATGAGTTTCAGTTTTCTCTCATTCAGGTGAAAACAACAGTATCTACTTCTCATAAATACTCAGTAATTGTCAGACACAGAACCTGGCACAATAAAATTCTGCACAGATATTTTTTTCTACATTTTACTTTTCTGTGTTACTTTTTTATATTTCCTTTTTCATGTTTTTTTCCAATTAGCCAAAGAGCACAGACTATGTGATGGCTAACATTGTGCTCAAGGTTTTAATTACTATGATTAGGATACATATATCCTAAGTGTATAAGCTATACATATATTATACATATGCTATAAATGTATATATACATATATACACATACGTATATATGTGTATGTGCATGGTATATATACTATGATCAGAGTATATATAACAGTGCACATATATAAACATACATATAACTATATATAAAACAAAAAAGAAATGCCTTTAGCATGTAACCATATCTTGTACAAGCTGTATCCTAGCAGCCCGCTTCTCTTTTTCCCAGATGCTGAAGACTATTCTTGTGATTGATAGATCTTCTAAAATTTAACTGTTCTTCTTGCAAGGTGGTAGATCACAAGGCTGTTGTTTCTGTATCTGTAATTAAGCTTGGCTACTCTGTTCAAAAAGACTAGGACAGCTGCAACACATACGTGTTAATGTAAGTCCTTCCTACACCTAGGCAGGATATGTGAAATCTTGTGGGGTTTGTCTCCATAAGCCCTAAGCTTACTTAGCCCAGGGATATACTTTGAAAATTCTGAATCTTATGTGTAGACCTGGTGCCAGAAATAAAACCACCTCTCCTTTCTAAAATATATTCATTGTCAGACTAGTAAATCTCTAAACGACTCCAGACCCAAAACAAGTGTCTTTAACTGTAAGGTACATGCTGGTTATTTAGTTTGCCAAGACTCATTCTTGAGTTTTCTTTTTAAATACTCAAATAATATTATATTTATTTGTTTAGTTTTTTGAAATGAGTTTTTTTTTTTTTTTTGTCTATCCCATGCTGCCTTTGAACTTAGAATTTTCTTGCTGCTTCTGTCAAAGTGTTGTTAAGAGAGTGGGAAAGGCCCAGGCCCAAGGGATGCTTAGATATGTTGTTTAGCAGTAGATGTAAGTTGGGAGAAATATGGGCTTTGTAAATAGACCAAAGGATTAAGATTCTGTTGTATGATCGTCTAGCCATGGTAGCACATGGGCATAGATTAATTCCATTGTAGTTTTCCAATTGTTCATTGTGGTAGGTGTGGTAACGCATGCCAGCATTTATGAGGTGAGGCACCCTCTCACTCAGGCTTGGGGAGTTCTGGACACTAAAGTGTGAAGCGAGGTGCCTATTTGAGAATTGTTGCAGAGTTGCCTGGCTAAGGTTTTTATCCCTTTCCTGAACAAGATTACATTCTGTGACTACTGTAGCTAGAAGTGTAAGCCTTCATCTTAGGTCTCTAATTGGGGTTGTTGCTAACATGCTAGCCTCCTTGATTCCTGTGGGAATCCCAGAGGCTCCTGGAGACAGTAAGCACAGGTAACTTTTCTCTCTTTACAATCTTCTTATCCACTGACAGGTGATATTCCTAAGGACATCTTCCAGTGATCCTTCAGTGGCAAACCTGTGTCTGAATTTGTTTCCTATGAAACAGGTTTGTAATAATCATATATAGTTTGCAACCCAGAATATTGGCAAAGTCAGACATGATGCTTGCAGAAATAATAAAAATTATTCTGTTAATGTTAGATGGATTTAATTTTTTTCTTGTACATTTCCAGAATTCTAAGGATGGCCATAAAAAATAAATTGCTAAAGGTCTGCATATTTTTCAGTAACAATTTCTTCTCTGGAGTGTTGTCCAACCCAGGGGTACACAGATGTATCGTCTGGGATCTAGAAGGTTGTGCTTTCTTTTAGGGGCATGTAGGTCTTCATTCTTTTTCCTCTAATGATTTTTTCTTCACACTTTATTGATAATATGATGAAATGGTTTATCCCCACATTCTACCTTTAACCATAATTAATTTCCCCTCATGGCCTCAGCTTCTCCAAAAATATTATGGCTGACCTATTTCCCACAGACAACAGATGTATACCTGATTTATACATGCCGGAGGATGATTTCTAAGTCTTAACTTTTGATTCACCACACTTCCAGCTACTACATCCTTTCTGAATTCAGTTCTCTTCTGTATCTGAACACCCAATCACACCACTTCCTTATATAGAGATGATGAAGAGATACACTGGATATTCCCAAAGGAAACAAATCAGATAGTTACAGTTGTATGTGAGACTGTATTGGCCGAAGACCAGTTTTACTAGTTCAGGTTTGTTAAATTTCTGGGACAAGTTCTTGTCATTAGGCTATCTGTTTGGGTAGACATGTAATATGTAAGGAAAATTGGCATAGTCACTTTAGAAAGCTATTCAGGGTTAAATATTAAGAACCACAAACTTTCTCTATTAAGAGGCACAAAGCTTTTTATCTTTGGAGAAGCAAAATTATTATCAGGTTATTTTTTTCTTCCTGGAGATTATGATGCAAAAGTACAACCAAACATCAAAAGTCGTTTTTGTGATCAGCAGTGACAGTTGGCAGACTGGAAACAATCTTGAGAGGAGAGATCATCTAGATCAGTGCTTCTCAACCATCCCAGTGCTGCGACCCTTGAAAGGAGGGATCATCCGGACCAGCGGTTCTCACCTTCCTAATGCTTTGACACTTTAATACAGAGCTTCATGCTCTGGTGACCCACAATCATAAAATTATTTTCATTACTATCTCATAACTGTAATGTTGCTCCTGTTATGAGATGCAATGTAAATATTTTTGAAGGTAGAGGTTTGGCCAAGGGGTTGTAACCCACAGGTTGATAACTCCTAATCTAGATAAGTATTTTATGTCCACATGAATCAATATGAGTGGCTAAGGAAAGGGGAAGTCACATTTAAGAATGACAACTGTGTTGACCAGCTTAGGACACTAATACTGAAGAGGTTTCATTGTTGTGTCATCTCTACCTGCAAGCTGACAAGGCCCTGCAACATTTCCTCACAGTCCAACCTCTTCCTTTTGTTATCTACAACTCCTACCTTGCTGATCTTTCTAGTTTTCTGCTACCATTTGCAGGGTACCCCATGCTTATATCCCTAGCCCAAGCTCTTCTAAACGTAAGTCTTACACATGCACCTGTTTAGTTATTACATTTACTACACAATTTACATGCAAGCCATGTTATTCTTAAAATGATACTTTCTCACAAGTCCACTCCATTCACAATGTTTGCTCTTTCAGTGATCAGTGAGAGCATCTTCAACAAATGGTGCTGAGAAAACTAGATACACATATGGAGAAGAAGTACATTAAACCCACTTTTATCAAAGTCAACTGTGTAAAAGTCAACTCCAAATGGACCAAAGAACTCGATTTAAAACATGAAAGTACTAGAAAAAAACATAGGCAGTATCCTATATGATATGGGTGTAGGAAAGGACTTTCTGAACTGGACTCCATTTGCTCAGGAATTAAAAGCAACAATTGACAAATTAGAACTCATAAAACTAACAAGCTGGGGCATGAATCATGACTCAGCAGTTAAGAGACTTGCTGCCCTTCCAGAGACCCCAGGTTCAATTCCCAGCACCCACGTGGTGGCTCACAAGTATCTCTAACTCTAGTTTCAAAAAATTCAATGCCCTCTTCTGGCCCCATGTACTGCATGTATGTGTTGCACATACATACATGTAGACAAACAACTCATGTAAAATAAAAATAAACAAATAGAAATAGATCTATCATATATCCCAGCTACATCACTTCTTGATGTATTCTTGAAGTACTGGACATTGCACTCTACAGAAACTTGCTCAACAATGTTAATTGCTCCTTGATTGACAATAGCTTTGAAATGAGAACAACCAAATGTCCACCAGCTGATGAGTGGATAATTAAAGTGTGGTGTATCTATACATAATCAAAATGTGTCCAGTGGTAAAGAAAAATGATATCATAAAAATTGCAGGTAAGTGAATGGAACTGGGAAACACTACACCAAGTTCAGTAAGCCAAAGTAGAAAGACAAACACCATATGTTCTTTCTTATTTGTGGATCCTAGCTCTGAGTCTTTTGTTTTGTGTGTATAACTTAGAATATACATAGAAGCCAGAAAAATAGAAAAGACCATTGGGGAATGGGAGTAAAAGGGCTTTAGAAGGGAGAATAGCAAGACACAGGTTCTATGATGGATAAAGTAGAAAACTGGGGTGGAGGACTTAACTAAGGGAGAGAGAGAGAAAGATGGAGAGGAGAGAGGTAGATTGATACAGAGGGAAAGGCAGGTATAATAAGTAATATAAGTGCATATTTTGATAAGTCATACGAAAGCATACAATTTTATAAAGTTACTTAAAAACACATACAAATGCACACACACACACATGCACATACACACATGCACATACACACATGCACCACACATACACACATGCACATACACACATGCACATCTGCATGGTTTTAATGGAGTTACCCAACATGATGAGACAATGATCCTTCCAGACTATTTAACAAGAAAGTATTCCCTATCAGTTTGCATGAATGTACCTAACGGTGGTTTCCAAGAGTTGTTCAAAGCCGGTGAGATCTCCCTTAGACCTTGAAATCTGGCTGCTCTCTGAGAGCTAAAATGGTAAAGCTTCCAAACCAAAACCCGCTCACTCACTGAAGTCAGTCACGTGTGTGCTGAAGTATGGAAGTACGATGAATGTAAACACTACAAACTAGAGTAGACTGGCTGTTTCCCTAGAGAAGCAGAAATGAACTGTGCTGTGATTCAGTCAGGCACGTTCCAATGAACTGCTTCTTCCCAAATGCAATAAGGGTTGCTGCAGCTGTGGGGACTACTCCTGAAGGGACAAGTGACAGTGATCAAGTAATTAAAGTACAATGCAGGATTGCATACACAGGTTTATCTGTGGACTACACAAAACATCTAGACTATAAAAAAACTTACTTCCCAAACTCTTGAAATTAGAGGACCTTGTTTAGGCTACTGACCCAACCAGAGCAATTGAGGCCATGTAATTGGTTTTTACCTCTGAGCATCTTCATGAGCTGTTCCAAAGGAAATTCCTCACTCATATATGTCCTCTATAAACTATGGACTCTTAGCCAAAAAAAAAATTATATTGTGGATACTGCTTACAATGAACTATTTAAGTAAAGATGAAATAAAAATAACTGTCCCTTCTTTGGAGAAATTTTGTGTTGACAGAGTTTAGTGTCAGAGAGTTGAGAGTGAGACCTTCTCTCATGCATGCTAAGGGGATTTGAATTAAGATCACCAGAAGAATGCTGTCTCACTGAAACTTTACATATTTCTTACAGGTTTCTTTCCTGAATCCACGCACCAGTGACAGTTATTTTTTGTTAGTCCAGTCTTGCTCAGCTATGTGTCTCACATAATAACTTCTTTCTTCATCTGTTCCTTTTCCTTTTCCTTTCCCTTTCCCTTTCCCATTCTCCTTCTCCCCCTCCCTTTTCCTTACCTTCGCCCTCCCCCTCCCTGCTCTCTCCTTCTTTCTGTGTATGTCTGTCTCTCTGTTTCTCTGTCTGTCCCTCCCTCTTATTTCTTTACTATTTTTGTCTTTATTCATTTTTCTGTATTTTAGGTAAGGATCTTAGTATATGGCCACAGCTGGCTTTATAATCCTTCTGCCTAAGCCTCCACAGTGTTGGGATTACAAGAGTTCACCCCAGTGCTGGGTGATACTTATGTGTGATCACCTCTCCTTTCTTAAACATAAGACACACATAAGGCTTGTCTGAGATAGGAAGAAATACACTTTTACAGGACAAAGCCATCATTTACATAATTTCAAGGAAGTAATATATATGTCAGCTTTGTGTCCAGATTCCAGGAGGATTTAATAGAAAAGAAAAACACATTAGTTTGTATCATGATGACATCTTAATTTGCAGTTTTCTTCACACATATTAAACATGTTTATGAATGTTTTAGTCCATATATTTTTTAACACAGATACAGTATCTATTTTAAAATATATTCAATATAGAGTGCTTTCTTTATCAGTCCTACATGGTCAGTTAAGCAACATGTTTTTAAAATGTCTTTTTAACAGTGCTGAAGGGTTAAAGCTAAGTCCTTGGACATACTGCATAATAATTCAACTATCAAGCTATAATCTCAGGCCAATTATTTAATGTGTTAAAATAATATTTTGGGTGAGTATTTGATGAATTTATTAAGACACTGAAGTATAATATGAGATTATTTTATCATTGGGCCCATAATTCCAGATTGCCCATTTTTTATATTTCTAGTGAAGCTCATAAATAAAATTATAATTATACAAATCCTATTATGATATACTTGTTATGTTACAGATATGTATTCATTTGTCAACATATGCAACCTAAATAAGTAGTCATTCAAAGTTGGTCTCATTAAATCTGAAAAAAATATTTCACATTTTAATGTTTCGGAAACTAGAGGAGTAACAGATAGTGATGGTCATATGTTCATTACCAACTTGAAATACCTTTCTTTTTAAAAGCAGAGATAGTTGCAAACCACTGAGAAAAGATTACTTCAGAATTTGCTGACCAACAATTCTACATCCTTGTTATATTACTTATTTTCATGGTTATGTCACTGCTGGACCGTGAGATCACTTAGTACGTCAAATAGAAAAGAATAGGAAGTTACATAATTTTAAGTTCATACTAATATACAATAAATGATAACTACCTTCTTGACAACATATTTCTATATAAATGATCTGTTGATATAAAACATTTTACAAGGCAAATCAGGATATAGGACATAATGGTCGTAATTAAAATTAGTGTTTTTTAGGAAATTGGCTTGTATTATTATGCAGCTTCTCAATAAATTTGAAGATTTATCTGGATGAATATGTCTTATTCCAATATTATTTGAGGACAGAAGTTAAGATAGAACTGATAGGGTTTCTCATCAACAATTTTTTCACAGCCACTTTTACTTCCTTGTTCCGTAGACTGTAGATAATGGGATTTAGCATTGGTGTCAGTCCAGCATATATCAGTGCCATAAATTTATCTATTTCCTGTGAGTTTACAGATGAGGGCTTCAGGTACATGGAGAGAGCTGTCCCATAGAACAGAACCACCACAGTCAAGTGGGCTGCACATGTTGAAAAAGCTTTGCTTCGGCCATCCACTGAGCTGATCCTCAAGATGTTGGAGAGAATGGATGCATAGGAGACACAAATGAGCAACATTGGAAATGGGAGAAGAAGGATGCTGATCACTAACATAATTACCTGCACTATGGAAGTGTCTCCACAGGCCATTTTTAAGACAGCCAAAATTTCACAGGTGAAATGATTGATGATGCTATTACCACAGAGAGACAGATGAATCACAGGTCCAGTTTCCACCAAGGCAGTGAGGCAGCCTGTAACCCAGGAGCTGCCTGCAATCTGTACACAGACTCTCCTGTTCATAATAATGGGATATCTCAGGGGGTTGCAGATGGCCACATACCTGTCATAGGCCATCATAGAGAGAAGCACACATTCAGTGGAGCCCATGGCAAGAGAGATGTACATCTGAGAAGCACATCCCGAAAATGAAATGGTGTTTTTCCCTGAAACAAAATTTGCCAGCATAGGAGTGAGAGCAGAAGAGGTATACCAGATGTCTAGAAAGGAGAGGTTGCTGAGGAAAAAGTACATGGGAGTGTGCAGATGAGAATCAAGGATAGTGATGGAGATCAGAATAGTATTTCCCAGCAAGGTGATCAGGTACATCAGCAGACACAGCACAAATATGGTGACTTCAATTCTGGGGTATTGAGAAAATCCCAGAAAGAAAAACACTGTGACAGAGGTCCAGTTTCCCAGGACCATTTTATGATAATATGTTCATGTGTATGTCCTGATGGATTACAGAGCAGAAATACATATAAAGCAAACAATCCTACTTTAAATTTCTTCAGGTTTTCTTTCATATGAACGTAGGCTTTGTGTTTAAGCGCCTCTCTAGATTGAGAGGATTACTGTAGAGGTGCATGTCTGAACAACCAGTGGTTAATATAACTTAGCCATGAAGTCAACAGTAAATGGTGAACTTGTTGCTTTTGCAGCAAGACCTTTTCTCCTGTTAAGGTGGAGAGAGAGAAGAATTCATTAAGTAAACATTGTAAGAGAGTAACAAAGGAAACAATTGTTTGCTCCTCCCTTATTCCAAAAGTACATTTGTAGTTGATCTACAAATTTAAATTTACCTTTAAGTTTCTAAGATGATTTTCTTCTCTTAGCTTGGTAATATTTTTCCTAAAGGAAAAACTCTAGCTCCCAAGTTCACAGTTTATTTTACCATTCCTACAGAGATGCTCAAAAATGACTTAGAGAGTCAATAAGTAAAATAATGTACAGACTTCTAAAGATATAAAAGAAATTAATTGAAAACCTTGAACACTGAAAAACAAATTGGAGTTTCCTTTCTAACCTAAGAAAGTTATAATGTATATTCTCATGGTGAGGGACACCTAACGTCTGCATTTTTCATGTCTATAGTTGCCTTAGTGACTGAGCTACAGAAATATTCTCCAAAGGACCAGCCTCTGCCTCTGGAAGGCAATTTAGTCTATTTGTTGCTTTTGAAAAATTTCCAAATATTGCAGCAAATTAAAGTTGCAAATCTGTCAGTACAGCATTACAAATGCTGAAACTCCAGGGATGATGTCCCATAGATCCAATTATCACCAGTAGTTTGCCTGGTCTAATTGTGGTGTTATTCAAACAAGAAATAAACATGTTCCTACTGTCACTGTTTTGAGGATGAAGAACTTTACTCTTTTTCAAATATATTATAAAGTAAGTCAGGCTTGCTACATTGATGTAAAGGAAAAGAGATAATGACATTTTTCTCTTTCATCTAGGAGCGTTTCATATTATGTATGAGATAAGCTGTGCTAGATATGGAAGCATCAAGATGTGTGAACAAGAGCCTGAGTAACTGCTCTTCCTGATGATGGCTTAATGAGAAGACTTACAGGCAATCTTTATGGAAAATGAAATTGCACCTGATGAAGGAATGTTTTTCATATGGGGAAGTTAGCTGTTGCATATAAAAGCATCTTGACTTTAGAATGCTAATTGCTGGCTTTATCCCTCTGAGCTGGATAACACCAGTTTGTAACTAGCCTGCTTTTGAAAGACACTCTGATGTTTGACACTGTATGGTGGTATGGGGGAAATACATTGTCAATTGTTTGCTGTGCAGTTGTGGCTGAATAACTTTATTCTTACTTAATAGATTATACCCATGGGCCTTATATAATCTACTTCACTTATTAAATGCCTCTTCATTTTCAGACAAGATAGCTATGTATTTGAACTATTGTCTAAAATTAATTTATCACAATCCAAACCCTTATATTTACTGACTAGTATTTGCAATCAACATGTACCCTTTGGGTCTACTATTTATTCACTCTTACACAAGGGCCTAAGATCATGTGTGCAATTAATACTTTTTAGCTTTAGGATTGCATTAGTCACAAAAAGGGCTAAACACTTTCTACTTCCACATGTCATTTCTGTTTTCTGGAGCAAATTGGTGAGTCTTACTGACTTCAGTTTAGTTGTAAAAGGGCAGTGTCAATATTTATTAGGGTCATTGTGAGGAAAGATACTCTGTAAAGGAATTGACAAAGTACCCAATGTGTAGTAGGTACTTAAATTTTAGACTTTTCTCTATTTAGTAAACTAGAAGTAAACAGTGATCCCTTATTCTCTTTTGAATACAGTTTATTAATTCTTTGAGAATCTCTTACAATGGATTTTTATTTTTTCTTTGTTTTGTCCCCTCCTCAAACCTCTCCTACAGATTTTCTCTACTTCCCTAACCACCCAACTTCATTTTATCATTCTTTCTATCTCTCTAAAAAAATAAATCAAATAAAAAAAACAACCCCCAAACCCCTACAACAGCAACAAAAACCACAAATGAAACAAAAATCAAAATAGACAAGCCAACAGAAAACCAATGAGACAAAAATGCCCAAATGAAATAAAAATACACACACAAATAAATCTCCATGAAGTTTATTTTGTGTTGGCCAACTACTCCTAGGTGTGAGGCCTGTTCTAAAGTATGCTTGGTATACCCAATGAAACTCCATTGAAGAAAGTATTTTCACTTTGCTAGTTGGTATCTCTTTCAAATGGCTTCCTAGGGGTGACAGTCTATGTCCACTTTTCCTCCTCAGTGCTGGAACCCTATCAGGCTTGAAGCTGTACAGGTTTTATGTGTGTTGCCACAGTCTCTATAAATTTATATGCTCATCAATCCTCTTATGTCTGGAAAACACTGTTTCCTTGGAGTTATCCACTATTTCTGGCTTCTAGAATCTTTCCATCTCCTCTTCAACATAGATTGCTAAGACTTGAGGGAGGGAGTTTGATAAAGACATTCTATTTAGATGACTTAGAACTCAGTATTTCAAAGTCTCTCACTGCATGTTGCCCAGTTATGGGTTTCTGTGTTAAATCTCATCTACTTTAGTAGTGTCAGGTACAGGTTCCATCTGATGGCATGGGATCTAAATTCAATCTAAAAGTGGTTGGTTACTTTTATAATGTTTGTGCCACTATTGTACTGGTATACAGGTTGCAGTTTTAGGTCACAGGGTTTGTAGCTGGGTAATATTCATAATCCTTCTCCTCTGGTAACATGAAGAGTATCTTCCATCTCTATGAATACTTGTTGGTAAGGGTGAAATGTCTAGTTTGATTTCTCTGTGCTTGATAACATAATTAAGTATTGCCTTCAGCAATAGGTCCTTACTGTTGGGTTGTGGAGAGCACACAATAGCTTTGTGATAGCCTCTTGCAACCTATTTTAGTCATATTTATCCCCACTTCTTCCCCTTAACTCCTCCCTGATCCATCCATGTCTCCTCATCCCTCAACAACATGTTTTTACTCACTGAATTCAATTTGTGCTGTCACAAGCTGTTGAATGTGTGTGTGTATGTGTGTGTGTGTGTGTGTGTAGAGGGGGTCATCTATTGGAAAGTGGTCAACATACTGGGGTTACCTTAAAGAAACCTGCTGCGGATCCAGCTCTCTTTTTCAGGGGCTGTGGGGAAGGCACATTGTGATCTGTATACAAAGCCCTCTCAACTTTTCATGTGTTGAGAGTGTGGACCACAGTTGCTGGTGATGTCTTGACATCCACCCTAGGAGGATTTACCTTACTACAGGCAGACTCTCAGGAGTATCTTGCTTTTGACCTCACCCTATCTTTTTCCTGCTCACTGTGAAGTAAACAACTCTCTTTCACTACGCGCTTTTACTGCCTGGCATGAGATAATCTAGACTGAATCTTTGGAAACTGTGAGTCAAAATATTTTATTCCTTCCTTTAGATGGCTTATACTAGGTGTTTTATCAGTAATAAGAAAGTAACAGATACATCTGTGTAATAAGTCTTTGATTTTCTTAAGTTAAAAAGAATATTCTTAGTGCTTTACAGAAAGGTCTATCAAACATTTTGCTAAGTCTATTATATACTTTGAATAAATGTTGCATATGTTGTGCAAGAGGGACACACAGTTATTATAGCACCCATTGTGGAAAAACAGAAGCCTTTCTCCATTAAACCATTTTAGTTATGCACTGAAACCAATTAACCATATGTGACTGAGATTCTTTCTGCTCTCCCCCACCCACCCCTGGACCGGATTTTGTTTCATTTTAAATTTGTCCTTCTTTTTACTGGTAAAATGGTGGCTGGATTAATGGTTTACACTATCCTGTGTTTTATAATGAGATAGTAGAAATCATTTAATTTTTGTCTTCTTATTCTAGATCATTTTTATTTCTTTAGTTCTGGAATGATCCTGTTCATTTCTTCAAACTCTCTGCCTAGATTTATTTTGTTTAACAGAGTTTCTCTATGTAATTCAGTCTGATCTTAAATTCTCAATTCATTATGTGCTTCAGGCTGGTTCTAAATCAGTGATTTTCCTAGCACCCTTTCAGGTACTGGAGTTATAGGCATGTGTCACCATGCCTGGTCATGCTTGTGTTTAAAGTGAGATGACATTAATTTATATTTCATAATGCAAAGAATTGATCTCTAAATAAGACCTAGTCCTCTGATCCCCCCCAAAGGGTATCTCTTATATTCATTGATTCCTTTTAAATTATGTTTAAACTATTTAATAGCTTTTATTATATAAGCCTAGTAGTATTTCTGATGTTTTCTAAATTTTATTTTAATTTTATTATAAACAGTATTTAAGATGAAATATTTCCCAGTTACTTGTTGTTGGTTAATAGAAATGTAGCTATGTCATATAATCTGATACATCTTGGTAGTTGGGTAAAATTTCTTACTTTTAATAATAGTTGTGTAGATTCCTTGACTCTGTGTGTATGTGTATACATCCACAAACCAGTTGCTTTTGAATAATAATAGTTTGTCTTTCTTTTTTTCTAATTCTTTAGTATTTCTCTTGCCTTATCACATCAGATATGACACCCAGTACAATGTTATATAGAAATGGAGATGGTGTATACTATTTAATTGTTCTTTATTTAGAAGATTATTCAACTGACTTTATACCATTGTTATGCTTTAGTTGTATCCCTATATCTAAGTAATAATTGGAAGATGTGATGGCTAGTTTTGATGGTGAGGCAAACAAGCTACAGAATAGTTTAGCAAGGTGTAATTTCACTTGACTTAGATCAGGCATGCACTTTTCTCCAAACAATGCACCCACCAACCCATTAGTGATCTAGGATCTTGCTTGGGTAGAAGGGAATGAATGAATACTTATTTTAAACAATGGAAGTAAACAACTCCTCTTAACAACTCCTTCAATAATATATTTATTAAAACACATCCTAGAACATTACCCTGTAACTAATGGCAACAGCCAGTCTGGCCTAGATTGGTTTTGAGTGCCTTCGGTACTCTAAGTAAATTTTTAAGGCAAATCCTCATCATGTGCCTTTGTGTAATTGGATGTGCAAATGATTAAAATAATGTACATCATGGGAAGAGACATATGATCAAAATGGTTCTGTTAAACTCAATCTGTCAATTAAAGAAAAAATACCCACCATACTATGCCCCCTATCAACTACAGTGGTTTGAATATGGCCCCATAGATTCATGTTTGAATGCTTGTCCTATAAAGAATGGCAATATTAGGAGGTGTAGCCTTGTTGGAGTAGGTATGGTCTCATTGAGGAATCGTGTCACTGTGAAGCAGGCTTTGAGGCTATATATGCTCAACATGTGCTCAATGAGACAGACAGTCTCCTCCTTGCTGCCTGCTCAAGAGAACTCTTAGCTCCCTAACCAGCACCATGTCTTCCTGCATGCCACCACACTTCACACCATGATGATGATGGGCTAAACTTCTGAAACTATAAGCCAGCCTTAATTAACTGTTTTCTTTTATAAGAATTGTCTTGGTCATGGTGTCTCTTTACAACAATAGAAACCCTAAGACAGCAACCAAACTTTCCCTTCTTTTCTGCCCCTATAAAGGACACTTCAAGCAATAATCAAGGTCCTTGAATATTCTCATTCATGTGGCCCAGTGTCAGTTGTGACAGTGTGTTCCTTTGCAATCTGTACCATTGTTTCCTGTTGAATAAAGATCCAGGCTACTTAGCAATTTATGTGATTTATTTCATTCTTTAATATGATGCCAAGAACCTAGACATACCAGGCCCAGACTTCAATCACCCACAACTAATCATTTGGGAAACAAAATTAGTACTATATACTGCTGAGTGCACCTGTGACAGCACTTGCAGAGATTCAAATAAGCAGGGAAGATTTTATATGCAATGTAGGCAGTACAGTGAAATAGCTGCATGCTCAGACACGAGGAAAAAGGAAAAGGAAAACCCACAAAACAGGCGTCTCTGCTTTCTGGCACCCTGAGCCGACCAACCTCCTCAGAACATCATATTATGCCTTGCCTCAGGTACAAAGCAATTCATCTAGTCAGCCTTGGACTGAAGCCTCAAAACTGTAGGCCAAAACAAGTAATTTCTCCTTTCAAATTGTTTATCTCAGGTATTTGTCACAGTGGAAAAAAAATAACCTGAGTAACTCTGAAGAGACTGAAGTTAGTCATTTTGACATCTTTGCAGCTGTAACATCTCTGAACTCTGATGTTCAGTTGTACAAGTGTCTTCTTGGCTCTACAATGATTCTTTCTTGGAAGACACATAGAGCATTGGAATTCCTACTTTTTATATGTGCTTATGTAAAGTATGAGATTCTGTTTTTATGTCTACATGCAACCATGCAAATACTTCTTGTTTTATTATCATTTCTAATCATACACGCCTTCATCTGTCACTACTAAAGTATAAATCCTGAAAGATGAGAATACAAGAATGCTTATTTTAAGATGTTTATATAATACATAATTTAATCATTGTGAAAGAGTAATGGCATTGAGTTGGAAGAACAAATAGTAATAAGCAACTGAAACATGGCCCAGATGTTAATTTAAACAAACCAGTAAGGTTAAAGTCAGTGATCTCTAGTGATGAGTAGTCAAGACATGAATCTGTTGTCTTGTTTGCTCCTGCATTGAGAACTCAAAGAAACCCAGATTTTCTACTTTAGAAAGGTGCATATGCACATGAGTGTGTGTGTTTGTGTGTGTGTGTGTGTGTGTGTGTGTGTGTGCATGTGTGTGCATGTGTGTATTTGAAATGAAACAATAGAAATATTGGGAAAAGCACGTTGTCTGTAAAGGTGATGAGTTGAGATTTTCCTAGAACTATGTTGCTATTTACAGCCTGTCAATGGTGTGCTTTTATATGCTGAAGTATAATGCAAAGCATAGGGTTAGTCTATGGCCCCCTAAAAGAGATGAGTTTGAAGAAGTAGGTAGTATAGAAACACCAGTGCTTGTCCTAAGCCAACACTCAATGTGAACTGCAGTGCAGGCCAGCAGTGGTCACAGAGGCTGTCAGGTTGAGGTGCTCTTTTGCTGATATAACCGAGGCATTACAAAATTAATGCATCTGGTATTTTCTACTGCATTGCTTTCTATTACCCAAACAAGAAAAGAAAATCAACAACAAAATTCCAGGCAAACAAATGAATAAAGACAGAGTCTTCCCACCTGATCTTAAATAAATCATCTCATTAACAGGTACCAGTTTTCAATCATTGTGTTATTAAAAAAAAATGAGAAGATAATAAATTCCTAAATTTTAGTAACTTGCCGGTCTAATCAGGAAATACAGTGCAATAATAAAAGCTTGTGTGAGCTGTGGTAGTAGGTGAGTAACCTTTGCTGTGGTCTGGGAAGTCTTTGAAAGAAGCATTACTAAGGACCTGCAACCACAGTTGGTTCTGGAAAGCCGTTAAGACCAGACTAATGTGCCACAGAGTTAAAAGCCCTCTAAGCAAGGAGAATAACATTCATGTAAACTTGGTTTTCAAAAATAACATTTTTGCATCTGGGAGAAGATAAGTAGAACCGTAAGGCTGGATGTTTAATGTAAAAGAGAAGGTGGTCAGTGGTAATGCTGATGTTAGCATGTGGGGTAGTGCGTCTGATTGAAGAGCTTCGGGTTAACATTTAGGAGCTAAACAAGGTCCAACAGAAAAGCAATTATCATCAATATAGCTTGCATTTTTTAACAAGTCACTTTGCTGTGATTGAGAAAGAGGATCAGGAGATGAGATAAAGTTGAAATGGAAACATTCAAAATAAGAAGAGTCTGAGTCCTGATAGGTTGAGTTTTGTGTATTGCTTGGGTTATATCATCATCTGCTGTTCACTGTTCAATATATCTCAGTTTGCGTACTTGGAGTAACAGTTGAGCATAACTTGAGAAGATTTAAAAACATTAAAATAATCTCTCAACCAAGATTATAGTGTGGCCTAGCAGAAACTGAATTGATTGTTAATTTCACGTTGCTGTAGAAGTTCTTAGGGACTTTGGCAAAGGTGCGTTTGTAAGGGCTACCAGGGACCGTCTTCAGCAGTCACAGAAAGATTGCATGCCTGGTTAGACAACCACTGACATGTGACCTATGCAAGTGTGATCAGTAAGTGAGCCTTGGAAAATGTATTTGATAATTCATGGAATTCTTAAGAAGAAAACAGCTGTTCATTCTTGGTTTAACAAAAATCTTGAAAAATCATTCGGCTTCCCCAAAGATGAGTCAGGATTAAAGGAAAGACAACCTCATTTTCCAAGAAGTGAGACTATTAATAAAGTTGAAGATACTGTAGAGTCATCCATGCATTCTAGAGCCAAAAGCCTGTTGAACCAAGATTAGGGCTGTTGCATAGAGAAGTGCATTAGTGTGCCAGCCCCATCATTACAAAATGCCCCAGGCTGACTATGTTAGGAACTTTATATCTTATTTCATAGTTATACTTTACATTTTATTCACATCTTTTTGGATCATAAAGCTCCAGACTAGATGTTAACAGGCAAGGTGTCTCAGGAGGTCTCTATTCTACAGATAACTCCTCTTTTGCTGTATTCATTAATTCATTTGCCTGTCTGTGGTTCTGTTTGTCTGTCTGTCTGTCCCTCTTTTCCTCCCTCCCTTTTGCTATGAAGACTCTAGAGTTTTTGCATTAGTACCCCCTTTAAAAAAATCTTGTTTTAACTTCATCGTCTCTTCAAGAGTCTTATCTTCAAATATGGTTACATTCTGAGATATTGAGGCCAGGACATAAAATATACAAAGATAAGTTCATACAAGATGCTGTGCTCACTAGACACAAGTGGATTTAATTTTTTTTTTTTTTTTTAGGGCCTTGTAGGGAGTGCAGCACCTTGAATGTGGGAAAAGTTTTAGGTAATGTGAGTTAACATAACACCAATAGTCACAGCTATTTGTCATTGAGTAATGAGCTTCTTTCTTTCTTCCTTTGTTTCTTTCTCTTTCCTTCTTTCTTTTTTTGGTTTCTTATTCTTTCTTCTTATCTTTCTCTGGTAGTTTCTAAAGAACAAAGTCAATTAACTGGAGGCCAAAAATTTAAAGCAAAAAGAGAAGCCAGGAATATGAGGCAAAGCCAAGGAGTTTGCAAACTGGGAAATGAGATACAAACTGTGGTGGAATGTAATGGATAGGAAAGTGGGTATTTAAGTGAAAAGATAAACCAGAGATAAGTGAGAACATGAACAGAAAAAGTAGAAGGAATCCATGTAGACAATTTAGGTTATACAACTGCCACCCTGGCAGAACAGGTGTGTTTGGCCAAATGAAGATTTGTTCTGAAAACAGGCCTATGTACAATATTCAATACAGCTTTACACTATTGAATATTGATAACTATTATTTTAACTATTACATAGCTTCTTTTAAAAATGTTTGTGCATGTGTGCGTGCGCGCGCGCACACACACACACAGACATACACACAGACACACACAGACAGACACACACACACACACACACACACACACACACACACACGGCTCAGTTTGTATGTTACCTCTATGCATCTGATCTCAGAGGTGACTACTTTTTATTGGATAATCAATTGGGGGGTTCTTCCTGGGAGAAAACAGCCACTCTCAGCATGTGTCAGTAGTTACATTTACTTCTTGTCTAGAGTTGAGGTCCCACAAGATCTCCCCCTTTCATGTTAGCAGGTCTATTGGCATCATCATTGTTGTTCCGGCCTTGTTCAGGCAGTCATGTTGATAAAACTCCATGGGTGTAGTGTCTCTGACATTCCTTGGAGACAGCCTCACAGCAACCTTTCCATTCTTCTGGCTCTTACAGTTCTTCTGCCCGTTGTCTGCATCATTCCTGAGCCTCAAGTGCAGGAGCTGAGTTGTAGATGTACCAGTTGAGACTGGGCATTGTATCGCAGGAGCTCTTGTAACCTGCATTTGAATCAGTTGCAGTTTTCCATTCCCAAAAGAAGACTCTTTGCTAAGGAATGAGGACTACACTTGTCTGTATGTACAAGAACAGATACTTAGAGCCTAGTTAGGGATTATGCTGGCGTGGTGAAGTGGCAGTTGTTAGTTCATCTCCAAGGTCCATTTCACTTCCCCTGGGTAGTTGACTAGGTTTCCAGAATCAGCATTGGTTCCTTTTTGTTGAGCAGGTCATGGGTCCATTAGAGAGCAGCCAGTTACTACAGGATATGAAGGACAGTACTGCATCCATAAGCTTATTGTACCATACTGGATATGGTTGGTTCTCACTGGCACCATAGATAGGTAGGACTACTGTTTGCTTTCCTCCCTTGGAAGCTACTCTTCTGGGAGGAGGCTTTCAGGTCAGATACAGATCTGACCTTCCAGATTCTGTGTTTGAAGTGTTTCCAGCAATAGAGGCTTTCTTAACACCTCTGGGAGGGAACAAAAGGGAAACAGCTAGAGCCTATAGACAGCAATATCCTTTAATGTTTGGGGGTGTCTCGAACAATTTCAACCAACAACTCAAAAAATAATAGTACAAACAAGGGCTTCTCATGCCTTTGTTAGATGGTCTAGTGCTCTTAGGAATAGAAAGGAATCCAAAGGCAGGCAACAGAGTCATAGATAGTCCCTGTTCCAGTTCTTAAGGGTCCCACACGAAGACCAAGGTGCACATCTGTTGCCTATGTGTAGGGGGCCTAGATGCTTCCCATGAATGCTCTTGGGTTGATGGTTCAGTCTCTGTGAGCCCCCATGGGCCCAGGTTAGTGAATTCTGTAGCTTTTCTTGTGGTGTTCTTGACCTGTCTGACTCCTACAGTCCGTTCTCTCCAGTCTTCTACAAGATTCCTGGACCTTCTACCTAATGTTTGGCTGTGGATGTCTGCATGTGTTTCCGTCAGCTGATGGGTGAAGCCTCTCAGAGGGTATTTTTACTAGGTTCCTGTCTGCAAGTATAGGACAAATATCACTAATAGTGTCAAGGGTTGGCTCTCTCTCCTGGCATGGCTCTCAAATTGGGCCGGTTATTGATTGGCCATTCCCTCGATTTCTGATACATCTTTATCCATGCACATTTTGTAGACAGGACAAATTTTGGGTCAGAGGTTTTATGGGTGGGTTGGTGTCCCCAGAGCAAAACAGAATTCCCAACAGAAGAAATCTCTAATGGCCGAGAAACACCAAAAGAAATGTCCAAAGTCCTTAGTCATCAGGGAAATGCAAATCAAAACAATCCTGAGATTTCGTCTTATGTCCTTCAAAATGGCTAAGATGAAAACCGCAAGCCACAGCTCACGCTGGTGAGGATGTGGAGCAAGGTGAATATCATCCATTGCTGGTGTGAGTACAGACTTGATACAACCACTTTGGAAATCAATTTGATGGTCTACCTCAATACCCAACTATACCACTTCTAGACGTACACCCAAAAGATGCTTCCTCACACCACAAGGACATGTGTTCATAGCAGGTTTATTCATAATAGCCAGCATATTTGTTTAAAAAAATCAGTTTACTTATTGAGTTTACATCTCAATCACAGCCTCTCTCTTTGCCACCCAGTCCTACCCCTACAAATCCCCCCATTACCCTCAACAGTTCTTCTCAGAGAAGGGGAAGCCACACTTGGGACATCCAGTGCCAGCAGAACTAAGCACATCTTCTCCCACTGAGGCCCAACCCGAAAGTTCAGTTAGGGGTTGGTAATCCAATGACAGGAAACAGAATCAGAGACAGCCTACCCCCAATGCTGGCTCCAATTGTTAGGGAATCCACATGAAGACCAAGCTGTACATCTGCTACAAATGTGTAGGGAATCTAGGTCCAGCCCCTGTTACTCTTTGATTGGTGATTCAGTCTCTGTAAGCACCCATGGGCTCATGTTAACTGACTCTAGGTTTTCTTTTTTTTTATTGTATATTTTATTTATTTACATTTTAGATGTTATCCCTTTTCCCCATTTCAACCCCACAGAAACCCCCTATCCCATTCCTTCTCCTCCTTTTTGCTTTTATACCATTTAAATTACATGCAAGTATTAAGGTCAGTTCTTGGTTGAGGAACTAGCAATATAATAGAGGCCAAGGACAAGAAAATAGGCTTCAGGTAGGAATCTGACATCAGACTAGAATAACAAAGTAATTTTAGGCAGGAATCTAAATCTTAGGCTAGAACAAAGAAATAATTTCAGGCAGGAATCTAAATCTTAGGCTAGAACAAAGAAGTAGGTTTCAGGTATGAAAATGACTTTAGGTTAGCACAGGAAAGTAGGCTCAGATATTTAGGTCATTCTGATAAGCTCTTAGAAACAGTGATGACCGGAGTGATCACAGGGACTTTGTTTATTGCCTTGCTTGTTCTTTGATTCTAGGTCTTCTTGTGGTGTCCTAGACCCTTCTGGCTCCCTCAAGCCTTCTACCTACTCTTCCACAAGACTCCCTGAGCCCTACCTGATGTCTAGCTGTACATCTCTGCATCTGTTTCCATCTGTTGCTGGGTGAAGTCTCTCAGGAGACAGTTATGCAAGACTTCTGTCTGCAAGCATAGCAGAGCATCATTAATAGAGTCAGGGGTTGGGACTCTTACATGGCATGGGTCTCAAGTTGGGGCAGTCATTGGTTGGCTGTTCCTTTGATCTCTACTCCACCTTTATCCCTGTGCATCTTGTAGGCAAGACAAATGTTAGGTTAAAGATTTTGTGGGTGAATTTGTATTTCTCTCCCTTCACTGGAAGTCCCACCTGGCTAGAGGAGGTGGTCACTTCAGTCTCCATATCTCTTGCTGGTAGGACACTTCATACTCATCACAGGAAAAGCTACCAAGATAATATCTCAATTCTGAGCATGCCCCAAACACGAAGGCATTCACATATATAAAAGAAACGTTGCTAAAGTTCAAATCTCACATCCAATTTCATATTGTTAATACTGGAGACACATTCTCATCAGTTAACAGGTGATCCAGGTAAAAAATAAACATCAAAATAATGAAACTAATCATCATTATGAATAATTGACCTAACAAACATCTGTAGAATATTTCAACCAAACACAAGAGAATATACCTTCTTCTCAGCACCTCATGAATCTTTCCTCCAAATTGACTATATAGTTAGTATCAAAGAAAGCCTCAGCAGACACAAGAAAACTGAAATAACTCCTTGTATCCTATCAGACCACCATGGATTAAATCTGGACTTCAGCAGCAGAAACAACAGAAAGTCTACATATTAGTAGAAACTGAAGAACTCTCTACTCAATGATCACTGAATGGGGCGGGGAAAAATAAAGAAGACAATTAAAGACTTTCTAGAATTCAATGGAAATGAAGGCACACCATACCCAAACTTATGGGACACAACGAAAGCAGTGCTAAGAGGAAAGTATTATTTAAATAAATCAAAGGCAAATGAGGGACGACTTAAAATTTTAGCTCTAGGGAGTTATACTTCTTTCTTGCCACTAGATGGCAGAAAGTGTTTGTCTGAGAGCTTTTTTTTTTTTTTTTTTTTTTTTTAAACAGGAAAAGTGGTTGCTTATACATTTATTCAAATTATTCTAAGACAAAGTAAACTATTGGAGTGGGTTGCTAATGTCATATAAGATTAAATACTAAGAAATAAGTGTATAACGTTGAGGTGGAGGCTAAAGGCGGGGAAAGGAAGGTTATCCCTATTTTTGTGCTTGTCAGTATGCCTTACATTAGTGTTTCAGCAGTTGCTGCCTGGCTGCCTTGCTTGGCCAGTGCTTACGATAAATATAGGAGCGCTCTATGAGAAGCAGCAAGAATAAGCCTGAGTCTTCTTTGTGTGATCATGACCGTGCAAGACCTGATACAGAGCTTTGTTCACAGTCAATGATTCTCAAATCAGAGTTCAAGCGTGTCTGTCCTATAGCCCAGTTTCAGTGAGGAGTGGGAAAGAGGAGAGGCTTCCTTGACAAGAAGGGTACTATTGTTTTCAGAAAAGGCCAAATAAAGTTTCTTAGTTTTTCTGAATCTATCGTAACGAAGTACTCCAATTTTGGTGGCTTGCACAACAGAAATGTACATTGTCTCACAGTTTTGGAGGTGGCTCAAGGGTTGGCTCCCTTGGAGCACTGTAGACTCTGCGACATATCTCCACTCTGGCTTCTGGTAGCTTGATGGAGTTTTTTACAGTTGATAGCTTGAGGGAGTTTTCGCCCCAGTCTCTGCCTTAATTTTTTTTTTTTTTTTTTTTTTTAGCATTTTCCTGTGTACATTTCTGTATACGGCTTCTCTTCTCATAAGGACACCTGTCATATTGTACCAGGGAACTGCAGGCAGCTGACATGACTTCATCTTAATTCATTACATTTGTAATGCTATTATTTTCAAAGGATGCCAAAGACTGAGATACTGAGGATCAGGACTTCAAATAGGAATCTTCAGAGGCATGACTTGGCTCAAACAAAAAGCTTTGATGTTGTTACCCAAGAAAGGAATATAAATATAAGCTAGGTGATTCCTTTTACTTTTTTTTTTTCAACTGAAAAGGGTGGCTAAAATTGGTGAGTGGGTAATCTATATCATAAAATATATAACAAAATCCTTAAGTTAATAAATTATAAATATCCCCTCCTTCCTTTCTTTCCTCCTTTCTTTCCTTCTTTCCTCCATTTTTTTCACACAACGATGTCTTGGAAAACATTTGAAAAAGTAATGAATTGCTAGAAAATAGGAGAGACATGTGAGTAAGAAAGAAGCAATATTTATAATTTATCAATATCTTAGCACTCATATTTTATCTCTAAAGGAAACAAAGACAGTGTACAGGCGTTTGAAATAATAAATGACCAGGTTTTCCAGTAAGTATCCTAAGTTCTTTTGATAAACAAGCATGACCTTCCTTCCTCCCTCCCTCCATTCCTACCTTCCTTTCTTCCTTTCTTTGTTTCTTTCTTCCAGGTGTTACTGTATCTGATAGCAGCCACAGGAGCTGCATTAAAGAATGCCCAAAGGAGAATGTTAGGCAGTGGTTCTGCCAAAGCCAGAACAAGCACCAACTGCAGCTGCATTGTGGCTTGATCTTGGTCTTCTGTTAAGTTTACTTTCACAAACAGGTGCTATTTATGTCACACACGTGTGTGTGTGTGTGTGTGTGTGTGTGTGTGTGTGTGTGTGTTAATAATAACTACGATACTACAATACAGTCTGGAGGAATTTTCTGAAGTCTGGTGTCTAGGACCGATAGTGATGAGCTGGACAGCCATATTGTCTATCTTTAGGAGAAGTAGCTGTACCACCCAGTAAGCTGAGCTCACTCAACAACTTGGATATACACACTGTATCTCACAAAGCTGAATATGCACTGAGGTCAGTGTCAGGTTCCTAGCTGAGTGCCAGTCACCCTGTGGGTGGTTACTGGTGATACCACATCAGCTTCCTGATAGTTCGCCTGTGCCCTTGTCATTGTCTCACTTTTAAAAATCTTATTGGCCATTCTTCTGGTCACATATATGGGTCAGACACACAAGCATAGGCAGACTACTTGGACACTTATCTGAGACCATTTCCTGAGTATGACTGTCACCGTGATGAATGTTTTCTTCTCCTTAGAAGGACAATGCCTGAATGTCTTCCGATAGCCTTCGGGTGCCCATCAACTCTTCAGTTCATTGGCATCGTTGCACAACATGTTTAAATACCTAACTCTTCTTTCGGTGGTATATGTTTTACTTATAAATTTTTGTTTTATTTGACTCAAGAGTCTTTAAACACATGGAACAGCACGTTTCTCTTTATAACTTGATGCAAGAGGGTTTTGTTTCAGTAGAAAAGGCCTTCCTAATTTGTATGCCAGGATAACTACTCTTTGGAAGAGACGTTGACCTTCAGGTGTTTTCCTTGGGGAACAGACATGAGAACGACTGATGTCAGAGAACGAAGCAGAGAGCTGATGGAGGGCTGCCAAGAATGTGTGTATTCCTTTAAATCCCCATGAAAGGACTTTTAGTAAGACACAGCCAAAAATGGAAGTGGGGAAAGGCGTGCGGGCGAAGTCTACATAATCATAGCAGACTCATAGCCTTTATCTCTTTGTGCTCACGCTGTGTTCACAATTTCTACTCAATGTTGGTGATCTACAAATACATGTTCGCTGACCTTGACTGAATAGATTGAAATAGATAATCCAGTAGTTTGGGGATTAGAGGTCTATCAAGAATTTATTAAGAACCATTTAGTTGGTTAATAATTTTCAGGTAGGTTACAAGAGACTACAAACCTCATAATTTTAAAAAAATGAAAATAAATGAAGTGTGGTCTTTGAGATAAAATCAAATTAAGATTTGGAAATCAAACAACCAGAAAAATTGTGCATCATATTGTACTTCCACTGCCTGCAATCCTGAGTTACTATTAGTTTAGCGTTGGTTGTGCCTGACACAGACCATTCCAATGTACTAACTCATATTGTTCAGTGATCAAAAACCATTTAATAATTTGAAGCTGAAAAAAGTGCTCAAAAGGTAATCTTAGGTCAAAATCCATGATAAATTTTCCTAATTAAAAAACTTGTACAGAAATAACATATATAAATTTTCCATTTAACTTTGTTTGGGTGTTTTATATGTAGACTGTCTAGACTTCTAACTTTTTTTGACCTTTATTTATTATTCAAATAATTTAATCATTTCGATACAATATTGTACATACCCAGCTATTAACAGAGACAAGTTTCTTTTTTATTAAGATTTTTATTAGAAATACAATCCTTTTCCCTGTGACAAATGAAATAAATTCTAGTCTTTAGGATTCTTGAATTCCATAAAATTAATGCTGTGAACATTTCATTTAGAGACTGTGAACAACTAGCTTAAGCACTTGGTAAAGAGTCATTTCAAAGAGACTCAATTTATAGAGGACGTTAATTATAGCATGAGGTCTTCGCTATTGACATCATGTTTGTCCTAAGGTCATAGACTCTCATTATTACCTAAGTGTTTTGACAGGTGCTGACATGTTTATCTTGCTGCATACATTTAAATATTTCTATACTACTTCAGGTGAAGCGATGACCCACAACACTGTATGTCCTTGAGAGATGACTACAGCATTTACTGTGAGGTCAGTCGCAGACAGACTTGCTAGCCTTTGTGCTATGTAAAATGAGGATGTTTTAGGTGTCCCACTGGACTATTGAACACTGGGCTGTCACCTCTATAGAAGTCATGATAAGGTGCCTTCAATGCTCATAGCTAGATAAAATCCTCCCCTGGGGAGGACAACTCATCAGACTCAGCGCACAGTATCCACGACCTCAATCGTAACTATATAGCTTACAAACTAGAATCGAGATGAATGATTGAGTTATGAACAGTGTCCGCATCTTCCTAAAATGACCTGGCTATAACTAGAGAGCTCTTACTGAGTTATCTTCAGTTTGCACATTTGGATTGACAAAAGAGTTTTATCTACTTGAGTCTAGAAAGAGGAGAAATTTCATATCAGAAATTATCTACAGGGCACAGTCTAACCATTAGAAAATGCACAGGTTGGAGCACCTGGAGAGACTATTAGCTTTGTGTATCTCTGTAGACTGTTATTCAAATGTGTCCCATTCCTTTGCTCTGATTCTTGGTATCTGAATAATCTTCTGATTACACACCCATTTTCAAACCACCCTCTAGTTGGCTTATGGCACCAAGGTGAGAAGTCCCTGGATCTGCTGCATTATCTTTAGACTCCTGCTGTGAGTTAGCAAACCTGCTACTGTCTGCTTTGTCCTCTAGCTCTTGAGGATTTGTTTTTTTGTAAACTGGCTTTTAAGAAACTAGTTAACTATTGGTGCACTATGTTCAAGTTTATGGGACTAAAAAGTCAACTGCCAGACTCCTTTTCCTACATAGACCCCAAGGGAAGTTCTCGGGCCCTGCATGGATCTTTGTGTGTCTGCTTTGCAGACATGATACTCTTTCCATATTTACATATTCTAATCATTGTGTTGACTGGCATGTGTGTATAAACATTCAAAGTTTCTCAGAGATAGGCTTTTTACATTGAGAACAGACTTACCAACAAATAGCGTACAGGCTGTATTTTAATATCACATATCCCAGCTTATTTAATTCTTCTGCTGAGGTCTCTTGTAAGGCTAGGCTCAGTCAAATGACATCTTTGCTTCATACCTTAGTGCATTCATGCCTTATAAATGAAAGGGGTGGGCCTGATTCAACAGTTCAGTTCAGTGGAAGAACAAGAGCAACAAAGAACATATGATTAGTATGACTTGGTTAAGATACTGTGTATTTTTGTCTACATTTAATTATTTAATTTAGCTCTTTACCTGTGAAGTAATCCCTGTTATTAGATTAACTAATAGAGGCTTTTGATCATGAAGTAAAGTATTCATATTGTGTAGTTTGAGCCTAGGCTGACTCGACTCCTAGATTCATGTGTTTTATGATATTCTGTCTTCTTGAATTTATCAAATGATTTCTAATAAATATCTTGTCCTCTATTAGGACAACCATGCTAACAAAATCGTTATTGTGAATGATCGAGATGTTACAATGTAATAGATCTCTCCAATTAAGACAACAGAATGCAGAGTATATCATGTAGCAATTGAATAGATTTAGAGTTTTTAATAGAATTCTACTTGACTGTTAATTAGCTCAGCCATGGTTTGTCTGAGCTGATTGTCTATGGCCTAATTGCTCAAGGGCCCTCTGCTTTGTCAATCTTCACAGATATATTTAAACATATTTTTTTGGTCAGGTGTCTGTGAAGGGATGATAAATTTGCCATTTAGAGTGAGTATTCTCAATATCACAAGGTCTAAATAAGAGAGACAGGGGGACAGATATTATTTCAATAAAATATATTGCTGCAACCATATTAGCTGATCCTTATTGTGAAGAGTCAATTAGGTCATATCTGAAAAAGATGGATTTGAAGTTTGGATACAAAGATGTGCTTTGCAAGGAGTGAACACAGGTTTTGGCACATGAAAAATTTAGGCAAGGTAAAGTTATAGAGTAATAAGATGTAACAAGGTAGTGTTTTTTGTTTATGTCTGGTGATTGTGAGCAGCCTTTTTGAAGGTTAAAGTAGGTAGCTTGTGATCTAGAGCGAAATCACAATGTTCAGCATTCTGAAATGTTTTGCTCTGTTATTTACAGATTTCTTGTTAGCATATTACTGCTAGTCTAAGGGAAGTCTTGATGGGTCAGACTGAGTACCCTATAATAAAGTTGGCTCGAACTTAGTATCATTATTATCCCAGATTTCTGAACTTATACTACACTCTGATTCAGGTCATGTCCAGTGCAAATAATGGAAAAAAATATGACTATTTTCTTTCAGTATATGTTTTCTAAAATTTTAAATTTTATTTTATGTGTATGCACATGTCCATATTTATGTCTGTGTACCATGTGCATGCCTGGTGTCCCAGGGAGACCAAAGGGATTGGATCCCCTGTAACTAGACTTATAAATGGTTGTGAGCTGTCATTTGCATGCTAGTAATCAAAGTCAGGTCTTTTGGAAGAGCAGTCAGCATTCTTAATGGCTGAGCTATCTCTCCAGCCCCATACATTGCATTTTCTTTAAATAAAACATTGTTAATATATGGTTAATAGGCTAATGTTTTGAAAAACTCAAGGGCTTCCTGAATAAAGAAAAACAGATTCCTGTATTCTAAGATTCTGATGTTATTGGTTTAACACTGGTACTAAGAAATGAAATTTGTTAACAAAGATTCTGTCATCTACATAAAAATGAGGACCCTGCTCTACAGAATAAAAAATTTAAAGGAATAGTTAAATTGATTGTAATTCACATGCCAGGTGCATTTGCCATTTTAAGAAACTACAAGACAATGTATTGTATTGATAGCATAAACATAGCGTTGATGGACTGCTTTCTAGGTCTAAGTGGTTGAATGTGGTACCTCACAAAGCAAATACACCTGAGCTGGTCAGGGGCCATTTCCTTTAGGATATGTCTCTAGTTCATTAAAGCACCCATTTCACCTCTTAGACCCTAGTCTTTTTCCTGGTCTGTAGCAATTGTCTCCCTACTTCTTTACAAGGAATAAGTTCCATCCTGGCTCCATTCCCTGCCCCTTTCTTTTATGCACATGCTTAGGTGTTGCCAGCATCTGGGAGGTGACTAGACAGAACCCTCCAGACTTCTGTTTCTTTACACACATTGTTTCTTAGCTCAAAAATTGTTCTTCTCTATGTCTTTTTGTAGTCATCTCTTGACATACAACACAAGTGTCGTATGATGTCTCCTCACCTGTGTTAAACCTTCGCTGTGCTTTCTAAGAGCTTTGTGAAGTTCTCCAGACCTCTTCTCCCAAAGACCCAGTGTCAGATATTTACTAGAAAACCTCTACCAAAGGGCTGTTCATTTATTCCATACTCAGTGTTTAAAAGAAAACTTCACCTAGGCTTAATCTAGACAGGGTCATCAGGGGTTCACAAATAACCAGAAGAGATGATAATTCCAAAAAGCTGAATTTTGAGTTACCTCTGTAGTGGAAATTCTCACATTATTTTGCAAGAATAAGCAATGATTTTGACATTACTCATGAATATTAAGTAGGAGTGCATCAAGTTATGTAGCACATTCTTTTTTATTTCATTATTATGATTATATTCTGAAATGAAGTTGAATCTATCATAGGAGACTTAATAGTCTCCTTCATTCAAATTCTTCCTATCATGAGGTAGTAGAACTGTGTCTTACCAAATGCAATTTGTGATAATTTCTTAGAAGCAAATCTTGTCCTATGATTAAGTCCAGACTTACAGAACATTAAAGTTCCATTTAAGTCTCAATTTCGCTTAATCTCTTTTTAGTGAAGTCACCTATAATCCCCCTTATAATGATACATTTCAACTATTTCCTATCATTTCCAACTCTCCATTTTCCATAAATACCATCTAAAGTATTTTCCCGTAGTCCTGGATAGACTTATTAGTTTCTTCCCCTTTTTTTCTGGCCAAATGGCTGTGCAGGTTTTAATTAATTCCTTCTATGAGATTTGCATGCTATGATTTTCTCTAATTTATTCAGTCTACACTTCTGCTTTATTTAATTCAAGGGAACATTTGGGGAATGGATATATGGTTTGCATAGAGGATGCTATGCAAATAAATTCCTCTGTCTCCTACTGCCATCAAGGGTAAGGAAAACTTTGCAAACCAGTTTCTCTAAGGTCCATCTGCATACGTAGGTTAAGGTTAAGATGAAAGTTGTCAGTGCGCTTCAGCTGTGCTCACATCCTTTCTGTTTTACAGGGAGTTGTTAGGTTTAAATGCTTAAAATTACTCTTGCAGCATCCATTTCACAAATAATGTGTAAATGACCCGTTTGGCTGACAGTTCACTGTCCAGATGGAAGCATGTGTGAGAATTTATTGAGCATTATAAGCTTGGACATCCATTGAGTGTTCCATGATGTTTCACAGATCAGATTCCTTTCCTTTGCGAATGGTTGCCAACAGGATGGCATTTAATATTTTGAAAATAATTTCAAGCCCATTAAAACTAACTGGCTGGATTAATTTAAAGCATATTTTGGGAAGCTGTTAGGAGACAGAGACTGCCTGAGGAGGTAGGGGCTGGGAGAGAACCAAGATTATAGGCAGAGGGACTATGCAGAGTGAGTCAGAGAATGGAAGGCATTGATTAAAGCTCCCATGGTAATGGATGTGTTAGGGAAGATCAAGATGGAACAACTTTTAAACTTTTCCTTCCCTCCCTCCCTTCTTCCTTCCTTCCTTCCTTCCTTCCTTCCTTCCTTCCTTCCTTCCTTCCTTCCTCCTTCCTCCTTGTTTTCTTTCTTCCTTCCTTGTTATCTTCCTTCTTCCTTTCCTTCTTTCCTTTCTTCCCCCTTCCCCTCCCTCCCCTTCCCACCCTCCTCCCCTCTCCCTCCTCTCTCCTTTCCTCCTTCTTCCTTCTTTCTATGTTTCTCCTTTCCTCCTATTCTCTCTACTTTCCTCCCTGCTTCCATTTATTTTCTCTGACATAACTTTTACAATTAAATACAATATAAACATTTATTTTTTTAATTGTTGACTCCATCACTGTCCCATTAGAATGTAGACTAAAAATTTGGGAACTATGACAATTTTATTTCCATATCTACCTTAAACTACACTGTGGACATGGAATATGTGTTTGTTCAATAAAATAATGAAAATTGAGATGTTAGTCTATTTCCAAGTTCAGAAAGTTTAAAATCCAAAACTATCTGGCTAGCCCATAAAAAAAAATGAACTGCGAAAACAGCTTAAAGCCAAGTAAGATGAAGGATAAAAGAACTACAGGATAAGGTAGAGGGAGAAGAGGATGCTCCACGGGTTCCACACAGTAATTTCTTTAAAATCAAGTGAAAGATAAAACTGTTTGTAAGAGATTAACATAAAGAAAGAAGTAATTGGAAGCAGTAGGAATACATATACATTTTCTTTTACAGAGCAGAGAAGTATTTTGAGTATGTTACATTACTCCAGGCATAGTTCTAGTCACGCTCTGGACAAGTGTGGAAGTTATTCTGACTCCCCAAAGAAGTCCCTTTTGCAGAGTGACTCAGAGAAGGGAGGGCATTGATTAAAGGTCCCCAAGGGAGTGACTGTGCTAGGAGAGTCAAAAATAAATTTATTTAGCAACCTCTCAGTTCAAATAATATGGTACCAGGTGGGCATCTTTAGGGATACTCCTTGTCACAATAGGATTGGGTTGCATTCCACACTGATTTATGTTGAATGGCAAAAGGGAAAAGGTTTTTGTAGATAGAGGAATCTCTCAAGGTAAGATCAGCATCACAGAATCATACAAGCTGCTCTGTCATTCCATCTAAGCTCAGAAGATTGACAAAGGCCTGTAAGTGCCAGAGCCTACTTACTGGGATAAAGCCATCTGATAAGGTTGGGGCCGAAAGGAATGAAACTAGGCCAGCTGGAGGTTCCACAGGAAAACCTAAGCTTTGGTAATTTTCTTGAGAACAGTCAGACTTTTTATACCTTTAGCAGAAACAGAATATAGTAGCAATTGCCAGGATCAATACAGTTGTAGTTGTCAGGATTCGTTGTTTGCAAACTTTACAGGGTACGGAGAATTAATGTTTAAGACCAATTGTCCTGTCAGAATTCTGTGTTTCCTTGACTTACAAGGGATTATACAGAGATATATGAAGTAGTCCATTGGCTTAGGGTTTTCAAAACCTACTTTAATCAGGGTTCTAAAATGCTTTGACTGCCCCTTTAGACTACCATCCAAAGGTAACAGAGAAAAGATGATAAATAGGACAAGGAAGGTAGACCTGTGTAGAAGGAGTTCTTTGGGGGCAGTTCTAATCTCATTGTCAGGCTATCAGCAGTCCAGTTCACCAAACACGAATCAGCACCAGTGGGGCAATCCAGCAGAAATTGTTGAGCCTCCATGGAATAGGCATAAATCAGTGGGCGCAACAAGAAGCAGCAGGAATACCACAAGTTGTCTACCGTTCCTGTCTCAGTGAACTGAATATCAGAGAAGCAAGACCAACGAGACCAACGAAGCAAAACACTGTCAGTTGAGTCCTACTTGTACTCTCTCCAAACATCATGTGTCCTTTCACAGGTCTTGCTTCAGCAAAACATTGCATGAGTCTGCTTCAGCAAAACATCACGTGGCACAACCAGAATTTTCTATTTCAGCAGGCTAGCACTTCACTGCGTGAGAGAGAGAGGGCACATAGGTCTCTCAGGAACTGGAAAGCACATTGTGCCCCAGGAACCATGGACTCTAATCTCAAAATCCTACGACACATACCCCTCAAGACAGCTAAACTAAGCCAACACTATGCTTCCCTGAAAAAGTTAAGGACGCTTTCTACTGAGGACGTTATAGGAAATCATTTTTAAAGGGGAAACTTTTGATTTGGGTATCAGCAACCTACCAGTGTCTTAGTTCTCATGGTCTAGTATCTGAAGAGAGTGAGATCTGAGCAATAATGCATATTTTTTTTTTTTTTGGTAAAATAAACTCTAGAGACCTCAGTGTTTAGCCTTGGTAAGTTCTTGTAATTAGAAAACTCACCACTGTTACTCAGTCTGACCAATGGTCTGAAATCCAGACAGAGCAACTCAACTCATGGGCAATACCAGTTTGTGATTACTTTTCTGAGATTTCCACACCCTTAAATGAAAATAGGAATTATGTACATTCTATGGAATGGGGATCTTATCTCAAGTGGCCCCAGATATTAAAAACATAACAAAAATAAACTAAAAAGAAAAAGCCCACAGTAAACATTTTCTAGTCTTTATGATTTTGGGAATTAGAGAACAAAACATATAACCGTCAAGAAAGATGCACATTTACAATTTCATTAGAAGTAACTTTAGGGGAAGAAAGGGTAGAATAACTTTGAAATAAATTCGTCTAAAGGACAGTTCTTGAATTTTTTGGCACACACTTAGAGAATAATTTTATGTTTTGCCCCAAATCTCCATGAGAAATTTCCATGTTTGTGTTCTTGTTCTGAATTAACACAAATATGGCAATGCTTCCTGTCAGAAAACCAGAGGCCACTCTGTAAGAAGAGTAAGGCTCTGTGTGTGTTGCTATGCACTGGAGCTTCCAGAGTGCCTTCTCTGTGTCAGTACTGTGCTTTAACTTTTACACATAGTATGCTGGTTTTACAGCAGTTCTTATTACTCTCCTGATTTATTTATATAAAAATAAGTTACTAAAAGATTTTGGTAGCTCTCTGATAAGATTATGTACCCATTTTTTCTTTATTGAGGAAACGGAATACTTGTAAAAATGTTAAGAGTTCAGAGATAGAAACAATTTTTTAAGTAGCACCATCTCAAAAGGGTAGCACACTTAATTCTAATTAGAAGAATAATTGATAAACAAGAAAACACTACCAATAAAGGCCAGCCTCTTCTCATAAGAAGATAGACTTGTTATCTGCAATAGGGCTCTGGTGGGGCTGTTTTAGAGCAAAGAGGCCAAGAACATAGGAGCTGGAGAAAGATAGATTGTGTCACAATCATGGCCTCCAGATTTTCCAACTTTGTAACTTAGACAAGCCACTCAGGTTGTCTGAGTACTCATTTACTACTTCAGAGAGAAACAAATGACTGATTCAGACTTGATTCACATAACATGTACCTAGCACAATACTAGGTTCATGATGTCAACCCTGCTAACATTTTTATTTTTCTGGTACCATAGAAAGGGCAGGCTCCCTGGTCTAGAACTAGAATGAATTCTTGGGATTTCTGTATTCCCATTTGAGGAAGCAGCAGCTTGGTGAGCAGTGTAGGTTTCAGGAGTCAATACCTCCAGGAGACAGATCTTCCACTTACAGCTCTGAAAATCTGTTGAAGGAATGCTCTTTTTATTCTTTCTACATTAAGTTACATATTTCCCCTTTTCTTATTAACAGTGAGAAGATTAAAAAGCCAAAAAACTCACACAGAATATGAGTGAATGGCCTTGGTAAGTCTGCTTTGCTCCCTAGAGTCAAGTCAGTATCGGAGCTTGGCAAACACACTGGACAGATTCACAGCCAAACACAGCCCTTATCCGAATGTGCCTTTGACAACGAGAATAATTAACTTCTTACATTAACTCCATACTGTTTTCCCCCCTGTGGTAAAGGAAAGGCATTCCTGATTCCAAATTAGATACAACGGCTGCTTTTCTGTACAATAGGTTATCCAGTACTCTGCAGTACTTGAAATACAAAAATAAACGTGATAAAATTCCAAATAGTTATTACAAAGGCTAAAATATAAACATTCCTATTGAAGTTTCTTTTATCAGTCTTTTTAAACCTGAAGAAATATTTAAAGTGAGATATAATTGATGTTTTAAGCTTTTATGAATTCACTATTTTTTAGGGAATTTTTAAAATATCATGCCATGTATCTTTGCATCATTTTCTATTTTACAAAATAATGAAACCCTTTAAGAAAGGCAAAAGATATACAAGATAGTGTATATTTTATAGACAGAGTTTCAGAATTCATAAGTTCTTTTTTTTAAAAGACACTTTAGAGTCATGAATCACCTCCAGAATGCTTTGAAAAAACCTCCATGCAATTGCCTCTACAAGTGAGTAACTGAGACCCAGAATGTTATCCAAGAGATGCAATAATCTATCCATGATATCACTGCTGGAATAGCCAAGGCTAGTAAGCAATATTGTTGTTTCAAACACTTGACATCTGTGGTGTAATTGAGATTCATACAGAGAAGTGTAAGGAGCTATTTCTTCTTATAGGATCAAGCCAATACCTTGCTGCATGTCTTAGCAAATATACATTCATGTCTATCCAATGCCTCGTAAATATTACAAGACAAATAGAAAATATTCAAAGAAGTCTCCACACTTCTGTTTTACACATGTCTGGTGTGTATTAGAATCATGTGTTAATGTATAAATACCCAACCAAGGCCATATCCTTAAGGTCAGATACCTTAACAGAGGAGCTAGGTGATTCTGATGAACACACAACCTGAGAATTTCTACCCTATAGTTTTTGCCACACTATGGCCCAGGCTGTAGGAGGAAGGTTCCGGATCCTAAAAGGAACTTTTCTTTGTACTCACATGTGCTCATAAGAAGTAGACAATTTATTAGCACATTAGGCAGCTGTGCTTTTTAAAATGCCATTTTAATGTTGTTTATGTATTCATTTATTTAGTTATAATTCCAATTATTACAGGCAACAACAATTAAGGAGATGTGTACACAGGTATCTCTTATAGGAGAGTCGAGGTAGAGATGGGAACCAAGGCTCAACTGAAAAGGGGACCCTCCGACCACAAATGATAATTAAGTCAAATCTTGAAAAAAATGATTGTATAGTAAGAGTTTGCTATGAAAGCATGTTTAAGCCATAGAAGATTAGGTTAAAAGGCCTTAGAGTATAAAATAACTAGGATAATGATTATTTAAATATGCCACCTTAAGTATTCCTGCATGTTTTTAATATTATCAGATACATATAGAAATTAAGTCTATAATCACATTACTGATGATATCAGAAGGAGTGTAAGAGCTAGAAAAGGTCAGATCATCAAAGTCTTGTTTGGTAAAATGAAAAATTTGATTTTCCTCCAAAATCAACAGATACTACTGAAAAATTTCGATGATAGAAATGAAAAACCGAGATTTGTGTGTTTGAAAACCTCTTGTGCCCATTTGATCACATTATCATGATTAAAACGAGATGACGTTATTGAGAACTGGGGAGCAGTATGTGAGTTTGGCAAGAGGCAGTGGGGGTTGGGGTGGAGTGGGTATGAAGGATGTTAAGACACAAAGCAAGACTTGAAGTCAATAGGCATTGCTCTGTGAGTAAACAGATGCTCACAAATCAATATTTGAGCCACAGAAAAACTTCACTAACAAAAGCTTTAAAAAGTGCTCCTTGTCCACGGTACACTCAGGATTTGGACAGAAAGTCTAAATGTCTTGACTCTCCCAGAGCTCAGAGGCACTTCCCCCTCCTCTGGTCTGGGCATGAGGAGACGTTTATTGAGAGTGCTTTCATTTTGATAGACATCAAAATTATACCATCATGTTTTAAAATGACTGAATTTGGGTCAGTGAGAGGGGTTTCACAAGTCTTCCTTTAATTATATTGTAAAATAAGCTAGCATTAAGATAATTAACCCAGGGTTAACAGTATCCAGTGAGGATTGAATAAGAGTAATTGCCTATTTGATATTAGGCAGCTGTTTTATTCCAGGAGATGGAGATGTTGAGGGAAGAATTCTCTTTCCATAAGGTTCATTTTCTAGTGTCAGTTTAACTCAAAGCATTCTATGAACTATGTGTCCATATGATCTCATCCCAGGGACTGGATGAGATTCAGATTGGCTTTTAGGAATGGATCTTGGCCTTTTCTTTAGTGTCACCCAAAGAAAATGTACTGGGACTAAAATGTTTGTGAAGTATTAAAATGCAGATACACTCCAATGGATCAACGATACATATTTTCTTGATTAACTTGAAAGAATTAAAAGTGAAGAGGGAAGAAGAGAAGAAAATTACTGTTAAAATCTATAAAAATTTTCTACATACTTCCATCTAGAAATTATCATCATTAACAGATGTCTGGGTAGTGTGCAGGTGTGCTTTAAAGTACTGTCTGTACGGTTTTTACAGCCACTCTGTGTATTAACCTTATGTCATTGTGCATAAAGTAATAATGTGACCCATAAGCAACAGGCATGTGTAAGAATGCTAATCACAGCACTATTTTTATGTGTCTGCTCTATCTGCCCAGTATTTTACATTAAGTATTTTTGTATTACCATTTTCATTATTCAAAAGTTACAACAAACACCACAGCAAACAGCATAATTCTGTCAGAGCATTAAGATTTTGATATATCCCATATCTCTACCTATATATTTTAAACAAATATTTCTGTATCGTATATATAATTTAGTATTCTTTTCTTCCTTGCTATATAACATTTTCTGAAACTTTTAAGATATTTAGGCTTTCTATCACCCTGGCCATATTTTTTGAAATTTTATTTCATATTTTAGTTGTAAATAAGTATATCCATGCATAGTCTTTATTTTTAGTGTGCCCTGGTGGCATGATAGTAAGTAATAGCTCTTATTTTGTTGGTTTATGTTCTCAGTGACGAATCCCACCTTTCCTTGGTGCCAGTCACCTGGATAAATAACAGGTGTGTGTATCAGCAAATCTGATCCATTGTTTACTCCTTGCTTGGCTGGATTACAATGGTCTTGTTCCAAACACTATTTGATGCTGGTTACCTTCGTCAGGTTCTTCTGCCCCACAGGTGACCTGCAACCCCAGGTGCCATATTAATGCTGCTTCCTACTCCACTGCCTGTCAACATGTTCTTTAATTTTGAACTCATCTCCACAGTGTGCCTCATTTTCTAAGGCAATAGTTCTCAACCTTCCTAATGCTGTGACTCTTTCATACAGTTCCTCATGTTTTGATGATCTCCTACCATAAAATTATTTTGTTGCTAGTTAATACCTGTAAGTTTTGCTACTGTTATGAATTGTAATGTAAACATCTTACATGCAGGGTATGTGCTATGTAACCTCCAACAGGGTCATGACCCACGGGTTGAGAACCACTTTCTAAAGAGATGCTGCCACAATCACTGACTCTTGTCTCTAATGCCATAATCCTGATTGCTGTTACTACTGTGGTGATGGCACGATGCACAGAAACTCTGTGGAGTCTGAGTTGCAAAGAAATGCATAAATAGATTAAGTCTTTGAAAAGCAAAAGAAGGCACTTTCTCCGAAGCAAAATCTTTGTTTTCTTTCTTAAAGTTACTTCTTCAGATGTGAAGAAGTATACAACGGATGCTCTTCTCTGTTGTAGGGATTTGTGTAAAGTTGCCCCCTTGCATTTCACAGCCTTTTATGGTGGGTACACTTATATACAACAGGAATTGGAAGGTGTATTGACAAAAGCAACCTGTTTTGTTTGGAATGAGCCTTCCACACCTGTTGTCTTGCTGTTAACTCAGCATCCTGGTGTCCAGCATCTTTCTGTCTAATTACTTTTCCAGGTCAATATACTTTTAAAGAATGATCGTTTTAGGTTTAACTTTGTATTTCTTCTTTTTCTTAGTAATTCCTTATATTTTTTGAGAAGTCCTTCCTAATAGTTAACGATAGATTAGTGACAGAGGATTAGCTAGAAAGATGTCAGAGATGAAAACAATCATTTGCTTCCCATTGTTAAATGATAATTCAGATCTCTAAGCTAGACCTGTATAAATGAACTTGGGCACATTTCTTTGCCTTCCTTCTTGGGAGTTTTGGTGTGTAATCAGTCTTTTTCTATTCTTGAGATTTTTCTGGGTCGAGTGACCCTGTTTCTGTTGGAGGCCATATCATCCCTGAGGTAGGAACAGGTGCTGAGTCATTGACTCAAAGACAATAGCATTAGTCTTCATAAGTCTCTTCTCCCTACAGCCAACCTTCTGTAGCCTCTGCTGATGATTCCTCCAATTATCAGTAAGTGATCAGAGAGCAGAAGGAAATGGCTCTGTCCATGTAAGATCCTCTGCATGTTTCCTTGTGGAGTGGGATAGGACCTGCCAACGGCTCCAGTCTCTGCCCTACTTCTTTTAGTGTTCTTTGTCAAGGCACAGGTGCAGAGGAAATTCCACCATTTCTGATCATTTGATGGTTGAACTTCATTTATTTGAATTTAAACATTAAAATAAGAAAAGGGCATATTGTATAAAAAGAAAAGGAGAAAGCAACAACAAAATGAAAACGTTTGTTCCCTACATATACACAGATATTTGACACATCACTCAAACACAGAACTTTTATTATGTTCTAAACCAAATGTTTGATAACATCTTGTGCTCCTAGGAACAGTATTACATAGAAGTATATTTGGTGCTGAGAGAGCATATTTGTCATACGTCAATTTGGCAGCACGCAAGTGAGATAAACTTGTCCCTAATATTTATCCAAAGAATTATATCACTAAAACATGCTTCGTAGACACCTTTCTGAACTGTGTCGAGATAGATAGCTTCCGTATTCATTTAAGACTGTGATAAGAAAAAGAATCAAAAAGACATTAAAAAACAAAACCAAGTACAAGGAAGATTTCGCGCAACAGAATTTGAAAAGGTGTAACTGCAAAGAGTAACGTACATATGGAGAAGGGAGACCTGTAAGATGTTTAAAAGGTAAAGGCAACAGAAAGTGCACAGTGCATAGTGGCTTCTGATCTGCATAAATAAAACAGAATTGCTTCTGTGCCATGTATTTTCTTGCAGAAGAAAATGATAGTAAGCTATAATTGTTAAGCACCTCTGTACAAGGAGTGGCTGGAGAAGGAAGCTGTCACTTTCCATTAGAACTCCTCTGGATCTCATACACAGCTTACATTTATAATTTTTGAATGACTATAGAAGATACATGAACTGTGGGTTTGTTTGCAGGTCAAGGTTTTGTTATGTGCATTTAGAAAACAAAAACTAAAAATGCCTATATACTTTTTAATTCCATGTTTTTGAGATAATTGTATGTTCGTATGTGTATGTAACAGTGATAGCTCACACACTGTTTGGGGGTGTATTTGTTGGTTTCGCCTTAGCAGTGTTGTTAAGTAGGTGACAGATGAAATTGTTTTAATGTAATCATGTCTTTGGATAAAGAAGTAAGTTTTAAAAAATATTATTGCATTAAAATATCACAGGCTGGGAAAGAAAACTCTCAACATGACTGCAAGCACCTGGGAGCTTTTTAAAATTCAAAATGGTCAGTCCACACATCATAGTCATGAAATCAGAATACATTGTAAGAGCAGTGAATAAACACAGATACGTTTTTACTTTCCAAATGGTTCCTGATACGTGGTTAGCGTTGAAAACCAGTTTGGACTACCTTCTCAAGCTTCGACATACTCAGGAACCACCCAGAGTGTTGTTAAAATGCTGATTCTGATTTCATAGTTCTGAAGTGGGCCCTGAATTGGCTATTCCTGAGAAGATACCAGTTTGTGATGTTGTTGGTCATCTATGTGTACGGTTGGAGGTACAAAAAAGGCAGCACTTTGAGGTTGGATGAGACCTTAGAAACAAAGATCTCCATGTAAGAATACAGAATCTGGCAACATGAATTGGAAGATGAGAATATAAGGTGGGTGGAAATGGAGTGTGATGAAGAGTGTTGGAGAACAGACAGTGGGTACATAGGTGATTTGCAGGGTGATGTTTGCTTTTGTCCTTAAGAACACCATCACCCATTGCAGCAAGTTTGCTAAATGGTAACATTATCTTACTCAATTATTACATACATGAACAGTTACAGAAGAAAGTTTAGATGTGTTCCTTAGAAAACATAACTGCCTGAATCATTTTACAACTCTGAACTGACCTATGTTAGCCAGTACCTCTATGATGCAATGACTCTTTATACCTGGGATTTAGGTTAATGGCAATGACATCACTCTACCAAATGACAGCAAACATTTGTTGAGTGCCCAACAGATGCTGGACCTTCCACTTGTATTATCTCTCTAATTTACAGCAACTCTATGAGCTAAGTAAGTGGCAAATTCTTGTTTTAGAGTGGGGACACCAAAGATTCCTAGTATTTGATTTGTTTCCCAAAGGTCGTGTAGACACCAAACAGTAGAGCTTGCATCTGTTCTCTGATGTCGTCACTCTGAGTTCAGAGTTCCTTCCATTTCAACTCAGAAAACTCAGAACTAGTGAATAGGCTCAGATTTGCTAAGAAATGAATGTTTGATTACATCAAAAGTTGGAGATTTGTATGTAGGTTGTAAACATGGTTATGAAAAAGAGTACTACATTTAAAAATATGATCTGAGGTGCAAAATCTAATCTTGAAAACTGCAAATGTTTTGCTAATGGACAATTCCAGTAAAATATTTATTAACAAGAAATCTGAGCAGTTTGAGACTCCAATTTGTTATCTAGACATCTCTTTGGCCTCAGAGCTTCTAATAGCAAAAGCAATCTTCCATTTCCTACCCACTCACTAACTCTCACCTGCGTGAGAGATTAAAGTTTGTGTGCAAAGTTGTCAGTGTTTCTCTGAGAGACTCTTAGACACTTGTACCACAGGAATAGCGAGAACATACAGAGAACCATGTATGAACATGTCAAGAGAAGGTGAGCTAAGAAATGGACCATGTCATGTTAGTATCAGTATTGAATGGGAGGATACAGAAACAGAACTCACCATGCATGGGAATAGAATGAAACAGATACACTTGCATGCAAAGAGAGATGCACGTTTGCTGTCTGCCACCCATTTCTGTATCATAGCTTGGCTGACTAGGCCTTGAACTTGTTATAGAAGTCGATAAACAGTTGTGGGAAGTTTCTTTCTGAAACTCCCCCAAATTCCTTAGTGCCTTAGAGGCTCTAGTTGCAGGGAGGTTGAGGGATGATATTACTAATAAAAGTTTACTCACATTCATTTTGAAACCCAGAGAGCCTTATCAGAAACTGATACTGGCCATTCAAACGAAAGTTCGCTATAAGCAACTAAATTGGGTTTCCCACAGAAGGCTCAAGAGTTCAAGGCTTGGTGTTCCCTATTAGTGTCCCTATTGAGGCATGGTAAGATCATGAGGGTTTGGCCCTGATCAATGATCAATCTGTTAATGGATTCATCCCTTGATGATGGGATGTTTCTAAAACATGGTGAACCTAGGAGGTAGACCTACATGGAGGAAGTAATTCCCTAGGAGCATCCCCTGCAAGGGAACCCTTTGTCAGTGGATATTATCAGTTTCTCAGCTTCCTTTCTGTTGTGGATAGCCCAGCCTCATATTTTGATACTAATTCTCCTTTCCTGTGAAGGGCTGTAAAAGAGGTGTGAGTCATTTACACAGGTGATTTCTAGTGAACCTTCTGCCCATCTTAATTTGTAAACTAAAGGCTGGAGCCAATGATTGGGTAGTGGAAGGGGAGGTGGAGATATAAAGGTTGGTGGAAGAGAGCAGGGGGGTGGACCACTGGAGGAAGACAATGGAAAAAGATGGAGACAACGACTGGGGAGAGAAGAGAGAGAGGATGACAGAGGACAACAGAGGAGGATGACTGGGAAGCAGGAGGTAGAAGGACAGACGCAGGGTCTGGAAAACCCTCACGTTATAAGGGTCTCGTAGCTGGGGAACAGAGTAGTGTAGGGGTATCTGCCCAATCTAGGCTTACAGAATATATTCATAATTACTGAGTTGTGTTTTCATTGACCGGTCCTATTCGGGTTGGAGATTTAAATATCTCCCACTACACCTTTCTGTCATGATTTAAACAGCCTTTACCATACTATATGCTTCACCTCATCACAGACTTGAATCAGTGAAACCAGCCCACCATGGACTAAAGGCCCGAAACCATGAGCTGAAATAAATCTTTTCTTCTCCAAACTTTTTCTCGGGTAGCTCTCACAGGAATAAAGAGTGCACAGAAACTGCACAGTTTAATTTCAGTTTTCTAAAATCTCACTTTAGTATAAAGTAGATTGTGTTATTTTTAGCTTCCCACCTTTAAAAAAATCATATATTTCTCAGCAGCTCACCATATACACCTCAAGTTAATACTCATTTTTCCAGCTGTAAAGGGACAAAATAATTTTTTTTTAAAAGTTAATTGCTTAAAACCTGTGCTTTTAGTTTATAGTTGCGTTTGAAAGTACAATACTGCACAGTCCCTTCTCCCCCAATTCTTCTGGGATCCGAATCCTAAGGTGACTGAAGTGGCTGGTTTAAGGCTGGCCTGTTTCACTCTTTATCCCACATGACTGAAAATGATGTAATAACACATTTCTGGTTCCGGAATGATAAGAACACTGTGGGTCAGTCACCTATCAAGGTCATAAAAGGGGTGTCAGGTACTGATGGAAATGTAGTCTCTCTCTCTCTCTCTCTCTCTCTCTCTCTCTCTCTCTCTCTCCCTCTCCCTCTCCCCCTCTCTCCCCCTCTCCACAGCTGTCATGCTGAAAGCCAGTCATAACATACTTGCCTACATAATGTTAGTAGTGGTTATCAGTTTTTTTTAGCAATTACTTGGGGCTCTCTTCACCTTTCTCTGCTCTCTTCCACCCCTCCTTTGGTGCTTCTTTGTCTCTGTTTCTCCTGGACTTTGGATTGGAGTGAGTGGTTTTATAAAGACCTGATACCTTTTGTGATTAGTTTCTTGCTTTGATAAAGGACAGCCATTGTATGTCATAGGGGACAATGAGATAGAGATTGTCACTTGTGTTCACAGCATTAATCCAACACCTTGAACAGACAAACAGAAGCATGGCTGGACTCTAAGGAGAATTTAGGCCACAGGACCAGAAACAGCCAGTTCTGTAGGAGCTCTGGAAATTAAGTCCATGTGACAGAAATAGGAGGTTCTTCTTATATTTTTTTTTCTGAAGTCGAAGGATGTCTTACAGCACAGGTCTGTAGCCAGGCTCTTTGATTCCCATGCAGGAGGCAGGGAACAGTGCAAGCAGGATGCATAACTCCCGATACATCTTTGATATAGGTTCTCTTTTCAAGGTCAGGTGAGAGAACTCAAGTATGTTAGCTAGGAACACACAGAGAGTGTCTCTGAGGGCCAGCTGTCAGTATCTGTGAAAGCTGAAAGAGTTGCTACAGGGACTATGGTGTGAGCAGCAGCTGGATTTTGACATTCCATTCTTACAAAAAGAGACTCCTCTCTGATGTTACCCTTCAGAACTCAGAACCTGGCACTAGGTTTTGGCCAAAAGGGGGCCAGTCAATAAATTGGAATTTCAATTGGTTGTGCTGAAGATATTCACAAAGCAATGGATGCTGATGTGCAAAGAACTATTGTGCTGTAATGTCAGGACCAACGTTCTTATTATTTCTATCTAGAAATGTATAATGAAAATATTGAGGAATAAGAGTTAGGCAGATCCCTGGCAGGCAGATAGAAAGATGGGCCGTGAACAGAGAGTATAGATGGCAACCTCCTGACTGGAGACAAAGGCATAAAGGCCCATCCTTTTTCCTACCATTAAGGCTCCCCTTCCTGTGGATCACAGTGACAAAATCAAGGCTGGATCAGGACTGGTTTGCCACAAAGTTTGGGGCCCACAGCCTCCCTATCTTTGTTCAAACTGAACATAAATTAGTACAGGAAGACCCCTCAAAGATTCTTAAAACACAGCCCTCAAAGATGGTCAGATTTGAGGTTCCCAGCTACTCTCCCTGCCCTTCAGAGGGTCTTTCTATGTGTGTGTGCCTTGCTTTATGTGTGGAGTATGTGTGTATGTAAGTCTTGCTATGTAAGTGCATGTGTGCGCCTTCCTGTGTGTGTGTATTTGTGATGTGATGTGGTGTGTGAGTTTTTCTACTAATAAAAGCCTGTATTCACTGCTTGATTTTGTCTGCTGTATCTGAGAATTTTCTCTGCTGCTACCTGTTGCACTTGAATTTTTTCCTGCCATTTAAATCTTTAACTGTCAGGGAAAATTAACCTGATCAAAACCCTTAAATGCTAGTAGTATGATCTTAAGAAACCAGAGTGGCTAAAGGAGACATACTCTGTCTCATCTGTAAGACTTGATTTCAGCCAAGCCTCATGTGTTTTTTCTATCACCATATAATAGCTTATTTCTGAGGATGTAAAAGTCTGTGTAAGAAGAAGTTTGCCTTCAGATGATGAAAGTGTAACACGTGTTCCCCTTTTATTTAACATTCTTGGTTTTAGCATGCCAAGACGCTTTGGTCAAATGCCAAGAGTAAAATTCAGTATGTAGTGCTTGCGATGAAAACCTATGAAAATGATAGAAAAAGTAGTTTTCAGGTCTCTCCTTTTGATCTCAGTGATGCAAAGGCACAGTGGACCTCCTTAGCACTTGCTGGTCACAGCCATTTTCACCACTTACATATAAATGCTTACTCTCTCCATTTCCGTTATGTGATTACGGAACCATTCCCCTGAGTAGCATGATTTGCCATCCTTCTGTTCTTATTACTTATTGTCACTTTCACAAACATTTATATTTCATTTTTTAATGTGTATGAGGGTTTTGCAGGCTAGAAGTGAGTGCCTGATCCCCTGCACATGGAGTTAGAGATGGCTGTCATGTGGGTTCTGGGAATTGGAGCGGAGTCCTCTGGCCAAGCAGCCAGTGCTCCTAACCACTGAGCCATCTCTTCATCTCCCTCAACATATGTGTTTTTGAAGGACACCATACAACCAAAAGGGCAAAGATGCTGCGTATCAGTTAGCCAAGAACAGCTTCCAGGAAATTAAGTTCTCACTAAGGACAAACACAGCCTGTGTCCTTTTTCCAGATTAAATGAAATGATTGGAGCTAAAAACAGTCACCACATGATTCTAAAATACAGGCTAGGTGAGCCAAGGAAATGTCAGTTTCCACACAGTAAAGCTCAAAATTAATTGGTGGCCATCTACCTCAAGATTTCTTGTTTTGCAAAATTAATAAACCTTAATTAATTTAGGCCCTTCTAATCTTTAGGTTTTAATTCTCACAATGTTAAGAAGTGACTCCAGGGATTCATGCATTTCAGCAAGTGCTATACCACGGTCTACACCCATAGTTCTCACTTAAGTCTCGTGAGTGAGGTGTTTTATTATTTGTTGCTAGTTTGACTCTCACTTAATATAGTTTGTATACCAGAGAATTTGTAAACATCAACTATGCAGACATCATGTCTCCTTCGGTTAATTTCCCCACAGAAAACAGAATTCATCTCCCAATATTTCAAGTAAGATGAATTTAGTGAGGGAGAAACTCAGACAAAAGAAGGAGAGGAAAACAACAATCACACTGAAAATCAAATGGGCAGGCAGATAGGAGTTATGAGCTGCAGGCCCTGCCTCTCTCCAGAAAGTCATAGCCAGACAGAGGAGGAAAGAAAACAGAAAAGAAGGAAGAAGAAAAGCTGTAGCAGCTCTCTTCCTCTCCCAGAAGGCCTGCCAGAGCCTCCAGGATCCAAGCATAGCTGGAAGCTTTGGGTAGGAAATGAGGAACATGAAATCCATGGCCTTCAGTCTCTCAGGGAAAGAGCAAGGCAGAGAAAGCAGAGGTGGAGCTTGGAAAGGGAGAGGGAAAACACAAAACCACAAGTACAGGATCCTGGAAAGCCGAGCTTCGTTTTGACTTTTCTTCTCAGTTACTGCTGATATAACAAAGGCAGGCTCACACTCTTATGATGTCATAGACCTTTAACATTCAGTGTGGAAATTTACGACTTAAATTTAACCATGCATTGAAAATCAGATGTACCTAAAGGGCCTCTGCGTGAAGTGTGTGTGTGTGTGTGTGGGGGGGGGACAAATTAAGAAGCTGCAGCTTGTAAACAGCTGTCACTGGAATAGTTTAAAAGGCAACTCATATCTGTACCTTAGATATCTCTGGATTTTAACTCAGCAGTGGTGAAAGCTACTGCTTAAACACAGCCAGAAGGTTGTGGAGGAAGGCTGTGTCTTTACTGGTAAAAATGAATGGACCCGAGCCACCAAGTACAGGGCTCTGAAAACAAGAAAAAATACTGCTCAAAAAATATATTTTGCAGGCTATAAATTAATAATAAAAATCCTTATAGTGGAAGAAAGGCTATATGTGGATGGTAACACTTTTTAAAGCACTTCTGATTTGTGATACATTTTACTTTCTTCTTTCCTTCCTTCCTCCCAGCCAATGAGTCTGGAGTTGTGTATCTGAGAGCTTAAAGCCTGCCCATAGAACAAACTTCCTTCAAGGTCACACCCACTCCAAAAGGACCACTCTCCTTATAGCCTATGGGGGTCATATATACTCAAACCATCACGTTCCACTCCCCTTTTGGAAGAATTGTGGAAGTACTTTTAAACTTTGGGCTAGAGAAGCCATTGAGTGGTGAGAGCTCAGTGAGATGACCTGAAAGACCCTGGACGATAAAACTGTTGAGAACAGTGCCAAAGATGGAGGCCGGGATTGTAACATTTCAGAGGGAAGTTTAAAAATTCCATCAGGGCTGTTTGCTTTTTTGAATTATGATTCTGTAGTTCTGGTTTGCTGGGGCCAAAGAATCAGCTGTGATTAACAAGTTACCAGAACTACTAGTGAAACCTTTACTTTCCTGGGATGCTTGATACTGGTCTTCTGGAGGTGAGAATTTAGTGGTGATTTTTTTTAAAATAACTTTTTATTGATTCTTTGTTAATTTCTCACCATGCACACTAATTCCACTCATTTCCACATCCCTGAATATCTGCTCTTTGCCCTTGCGACTCCCCACTGAAAAGAAAACTAAAACTAAATGTAAAGGAAGAAAAGAAAAGGAAACAAGTTGAAACAAACAAGCCGGTTAAGTCGTCTTGTCACGGAAGCTAGAGAGTATCGCTGTGTGTCCCACCGTATACCGTTTTTTGTCCAAACATCTTTATTTGCAAATGTTCATTGTAATGAGTCATTGGTCTGGTTGGAGGCTTCTGCCTTTTAGTACACTATCAATACTGAGTCCTTGCCTGGACTCCTCTCCAATACCCTGTTGTTGTTGCTCTCTGTTGTGAGGATTGCAGTTTTGGATCTGCAGGACCAGCCCCTTCATGTCTAGCAGTTCAAGGATGGGACAGATGCTCGAGTGGGCCAACTCAAAGCCTTGGGTCTGGACCTGGTTGGGTCAGCCTACCACCTCTCCTGCACCCACACCACTAGAGTGAGCTATCCTACAATGCCCTGTTTAACCTACCCAGTACAGCATCCAGTGAGGGTCAGGGACAGCTCTCCTGCTCTCATACTTTCTAGGCCACTTCTGCCATGCTGCCCAAACTAGGGTTGGAACCAAATCTCTGGCCTTAGGCAGGCAGTGCAGAGGGCGGGGATTGGGGGAGAGTATCTCTCCTTCAACCCCGTGATTCTTCTGCAGGGCCAGGAAGGTGAGGGACTGGCTTTCCTACTCTTACACTCTTGGGGCCAGTTATCACATGATGCCCATGAAGGGTGGGGCCAGTTCTGCATAGTCCTCAAATATCAACATGGTCCCACACAGTAGCCCAGATCAGGGACATCTGCATGACCTTTGGTGGTAATAGATCCCCACTGATGCACGGCCACAGACCTTCAGACATGGCCCTCAGCAGCAGTAGGCATCAGGATTTCACTGTGGCCTTAGGTGTCATTCCTACCTACTCACATCAGGCTGTTATTCAATAACCTTAAATCTCCAGTTACTTCTGTCTTCATTTGGCTCACAATATTCTGCTTCTCTTTCTCTTTCATCTCTCCCCCACGTATTTGCTCATCTTAGTGGCATATAGGGCCTTGGGTGTCTGGGGTCATCTCATGAATGCTATGCCCCACCCATGCCCTCTGGCCCTGGGCTAGGGTTGTCTCCAGCTTGCTCTACCTGCCTCTGTCTGTGCCCCATCCTTAGTTGTAATTTTAAAAAGAGGATCAACATCACTGAAGTGAAATCTTCTGGGAGGTGTTTTCTGAGAGCACAGAGAATTTGTGTTCCAGAAGCAGCCATCGTTGTACCTTGTGTTGCCAACTGGACTTGGTAATGTTTAAGCGTCACCAGGCAGTACTGGTTTTGAAAGAATGAAGGGATCATGAAGAGAAGTTGAGGCTTGGAACCATATAGACAACCTATGAGAGGCTATTGGTGAAAATGCAGCCCAGTTGCAGCACAAGACCCCAGCAGTTTTGGAGATGCCAGGACCATGGGGTGGCTACCAAGAATATCAGTAGCAGTGGAATGGAGCCAGCCAGAGCCTAGAAGGCAAACTGTGTGCTGGGGAGCATAGGAAGTGACCCAAGCCTCTTGGAGGAGCCCGAGGATCCTGAGTAGATTCCAGACATTGAACATGATGCTGTTTACACAGTTGGAGTTTGGCTTTGCTTTGGTTTGATTATGACTGTGCACTGGTTCTTCCCTCTTGAAGTAAAAGAGTATTCAATTTAACTTTGATTTTTACAGGAACCCACAGCTGAAAGACTTTTAACTTTTAAAAGAGATTCTGGATTTTTAGAGAGATTGGATATTTAAACAAAAAAAATTAATGTATATGATGATTATTTTATTTCCCCTTCTGAGTAATATTCAAACAAGATTCCTTGGGCCCTCTTTGTTATTTAGCTTTGTTGGATCTGTAGACTATAGCATAGGTAACCTATTTTTTATGGCTAATACCCACTTATAAGTGAGTACATGCAAGGCATGTCCTTTGGGTCTGGGTTACCTTACTCAAGATGCTATTTTCTACTTTTATCCATTTGTCTGTGATTTTCATGATATCCTTGCTTTTAATAGTTAAGTAGTATTTCATTGTGTAAATGAACCACATTTTCTTTATCCATCCTTCGATTGAGGGAAATCTCGATTATATCCTGTTTCTGAGTATTACAAATAAAGTTGCCATGAACATAGTAGAACAAGTATCTTTGTGTTATGGGGGAACATCTTTTGGGTATATGCCCAAGAGTGGTATAGCTGGGTCTTGAGGCAGAACTATTCCTACTTGTCCGAGAAACTGCTAGAGTTCAAGACTGATTGACTGTACAAGTTTTCACTCACACCAGCAATGGAGGAGTGTTCTCCTTGCTCCGCATCCTCGCCAGCATGTACTGACTCTTGAGTTTTTGATCTTAGTTATTCTGATGGGAATGAGGTAGAATCTCAGAGTCATTTGGATTTACATTTCCCTGATGAATAAGGTATTTGAACATTTCTTTAAGTTTTTTGTCCGTTAGAGATTTCTTTATTGAGATTTCTCTAGTTAGCTCTGTACCCCATTTTTTTCAATAAGATTATTTGGTTTGTTGGTCTATAACTTCTTAAGGTCTTTTTTTGTTTTGGATATTAACTCTCTGTAAGATGTAGGGTTGATGAAAATCCTTTCCCAATCTGTAGGATTTTGTTTTGTCTTATTGACAGTGTCCTTTGCCTTACAGAAGACTTTTAGTTTCATGAGGTCCAATTTATTAATTGTTGATCTTAGTGCCAGAACTATGAGTGTTCTATTCAGGAAGTTGTTTCTTGTAGCAGTTCATCCAAGAATATTCTTCATTTTTTCTTCTATTAGATTTAGTATATACAATTTTAATTTGAGGTCTTTGATCCACTTGGACTTGAGTTGTTTGCAGGGTGATAAACATGTATCTATTTGCATTATTCTACATGCAGACATACAGTGAGACCAGAACCATTTGTTGAAGGTGCTTTCTCTTTTCCATTGTATAGTTTTTGCCTTCTTTGTCAAATATCAAGTGTCCATAGGTGTGTGGGTTTATTTCTAGGTCTTTCATTCAATTCCATTAACCAACCTGTCTGTTTCTATACAAATGCCATGCAGTTTTTATTACTATTGCTCTGTAGTACAGCTTGAAATCAGGGATGGTGATACCTCTAGAAGTTCTTTAAGAGTACAGGATTGTTTTAGCTGCACTGTATATATATATATATATATATATATATATATATATATATATATATGTATATGTATATATGTGTATATATATATATGTGTGTATATATATATATATGAAGCTGAAAACTGTTCTTTCAAGGTCTGTAAAGAATTATGTTGGAATTTTGATGATGATTGCATTAATCTGTAGATTGCTTTTGGTAAGATGACCAATTTTACCATATTAATCCTACCAATCCATGAGCATGAGGGATCTTTCCATCTTTAGATATTATCTTCAGTTTCTTTCTTCAGAGATTTGAAGTTCTTGTTATACAGGTCTTGGTATGAGGTACACCAAGATGCTTTATATTATTTGTGGCTATTGTGCATGATGTTGTTTTCTTGATTTCTTTATAATTTGTATAAAGGAGGATTACGGATTTTTTTTTTTTTGAGTCTCTATTGAGACTCAAAGTCAGCTGTAATTCTGATAGGGGTGCCTTTATGTATTACTTGGCCTTTTTCCCTTGTAGCTTTTAATATTCTTTCTGTGTTCTGCATAGTTTGTGTTTTGAATATTATGTGGTGGGAGGATTTTTTCTGACCCAATCTAGTATTCTGTAAACTTCTTGCATGTTTATAGGCATCTCGTTAGGTTCGGGAAATTTTTCTTTATGATTTTGTTGAAGATATTTTTGAGGCCTTGGAGTTGTGAATCTTGCCCTTGTTCCATTCCTATTATTCTAAGGTTTGGTCTTTTCATAGAGTTCCAGATGTTCTGGATGGTTTGTGTTAGAAATGTTTTAGATTTGTCATTTTCTTTGGCAGATGCATTAATTTCTTCTAGTGTATCTTCTATGTCTGAGATTCTGTCTTTCATCTCTTGGATTTTGTTGGTAACGCACGAATCTATATTTCCTGTTCTCTTTTCTAGGTTTTTCATTTTCGGGATCACCTCAGTTTGTGTTTTCTTTCTTGCTTTTATTTCTATTTTCAGATCTTGAATAGTTTTATTCATTTTCTTTACCTGTTTGGTTTCTTTCCTTTTGTTTGTTTATATTTATTCATTTTCTCTTTAAAGTTCTCTACCTGTTTGAGTGTATTTTTCTGAATTTCTTTAAGGGATTTATTTGTCTCCTCTTTAAAGTTCTGTATCATCATCATAAGATTATATTTAAGGCTCTTTTCTTGTGCTTTAGGTGAGTTGGGATATACAGGGATTGCTATAGTAGGATAGCTAGGTTCTGGTGTTGTCATAGTGCCCTGGCTTTTGTTGATTGTGTTCTTATGTGGCCTTTAGCCATCTGGTTGTCACTGATGTTGGCAGGCTTGGCAGTTTATGATGGCAGCAGGCCTCCAGGCATGTAAATAGAGCTGGTGGTCTTTGATGGCTGCAAGCCTCTGAGATTGCAGGAAGAGGAGAAACAGGGAATACCTCAGTGCTGTTTGCATACTGGGGAACCCAGCAGGCAGGAGACAAACCAGACTTTCTGTGTTGCCAGCTACTCCTAGGCTTAGGCCTGCCCTGGGGTGTGGTTGATATACTCAGTGACATGTCATTGGGAGAAAACTGACTTTCCCTTTGCCACCATGTATTAATTGCAAATAGCTTCTTAGTCCCTGTCGTTATCCTGGGACTCCATTGGAATAGAACTTGGGCAGGTCTTGTACATCCTATCAGTCTCTGTGAGTCATTCTCTTTGTTTTTTTATTCCACTGCTTCCTATGTTCATTTTAAGACAGACAAACTAATGTGTTTGTAGTCACAATGAGACATTCTCATTAGATACTCTGTTAACAGCTGTCTGGAAGGATTTCCTATAGGAAGGTGCCTCTGAAATGACTCAAGGAAGAAGAATAAAGACTATTTCTAGACTAGAGTGAATATGGTTGTAAGAGAGGAGAATATTATTAGAGAGAAGTTATCAGAATAAAGATGCTTAAAGACATGGAAATGTTTTGAATGGTCCAGAGCTCATATCTTCTGGCAAAAGGTAGATAATGCATCATTTACAGGGGAGATGAGGTTGGAAGACAGACAGAGGCTAGATGATGCTCAGCTCTGTATGATGTGCAAAGAGATTTGGACTTGATCCATGCTATAGTACAGAAGGAAGAGACTTAATTGAAGGAAACATGTGGAAAAGTTGGATTCAGGCAGTTGTATAAAGCCACACTGGGACAAAAAGAAATGGACAATGAGCAAAGCAGTTAAAAGACAGGTAAAGTGTTCAAATAATGGATGGTAATGTCCTGAAAGTTTTAGCTGTGGATGGAGGTAAAATCAAGATACTAAAGATTTTAGAAGGTGCAATACCTGAGATTTAGTGATCCATTACATTTGTCATGTGATTAAAGAATAGAAGTGTAGGCTGACTCAGAGAAATGTCCACAATATGATAAAAAGGAATTCTTCCAGGTAAGGTAAGGGGCAACAGTTTCAATTATTGTGGCCATTTGTTTCCACCATATGTATCCCCAGGTGAGTAATAGTTTCCCTTATTGAGCAAGAATGTACCAGACTGAAGATTAGTAAGCACATTATTGATTTTTAAAGGACTACAGTTAATTTTGTGCCTAACCATTCATGGAAGTTAATGCAACCCCCCCCCCCAAAAAAAAAAAAAACCACAACGCAGATTGCAACTAGCAGTTACAATAAAGACAAGTGGAACTAGTTGAAGGGAATCTGCCTCATCTGCCTCCATGATGAACTTCAAGTTCATTTCTATTTCCAGAGATTCACAACTTTTACAGTAATAGATTTTAATCCTATATGCAGCCAGAACTCTGGAATTTAATTTGGCAATTTCATTAATTCTAGAAGGAAAAAGTTCATCGTCTGCAGCTAACAGTTGCTGCATATACTTTGAAGCAGACCATTGAGAGACAGTGTCTGCAACTTTGTATGAGTTCAAAAAATATCTTAATGTCATACTAGGAGAACCTCCAACTATCCCAGACTAGTGACTTGTAATTACAGTTTAGAGTACTCGGTTTCTGTACCTACGCTTGTCTTCTCCCATGGACATCCATTCTTTTTCTTAGGAGACTCGTCACTATTGCATTATTTATCCAAGTAAACAAACATCTAGAACCAGTGAGTGTGTCATTTGGTGCAGCAATATGGGGAAAGTGTTAGCCTATCCTTAAATTTAGGAGTTACAAAATAGGATGAGATACTCTCTTTCAAATATCATTTTGAATTTACCTATTAAATATGGTTTCATGAATTAATATTTTAATTTATACATGTAACAGTTGAGGTGGTAACTGAGAGCAGGAATTATTTAAAAAATATATGGTATATGGTAGGTAAAGAGACCAGTGCTGGACAGGTATATGTAGAGTTTCTCTTACACTAGTTCACTATTTAAAGTTAAAATTTCCATGAAAGCATTGGTCAATATTTGATATCACCATATAATAAAATGCTAACATCTTGTTTTTAAAGCATCTATTTGTGAGATCATTATAGATTTTGAAAAGATTAAAAAGGATTCCGTGAAAAAAAAACTATTCAAAAGTTTATTCTACCTAAATTTGGAAAAAAATATTTATTTTTTTTAGTTAACATATGATTTAATATTTTTTATTCCAATACTAATATTTTCATGCAATATTTTTCCAATTCTATTAGGAGAAACAATTAAAAATACTCTAAATGTAAATCCTATAGTTTTTACATATTCAAGGACCTTACAGATGACAGAGTTTGGACCTGAATTACAGTATTCAGGATGAAAGTTTTAACTATTAATGTAAATGGTTACAGATTATGTTTCTCAGATTTTATCAGATTGTTCTATTTGACTAAAATACTGAGTCTTCCATCAAACCCGAATGATCAACATTCATGTATATGTATATTTTTTTCCATGCTATCTCATTAAATCCCTTGTCCTACAAGAAATCTTTGTGGGGATTCAATTTCTCTATAAAACATAAATACACCTCACTCTAAAGGGCATCCAGAGTAAAACTTTGAGTCTACAAAAATGCTGTGAGATGCTAAAAGAAAAAGAAAATCATTATGAATATAGCATTAATGGAAAAGAATACAATAAAATGAGAAGAGCGTGGGAAGGTATTGGCATAACTGAGATACAGTTAATTAAGAAGAAAGATTATGTAACAAGTTACAACAGGCTCCAGATTACAGAATACATAAAAACAAAATGTTATACAACTAATTTTAGTTAAAATTTTCTATCATATAGTAATTAATAAACAATCATTTTGGCTTATATTAATGGTTGTAAACACTCATGAATTTATCCCAAATTATAGACTATAGTTACTGTTATTGGTTCCTCCAGATGACTTTATGATAAAATGATAAGCTCTTATTGCTGAAGACATTCTGGAGTAATAGGATATGGAAAAGTCAAGTTAGTGGCATCCTGGAAAGTTGATCTCTACTGGTTAATTTTTAAGGTGTTGTTGGAATGTTCTACTTGTGATACTGGGACAGAAAAGTATTCAATAATCTTACCTAGCTGCAAACTCTGTCAGCCACAATAATGATTAGTCTGACAGTATATGCTCAATAGTGCAATAGTGACACAAAATAACATGGGCATAGCCAACCATTTTAAGATTAAATTTAAAGTCTGCTACACAGAGAGAAACTATGCCTGCCATTATTAACTGGGCCCAAAACAAAACAAAACAAAACAACAAACAAATGAAAACAAAACAAAAAAGGAAACAAAAAACCTGACTAAATAGGTTCAGTATCTTAAGAGAGAACATAATACGATTATTCTGCAAATAGTATTAAGCTGTCCCAGAAGTTCTTATATCCATAGATTAGTGCTCTTGTTGAAGGCCAGCTTTGATAGGTCAGGACAAACTGAAACAGGATGTTGAGTTGGTGATTGATCACTCAACAAACTTTTATTTGAGGGAACAAAACTTGATTCTCTCGGGTTGATAAAGTACTCCCGTTGCTAGAGAGAAACTCTTAGGGGTTGACAAATGACATTTTGGGGGCTGGTGAGAAATTTAGGGGGGCTGGCAAAAAAGGGGAAAAATCACACACACACACACACACACACACACACACACGGTGGATGAAGCAAACTTTAATAAGTTCCAACAACTTTATTTTTTTCCCCATGCCTTATATAGTTCAACAAAATCTTTCAAGCACTATAGAAATAACAACGTGATTACATTCTATTTTTGTTTTAGTAAATGATTTAAAAAACAGTATGTTCCCCAATACCTTTATATGAAAAACATTATATGCATTAAAGGCGAAGGAAAAACAAATAATTTCCAAAAACCCACATCTATTTGTAACTAAGCAACTTGTTATAGATTAACAAAGGTAAGCAAGCAAGGTAATCTTCTTAGCCAGTGTCTCTTTACTGGCAGGCTTCAATCTGTGCTTACAAAGAAAAGATCACTTATTTAATAATTTATCTTAAAAAGTAAACATAAAAATCTTTTAAAAATCACAAATCTAAATTTCTATATAAAATCAACCAACCATTTTTACTTTAAATACTTAGAGTGCACATAACAATTTTTTATCAAATTGTACCAGGAAGCTGAGAGCAAAAATGGATACTGGAAATTGATCATCACCTTGATCACCAACCAATCACTCTCAGCTTTAGCAAGAGAGTCAAGTCAGTCAATGCTAGTCAGGCTGCCACTGTTCTCATTCCCTGACCTTAAAAAACCTTCTAGCTCAACTACCAAGAGTGTGCCTTTCTGAAGTTCAAATTATTCGCTAAGATTTTCTACATCAGAGAGAGCTATTGACAAAAACATCTCAATCTTACTTTACTGGTAAACCACATTTCCAAATTCTTTCTAAGGGTGGTGGTCGTTGCTAACAATCTATCTAAGTTCTTTCCAAGAGTAGTGATTGAATCATTAATCTGCTCCAGCATCAGTACATGAAGATTAAACATTATTATTGTGAGTGCCAATGATACTTCCCAGTGAGGGGCTGGAAGCACCCTTAGAGTTTTCACACATAGATTAGGAAGGATGGGAAGACCAAGAGACAACAAGTCAAGCAATGCTCCATAACAGTACGACATCCTGAGGAGGTTTGAGTGTTTTTGTTTGTTTGTTTGTTTCTTTGTTTTTAGCTTATAAAATTAAGAGAGAAAAGTGGTGAAAATAGGGGAAGGATTGTAGGGAAGGGAATAGGGTGTGAATTGGATCAAAATACATATGCATGTAGAAAAGTATCAATAAAAAAGTAGTCAGGAAGAAATGGCTGAGAATTATTTTTACACATATTATTTTACCCTTAATTATTTTTGTTTTGGTTTGTAACTTTCATGAATAGAAAGTAAAAAAGAGAGTATCTCAGTATTACTAGAAAATTATTTTCTAAAGATATTTATTTATTTATTTATTTGTGTCTTTGTGTACTGAAATGTGTCCATATGTTTACACTTGAATGTTTGCATACCTACAAAAGCAAGAAGAGAGTATCACACCTCCTGGACTGTAGTTGCAGATGATTATGGGCTGCCTGACATGAGAACTGAATTTGAGTCATCTGGAAGAGCAGGGAGTGCTTTAAACCAGTGGGACATCTTTCCAGCGCCCTGCTTGAAATATGTTTTAAAGGGCAACTCCAAAGAACAACTCAGTCACTTTATCACTAAAGCGTATGCTCAGTAGATGTTCACTCATCTCTGAACCTTTACAAATTCCTTATATTTGATACTTGTTGGGGAACTCTGTAGGCTTAGACTTTTCTAAACCCACTTTATTTAGAGCTCTTGAATGCTTCAACTTCCCTTCTAACCTACCATCTAGAGGTTGAGGAGAAAGGGGGTTAATAGGAAAAGGGTTTGTGGACCTGTTTAGATGTACTTCTTTGGCGAGATTCCACTCGTCATTGTCAGGACTGCTAAGCAACCCAGTCCAATAGCAAAAGCCAAACAAGAATCAGGAGCAGTGGCTCAATCCAGCAACCAACAAGGCTCTGCCAAATCAATTAACAGACATGACAAGAATTAGCTGGGGTACCATGAGAAGTTCTTTGGCTCATTTCTCTCTACAAAGTGAAGACCAGTTAAGACCAGCAAAGACCAGTGAAGCCAGCAAAGAAGTGAGACCAGTAAAGTGTTGCACAGTCAGCGAAGATCGGTGAAGACCAGCGAAAATCACTATTTGTGGAGTTCCATTTACCCTCTTTCCAAACATCAGAAGCCTTCTCAAGCGTCCACTCCAGCAAAACATTCTCTCATGTGTCTGCTTCAGCAGAGCATCAGCTTCCAGTAAAACATCACACGGCACAACTGAGATTCCAAAGAAACCAGAAAATTTCCACTTCAGCACTTTCAACCTTTGGGATGAAAAAAGATATCTTATAAAATTCAGAGATGGAACAATTGTCTTCTTTGAATGTACTCTGATGATCATTGGTGACCAATTTTCTGTTCCTAAATATGTTAGCATCTTAATATATTATTGCTACAATTATCAATAAGTGATAACATGTTGAACATCTATTAGATATGAGATATTCAGGCATAACCTTTATACACTAGTTACTAGAACTTCATTATGAGCTAGTAGTATAGTTCATTGATTTAGATATACATCTTCCTTCATAACTTAACTCATTAGCATTTGATAGGTCACAAAATAGATAGCACCATGTAATTTTAATAAAAACATGTTTCTTTTCTGTTTGGTTTCAGACCCTGGGTAAAGGGACTGAGATACATATTTTACATAACAAAACAGACCTGGCCTCCAGGTTCTTCCAGCATCCCTCAGTCCCTACCTGGCATATTCTGCCCCCAACCTTGAAATTTCCAGCCCACAAGCTAGACTGCCCTTTCCCCAGAGGCTCCTCCCAATCTCCCTCCCCCCACCCCCCCTCTCCTCTTTTCTTCTCCTCTTCCCTCTGTACAAGAGCCTTCTCTCTCTTTATTTGCTCCCACTCCCTCTCCCCATGGCAACTTCCCTGGCCTCCTTCCTTGGTGCCAGGGAACTCGCCTGATTTCCCACTCTCCTGTTCAAGAGCTGCTTCCTAAAAATCTGCCTTTAAAATATTCTAATCTGGTTTGAATTGACTCATTTCGCCAGCAGAGAAATAACCTATCATTTTCATGTTACTTAAGAAGTGTGCCATATAAAACACTAACATATGGTGTTATATAAGGCACACAATTAAGTGATTCACAGGTGAATAGTCAGTGAGGTTAGCAATGTGCACAGGGTCATATTCAAGGGAATTGAGAGATTCCTGTTGCCCCTACATTGGAAAATATTGTTCTCCGTCATCGATCTCATTGTACATTAGCTATCTATTCCTTCTTGGAATAACATGAACTTTCTACATTTTGTTCAATAGGCAATTTTTTTTCTAATTTCTCATCCTGTTAGTCATGTCAATAAGTAGAGCCAAAAGGTATAGCCAATAGCAGTGATGCACTGAACACCTGTATATGTGGCTTTGTAAAAAAAAAAAAAAAATATATATATATATATATATATATATATATATATACACATACATATATATACTAAGTAGCTGTCTCATCAGAAAATGAAACACCTTTCCAACTTTGATTCCTTGTTTACCTCATTTAGCTAGAAACACATTTTTCTCTGTTTCTTTGAGTTACCTGTGACTTTTTTAAAAGCTAAATAAGACTATTGATTGGCAGCTTTCTGGCACAGAAATTTTACATCAAAGACTCCATCTCTTTGGAATGCAGGCATCAGAGAAGAGAGCTCCCTCTTTTCCAGGTCTCTGAGAGGGCACCAGCCTACCACTGTCAAGTGGCTTGCTCTTACTTTCAGAACTATGTGTGTAATAAATTTAGCAGGAAGCTACTCTTCTTCTGGATGAAGCCAATTAGCTAACAGATGGTCAGCAAATTACCAAGCAAAGCTAAGGTGAACTAGGATGAGCTATACATGACAGATTGCACTGTCAAGTCAGCATACCTGAGGAGTATGGCTTATCTTGAGAATTTATAATAATTGGTTTATTGCTTGTTTACATAAAAGAGGTTTTGGTTTTTTGTTTTATTTTGTTTTGCTTTTTTTTTTTTTTAAAAGGGGATTTGTTAACTCTTAGTAGACTAAATGTAATGTGAACCACAAAAACCTGACTAATTATAAACTTGTTTCCTTCCCCCTTTCATCTTGTGAAGTCTGGTTTGGGAAAAGGCCTTATTTCAATTATATTTCCCTGACATCTGCAAAGCCAAGAAGTTAGCTAAGAAAGAGTTAAATAATTGCTGGAAGTGATTTAGTGATGAAGGTTCATGTCGTCACAATGGTCCCATCAATCTGTGTTTATATATACATGATTTTACGCTTGCCTAAGTGTGCCTACTATTATTCCCAGCCCCTGAGTGTGCATATTTAAAACCCAAACAGCTGCTGCTTTGTTGAAGAGATGGTGGCAAGTTGATCTACTGAGTATAAAACTAGCTCTGATGTGTTCTGAATCAATATTCTGTGAACAACAACTGCCATGTTACTGCCAAGACTGTAAATTTGAAAGTTTTTGAGATTTCTACATTCAGTTTTCTAAAAAGCATAGTTTCACTGTAATATGAAACCTACAGATTAGAATTTCTTCAGGAACTTCCATGCAAGGAATGAGAGCCCGGCAAACAACAGGAGCCCGGATGTCAAAGGAGGGACTTATTTCCAGTTCTTGGCTCACAGATGAATCTAGTATATGTGCTTCCTGGGTTTTGATTTCCCTTTTCTTTAACTGTAGATGGCTATGGACAAAGGGGAGAAAGACTGAGAATTCCTCTCATTCTCCAGTTCTGGCCATGTCAGTAAATGGACCAAGTCCTGTCTGTATTTTTGTAAAGTGTTGATTGATGAGCCTTCAGTTCTGACAAAATTATGATAAGTTTCTGGGAGTGGAGCTCTGCCTTCTACCAGCTAATATCCCATCATGGTTCTTTTCTGTATCATTTGCTCTATCACCAGGAGACAAAGGTTTCTTTTTATTTTTTTATTGGTTGTTGTGTTTATTTACATTTCAAATGTTATCCTCCTTCCCATTTTCCCCTCCACAACCCCCAGCCCCTCTCCCTCCTCTGCCTCTATGAATGTGTTCCCTCACCCACCCACCCAGTCCTGCCTCACCATCCTAGCATTCCCCTACACTGGAACATCAAGCCTTCACAGGAACAAGGGCCTCTTCTCTCACTGATGCCAGATAAGGCCATCCTTTGCTACAAATGTGACTGGAGCCATGGCTCCCTCCATGTGTATTCTTTGGTTGGTGGTTTAGACTCTGGGAGCTCTGTGTGTGTGGGTTGACGGATATTGTTGTTCTTCCTCTGAGGTTATAAACCCTTTCAGCTCCTTCAGTTCTTCCCCTAACTCTTCCATTGTGAGACAAAGGTTTCTTAATGTTTTAATGTTTTGAGTAAATGACTCAGTATGAAACTAAACTTTTTCAAGGTGAATGTAACTAGAATTTTATGGTGAAACCCTCAGCTCTCGAAGCCCCAACGACTAAGTTTTGCCATTGGCTCCAATATATCATGTAAAAGATGAACCACGATGAAAAACAGGGAGGTAATATAATTGATGTGGCTACATTGGGAAGAATATAGGCATTTAGTGGCCCCAGCTCTGCCTCTAGGGCTCCAATATGAAGTGTCTGTTGCACTGGAATGCAACTGCTTGAGGACATAATTAAGCTACCATAAGGTAGTTTAAGGTATGGCATATGGAGTGTTGTTTCAGTTCCTTCTTCTGGCTCTGCAAAGAAGGTCCTTATTTATGTTATCATTGAAGGTGACAAACAGGATTGCAGAAAATGGTCACTTCTGCCCAGGTACAATTGCTCTCACCTGGAGGATGGTATAGCCTTCGAAGTTTTGCTCTTTCTGGAATCCAGTACGACTGCAGGATAACACTTGCCTGTCCTTGTGCCTTCCGTCTTGAAGGCCCCGGTTCAGAGTTAATGCTTTTTAGTAAAAACCACTTCCAAGTGCCTGTTATAACTGTTTATTGGAAAAGACCCTTGTAACAGAAACCATACACAGAAATGAATTCTGAGTTGCGTGATTTTTTTTTTCCCAGTTGGAAACAAAAGATTTTTGTACTACAGAAAACATTCTCAGGCCTGTTTTATTTTTGGAAATTTTTAAATTTATTTTTGTTTTTTAATTTTGTGTTTATGATTGTTCTGCTTGCATATATATCTGATTATATTTCGATACATGCCCTCAGGGGTCAGAGAGAACATTGGGTTATTGAGTCATTGCTCTAAATTCCCTCTCTAATTTATTTTAGATGACAAAAGGTGATCACATCATCTAACTCCAGGGTGTTCTCAGTATTGAGAAGACTATTTTAAAACTTCTCACCAGAATGGGCCAACTCTTTCTCTGTTGCTGTTGGTAGAACTGCCCCATCCCTTCTTCATTTTGGTGACTTAAGTCATCCATGAACATGCTATCTAAGTCCTCAAGATATCCAGAGCTTTGGCAACACTGCTAGTATGAGTTTGGGTGAAACCCATTCGGCATAGTTCTTATTCAGGATGTGGAATCCTAACTTACTTGGTGAGTAGGAGGAGGCACACTTGAAAGGAGTCTGTGAATGGAAAAGGCACATGCCTTAGTCGGCTGAAATGGGAAATGCACAGATTGGGCAGTTTTAAGGGCCTTAATCTAAATGGGATTTCACTACCAACCAAGGTGCATTTAGCACATCAGAAAGAGGTTGAGATAGATACTAAGACAAAAACTAGATAATTTTACACTTCTCAAAAAAAAAAAAAAGAAAAAAGTATATGTTATCACTGAAGGCATACACACACACACACACACACACACACACACACACACACACACACACATTAGATAGTAGACAAAGTTTCTACTTAGATCATTAATCCTCCTGATATCTGAATTAGAAGACTATACAGCACTCCATCCTATTCTCCTAGTGATTTAGATTCAAACTTGGACTGCTGGGACCAGTCCAGGTGGTTCTTCTTTCTTGTTTGGTTTTTCTTAAGGCAGCGAAGGGGAAAAGTGTCAGTGGGGGTAAGAGTTGGTCTTATGAGATATTTAGAGTTGCTGTATAATAATCAAACGTTTACCTCTCCTAAGTCTAAGTCACTATGCTTCAGTAGCTGGTCTACCTTCTATGAGTTCCTCTGAGGGGAGAAACTGTTTAGTGCCTCATCATGAAACAGCAGGGATTAAGTGAAAAGATTTATTGATGGTGCTCTTTTATTTGTTTATTAATTCTTGGTGAATCAGCCAAAAGCCTCTCTGGCTAGGCTGGTTAACTCTATGAAACAGAGAAAAAGGAAAGGGAAAAAATTAAGATGCTGTATATAGTCAAATGTGCACAGACATATACATTCAAACATTTATACATCCACACTCTAGCCAGGCCTGACCATTTGTCATAACCAACTCTACAATTATTTATGCATGCTTACACATATACACATATACCTACACACTAACATGCAGACAAACAGACATATGCATTTGGAATGGATGGGTGGATGAATGGATGGATGGATGGATGGATGGATAGATGGATGGGGCAAAGCTCCCCAAGACAAACCATTCAACCAACAACTTCATTTATTTTCTCTGGTCTTTTATACCTTCTTAGACAAAATGTTCTTTAGAAAATTACCTCAGAGATAAAATGTTACATAAAATAGGAGTTACAGAAGGATGTTGATATTAAGTTCAAAGCAGTGTTTCATTATAATATACTCATTAAAATTTCAAAGTTTTTAATGTTTTTACAGTTTTTACATGACCTTGCCTTATCATGGTGCACACCTGTGACTTTATCCTTGGACCTAAATGTTTTTCCTTGAACACGAAATTGTCCCAACTGTATTTATATTTTAGTGTAATTATGAAAGTTCATTGTGTTTCTTATTATGCAGCCTCTACTTACTATTCTGAGGACTGGGCACATTCTATTCTCGATTCTAACTTAATTACATCTCTATAGCAACTAAGACCATCTCTAAAAACTTTCTTCCTAAAATTGTGTGAATCAGTCATGAATTATATAGCATCATTCCCTATTTCTCTATATAGCATCACTACAAGATAGTACATCTTCATAGGTCTGCAGAAATCTCAGAAAAGTGGGTCAATACCTAATGATTGCTATATATTTAATAATAACAGGAAAAGCATACTAATAGCAGGACTATTTCCTAAAATGAATTTCTTCTGGGCCTTGCCTACCAGAGAAAATCCATTGTAGATTATAGTCTAAGGTGAACTCATCTCAGGAAGATCACCTGCTAGTTTTAGCTTCTACTTGTTGGCTTCTGACATTGGACTAATCACTTTATATCCCCTTTATCTTCCAATTTCCATGCTATTCTGTAGTGAACATATCAGCTTAATGCATATTGTGAATTTAATGCTCACTGTCACCACCCTGTCCTAAACTTGAATTAATTCTTGACTGGATCACTGGCTTCCTCCTTCCACCAGTATTCTCCAAGAAATTCTATCTTCCAAACACTATCTAAAGCTGCCACTCAAATTAAAGCTATGGTCAGATTTTATTATTTTCTAACCCTCTCTCATCTCCTTTTATTTCAGCTGTCATGACCATAAGCTATCTATGGCTTCAGGAACAAACACACTTCACTTAGCGTACACTTCCCCTCCAACATTCTCCCACATGCTTCTCTGAGTACTCATTCTATCTCACCCAGTTCTTTGCTCTGTTGTGACCTGTGTGGGGACCTTATTTGAACATTACTCCTGTTTATCTCTGTTCCCTTTCTTGATACAAATTTTAAATAGTAATATCATTTATATACTTTCCTAATCTCTCTCTCTCTCTCTCTCTCTCTCTCTCTCTCTCTCTCTCTCTCCTCCCCCACCTATGTATACTTGTTGTCCTTGAGCAGAAAGCAAACTCCATGAAGAAAGGGATTTCTTTTGAGCTCATTGTGGAGGTGAATGAATTTATTTGAGAATAACTAAGCTGGTGCAAACTGGGAAGAATGTAAAGAGGATGAATGCCATACAGGTGCTACAGAAACAGAGAAATGAAAAAGATGCTATGCTGTGATTATAGTTCTATGTTTTGTAGGCAGTTCTAAAGTATGCTATGTGGTGGATGTGTGCATATGCACAGACATTTTAATCCAGTTACTTCTACCTGAAACTGAAACCACGCCAGTGAAGTGCAGTCATTATAAGTGTAGTTTTCATATGGCAGTAGAGGACAATATTTACAATAATTTTTCATTCAAAGGAACCCTGTGCATTTAAATACCAAACCTATGTAGAAGCCAATAGACATCATAGTGGGCATCTCTAGACAGTGTGCCCTATGTAATACAAATCTTCTTTCTTCTGTGTCTGACTTTCTTGACTTTTTTGTTTTGTTTTGTCTTACCATAATACTTATACCTTTCTGGCTGTTAGGATCTTATTGCTTTCTGTTAGGAAACAGTTGATGACCGGGGTACAACGGCTTTCCCTTTCAACACTGGCTTTGCTCCTTACCCATGGTCTCTTTTTCCCGGGAATAACTATCTCTTATTACCTTTACTTCTGTAGGAAATAATTTGAACGAATTTGGAATCATTCTAAATTGCTATAGGTCTTTCTTTGGTGTTTTAGCCATTATTCCGTCCGACACGCCCAAGTTTGTTTTGAAAATCTACTGATTTAGTCTGGAAATGTCAATCATGAAAAGCAATAACAGTTTATTCTGAGGGTACAGGGTTGATTAGTTTTCTTTTGATGTTATGTTTTAGTTTTTGTAGTCTTTATTATGTATTTATTCATCATAATGAAATGGCCCATATGCTGATGTGGACCTAAAATCATCTGGAATCAAATAATAGTTGAAAGTAGAAGTTAGAAATAAGTCGAAGCACAGGTCAAAATCCAAGAGGTGAAAGTTATTAAACAGTCATTTTACTATTTCCCATTGCAAGACTGTAAATTACAGAAGTCTAAAGGAATGATCTAGCACATTGGAGACACAATGGCAAGAGAAAAGAAACAAGCACTGTTCAAGGCGCCTTTGAAGAGGATGGAGAATGAACTAGAAATATTTCCATTTCCTTTCAAGGCAAAAGGACTATTAACTTGACAAATGGCTGTAGCACGGTTGTGCCGTTGATCACATACATTTATAGTGTCAGAAAGATGTGGGGTGACAAATGAGAAATAGGCAAGTTTGGAATTCTGGTTAGCAAAACAGACAGGAAACTAAATGAAAAATTGTCTTGAAAGTTTCCAGAATAATGAGGAATAAAGAACTCCTGGCCCTCTGACATCCCCAAAGCTTCACAGCCTTTGAATGTTAAAATCAAGAGTTAAAGTTAAGAGCACTGCCAATACTTAAAGATATCATATTTAATGAATCATTTCTAATTCCAAGAGCTTAAGCCCATTAGAAAGGCTATGCTGAATACTTCTGATGAATATATTCCCAAACTTAAAATATATTTCCTTAGGGTATAGTTAGGAGAGATAAGATAAGAGAAAATGGATTAGAGGATCATTGAAATGGGGAAATTAATAGTGGTAGAATTGACAAGTTCTAAGACAGAAACAACTACAGCCACACAGGCAATTAGAACTTGCACTGCAGAAAACCATACTACATTATTAGCATGAAAGTGCAATACAGGAGCAGAGTGGAAGGGCTTAGTGTTGACTTATAATTATCAGTAGCTTGGAAAGGGCCCAGGAACCTCTCGTCAAGGATTGCAGTCTTGATTATGCCCAGACATCTTGTCCAGTATCAAGTAACTTTGGTTGTGTAGACACTCAGTCACCATTGTATATCACCCAATAATACTCATGGGCTCAGGAAGTGATATAGGACTTGTCTCCTTTGCAAATATGATGGAGGTTCTCACTCTATATGGGATGACTGAGTAAATATGCCAGCTAAATGTTGTTGTTTTTTTCTCAATCCAATGCAGGGTGCTCCATAATGGTGTGAAGGTTTACATTGTTATTTATTTCAATAGAATTTAATATTATTTTATTCAGTATATTTTATTTGTTATTTGAGGGAATTATCTAGGAATAACTCCATAAGGTATAACAATAGAGAACTAGCATAAAGCAGTTAACTCATTGTCAAGGCTGATACTTAACAAGTAGTTAAGTATCGCTTCCTCCTCAGTGTGTTAATCCAGATCATGCTTGTTTCTACTTGATTGATGGCACATTATGGATCTAATGGCAAAGATTTATTTTCATGATAATGGTTTGTATTACATCTGTGGAAAACATTTTCAACTTCAGTTGGTCATAGTATATTTCTTTGTAAATGTTTTAGTCTCTTTAAGAGTACAATAATGATCTGACTGCCACACCAGCAACTCTGTTTTCTTTTCATAATTGCTTCAAATGATCTGTGCAACTTTGTGGCTGGACACTTTATTTTTTGCTGGTGAAAACGTTTCTTCTTAAATTTGTTGACCTTTTAACCCGTGTAGCTAAACTTTATTGCATTCCTAGCCTCAAAGAACTTGAAAACTAGTGGCATACATGTCAATTAATTGGACTTACCATTATGCACCTGAATGTTACAAGAACTGGTGTAAATATTTCAAATGTAATAAACTATGTGGTTTTCAAGACTATACAACTAGATAATAGACAACTTGTATGATAGGAGAGTAGGTTGTAGTCACTGAAGTATTTATGAGCAATAGATGCAAAAATACAGATATGAATTTATTAGGCCAGGATGGATAAGACAGAAAGAGGCAAAGAGAACATGATTTGAGCATGCTTTGTTGTTGTTGTTGTTTGGTTTGGTCGGTGTATTTTTTTTAACTCTATTGTTATTTGTCAGTAGTAAAAAGAGTGGGGGTGATATTGTGTACTGTTAATTTTCATTATTTCATTATATTCATTAGCATTTATATTCCAAATGCTTTATAGTAGAATGAGAATATAGTGCTGAGAAAACTTATTTCCTTGGATGGTTGGTTTCGTTGTTGTTCATTCATTTAGTTTATTGTCTCTAGGGAAGAAATTACCATCAAAGCACTATTTAAAAGAGGGAGCTAAAAATGGGTGGAAACGAAGCTTTATAGGATCTTGTAAGTGGAGTGAATACCAATACCAGGTAACAAAATGGGTTTATTGGGAGCAATGGCTGTGCATGTAAATAAGGAGCCATGGAAAACTGGTTTAGCTTTAGAAACATGACAGGAAGTGAGTGAGCACAAGTGGAATGCTGTTCAGTCTAAGGAAGTTTTAATTAAGCTTTCAGATGGCACCAAAATGCCCAGGAAGATGTGTGCTCTGCTCCCAGGAAAGGGTCTCTGTTAGTACAGTCCGGGATAATCCACTTGTGGCCTGGGAAGTGCATGTATGTAGGTTTCCTTCATGCTCCTTGTACCTTTCCAAAGACCTAAAAGCAACAGAGCTAGATGCCCACGTACCAAAGCTCTCAAACTCTGAAGAAATACAATACTTCTCTTAAATTTTTTACCTAAGGTTTTTGTCACTGTGTCAGGAATTCTAACATAGTACAAAAAGCAGAAAGACAACATGTATTACTAACATGCAACATTGTCAGAAAACTATTTTAGGGCAAGAATTACATCTGCTTTGATTCTCTGTAGTTGCATACATAGTATTGAAAGTGTTCTTACCCACAAGAAAAATATATCTTTTTATTATATTTAAATGTGTTTATTTGTGCAGGGTAACACTCCACACACACAACAGACATAGAATTAGGACTTACTTTTTTTTTGAAAAAAAATTTGAGATTATAATATAATTATATCATTCCCCCTTTCCTTTTCTCCCCTCCCATATATGGAACTATATATGCTCTTTTGAATTCGTGACTTATTTTTTAATGAATTGTTGTTACACACACACACACACACACACACACATACACACACACACACACACACACACACATATTCCTAAACACATAGATGGACCCTGCTCTGTCTGTACAGTGTGGTTTGTATGTGTGTTTTCAGGACTGACTCTTTAGTATTGGATAACCACGTCATGTGCTCTTCCCTGGGAAAGACTGTTTCTCCATCTCTTGGCATCCCTTAGTTGTCTGCAGTACTGTGTGCAGAGTTGAGGCCTCATGGACCTTAACCTGTTCACTTTGGCATATCTCTTGCTGCTGTTGTTCAACTTATGCTTGGGCAGCCATGGTGATGGGGGTTTATAGTTGTAGCTTTTGACATTAAAGTGAGAAGCAATCTCACAGAAAAATATAGAATGCTTTATGAATTTTCAGGGCATCATCGTGAAAGAAACATACTACTCTCTGTATTGTTCTAATATTAGTACATGCACTGCTGACAGGAGCACAAAATATCCCTATAATAAAAATATTATCTGTTCAATGCCAGGAACCTCCACTAACACATAACATCTGACTTGGATATTTTCTGTAGTAATTAGTGGATACTAAATTATTATCAATGCATATCTGTGGTATAGATACTAGTTTTGTGATAAATACCTTGTATGCAAAATGGTAATAATAATAGAGCTGGACAGACGACATAGCAGTTAAGAGCCTTGGCTGCTCTTCCAGAGGACCTGAGTTCAGTTCTCAGATCCCATATGGTGCCTTTTAGCTATTTATAACTCCAGTCCCAAGAAATTTAATATCTTCTCCTGGCTCTGTGGGCACCGAGCACACACACATGGCATAGACATTCATTTAAGCAAAATGCTCATACATATAATATAAAACAAATATCTAAAAATGTTAGTAATGAGCTTGGATGATGGTTCAGTGGTTAAAGCCCATCCATGCAAGCATGAGGATTGGAGATCAGGTTCCCCAGAACCCACATGAATGCTCACTGTGTGTCTTTAATCCAACACTCAGAAGGCAGAAACAAATGACCCCCCAGAATAAGCTTGCTAGTCAAACTAGCTGTGCCAGCAAGCTCTGGGATCAATTGGAAGACCTTACTTACATTACTGCATGATGTCAATCTCAGGCCTTCACACGTGTACACACATACACAAACATTTACACAGATGTACACACACATACCTGTGATCACAGACACACACATACCCACCATGCACATATACGCCCAAGAAAAAGAAAATATTAATATTTTATGAATCAATAGTGATGCCATGATACAACCTTCCAAAGAAATATTTATTTCTAAAAAATGAGAAAACCAACCTGTAGTTAGACATTTATGCAATAAGCTTACTGTAGTGACATGACTTTCTAAGCAACAAATTATATTATTATACTCAAGCAAAATAAGCTGAAATCTGTTATAAATTTATTATTAGCATTGTCATTGTCATATATTATACATATATTAATAATAATGTAGAATGATAATTATTATCATGTAATTTGCCGAAAGTGGAGAATAATTGCGACAATATGTTTAATGACTTTAAATGAAAGGGTCAATTGCAGATGAGATGAAAATTACAGTCATAAGCTAAGATAGCTCTGTGTCGATAAATCATTTGATAGCAATTCTTCCTCATATGTATGAGTGGATCCAGGCATGGCACAGTGCCAGACAACAGAGCTCATCTGAGAAGGATTTGGGGAGAATCGCTTAATGGCAGAAACAGTTGTTCCCATGCCCCAAATCATAATGACGTCAAACTGCTGACTCGATGCCAAATGGCATGCTTGATAGGATGACTGTCCTCTCCCTCATGGCTTCACGTACCAGTCATGTAGAAATGGACAGAGAACCCTGCGACTCAGCAAAAGAGAAAACCACATCACTGCAAGGTGGCAAGTCACTTTCATGCCGTACTGTCACTATTGTGCATAAATTGTCTGAGAGAAAAGAGATTATTTAAGTCACTTCACTGAAGCTGGGGACTCAAGTCTCTCATAAACTCCAAATTAAGTGGACTTGTGACGTTCAGATGTTCTCCGCACAGTCATTTGCTAAACTCTCTACCAGGTTCTTCCCATGTGCAATGCCATTTAATTCCCAAAATAATTTTTCTCGTTTGTTCAATGGGTAACCAAAAGGTAATTATCATTTCACATTACAGACTTAAAATGATGGTAAGAAACACCAGATGAGGTAGGCTGTTTGAAAAGCAACTGTGTGCCACATGGTTTTGAATTCAAATTTTCTGGTGCCAGCGTGCTCTCTGCTAGTTCACTTTGTCTCTTTTGTTTCTATCAGTTTCAAGCATGTAGAGGACTGCTTAGCTCTCTTTCAAGGAAGAGTCTTCTGTCAGTGTGGAATGCAAAACTCCAAGAGAAGCACTAACATAATACTTGAGCCAAGGAGACTCCTTTGGAATGTTACTGGTCAATGGCTGAACAAAGATGAAAGAAAGGGTTCAAAAGTTATTTTTTTAAAATTTTTGTCTCATTTAGGGGTCAATGTCCTCCTTGAACCACCATGAGCACTGAAGGCACATGATGTACTTACATATGTACATATATACATATACACATACATACATACATACATACATACATACATACAGGCACTCATTCACATAAAATAAAACCAAATGAGAATAATACCTGACTTGAGAAAGTAGAGGGGATGAATAAATTTAAGTACCAATTAATAGACATGATCTTGTCAGAAAGTAAGAGAAAATATTAAAGAAAGAAAACGCCTAGGAAAACACACACACACACACACACACACACACACACACACACGTGATTCATAAAATAAGTAATAAGAAAAAAGTTACCAAAAGAATGGGCACTAAACTAGGCTAATCCACTCTGTGGTCTGGGGGCTGCCTGCAGCCAAGTACGGTGAAGAACCAGGCCCACACTTTGGAGATGATGTCACATTATAATGCCAAAAGTTGAGTTGTTCTGCTCATGAATTGGAGAAATCATACCCCAAAGATCCTGAAATATGACTGAAATAGTAATTTGCAACCACAAACTTCATTTCAAAGAAAACAAGCACAAAGAAAACAATACAATGTTATAGTTTAACTGCTAGATGGTGAAGTCTGGTAATCTCGGCAAATGAAAGTGACCTTCCCTATGAGGACATGGTATGGTTAGTGACCCTCTTTCTGTTCATGAGTAGTGGGAGCGGAGAGCTGTTTCAATGGCTATTTTCACACACGAAAAATAAAAATAAAACAGAGCAAAGCAAAAAGAACAATAAATAATCTGTTTCCAGAAATGCTTTTAACAATAAGGCAAAATAAGGTGGAATTCTTCAACTAAATACAAGCGCATAATGACACAAGCAAACACACACACACACACACACACACACACACACACACACACACACGCAGACACACAAGGTCACATAAGGGCACATGTGTATGAAGACATACACACTATGACAAAGAGCATTTTCAGGGTAAAGAGAATTAAAATCAGATAGTAACTTGGGCCTATAAGAAAAATATGCAGAAACTTTTACCCCAAACTCACAAAACTAGTTTTTTAAAAAAGAAAAAAGGAAGAAAGGAATGAAGAAAGGAAAGCAAACTGTGACTAGATTCACAACCCAAAGTAGTTTCATTACAATCACATAGTGATTCTTATTTAGGATAAAAGTGACAACATATATGTATGATGTTTCATTAAAATGAAAAATTATTATGAAAAAGAACTAATGAAGACAATTTAATGGAGCAATCGAAGCATATAATGTTAATGGATTTTAAAACTCATTGTTAGAATTGTTAATTTTCATTTAATTGCACAACAGATTTAATGAAGTTCCATTTGAAATATCAAGATACCAAAAGGATATCGTAGAAATTTAAAACATTCTTATGAATTTTATTTGAAAGTAAAAATAGCCTAAAGTAGCACAATGGGTGTGAAAAGAGAAGGAAAGTTGTAAGATTGAAGTAAACTACCTCGCATCAGGATTTATTGTAACTAAAACCGTTAAGACAGCATCCTGTTGGAACATACGAACAAACATGATGACTGAGGAGGGAATGCAGAGAAAGAATTGCTATAAAACCATGGCTTAGATTCCCAACTTCCACAAAAGCTGAGTGTGGCTGTGCACTTCTGTAACCATAACACTGAAGAAGAGAAGGAGAATCCCTTGAGGCTGAGAGATAGAAACAGAGATAGGGAGAGGGAGAAGGAGAGGCATAGACATAGAGATAGACATAAACATAGAAATGATAGAAAAATTGATAGACTGTCTCAAAAGATAAAATGAAGTACAGTTGAGGGAAAAACTCATTGTCAACCTCAGGTCTCCAAATACATGTGCATACATATATACACACACATATACATGCACACACATATTACATAATACACACATGTATGTATACACATATATGTATATATGTATACACTCAAAAAATAGACATATAAGAATTGATTCCAAGAATATTTAAATTACTTTTTTATTATTTTCAATTATGTGTTTGTGGGTTATGTTCATGAGTGCTGGTGCTCACAGACGCCAGAGCCATTGGTTCCCCTGGAGCTGGAGTCATATGCAGGTGTGAGCCACCTGATGCAGGTTCTGGGAACCAAACTCTGGTCCTCTGCAAAAGCAGTTTAAGCACTTAACCACCAAGTCCTGTCTCTAGCTCCATGCAAAACACACGACACAGAAAAATGTTTATTGAATATGAAGTTTAATTTTTGATAATAAAGACATTTATATCTGAAAATTGAAAGTTCAGAATTGAAAGTATGTGGATATTTTTCAATAATTTTCATTATTAACACTAGCTACATTACAATTCTAAACATACAACTGGAATCGTACAGTAGTAAACGGTCTTTATAACTTTAATTGGGCAAATATTTCTGAGGATGAATGGAAAAACAATATTATCATCATGAGAAAGCTAATGGTATTCAAAGAGAGTAAAACTTTTAAGTTTTAATCTTACATTTGAGAGAAATTGAGCAAAGTCTTTGGAAAGACACTTCAAGGGAGAGGATGTGAGGCAGATCACACATACATGAAAAGGTGCTCCGTCTCCCTGGAAACCAAACACAAATGAGATGATATTAGGAACCAGGATGACTAAAATGAAAAAGTACTCATGTTAGTAAGGCTGCTCTGGTACGTAGATTGACAATTTTTTTTATTATAAAGTTGAACAATTTCATATAAGAGTATGTTGTTTGCCTCTTGTGTTTCTGTCCAAGAAAGTTGAAGGGATACTTCACACAGTGTTCCTTCAAATAGGCCCACAGTGGAACTGTCCATGAAGAGCTCAGAGGACTAACTGATTATGGTAAATCTTACTTGCCAAAAAATTAGGTGGTGTGTTGGTCAGGGAGGGACCTTGAACATCAGTTTAGGTTGAAGAATCCAGTATCAACTCTACATGCCTAAACAATCCTAACAAAGGTGAAAGGGATAGTTATGAAAGCTTCTCAGTGTGTAGGCCTAGTAATTGAGGCAGTCAGCTTCCAAAGGGCATAAGAAAACTTAGTGCAAATGTTTTATACTTTTATTGTGATGGTGAGAATATGGTTATGGGTGCTTCCCAAAGATAAGAACTGGATAACTGGACAAATTTTATTTTAGTATATTTAATATTTCATTGACACTGTTAAAACAAATATCTTTTATTGTCTTGACAATGTGTAAAGTTTTGTTTCATATATTTTTATACAAAATAAATTCTAGCATACGTATTTTGAAAAAAATAGAGTTAATGACACTGAGGAAACTTCTTTGAGTCATATTAGCCATGAATGAAGCCAGAGTTTGAAAACCTTGTACACAGCCATGTAATATCAGAGTTCAATAAGCAAACAGAACTCCTCACAGGCCTTGTGTCTGGGTTGTTTTTGTAGGTTATGTTTTATATTTGCTTGTGTGCTTTGTTTTGTCTTTGTGGTGATGGGAACAAACTCAGGGCCTCACCAGATTTCAGGTAAGTTCTGTACCAGTCAGCTACACACACGCACATCTACACGCACACGAACACACACACCAGGGTTTGTGTATTATGTGTCTCCAGTGTATGATACCCTAGACTAAAGTAATGGCCTTTTTAAATGTGAATTGGCCCATTTCCTAATAAATTCTGAGTGGAGGGATCATTCTATGAACAATCTGACTTGATATTATATACTTGTTTCTATTGGTTAACTTTAAAGATAAAGAATTCTACAACTAGGCGTACACTTTAATTTTTACTTCCTTTTTCATTCATTGATGTTCTCTTTCCACACTTTCTGCCGGATGAATTTATAAACTGTTAGAGTTCCCATTTTCATTCTCTTGAAGTATCTTTCCCTCGAGCCTGTGAGTTTATTCTAAAACTGAAAGTAAATAATATTCATGATGACCACAAAAAGTATTAATAAGTTCAAAATAAAACAGTATTGGGAACACTTAGAAAAGGAAATGTGATTGTAAATCCCAAAGATGCTTTTGGCCGAGGAAGGATCAGTCAATGTTAGTAAACCCAATTTTCCTATACTTATTTTTAACAGTGGGATGATATTTCAGTTTTTATTCTTGGGCAGTTTTTTCCCCTGATTATTTCACTTGTCTTTCTTTTTTCGCAATTGGAAAGTTCAGATCACACATATCATTAAGGTTTCTTGAGTTTCTATGGATATGTAAGGATGCAGTCTGTGCTCGTTTCCCACTGAAGTTCTTGATATTTGCTTTTCAAAGCACTTGTTTTCTTTGCCTGCTGCGTGGCTGGCTGCATATTGTGCTCTGGGGTTAATGTCACTGGATCCCATGCCACTCTTCTTTTATGAACACCGTCTTCATTCCACAGCAGCATCCCAAATGCACTTAAGGACAGAGAAGATAAAATTAGAAGCATCTGTGTGTGCAATGTTATCTTTAATTTACCTTCCTGGTTGTTTACCAATTTTTTGAGATGAGAAAATTAAGGATCAAGTTCATTCAGTTTTCAAATTTTGAAGAAACTGCATCAACAGTCTCTGCTTTCTTTGTTTCCAATATTGATGGGAAACGAGTTGTCTTCTACCAAGGGTATCTCCTTTGTCCTTGACATACAGGATCAACCTTAGCCACAACTATGTACCTCAGATCTCTCCAGTGTTCATCCTGAAACAGCATGCCTGTCTCCATCACCTGCCTCCAGTGTGTATTCAGAGTTGGAGTCCTCTCCATGCATATTCATAGGATGCTGTCCAGTTGCCCTAATCTAGAAGCTCACGCACATGTATTTAACTCATGGAAGCTTGTTTTGCCTTATGAAATGCTATCCTTACACACATACTAAACCTAGCCTCATAATCATTCCAGTGGTATCTTGGGAGGTATAGAAAGGAACCCGTATGTTTCATTTGTTATCTGGAACAGGAAGCACTTCATTGTTGATGTCTCTAAATCTTTATTAAAGAAACTTGGAATATCTTTTTCAATCACAACTAGTAGCTGTGATTATCAGAGGGGTAGATTAAAAAGGAAGTTGAGGTTGGCAATTACAGATAATCATATTTGACAGACAGCATTATAAAACTGAACTATTCCTAAAAATACAGTTTTATGTAAAATATTGAAGCTTTTAGTCACATAATAGAGAGGAAACTCCATTTTACAGCCACCAGCCCTCTGTCACCCTTTTGTGCCCTTGTTGTGATTAAAGAACTTCACAATTAAAAGGAACAGAATTCAGTCATATATATATATATATATGCATATATATGCATATATATATATATATATATATATAATATCACAAAAATGATCAAACAATGGTTTTGAGGCATGTTAGTAAATCTACAAGGACCTTATATTTGTTGCTGTTACCAAAATACTTGACAAAAAGCAACTCAAGGGAAAAAGGGTTTATTTTGGTTCCTGGTGGGGTGCATGACTGGGTTCGTGGCTGGGAACATGTATCTGGGATATCCCATATCTCAGTGCACCAGCAAGCAGAGACAGAGGGAGACCGAAGAGATGCAAGCGTGACACAGGTATTATCTCTAAGACCTGTCTCCCATTGTCTAACTCCCTTCAGTTGGGCCTTATTTCTTAAGGGGTCCATAGCCCCCCAAAACAGCCCTGGCTTGTAAGAAACAGGTGCTGAAACACAAGATCTGGAGAGATATTTCCTACTCGAACCAGAGTGAAACTGAAGTGGTAGACATGGGATGGCAGAAACCCGAGAAGCCCCAGGGTCTTCACTCAAGGACTGCTTCTCAGGAAGTTTAACTAATCCGATTTACTGTGTTCATTCCAAATTCTTGGAGAGCTACTACTGATAATTTCAAAATGTGTTAGGAATTTGTCCCCTTAATCAATTAGGAAGAGAGCTGTAAGATAAAGAGAGCCGAGATCTGCCTTGAAAACGACTTTTAGAAAGCCTTAACAAAGACACATGCATGCGTGGGAGGTGACCGCGGCTCAGAGAACCCTTCCAGGACACAACGGCATAGCGGAGCTCAAAGGCCAATTTCCTGTTTTTGACTTTTCAGCAGGAAATTTAAGTTGTGTGGTTCACACTTCTTCCAAACAAGCATGCCCCCAAACCTTTAGTGACCCAATGGAAGGAAATAAAATGATTAATTTAGGAAAATAAATTAACAAATAAATTGACTATCAAAATCAGCTTACAAATTAATACATGATTCTCAATTAGAGGTTATGACACCTATGCTTTAAATGCCAGAAGCATAAAATTTAAAAAAGATAATGCCTGAAAATTGTCTCACTTTGTAGGACAGTGAAATAGTTTACAAAAATGAGAGCATTTGCAATCATAAAAGAAAAACTTCATTTCAGACTTCTTGACCTCAAATTGGAGACTCTAGGCTAGTTTCTAAAGCAATGTCGCTGTATTGCATGTGCTTTTATTCTGTCGGTTGCTGGGGTAGTAATAATTGGGGTTATTCTATTGGGAACACATCCTGTTACATTCTGTTGAAATTATTTTTCACCAAACTGACTATTTTATTTTTAGGATAACGTTTGCCTGGAAAGGTTAAAATTGTCAGTGCAACCATTTTTCTTATTGTCTACTTGCATTTGAGAATGTTTTAAAAGCTAAGGCTTTTTACTAAGTATATTGCTCCTAGATTTTAATTAATATTTAATATGAATATTATCTTTTCTGATATCCCCTGAATATTTAGTTGGATTTGATCAAAATTCTTTTGATTATTTTGTTATCGCATTTTAAATTTAAATGCATGTTTAAGTATCAAATAACATGACAAATTTGAATTTGGAAATGCAAAACTAAATAATACATGATTATTATGTTTTGAGGAATTAATAGAATATATAACTAGAAGACTGGGTCAACTAAAATATTTATATTCCAACATATTAAGTCAACATATTAAGTGGTAGTAGTCTGTAAATTCACAGTGTTTTTGAAAATAGTCCTTATCACTACATGAATATATGAAAAATTTAAATTCCTTTACTCGAGGATTTTATAATTTGAGGTCTTCAATACTATTCTCTAATATAGTAGATGCCCTTTTGTGACTTTCAGTGAGTGTTTTAATGAAAATGATAATAAAATAACACAAGACTTTGCTACATTCTTTAAAGTAAAAGGAAAGAAATAACAAGTGTAATTCTTCCACATCCCACATTTTTATTAGAAATTAAATGTCAACGATGCAGGACAGAATCGTGCAAACTATGCAAGTGGGGCACCGTTGGTGCTCTGAAAACTTAGCAGTGGGCAGGTCTTTTCTGGATAGGAAGAGTGGAGCCCACAGAAAACATAATACTGGTGCTTAGAATGTATGAGTGAGATGTGAGAAGCATAGCACGTGCAGAGTGCTGAGGAAGATGAGGAGCTGACTGACATCAGCATGCTTAGCACTCACTCTGCTGAGGACTTATGACAGACCACCCAATCTGTCTCCACAGAACACAGGATGTATCCACAAAAATACGTATGTACCATATTTTCTATTTCTCTGTTTTTGCCATCTGTGAAATGGGATCACATTTATATTCTATTGTAATCACAATAAAGTGTATAAAAATTTTGTGCATAGCAAATAATAAGTACTATTTTCTGCCTTTGGTTAAAAGAGGTGATACAAAATTGGGTTTAGAGAGAAACTTGGAGCCAAACTGATAGATCATTAAAAGTCAAAGCTCTGATTTGACAGTTTACCCAGTGAGAAGCAGGGAGCCCTTAGAAGTATTTAAAGTAAAAAGCTACAAGATGAGAACTGAGTTTTAAGAAAATGAATGCACTATAGTCTGCCTTGGAAGTGAGAACAGATCAGTCAGAACATAGTTTCAACAAGTGTTGAGGAACAAGAAATTTCTAGAAAAAAATTCCACAAAATTATTTTCACATTAAACTTACATTTTGTATATTTTTACATATCAGAAGACATTTACATATATGCTTGTACCATGACGAATATTTTATGAAACATTTTCTTTATGTGTTATCCCCTGAATGATCTGTATTTTAAAGAAACAAGCAAAACTGCAAGTAGATCAGTATGACAGACTTATTTACTTTACAAGTAAGGGTGTGATGGGAGCAAGATATGTGAAGGCAAATTTTAAAAGATAAGAGTACATAAAATATGTGGGTAGAAACCATCCTAAAAAGAACAATCTTGGGACTAGGTCCAATCTTGGTCCACATTAAAGAACAATGTCAAAGGGTGGAATAATGAAATTAAATTGAAAGGTATAATTACATGACAATTTGCCTTAAACTTTGTGAATCTCAGTGTTTTCATGTAAAAAATGGGTATAGTAATATCCCCTAGTAATTGATAATGATTCGATGAGAACATGAATGTCTTGGATAATAGTTTTAATATTGAGTATGTGCTCAATAATATTTACTTGCAAGATTGAGAAGCAGAGGCTGGTTGGAAAGAACATAAATGGCAAAAAGACACATGACTCCAGTGGATAGCAGAAAGTAAAATTAATGAAATGGAAGTAATGTGTATCATTAGCACAGTCAGAGCCCTAGTACATGGGAACTTATATAAAATACTTTCCTGAAAAATATCAGTTCCCTAGCCGACTACTTATAGTCTTTGGAAATACAGTTTGGAGGACTTAAATGACCTTGATTAAATTCAAAGAAATAAATAATCACATGATGAATCTTCAAATTAACAATAGAATCAATCTGTATTTATGTCTATATTAGGAAGTCATAATTCAGTCCCATTGGATGCTCCAGTTAATGAGACGCTTTCTCTTAGTGAGTTTCCCCATAAACTACGTTTTTAAATTTAAATTAAATGAGAAAGTCAATTTCCCATGACACCCTGGGATTGTGCCTACAGGCAAATTTCTCTTAAACCCCAAGTTCATTGGCTGCATGCTTTAATGATGTTCTTTTATTAAAATGTCCATGAAAATCAGCATTAAGACAATGCATATTTATAGGTATAAAAATTGATTTTTAAAAAAAAAAAAATCCCAAAGCTAAAGTTCAATACACAGTATAATGTGGCTTGTCTCCCATCATGGTTTGCCATGCAATTTGAAAGGAGTTTCTCATCCACACTGCATCCCACAGAGATGCAGCACCATCCTGCTGTTTCTGCAAGAGCAAACTCTGCTTGGGTTTCTAACACAATTACAAGCTAATTAAGCTTAACTCTTTATGGAGGGTTCAAGACAGGAACTGACCTCTTCCTGGCTTAGTAGAACTCTCAGGACAAAACACTTAATTATAGATTATCACACACACACACACACACACACACACACACACACACACACACACAC
>JANHMN010000004.1:87436822-87504211 GCA_030674055.1 Rhabdomys pumilio
CACACACACACACACACACACACACACACACACACACACACACACACACTTGTTTGCAGTATCCTAAGTATCTTTTTAAATTAATACAGCTCAAGAATTAATATAACTGTTGGGTCTTGTCTTTTCTGGAATAAGACTTTAATCACTAGACCAGTTTAAATAAGGCTTCTTCAAATAATCAATCTTAAGGCTTCATTAAGATAATGATGGAATTTTATTCTCGATAACACTAATTATTTCTCAGGTGGCGAAAAAAATATTTTTTTTAACCTGTTCTATACAACAATATCTCAGTTCTGGAAAAAAAAGGATGTGGGTGGAGTTTCTTTCTTTCATTTTTTTTTTTCATCAATAGTGATTCTCACTGGCTCTGGAAACACAGGGTTTCTTCTAATGGCATCATCATGAAGGAAGCTTGCTTTACACAATATATTGGTGACCATCACCAGGTAACTGCATCTTTCTAAATCTTGACACTTATGTTTTTAAAGCTGTGTTTGAACTTTCACCTCTGTACATCTGTGGGTTTCAGGGGTAAAGCGGTGCCACCGACGACCTTATGAAGGCCCTGGTTGGCTTCTCTAGATAACAGGGCTTGCATCTGGAGAACTGCATATGAAGTGGGTAAACCCTTTCCTGGGTTTCATGGGTCAACCTGAGGCATGTGGAGGAATTGAAAACTTGGAGAGTTTAAAGAAAGACCAGAAACTCAGAGAAAGGGCTGCAGATTAGGAAGTAGTCCATCTCACAACATGGCCTATGCCTAATCAGATTTTGACAGAAAGTTGTGTACTAGTGGCTGTAGAATTGTTTCTTTTTCTCACTGAGTTCACATTGTGGTATGAAAACTTTACCATTCAAAGTCCTACTGAGGCATCAAACTCTTTCCTAAGCTTCCAGAATCACAAACTAGACTGTAATGATACAGAAACATATATGTACAAGCCTACCTGAACACACACATACCAGAAATAGTAACAATAACAACTAAAACAACAGAGGGGGGGGGCGGCTTATCACTGGTCCCTGCCACTGTGTTCCCATTGTGTCTTCCCCAATGACTTAGCTGCATATCTGTACAGCTGAGATTTCAACAGTTATTAAGACTAATCATGTTAGCACTCCTTCCCACATGAAACTCTTCTGTAGCCTCAAACTAGTTTTAGAATCAAGTTCAAGATTTATTATTAGAGCATACAAGAACAGGAACATCCTTTAAACACAATGAGACTGTCATTCAAAACACCCTAATAAGGAAATTCTCAGCCAGAGGTGACTTTTGCAGTAAACTTAGAAAAAACACCTGTAGAAAAGAATGACTTCAGCTTTAGATACTCTTAAAGGAAGCAATTTTTCTCACCTTGTTTTTACAAGTCCAGTAACAGCAGAGGATTGGAGTTCAGTTCCTAGCACCCATTTCAGTCAGATCACAATCATAACACCAGGCCAGAGACTCTGATGCCCCCTTCTTGTGCTAATGGACACTGCACACACATATACAAATCTGCTCACAGACACATATAAGGATAATTAAACATAAAAAAAATTAAAATTCTTCAGTTATAGATTAACATGTATTCTACATTTATTTGAGAAATGCCCTTCTAATTTTAAAAACTGTAAAGGAATAAATCACAGGGAGAAGAGAAATATTTTTAAGTACTTGAAAACATTTCGATATCAAAAAAATATAATTGGCTTAAAAATACACATAACAAGAAGCAACAATTTGTAATACAACTACTTTAAGGGGATTGCTAGTTCATACTTTTCAAGGCTGAATTAGGTAAGGCTAGTGAGCAGGTTATAGGAGTGAGAAGCTAACAGAAAGCTAATGTAGCAAGCCCTAGCTAAATGTTAGGGCTATCAGAAAGTAGAGTGAAAAAATCACAGGTGATCTTTATGATTCTTCTAGGGAGGCAACAGACACAGGATCAGAAGCCAGGGCACTGGTGAGAATGTGGTGGACCCTTTTTCTTTTCAAGTTCATGAAATATGAGATATAATGTCTTGGTGAGATTGGAGGACTACCCATCACAATTGACTTCGTGAGGTTTCCTGTATCGTTGGTATAGCAGAAAGCTTCCCCTGATACTGTGGAACCTTCAGGATTTGGGCTTCTATTTTCCTCTCTCTGCCCCCATTCTCCCTACATCTGGCTAAATACCTTTCAATACTTTAGCTTTTATGCTTCATTTTATGAGGGTGAAAGGAAACTGCTGACTTTTATGGACATTGTGCATATATTTCTGTCCAGCTGTTAAAAAATTGGGGCCAAATCATTGACCCAGCAAAGTCCATTTTGTAGAACTTTATCATATTTAACCCAAAAAAGCAGATGAAGAAGAATTCGAGGGCAAAAGTAATTGCAAATGATTAATTGAGTAACAGAATATGCTTTATATCACAATAAAATAATATATAGCCATTAAAATGACTATTAAAAAGACTAGCAACAGGAATATTCTTATGAATCATTTAAGCAGAGTATAAATGTGTGTCTAGACCATGGTTAAAATGCTATAAAAATGACATCTATTGGGGCAGAGTCTGGGAAGAAGCAGTGGGAGTTGAGATAGTTTGATTCACAGGGTAAAACAGTGCTCCAACCAGTGTGTGAGGGAATCACATGAAATCGCTAGTAAAAATTCTCATCTCAGGAATATTCCACCAAAAGACTTATCCAGTAATTCTAAAGGTGACCATGTTTTACAGTTAAAGAAACATTCCTGAGCCATGATGAGGTGGGTTGTAACTATTGTGAGATTTACAGAAACATATCATTATATCATGCCAATGTGATACAGTAGCCTGTCCCACAAATACTACATGTAGGAGAATTTTAGTTAGGGCTTTATTGGCGTGAAGAGACACCATGGCCAAGACAACTTTTATAAAAGAAAATATTTAATCATTGCTGGCTTCTAGTTTCAGAGGTTCAGTACATTAATCATCATGGCAGGAAACATGACAGCAGACAAGCAGACATGGTGCTAGAGGAGAGGAGAGGAGAGGAGAGGAGAGGGGAGGGGAGGGGAGGGGAGAGGAGAGGAGAGGAGGGGAGGGGAGGGGAGGGGAGGGGAGGGGAGGGGAGAGGAGAGGAGAGGAGAGGAGAGGAGAGGAGAGGAGAGACCATCTTTTCCACTGGGCAGAGCCTGAACACAGGAGACCACAAAGCCCACCTACACTGTGTCACATTTCTTCCAACAAGGCCATACCTCCTCTAATAAGGCCACACCTTCTAATAGTGGCACTCCCTGTGGCCAAGCATTCAAACACATGAAACTATGGGAGCTAAACCTATTCAAATTACCACAAGGAGGGAATCAGAAAAAACACTTTTTATTGCCTGCCTTGAATCTTGTTAAAAAGTATGATAAATTTAATTTAACTTATATTTATTTTTTATTGCCTGTGACTGTGGACTCATGTTTGCCTAATTTCTCATCAGGGAGAGACAGATTCTTTTTGCTGATTTATTAACAACTAGCACAGTTCTCAGTGTTGAGCAGGGCAAACAAAATTATGTGTGACAATCACCATCGTTTCTTAACTGCAGAAGACTTCACAAAGGGAGTCTTCCAGCTGGGGAAGTTTGGCATTAAGCCTACGTGAGAATTTACATTAGTGATTCCTTCGTCTTCATACTTGGTTTTTCTTTCACCTGTTTATGCAGGATTGCATTTGTAACACAAAACCTACCAGACTCTGCTCCATCTTGCTAGTGTTCTTGTAAAGAAATTGTTCCTCTTGAGTCACTCACCAGTTAGCCTCCATCTCGCAAGGAACTTAGTAGTGAGGGGTGGGGCACAACCTTGACCTGATGGGATTTGGCCAATGATGAATACCTACCTAGTTACTAACATACAGGAAGAGTTGAGGAAAGTTGGCCATTGCCAGCCCATCTGTTGGGGGACTGGAGGGGATATGCTCATTTAGCAGTGTTCCAACTGCGTCTTTACTGGGTACTTGTATTACATTTAAAATAAATTAATCTCAATGGCCTCATAAATTCCCATATGACTATCTTTTTCTGGCTCCCATTTTACCTTTCTCTTTATCTACTCATTGGGGTGATGGTCTAGTAAGCTGAGTGCCTAATAGGATCATGTTTCCAACAGATAGATTAGAAGTTATATGTCTCTAAATAGATATTGGTAAGACCAGGAAGTTAATAGACATCTTTCCAAACAAAACATCTTGTGCCAATTCTGCACTAAGACAACCAGCTCTATGTTTGGTACTAGACTAGGCACCAGGAAGTCACATGGCACACAGAAGCTAAAGCTTGGGGTTAATAGATGTGATTGAAATGATAGACAAAATCCCAGCTCCTTTATCTGATTCTAACGGCTTTTTCTTTTCTCTTTTCTTTTTGGTCGCTGTGCTATGATGTTACATTCGACTTGTAGAATTTGTTGCAATTAGTATGAAAGGTAAAAAATGAATTAGGAGGGAAACTTTATTGGTGATGTGACATTAGGCAAGATAAAGAGTGGACTGGATAGTGTTTGTTCCTGTTTCTTTCTTTTCCCCCACCCCCCACCCTGTCCCTAGAAGTGCTGTCTCAATAATTTGCCTTGGGTGTGGCTTTAGAGTTTCACCAAGGCCAAGAGCAATGAAGAAAAGAAGAGAGATGAAGTTTTAAGTGGAAATACTATAGACAAATTCTCGACACAAAGTTAATGTGCAGGGCAAATGAGGAGTTGAGCAGAGATGATTAATTGCTCATTAAAATTTACCTTGGTATTAAAGTGTGTCAAGGGCACACATTCTGAAAGGCTATCAAACAAGACCAAGAGACATGAGGGAAAAATGTCTATGAGGTCATTAGTTTGTTCTACTCTGTGAACTTAATGCATGGGAAACATCACTTAATGACCGACACGGGTATAAAGATCAAAAGTGAACGCACAGCAAGGACAATTAAGAGACTGGTGTTGGTCTGCTGTATAAGAGGAATAATGAGAACATAAGGTTCCACTGCGAGACAATGTTTTTCTACCAGGACTTTAATAGGAGCATTAAAGGGAAATTAAATTGATTCAGATTCTAACATTCTCAGTACCTTTTTCCCCCTGTAAATGACTCAAAAAGCCCACTGACAATAACACTTAAAAATCATTCTGAGAACCAAGGATGTACATCAGCCATTGAAAGGAACTACAGGGAACTTCCAAGAACCACCAGGAGCACGTAAAGCTTGGTTGAGAATCATTGCTATGACTATATGTTTAATCTTTGTGGGAGAGAAACATTGAGCAGAAGCAAAAATCAATCTCAAATATAATCTCATGTTTTTCAACTTGGCTTTGGAGAAAAACTACCCAAATGACAACTATTCCTTCTGGATAAAGGCATGGCAAACACATTCCATCCTTTCTCGGTTCTCTCTTCTCTCATCCATTCTCTGGACAAATTAAAAACAAACAGCCAAACCAAACAAGCCAGATAGCAGAAGAAAAATGATGATAGTGTGCAGTATATACGTACATACCTTCTCAGCAAACAGTTAACATACATATGTAGAGAGACTCATGGATAATGGGAGGTGAATAGTACTGGATATTTGGCCTTTGATATATCCTATTTAGCAGAAAAAGAGCCACAGACAGATTTGTACCTCACATTTACCTCTTGATAAATGAAATCCAGTTAACTTAGGTATAGTTGATTAACTGTCAGCCTAATATCTCATACTTAATTCTTCACACAGCACTGTTTCTGTAGACTGTGTCACTCACTTTCCCATTTATATGTTAGAGCTCTAACCCCATAGTAATTGTGTTACAGGCAGAGGTCTTATTAAGGTTAAAAGGGGTCATAAAGAAGAACACAAGTCTGATAGTGCTGATGCTCCCAAGGGAGAGTAAGAGTCACCAGAGCTCTTCTATCACTGAAAGACAAGTGCAGGCCAAGAGGAGAGCTCACCAGCACCAGCCAGCATCTTAGCCTTGGTTTTTCCAGGATTGAGAGCCATGAAAAAGTAATTTTCTCTTGCATGAAGCATCCAGAAACCCTAGCTGACTTACACACATGCATTTATAATCATTGTGGTCCCTTGCATTGTTTTATTCACATTATTTTTATTTTCATTTGATTCAATTTCTCCTTTCCCAACTCATCTCTCCTGCTCCTCTGGATTTTGATTCTTCGGTCAGGAGTTTAGTTTTGGGATTACTTACTTTTAATACTATAAAATGTCTGGTAGCACAGATCTCAGAAGCCTTGGAAAATGTCTACTAATCTATTTGAGTCTGATTTCTTTTCTCCCTGAGTTATTTAACAGTTTTCAAGTATGTCTGGTCATAGTTTCAAATATTGAGATTATGATGAAACCCAACTATGTAAGAAAAATATAAGCCCCTCATGAAATTAATTTTTTATGAGAGCTCCCTCAAATACTCTTTGGCTTAGATGTGGCACTTGATGTCACATAACTAAGTAAAATCCTTTTGGATTACCTGCTTTTTTTTTCCTAATAATTTATTTTTTATTCACTTTACAGCCAGATCATATCTCCCTCCCTTCTCTTTCCCAGTCCCACCCTTACAAATCCCTTCCCCATTGCTTTCCACTGCTCTCCTCAGAGAAGGGGAGCTGCCCTTGAGTATCTGTCACCCCACCTTGGGACATCGAGTCCTAGGCATATCCTCTCCCACTGGGGCCCAACCAAGCAGTCCAGGTAGGGGAAAGAGATTCGATGGCATGGAAAAGAGACTGAGACAGCCCCTGTTCTACTTGTTATGAGACCCACATAAAGACCAAGCTGCATGTTTGCTACAAATGTGTAGGGGGCCTAGGGCCAGCCCCTGTATACTCCCTGATTGGTGGCCCAGTTTCTGGGTCCAGGTTAGTTGACTCTGTAGTTGACATTTTTTGTTTACCTGCTTTTTAATCTTAACTATAAATAAAGTATTTTATTCCTTCCTGTCACCACACTGGTTATTGTTATTTTGGAGGGAATAGATTAATATTCATTTTATAAAACTATTCTGAGAATTCAGAATAAAAGAGTATACTCATAAGCTAGATGACTCATTTAAATAATGACTTCTCTGAGTGGGGTTAAAAGCATTAATGACTGGAAAATTATGTAATGATATGACTCATCACAAAAGAAGGACTTGGTGGCTTTCTCTTCTTGTAGGTGACCAAATTCTTTGACAGATGTGCATTTGGGCTGAGTATCACCCTCTGTTGATAAGGAAGGAATTCGATCATGTTATATCCAATATTCATACTCATTAAGAAGCCTCAGCCAAACCTGGAGTGTAAGCCTCAAAATCACTTGTGAAATTTGTCTGAACATTTGAATAGCACAAGAGTGTCCATGAGGACAGCCATGGTACCCGAGAGGAGGATTTTGTGTTAAATTCAACATTTCAGGTAAATAGTTTAAAAGGATCCTCAATATATCAAAGAACAAAGTGGCAACACTGTGTCAAAAAACTCATAGAACTAAAAAGAGAAATATATACATCTAGAACTGAAGTTGGAAATGTAAATGTCCACTGTCAGTTAAGAAGATGTGTAGACAGAAAACCAAGGAAGTATACACAAGGCCTGGCAACACTGCACTCAGCAAGCAGAGCTGACTTCTAAGGTATATGCAATATTTGGGAAAGTCTGAGCAAACCTTTTCAAGTACCCATGCCATAACTTACTCACTGAAATATTCACAAATCTAAAAGAATTAAAATTGTGCAGGGAAATTGTTCTCTGCCGTTATAGATGCAAGTTTAAAACACATACGGAAAAATGATAGGGAAATCCCTGATATTTGAAAATGAAGCAATACATTTCTAAATTAAATTTTGTAAGACAAGCTTAATAGTCAGGACCCTTAAGGTGTCCTGTCTGCATAGAAGATGCACAGGAGGCCAGCAGCTGCACAGAAGCATGCTGAGCTTTGCCAATCACTAGAGAAATGACAATCAAAACCAAAATAATGTAGTACTTCACACCTGCTAGGATGGTGATTGGCAAGCAAGGAGAAAGTAAGTGTGGAAGAGATGAAGCAATCAGAACCCACAAGGATGCAAACTGATGCAGCTACTACTGAAGTAAAATGCTCTGTCTCCAACAATAAGAATTAAAATTACTCTATGTTCCAACAATTCCTCTCCAGGAGATGTACCTTAAAGACTTAAAATAAGAAATCCAGAGAGATTTTGTCCACCCATGTTCTTACTGGTAGGATTTACAATCAGCTGTTGGGAATTGGTTCTAATGCTTTGTCTAATTCTGGCTCACAAAAGGCTGCACTTCCAGACCTGAGGATCCCTGCCCCTAGATGGCTTCAACTAACAATAAAGAATTGCCATACAACTAATAGCTGGGTAGAACAATGGAGGCAGGACTTTTAGATTGCACCAGTGAGAGACCAGGAGAGAGAGGAGAGATGGAGAATCACCATGACTCAGAGAGAAAAGGATCAGATGTAAGGGCTGCAGGAAAGAAAACAACCAGCCATGTAAGAATTTGGGAAAATGGCCCTAACTTCTAGTCTCCTGATTGGGTCTGGGGTAGCAGAGGCAAAATATAGATTTTAAAAGCTATTTACTCAGGAATACCAGAGAGAAGTGTTTGCTAGCTATGGGCAGGTTTAGAAATGCCCAGCCACTAAGCTAGTCAAGGCATATCAAAGTAAGCTGGTGTATGTGTGTATCTTTCATTTGCAAATCCAGAAACCTCTTGGGCAGGTGCATGAGTGGGACCTACTGGGAGTCAAAGTGGTTTAACTACTTTACCACGACAATCAGCCATAAGATGGGAACCAATTTAAGAATAAAGAAAAGGGGGTATATATCGTGGAATATTACTATGCTATGAAATGAAGGGAGCCTATGGTTTTTTTTTTTTTTCAAGACAAGGTTTTTCTGTGTAGCCCTGGTTGCCCTAGAGCTTGCTCTGTAGACCAGGCTGGCCTTGAACTCAGATATCCACCTGCCTCTGCCTTCTACATGATGGGATTATGAGGATGCACCACCACTACCTAGCTGGAGTATAATATTTTTCATAACATGAATGAACCAGGAAGATATATTGAATGGAAGCCATCAGTGACAAAAGTACACACATTCAGTAATCTCACTTCTATGAAGCACTTAAGAGAGGTCAGAATCAGAATAGAATGGAAAACCAAGGTCTGGATATAGAAACTAAAAATCAGAGTGCATTGGGCACACAGATTCAGTTAGATAAGATGAAACATCTTACTCCACAGTCTGAGTTCAAATTAGCTAAAGTCATCAATTTATACTATCTATATTTTATGACAATAAAAATGTAGAGGACATAGTTCAAATGGTTGTCAAGAAATCTATAGGATTAAATGACCCTGCTAGATAAGAGGAAATGTGAGTCTTAGTGTGTTGGGAGCCAACTCCTAGCAGAAAGCGGCTATCATCTTTGCAGCCATCTTGAACCATATACCCTGACAAGAGACTTGTTTTCAACAGCCTACAACAGCTGAGCACACTCTGATAAACATCTTGTTTTTCCCACATATCTTGTTTTGTTTAGTGCCCCAGCTGCAAGGTGCATGTGGTAAAGTGTCTTCAGCTGGGTTCCCCTGCTTGTGCTTATAAATACCCAGGATTTCCTTTCAATAAATGAGACTAGAGACAAGAGACTTGACCACACACCCTGTCTTGTCTCTATTCTTTGCGTCTCTTGCCCCTCCATCCCCACTCTCTCTCTTGCTAAACCCTGTTGTCTGATCCCCTTGAACCAGAGCACTTAGCCCCAAAGCATGGGGCAGAATGGTCCGCAACATAGTGGCCCCAAGAGAGGGGCAGTGTAGAACTCAACATTAGTGGACAAAGAGAGTGTGCGGATAAGCCAAGTTCAAACTAGCAGAATCCTCAGAACTAGCAGAATAAGAAAGGGAGAGAGAGGGAGAATGTGAGAGAGGACTAAAGGAAAAGAGGAAGCGAAGAAATTAAAAAATATCTTAATTTCATAATTTAAGATTTTAGATCAAGAGTCTAAAAATAGAACAGTAAAATAAAAACAGATCAAACAGATGGGGGAAATAATAAAAAAAAGAAATCAGTAACACGTTAGACTAGGATACAGGGTGTGTCAATGAAATAAAGTGTCTTTGGAAAGGTTAATGTTATTTAAAAATATGTACCAAGACTGGCACAGAAGCAAAGGGAAGCAACTATTTGTGATAGACACTGCAGGTGCTCTAGAATGTAGGACCAGTGCTCTGCTGCCCTCATAAGGTTTGTTGCAGGTTTAATACCATGAAATTTCTTAGCCATCAAAGGGACTCTGAGGATTTCAGTGCTTTGTTGCTCAGGACCATGGCTGAAATCAGCTCAAACAGACCCAAACTTCCTGGTCTTCTGCCATGTGACAACGGCACCCTCCAGGGAACAAATAAATGTAATTAACCTGCCATGCAGTCTGTACGACATATCAATCCCTTCCTTCATTCCACTGAGGTAATTCATTTGTCATAACAAGATCCAGAATGAGAGCACTTAAGTTCCTTTACATATTTTTCATTATGTCAGGAACATTTTACATGATTGCTACTTCATAATAGCTCTATTAGAGAAAGAACCAGCCACGTCTACTTCCCAATTGTGTCATTTTGTCCCTGTCTGTACATGAAGGAAGGTCACTTCAGTGAAGAAAAGAATGACAGGGGTTTGCCTGTGTAGCTTGACTGGGAATGAACTTTGTTTATCCCCCCTCCTCATGAGATAGCTGGTGGCTGAATGATTGACACGATAACATCTCTGGGCCCCAAACTTTTGAAACTCAAAGTAGAAAATGTTCGATCTCTGGATGCTGAGAAATCAGACTGATTGCTACTTAGGGACTAGATAGTGGGCATCTCAGAGAGGAGCACTCTACCTGTTCTCTTCCTCTCGGTTCTGAGTACCTCACTGCCTGATTTCTAAAGAGCATCTCTTCCATAATTAGCCCCACAGAGGGAAGTAGTGTCTACTGATTTGTACCACACATTCCACTAAAACACCAGGGAACATTGTCACATGTGGTGTTTAATTAAGGATATAGGAATCTTGAATGTCTACAGTTACGTAGGACAGGTTTTTCAAACTCTGGGCAATTTAAAATTATGAAAGTGAAAGTACATTTTAAAGCTCCATCACCATTTGACCTGATAAAAATGGAGCAATGGTTTTAGATAATAAGAACTATAATTATTTAATGTGGAAAATGAAATATTTCTTGAAATATTTCAGCAAAATGGTCTAGGTTCATGAACTGAGGGTTAGAGCTGACAATCAGTGTCCTATTCAGTGAAGTATCATTTAATCATATATTTACTGTTGTGTGTGTGAGTGATGTGTGGGGGGTGTGCATGTCCAAAGGAGCACGTGTGGTCTTGGGACAGCTTCCTTTCTACCTCTCTCCTTCTAGTTTTATGTGGCCTCTGGGCCTTGAACTCAGGTTGCCAGGTTTGCATAGCAAGCACTTTTATCTGCTAAGCTAGCTTGCTGGCCCTGTATTTTGTAGTATATAAAATAATGTTCTGATTTATGTGTACAACATGTAACTACTAAGTCAAGTTCATTTGATCACTTAATACATCCACCATCTCATGTTTAGTTTCATTCTTATCAATGGTATTTAAGATATATTGTTAGCAACTTTCAACCACGCATTACATTATTAACTATAGTCACAGCTCTATACATGAAATCTCTAGAAGTGACTCCTTCTTTGTAACTGAAATGCTGTACTCTTTGGCGAATAGGTTTCTGTTCTTTACCCCCATGTTGACCTCTGGTACCCACTGTCCTCTCTGCTTCTGTGAATTCAGCTTTGTAAGATACCACATGTGAGATCACACTGCACTCTTCATGTTTGAGTTAGTATAATGCCTGTCAGTTAAGTCATAATTTCAAATAGTTTCTCTTTTGGAAGGCTGAATACCATTCCATTGAGGTATGTTTGTGTGTGTGTGTGTGTGTGTGTGTGTGTGTGTGTGTGTGTGTGTGTCTGTGTCTGTGTCTGCTTGTGTATATACTATATAATATATAACCCATTACCAATTCATCCACCAACCGACACTTAGGTTAATTCTAGATCCCCGCCCCTCAAAGAAGCAACAAACAGGATCATAACACAGAGTTCTGTATAAGGAATGGTCAACAGGGTGGAAACACAGAGTTCTGTATAAGGAATGGTCAACAGGGTGGAAAGACAAAACCCATAGATTTAGTAAAAATCCTATCAAATCATGAATTGTGATACAAGGCTAAGATCCATAATAGTTAAGAAACTCAAGTCAATAGTAACAAAATAAATCATGTAACTATAGTAGAGGTGACACGTGGCTGATCACTATATCCACTTACAGGGCCACAGAGCACCAGAACCTAAGATTAAAATAACTTAGGATCTACTAACCAACCTCCTTCCACTCCTCCATCAACTAGTGACCTATCACTGTTTTACAGTTAAATGCAGTGAGATAAATGGGTAAGACTCTACACAGGAGTCAGTATGTGGTATTTGTCTGTAGTTTGTTTGCATCTGAGTTGTTGTACTTCACGTAATGTATATTGTGTATCTTTAAATAGCTAGAGACGATTGTTAGTGTAGTCTTCATAAAGGGATGATCAAAATTAAGGCAACGAACATGCTAATTAGCCCAATTCTGTCATTATTTAGAGTGTACATAAAATAAAAATTACATTTTAATTTTTAAATTTTCAGAGTTGTGGGCCATTTAGAAAAGAAGTAGGATAGGAGCTGGGGTGATGAGTCAGTGGGTCAGTGGGTCATAGGCTTGAGGACCTGAGTTAAAAATCACGAAATCATCGGCAGCATGCACAGAAAAGCTGGGTATGCCCACGTGTGCCTTGAACACCAACACTGTGTTGTGTGGAAACAAGGGGAAGACAGGGCTGTGCTGCCACCAACCTAGCTCCAGATTCAGTGAAGGATTCTGCTGCCACAGACAGAGAGTGACTGAGCAGGACATCTATACCCTGCTCTAGTCTCTACACATGTGTAGGAGTATGTAAACCAGTACATACATATGTGCATCTAACTCATATACCTAACACACACACACACATACATAGACACACAGACACACACACACACACACACACACACACACTCATTCATAAAAATAAACTTTAAATAATGATAATAATAATAATATGATCATAATCATAATAAAAGAAATAGGCAGGTTACATGGACAGACATCTCTCCAAGTGTAACATGCAGATGGCTACAGATATGTAAAGGGTCAAGCATCACTCATCACTGGATAAATGAAAAAAAACACAGGCACAACAAATGATCCTTATTACCAGAAAAAAAAAAAGATACCCAGTTAAGGTAAGGAGATACAGAAAACAGATTCTTGTATAGTGGTGGTGGTCATATAAACCATCACAAAAAACTATGGTAGAAAAACAATTTTGAGGTTTTTCTTAAAGACTAAAACTAGAGCTACCATATAATACATACATTTCACTACTGAGTGCACCTATCTCAGAGGGAAATGAAAACAATATTTCAGGAAGACATTTGTGTTTACCGTATAGCCTTTTATAAAAGACAAGATGTGAATCATGACTAGTGTCTATCAAGAGAAGAAAAGGTGATGTATGCACTCACACATGAGGAAAATCATTCAGTCATTTAAAGATGGAAACACTGTCATGTGAGACATGAATGACTGTCAATAATAGTATGTTAAGTGTAATAAGCCAAATAATGTGATCTTATATTTATATGGAACTCACCAAGGCCAAGTAAAGAACTGGTTCCAAGAGCCTGAGGCAGTGGTCATGGGATGGGGACTGGTCAAAGGATATAAAGCTTCAGCTGGATAGGGGAAATGTGATGACTCTACTGTCTTCTTGCAGAAGATAAGGGAGGTGCTTGCTGAGTTCACCAAAACAGTAACTGAGGCAGTTCACCCTCACTAGCTAGACGACCCATCCCACCATGTAGATCACCTGTTAAAAAAAACTGTGTTGTAGACCAGAAAGTCAGATAATCATAATTGCTTAAAAAAATTAATGCCAACCAAAGAAAACAGTTTATCCTTTTCAAAGTCTCTGTAGTTGGCTATGCCTTCTGAGCATCTCTCTTAGGAGACTTTCTCTTCATTGCTGGATGAAATCCCAGACACTCCTGTCTTTCATGTAGTAATACATAGTTTTATTTCCTAAGGTTAAAACAGCCAGCCTAAGATTAAAGCTTCAGTGCCTCATTGGCTTCAGAGCCTCCTCCATGCCCAACCTCCCTCCTCTCTTCTTGGCGGTGGGATATGGGTGCAAGCCCGCAATCCCATAATATAATTTTGCTCAGTACTTTACTTTTTTCCCCTTTTCTTCTAATGATGGAATTGGGAAATGTGGACAGGTAAGAGACAGGAAATGTTTCTTACATGATACAGCCATAACCTGGCATTGATGTTCTTTCAGTGTGGCAGGTGTCCAAATGCCCTTACACCACAGGCAAAGCACTTTGATAGCTTCTTGGAGACTTACCAGGAACCTTTTACTTCCAGCTCCATCGTAGGACTGTGGTGTCCTTGTGGCTTAGCACTTATCTCCTCTGCCTGGGTTCTGAAAAGCATCCCAAGACCCCAGAGAATACACGCACCACTTCTGATGGCACTCTTGATTGGGAATCAATACTTACGGTTCTGTTTAAAACACTTAAATTGAGGAGTGGTGTACAGAGTCTTTGTCTGTTCTCACCTTTTGCCCTTACATTGAAAGTCCAGTCCACTCCTCAAGCAGCACTCCTTGTTGATAGTGGAAATGAGGTGTCTGCAGATAGCACGAGTGGTCTGCTGCCCTGGTCCAATGCTGCCTGAAATCTAGTAGATCATTATTTCCAATTCTAGAGGTTTCTTATTCCACCCACCCCATGTATTTGAGTGTTCTCCTAAGAATCTTTCTCTACCTAGCTTTATCAATACAATAGGTCATGGTTTGACCTTCGATTTCATTATCAATCATTCTTCAGAATGGCCAAGTAGGGTAATGTTCCTCAGAAGCTCAGGGGTCTAAAGGTCACACATCCTGAGACACACTTGCATCTGTTATGGGCAGAGGAGAGTGAAGTAAGAGGCCATTTCGTGCACCCACTGCCTTCCTTCTTCTCATCTAACTAGAGGTCTGGGAAGGGGAACCATATGCACATCAGCGTTTTAACAACAACAGTTCATTCAGGTGATTCCTCCTTACAGACAGCTCTGCTTTAGAGGCTATTGCAGTCTTTAGTTTTAGACTGTAGCTCAGAGTACAAGTAACTGTAACCAAGTTGGGAGTCAGAGACAGAGATGCTACCCAGGCCAGTCTCATGCTGGATTGTTACAGTCTCACTGTGATTTTTAGACTGGGCATGTTCATTTTCCATGTCAGAGAAGCGAAATGAGAAATATTTCAATGCACCAGAGATTACAAATTAAGTTCTTTCTTCACATGCTACTGCCATTTCCTGGTAATGACAGAATGTCCTTGGGATACAAGATGAATATGAAGGCTCATCTCTAGCAGACAGACAGTAGAGGCATTCTCCATCTGTATATACTGATCACTTATGTGTGCCAAACAAAGCCTGGTGCATTTTAGGTAAATATATAGCAAAATATATGCATGTCAGACTTGAAATTTTAAAACTCATTTGATTTGTGATTTCAAAGCTTTATTTTATTCTAATTTACAATATATTTTACACATATATATCACTATCTATGTATATTACACACACGTATATATACACACATACACACATATATAGTTTATACATATAATAGTTTCATATTATATATATACATATATATATGTATATATTAATGTACATATATATAATATGTATATATTATATATATGTACATATATATATAATATATATATATTTCTGTTTCTGAAATATATATATATTATATATTTCTGTTTCTGCCCTAAAGAAGATTTTTAAATACATTTACCACTTTGATAATTGCAGTGACATCATAGCATACATTATTAGTGGTGGCTTTATAATTATTATGTTATAAGAAACCTAAGCTCAGCATTAGCAAGTGACTTGCCAAGTCACACAGGTAGCAGCTGGATGGATTTGCTTCTGACTGTAAATCCTATGCTCTTTCTATTCTCCCTCTGTGCTCCAGACACTGCCAGCAATCACTCTGGCTTTTCCTTGGCGAGTTCCTCTAGAATGATAAATACCTTCAAAAAGTTGCCAGCGTGACTGCAAAGCCAGTTATTGGCTGGCTGGAAGGAAAATATACATCTGATGCTGGGGTGAAACACAAAGTGTGCTTACTGAAGCATTGTTCTTAATCATGGAAAGTTGGTACGGCAGGTAATATTTTGAAATATTAAATTGTGTTTTGCTTTTTTGGCTATAAAATTTTTTTTTTAAAAAAAGAAATGAGTTGAAGTTGTGTTTTATGCTTTGTGGTTTTCTTCCCCTCATTTCAAAAAGGCAACAGAACAGTGAATTCTCTTCTCTGGAGTGCAATTGCTGAGTCAAGGGGAAATTACTGGAAGGAAATCACATTTTGCAATCTTTGTGGAGACTTAAATTCATGGATGATGTGATGAGAGGGAAGGGAGAGAAATTAATATCTCCTAGATTAAGAAGAAATAAATAAAAGCAGTGAAAAGATTGGAGTATAGCATATGATTTAAAGGGACTGCAATCTGCTAGCTCTGAGTATTTAAAACAAGAGACATTGGCTCTACTGTGATACTCATAGGACTGGGAAGGGCCCCCACCTCCAGGAAAGGACAGCAGATTGAGGTGGTAGACACCTTGACTGTCAATCAGCTGAGTGATGTGGGGTTTTGTTTGTTGTTTTATTTTGTTTTGTTTTAAATGAGAGGGTAGAAATCACGGAAGACAGTGTGACTTGTTAGTTGCAGTTCTCGGCACTAAGTGCCAAGCTCGATGTGTTCACAACTTTCCCCTCAGTCTTCCAGCAGTGAGCAGCAGGCACTAACAGCCCCTCCTATAGCTCGGCAGCTGGAACCAGAGCTTCTCGAGAAGGCCTGGCTGCCAGCCATTCTTGGGGCCAGTGGCACTTGATGTTACCAGCTCTTACTGCAACTGGTTCAGTTAGCTGTAGAAATCACAGACAGGCAAAATGAAAACATCTGAAGAAGGCTTCTTTAAGCCTTTCTGCAGAGTAAGGGGAAACAGGTTGTGGGACAGAAACTCAGTCAGGCTGATGTGATGGGTGTAAGGGGGTATGGATTAGTTACATGGACTAAAATGGCAGGCCTATGAATGTACATGTTTTTAAGGCTGGTAGTAGACTTGTCTGGTCATTTCTATCTGCTCAGGCTTCCAGGGATGGCCTGTTCTGACTACCATGCTATTCAAGAATTAGAATAAAACAATCATAAGGAGGTGTGGAGAAGAAGGGCCTTCTGGAGAGACTGAAATATAGAGTCACCTGTGATAGTGAGTATTCAGGTGTAGGGTTGTAAGCCTGAGTCTGCTCTGCCATGGGCATGGTCACTTGGGGAGGTGGAATGTGGGGAGTTTGGCTGTACTTATCTCATATCGCTTCCAGGGCAGGAGAACAGGAACACCACACAAGGGGTGGGAAAGTACATTCTGAGATGTGGGAAAGCTGGAGCTGTTTTGGGGGTTCCTGGGTCTGTAATGAAGCTAGGACCATGGGGTTCTCAGACTCTTGGATATCCAGGTACTGCTGGAAACTCAAGAGAGCAGAAAACCAAGAGTTGGGGGCCATGGCTTTGAACAGCATCTACCCAGGGCTGAGGGAGAGAGGAGCTTCAGATTGTCCCAGCTGGGATGATTGTCCTTATCTTGGCAGAGGCAGGGTTGGTGGGGGGTGTGGCAGGGAGCACAGAGAGGCCTTCTATGAGAGATAAGGCTGTGTCTCTGTAGGTGAAGGCCTTTCTTCATAGCTCCCCATGGTGGATCTAGATGAAAAGAGATAGTCCGTGGTTCTAAACAGTTTCTGGTCATGGTGAAAAAATGGATGAGTAAAACTATACCCCACTTTTAGGGTGGGTCCGAGATTAAATACCTTTTTCAGGCAGGAATATCTGGGAAGGGAAGTTTACTGGTTAAGTCCTCTGGGCCTCTAGGTACCTCATTAGCATATAGAACTTGACTTGGGGCCTACTTGACTGTGATCACATCTCTTTTATGTAAGGAACATGGCATGTGTTCCAAGTCAGGAGTCTGGCAGGCAGCTGAAAGTCACCTAAGCCTCAGGTGTGTGGCCACTGAGTCTCTGGGTCTCGACCTGCCCTACCTTACCAAATTTCCTGGCATGGTTTTATATCCCACAGGGATGGACAAGGTGGGGAACAGGTAGAAAGACTATCTTATGTAGGGGCAAAGCTCTTCTATTCTGTCCCACTCTGTATGACGGACAGCCAAGCTGTGAAAGGAAAAATACCACCCAGGGAGGCTGGAGTGCATGTGTTCTCAAACCAGAGACAGCTGTGGGGAAGAAGAAAGCTGTGTCCCTTCAAACCAGCACTAAAGAGCTTCCTACAGCTCATAAAGACTTCAAATGAACTCTTCCAGAACACAAATAAACCAGCCATCTATGCACAGGCAAGTCTGGGTCTTGAGATACTGGCTAGGCTTCAGGCTGGCCCGGGAGCAGCTCTAGTCCCGTCGGCAGCCCTTTTGCTTTGGAAATTGCTCATCCACATTAAACACTTGAGTGTTCCTTGTTTCTTAGGACTGAGGAAACAGTATCGAACCCTGAGACGGTTTCCATGGCCAGTCCCTCAAAGGTCTCCAAAGTGATGTATAGAAAGAAAATGTTAAAGTTTGCTATTTATATTCATTTTGTCTAATACATTAAAAATAACCCATTAACGACATATATGATTGGTAGTGATTTCCTCATTGGCTCCCAGGTGTCACACAAGGTATAAGCGTGTCCTGAGGGTAGAATATAAATTTCAGAACTCCAAGGGGTGGACAGCTGCGTATCTACTGCCCATTTAAACTCACTGCCTTGTACCTTAGTTCACATATGCTGGACTTTTTTGTGGGTTTGTGAATTTTAGATACAGCAGTGGCTCTCAATGTGTGGGTCATGACTTCTTTCAGAAACCTCTAGTCCCAAAAGATTTACATATTGTTCAAAACGGTAGCATTACAATTATAATGTGGCAACAAAAAATAATTTTATGGTGGGGGCGGGGTCACCACAACATGAAGAACTATATTAAAAAGTCATAGCATCAGGAAGGCTGAGAGCCACTGCAAGAAAGATAAAGATTAACTGCAATAAAGATAAACACCTGTTGGGTGTAGCAGTGCATGCCTTTAATTCCAGCACTTGATAGACGGAGGCAGGAGGGTCTCTGAGTCTGAGGCCAGTCTGCTGTGCATGGCAAGTTCTAGGATAACCAGGGCTACACAGAGAAACCTTGTCTCAAAGAAAACAAAACAAAACAAAACAAACAAACAAACGAAAAACCTAAGCCAAACCCTCACCCACCCTTTCCCCCTCAAAACAAGTCATTATGTTTTAGTCCTCATTTTGTAATGATATAGGTATTGTTCTTGGTTCTGTTTGTACAACACCATTTCCCTTGTTACCCTTTGACAAAAGAATCGAAGAGACATTTTTCTTAAACTAAAGAAGGACAGGGTTCCAAATATGCTGACCTTTTCTGTGATGACAAGTGGCTGTCAATAACATGCCACCTAGCCGATCCTCAAAAGAGATAAAGACAGTCGTCCCCTTTCAAGGTAAAGATGACAGCCGAGCGGTGAGTGAGGACGTACACTCTCGGCTTGTTGCAGCTATGCTGGGAAGAAGGGTGAAGATGGCGCTTGCATGACTGTTATCAAAAGCACCATTGTCACTTCTTGTATTTTAGCTTTGCATACATTTCCTTTTAAAAAGGTTTTAAACAGAGTCCTCCAACTTGTTTTAAAATCTTCCATTTCATGAAGCATATTAAGATAAAATAACCTCTTTGACTCACTCCCATTTAGTCCACCAACGTGTACATACGTTAAAATACCACTGTACCCCCAATGTGTATATAACTGTTGCTTATCAATAAAAATTGAAAAGGCTTTAAATATGAATTAAAATTTGATTTTGACGTCAAAGATGAGGAACTTGAACAGCACAAATGAAGGAGACATGCTGACAGTAAGACTGGAAGGGACAGTTAATTCGCAGCTCCTCAGCTGGATCGATTAAAGCCTGAGAAACGTTGTGCAAGTACGGCAGTCATCAGATGTGTGTATCAAAATGAAATGAACAGAATTAGGCAGCTTCTGCCACATAAAAACTTATGGCTGATACCAGGCACCAAACCCAGGGCTCCCCACATGCTAAGCAAGTGCCCCCAAACTGAGGTACATCCTCAACTCCCACTGAGTCTTGGTTTGAGATGGACTCTTGCTAAATCACATAGGCTCAGCTCCTACTCCTCATAGAACCCAGCCTGCCCTTGAATTTGTGGTTGTCCTGCCTCAGCCTCCCAAGCTGCTGGGATCATAACCTTTCACTACAAGGTCTGACCAAGCGTTTGCTTTAAAAAAAATGAAGTTTAGTCTACAACATCACAATATTGTGAAAATATTAATAATAATTTGAAGAAGATGGTAAATATATTTGCTTTGGTTAAGAAACATCATCTAAAGCTGGGCACGATGAAGCATGTTTGTCATCCCAGAACTAAGACAGAAGCATAAAGACTACAAGTTTTTAAGGTGAGCCTGGCTACATAGTGAGTTCCAGGGCAACCTGGGCTAGACATAAGAAGAGCTTGTGTCAGAAAATATGATGATCATAAAAAACTAAGGACTACAGCTTAACATGTTTAAATATTCATAATTTATGTTAATTATAGCCTTTGTGTATTGTCTATATTGATAAGTGTTTACTGTTTAGTACCTTTACATATATGTGTAAGTGTTCATATAGACATCCGCCTACTTCTATTATCTACTTTATATATATGAATGAATTAAAAACCAATTCAGAAATATATTTGTGCTCTACAGCAACTGCTTATGGCATTTTAAGTTAGAACTTGAATATCAAATTCTAATGATCTTTTACTTGCATAGCCACAAAGCTGGCTGTGCTCAATAAAGCTTTGACGCATAAATTAAAAAAATTCCATTTAGACAGATGTTTAAATTGTGATAATGCAGTTATCCAAGAGAACTTTCAAAATATTTTCATCCAACCATATATGCAGAGAGGAGTGGAATAAAATAGCAAAAAATATGCTTTTGTTGAAAGATTTGTTGGGCTGTGGGATGGCACCGGACAGTTCCGCTACTGACCGCTAGATGGCAATAGCTCTACATCTCGTTATCATGCTATCGCGCTATCCTTCCCTAGTGGTCTTCCAGGTTGCTTCTAGAATAATTGTTATCTCTGCAGATATTTGCCAAGAAAAGACGTATTGGCTTTAGGAATTCTGAGATTGATATTGCTAATGAAAATGCATTTCTCTGCCTGGTTCTTGCTGCATGCGTCTGTGACTATCGCAACCGTTACCCCGCAATTTGATTAGCTAGTAGCTGTGAATCATTATAGCAAAATCAATAGAAATTTCATTTTAAGCTGTGAGTTCATAAAGGTCTGAGTATGGAAAGTTTAAGATAATTGCCTTGTTTTAATGTAGCGTTCTAACACTCTCTTCCCCACCCACCTTTCATACCACAGCTTTGGAACGTCAGCAGAGCAAACATGTTGAAGGCAGATTTGAAGGTTGTATCCCTGTCCCTCTGCCCCTCTGCCTGGCTATGACTGTGTGTTCACTAAGAATCCACCTGACTGAAGCTGAATGCCACCTATGTTCCTCCTCATGAAACAGACCTATTAAGAGAACTTGCAAAACGCATTTGATCTTGAATTTTAAAAAGAAAAGACAATTGAAAATATGCAGTAAGTGTGTAGCAGGAAACTCTCTTCAGCTCTGTACCTTGGGAAAAATGATACCACGTAATTTTCTCTTGATATGAGAAGAAAATAGGAATCAATATTCTCCTGGGCTGTTTTATTTGAATTCATTCCTGTAGCCATCAGAGGGAAGTAGAAATGAGCCATCCACACAACCGGAGAGCTGATAGGAGCACCAGTGGATGAGCTGTATCTAAAGGCCTCATCAATGGGGTGTGGCCGTCTCCAGACCATCTGTGTCTGTAGGCCTCGTGAATAGGGCGTGTCCATCTCTGTGTTCTTTTTTGTGGTCATTTATCAGATCTAGATGACTCAAAAATTGGAGAAAGATATAGGTTAGGTTAAATCCTAAGGAAACCACTTGGTCTTAGAAATCATATCTTTCTCTTTGAAAATATTATTTAAAACTACATAAGGTTATTTTCACAAAGAACATAACATACTTTGAGTATATTACCACATACTCAACTACCATCTTTGGGAAATACACATCTCCAAAATGCAAACATTTTAGTTGCCCCTTGTCACTATTCTCCCATCATTTAAAGAGTTTTTGAGATAGAATATTCACACATACACACACACACACACACACACACACACACACACACACACACACACGTACACACGTACACACACATGTGGATATGCTCGCCAAAAGATGAGGGGCAGAGACAGAAACTGAAAGAGAAGAGAGGCAAAGCAAAAATATAGATACCCTAAGTATGTATCCATAGAGTTAAAAAACTATGGAAGGAGAATCAAATACATAGCTTTTTGTGTTAAATCTGTCTTAAGCCAGCATGTTTTCAAATACTGACATTTGATGTGTGGTTTTATGTAATTAGTATTATGGTATTGAGAACAGCTACTATCTACAACTTGGAGACATAGTCACCGTGTGTTGGAGTACAGTTGTCCAGAGTATACCCTGCATTCACTGTTCGGTAGACACGTGTGACACTGCAGGTGTGTCACATGGTATGGATAGGGCAGGCTGGTTCTGTACAGCACATGTGTTGGTGGTAGGAAGTGTCTACGGCCTTGTTTTTTGTTGTTTTTGTTGTTTTCTGTCTTTTCTGCAGGATTTAGGAATACAGGGTTTCAGTTTTCTGTGTAATTTCTATCTAGTTGAGGCTGGAAGGAGAACATCTGCCTGTCTCAGTAAAGTTACTCTTGCTGTGATGAACACCATAAGCAAAGCACTGTGGGGAGGAAAGGGCTTGTTCCACTTCCACATTGCTGCTCACCATACAAAAGTCGGGGCAGGAACTCAAGCAGGCCAGGAAGCAGGAGCAGATGCAGAGACCATGGACGAATGCTGCTTACTGGCTTGCTCCTGTGAATTGCTCAGTTTGCTTTCTTATAGAACCCAGAACCACCAGTCCAGAGATAGAATATTCCACAACAAGCTGGGCCCTCTTCTGCTATCACTAATTTAGAAAATTTCCTACAGGCTTGCCTGCACCCCAGTCTTATGGAAGCATATTCTCAATTGACATTCCTTCCCCTTTAATAACTCTATCTTGTACCAAGTTGACACAAAACCAGGCAGCACAGTATCACTGGATAATTAACCCTAAGAGAGTTTTCAGGTATGCTCAGAGGGCTGAAGTTTTCTCAGCATCACAGAAGGTGAGGGGAGTTGTGTGTTAAACGCTTGGTGGGCGATCAATTCTGGTGGTGGGACATAGTACACACACAGTGCCAGAAAAGTAGGTTTTTAGGAAAGAAACAACAGGTTTAAATAACTAGTGGGCTGAAGTTAATGTTTCTGCACCCCAAAATAAAACTGAGCTAGAACGAGAAGATTCAAATATAGCAGAGACGAGAAGGGTAGAAGTCCAAAGAACTGGACTATGGAAGAGAGCATCTGACTGACTATGGGTGTCCAACACTGCAGTGTGTCCAGCCTCAATCAAAGGAGAATAAGTCTGTTTCCCTGTACAGGGGTGGGATTGGGTATCTTCAGCATTGGAGAAAGGAAGAATTCTCCAAAGCACTGGCTATGGACGGTGATCTGCCTCAGCCTTCTCAGGACTGTGTGGTTGCAGTCTTCTTTGGCATTCTTCAAAACAACATGAGGTGTGTACTGGGCTTGTGTGCTTCACTGTGAGACTGTGTCGGTGTCTAGTCTAAGAAATTAGTCTTTGAACTGTCATTTGAGTCCCAAGATTTACCACAAAATGTTGGCCAGATCAATAGATCTCCTGAAGTGGAAAAAAGGTCTGGGTGGGAGGGTGGTGGGTAAATGAGAGTCTACTGTGTTGGCCTCACTACTAATTTTGAGACAGGTGCCTTTGACAAGGGAGTGTATCGGAAGTCTTGAGTCTTGTAAAATCTTACAAATCTTAAATATTGTTAAATAGTGTTAGAGTATGACTAAAGGCATATTAAGGGAAATATCCTCTGGTTAAGAATCTCCTGATGAGGTGGAGACCTAACATTCAAATTGAGATGAGTCAATTACCTATCAGAGGGACCATCCTAGGAAGGTGAGCTCACTTTAATCCATGCTGAAGAGATGGGAAGACTAATTTTCCTTTAATAAGATATCATATTGTTCTTCCTAGAATACTTTCTCGTGTGTGTGCATGCACACAATTGTACTTACAGGCTGCAGTCAGTAAGTTTCATCTGGGTCTGCCCACCTTCTGGGTCCTGACTCTAGAAAGATATAACACTTCCTCTTTCTGTTTTCAACTTCTTTCTTTGGATAATGGCCAGAGCCTAAGTTGGCTTTCTCTGATACGTTGGGCTTCCTTAATCTTTCTCTATGGCCTCCCTCCCTATTGTGTGGATGCTTGTCCACAGTGTGTCTGACCACCATGTCAGCTCAAATGGCATTTTTCCTCCTCCTTCCTTTTTCTCCTCCAGGCAACTGATGAGATTTATAGCTTGCTTGCCTGGAGGATTTTTTTTCTTCTAAAGATGAACATTGCAAAAGAAATTGTTCTTTAGTTTCCATCTGAGTTCATTCTATCTTTACTAAAGAAACTAAGAACCCTAAAGAAGGGCCCCCCAACTTCTCCTGGGGACAATAATAGGAAACAATAGTTGGGACAAAGTGGCTGTATCTGTGGCCAAGGATAGAGCTGGTGGTATTGTTGATGCCACCAATGTTTAAAAAAAAAAAGGGTATTTAAAAATCAACCACAACAAATATAAACACATGGTTAAGTATGGTGGTTTCTCACAAAGCAGGAAAAAGTACACTGTTCTCTGTTTGGTGGGTATCATGTCTATGATTGTTAAATTATGCTTTATTAAGTATACAGTCTACCACTTTATTCAAATATCTTTGTTATTAGAAGAGGAAAAGCAACAAATAGATTTTTAAGAAGTTTCTTCTTCATTTGTTCAAATTTTAAAAGTGCCTCACAATTTGGAAGGTGGATAAAGAAAAAGCTATTATTATATTTTGGAGACTGTTGCAGGTGGGCACCTGGATAGAGACACGAGTGTCAAAATATTCTCTAGAGGATAATAGAGCCATTCAGATCAACCATTTAGACCGAAGCTGCTGGCACAAGGTTCTCTGACCTTAGTTCCCCAGCTCTTCCCGTGGGAATGGGAATGCCTAATTTCTATTTTAAACACCGAATGTGCGGATGACACCGGGTGAGTTTTATTCCTCTGAGTATGAACTGATGTTGATACTTTATCTCTGCAAATTCACACACATCTGACTGGAAATAATCGAGGATAAGAGATGCAAATCAGCCTGGGTAGCATCCCTTCTACTGATGCCTGGCCAGATTTCAGCAGCTAAAATGTAAAGTTAGAATTACTGAATTCTATGCTGACACTGAGAAGTTTGCAAACCTGTTTTGGCTGTACTAGCTTTAACTCTGTTAGCAACAACCCACTGAGACTCCAGTGTCCACTTATGACTATGGTTTAGAATCACAAGAGAGATTTCTCACTGTCTGTGCAGGTGCTGCAATACATCGTGAAGCGGGTTGAGAGTATGACAAGATATAATGGGGCCATGGAATTGTACTCGTGCGTGTAGGTAACAGGTTGGGAAACGAGGCAGCAGCCAGACTGGAGGCTGCATATGGGGAATCTGTGGTTGTCTCAATTGTGGGAAAATTGTACAAAGTAAAATTTACCACCTTGACCCCTTTAAGTGTGCACAAGGCACACTTCCACACTCATGTTGCCCTGCAACCAACCTCCGGAACACTTTATTTTGCAAAAGATGAAATTATATAGCTGGTTAAGCAACATTCTTTCTACACCTTCTCCTCCACAACCACTAGAAAGCCACTTCTTTTTCTGTTCATAAGACCACTCCACGTGACTCACATAGCACTGTTGTTCCTGATTCCACGTGATACATGTGGCACTGGCTTTTGTCTGAGGCTTTTTTTATGACCATGTTTTCAGGGTTCCTGGGATGGGGGGGTCCAAAAGAAAACCTAAAGGAGTAATTAGGACTTAAAGACATAGACAATTCAGAATCCAGGATATATCATGAAAAAATATCTGAGGGGAAAAATGTGTTTATCTTAAATGCCAACCACATGTAATATTAAAGATATTATTTTCTTATAGTAACAAAAGATTGAAGAGAGCATGTAATAGAAAAAAAATATTGAAGAAAATTATTAATGGAATGAAAACCTTCAAAAACCCTGTTTCAGCCTAGATATCAAAAAGGCATGAATGAGGCAGATCATGGGCAGCAGCTCTGCACCCAATTTCAGAAAACCCAGAGGAAGCAGGCCTCCTAGGAGCTCTAACCTGGGCAGTATCTTAGGTAAGAAGACAGCAACACTTGTCTCAAATAAGGAGTAACTGGGGCCCACTAGGACCCAGGAATTCACTAATGGGCCAGAGCACTGGATCCTTTCTGTCTGCACCTGAGCACTGAGCAGATCTTGGGCCCCAGCTCTAACCCTAGTAGTAACACCCACTGAACTCAGTTCTGAAACAACCAAGATAATAGGAAAGAAAGCTTCTGGTCAAAGAAAGGGCAAGTAGCACTAAGGAGATCCAGATGCCTAAAGGCAAGCAGAAGAACACAAGCATAAGCAACCCAGGGTACTTGGCATCATTAGAACCTAGTTCTCCCACACTAGAAAGTCCTGAATTCCCCACATCACTAGGGAAGCAAGATTCAGATTTAAAATCACTTCTAATGATGATGACAGAGGACTTTAAGAAGGACATAAATAACACTCCCAAAGAATTTGAGGAGAACATAGGTAAACAGGTAGAAGCACTTAAAGAGGAAACACAAAAATCCCTTAAAGAATTACAAGATAACACAACCAAATAGGTGTAGGAATTAAACAAAATCATCCAGGACATAAAAATGGAAGTAGAAACAATAAAGAAACCTCAAAGTGAGACTACCCTGGAGATAGAAAACCTAGGAAAGAAATCAGGAGTCATAGACACAAACATCGCCAATAGAATACAAGAGATAGAAGAGAGAATCTCAGATGCAGAAGATACCATAGAAAACATTGACACAACTGTCAAAGAAAACATAAAATATAAAAAGTTCTTAACATAAAACATCCAGGAAATCCAGGACACAATGAGAATACCAACCTAAAGATAATAGGTATAGATGAGATTGAAGATTCTCAACTTAAAGGGCCAATAAATATCTTCAACAAAATTATAGAAGAAAACTTCCCTAGCCTAAAGTATGAGATGCCCATAAACATACAAGAAGCCTATAGAACACCAAATAGACTAGACCAAAAAAGAAATACCTCCTGTCACATAATAATCAAAACACAAATTGCACAAAACAAAGAAAGAATATTATATGCAGTAAGGGAAAAAGGCCATGTAACATATAAAGGCAGACCTATCAGAATTACACCAGACTTCTCACTAGATACTATAAAAGCCAGAAGATCCTGGAGAGATGTCATATTGACCCTAAGAGAACACAAATACCAGCCCAGACTACTATACCCAACAAAACTCTCAATTACCATAAATGGAGAAACCAAAATATTCCACGACAAAACCAAATTTATACAATATCTTTCCACAAACCCAGAACTATGAAGGATAATAGCAGGAAAGTTCCAATACAAGGATGGAAATTATACCCTAGAAAGAGCAAGAAAGTAATCCTCTTCCAATAAATCTAAAAGAAGATAGCCACACAAAGATAATTCCACCTCTAATAACAAAAATAACAGGAAGCAACAGTCACTGTTCCTTAATATCTCTTAACATCAATAAACTCAATTCACCAATAAAAAGACATTGGCTAACAGACTGGATACGTAAACAGGACCCAGCATTTTGCTGCATACAGGAAACCCACTTCAGTGACAAAGACAGACTCTACCTTAGAATAAAAGGCTGGAAAACAATTTTTCAAGCAAATGGTCCTAAGAAACAAGCTGGAGTAGCCACTCTAAAATCTCCAGTCTGAGAACACAAAGGGAGGGACTCATGGCTCCACCTGTATAGGTAGTCGAGGGTGATCTTGTCAGGCATCAGTGGAAGTAGAGGGCCTTGGTCCCTGAAAGTTTAGATTCCCTAGTATTGGGTAATCGAGAGCAGGAAGGTGGGAATGGGAGGATGGTGGGAGCATACCCTCATAGAAATAGGAGGAGGGGAGAAGAGATAAGGGGTTTTGGGGGGGGGGAATGGGAGAGGAAATAACATTAAAAGGTAAATAAATAAAATATCCATTTTAAAAAAAAAACAGATAATATGTCTGGCAAGTGTAGTTGTGCAGTCAAGACTTTTTGTCAACAATTTATTACGGGGATTTCGTATAATCCTCAAGGACAAGGTATTGTGGAAGAGGCCCATGAAACTTTAAAAAAATTGGTGAAACATACTGTTGCTGAGACAAAGAATGATGCTGACCTGTGAGCTTGCTGAGTGGTATGACAAGGGTGACAGGGGAGCTGTATTGGACATATGTTCCTGAGCCACCTTTGCTTGACTATACCCCAGATGGGACAAGCTGCCTTGCCTCAAGTTTTTAGACCTTGTGGGATAGAGAATCGAGAAGAGAAACTATGCCTTTTGTATTCTTCTTAAAGATGCCCTGCTGTTAGGACTCAATCACGTACTGGTATAGAAATCAATCCAATATGGAAAATAACAGTCTACTTTTGAAAGACTGGATCTGGACTTTGTCAGGAATATATTTGGAAGCTAGCTGTAGCTAGCTATGATGTTAGAATAGCAAGAGATAATGTTGGGACAGGATCTGGATTTCAAACAAGAGTTAGTACATGTTTTAAGACTCTTTTAATTGTCAAGCTAAAATTGGTTTTGCCTCTTCTGCAGCATTTATTGTAAGTTGCATTGACTGTATAATTTCCAATTATGTTAGTGTGTTGAAACCTAGCATGTTTGTTATGAGGTTTTATCAACCAGCTTATTTCTCACTGCCCTGAGTATTAGAAAACCTTGATTCTCTGAAAAAAAAGCTTGAAAGTGCTGGAAGAAGTGAGTTAGGCTTTAAGCAGAAGCAAGAGGGTAGCAGACTTGATTATTGCTGGTATAACAGCTTTAATTCCATTAATTGCTAGTACCACTGCTTCTGCAATAGCATTGACACAAGGAGTTAAGACAACTATTTTTGTTAACCATCTAGCAAAAAATGTTACTAATGTATTGAGTATACAAAAGGATTTATATAGGTATCTGGAACAAGGAATAATGTTCAGATTATCTGAAGGAGGTTCAGGGTTCAAGAGTTATGAGCCATTCCAAGTGTCATGACAAATATTATTAGAGTAGTATTACTTTTGAAATTCACAATGATTATCATTTTAATTAGAAAAAGGTTTAAAGACACTTGTAGGATATTTGGCATAATCCTAACACTTCTCTGGGTGTGTTAACTTTGCATAATGAGATTATGAATTTAAAGAATGGTGCTCTGTTCAGCTTTGATGCTGCAGATAATTTCAATAAAATTATCCGTGGCCTGAGCTCAGTATTTCCATTTTGGTCAAACCTCAGGATTGGCATATATAGCTTGATCAGGCTAGCCCTTGGTGTCCTGGGAATACTTTTTATTCCTGCCCATCATGTTTAAGCTTATCTTTAACAACATTAACATATTGGCAGCAAAAGTACATGGCTTAAACCTGAAAATGAACCCCTAAACAAAGTTATTAAATTAACAGGCTGGCAAGCCAAGGATGGGTAAGATTCTGCACAGAGCCTTACCAACCTAAGACAGAAGTGCATTGCCTTTGATAATGCATATTCTATGATGGGTAAGGAAGGCTTTCTTGTCAGAATGACCTAAGACAGGCTCAGTCTTGTTAATGAAATAAATAAGAGGGAGAGGTAGAAAGCCTTTGGGGCTGCTTGGCAAGAAGCTGACATGGACCAAGGACAAGGAAAGGGGCTACTTGGCAGGAATATGGCATTGGCCAAGGACAAGGAAGTAGGCTTCAAGCAGGAATCTGACATTAGACTAGAACAAAGAAGTAATTTCAGGTAGGATTCTAAATCGTAAGCTACAACAAAGAAGTAATCTCAGGCAGGAATCTAAATGTTAGGCCGGAACAAAGCAGTAATTTTAGACAGGAATCTAAATTTTAGGCTAGAACAAGGAAGTAGGCTTCAGAAATGAAAATGTCCTTGGGCCAGGATAGGGAAGTAGGCTCAGATACTTTGGTCATTCTGATAAGCCTTTAGAAACAGTAATCCTGAGAGTGTTGGTGTAACTGGGTATAACACCTTACTTTTTCATTGACTATTTGTTTTTATTGTATTGCTTGTTCCTCGACTATTTGCACCTATTATATTGCTAGACCCTCAACATAGAACTGACCTTGTTACATGCATGTAATCAAAATGGTATAAAAGCATAAAGGAAGAGGGAGTACAGGATAGAGGGTTCTAGAGAGGGAAAATGGAGAAAGGGGATGACATCTGTACTGTAAATAAATAAAATATCTAATAAAAATGGCATGAATGAAATAAATATATAAGTAACTTGAATAATATAGCCAATATTTATCTACCTATCTCCTGATGTCAGACCTATATTTTTCCGTGACTTAATTGTATGTTTGTAATAGAATATATTTAATTGTTACTTTTAATTTTTATTATTTTAATAATTATGTTATATAATATATTTTAAATTTTTAGTTACTTAATATATAGTGGTAGTTAAGAAAAATGTATATGTAAAAAAAAAGCATCAAACAAGAAAAGCAAACATACAAAACCCCCAAAACCAAAATGAAGTTATTTGAGTCTCACATCAGGGCAAGTTGTGACTTTATCTTCAGGTTATCAAAGGAGATAGCACTGTGGAAAGCAAAGAAAGACAGGGGAGATGCTCTATCACTGATTCTCTCTGAGTCTTTCTCTCTGGTTCTTTCCCCACTAGTGTCATGTGCTTACTGGGAAGACAGATATCCAATGAAATCTGTATATGAAAACTCTGTATATCTGTATATGAAAGCTTCAGGCAATTTATGCCACAAATGTAATATTCATTCCAATAAGATGATGAACTTTTAATATTCTTTTGACATGTGGTATTTTTTCATACACGCCCTCTACTGCTCAGTGGGAACCGATACAAAAAGAATGGAGACCAGCTAACTGAGCTAGGAGTGTTCAGGGGAGGCCTCATCAAAGAAAAACATTTATAAAATGAGTCTTGAGACAAACGCATAATCTATTCAGAGAACAGAAAAACATATCCATCATTTTCTTTCCAGTGAGTAATTTATGATCCTCAGAACACACAGCACAATTCTCTCTCATGTTACTCATTCCTCTGATGATTTTTTTTTTTTTTGCACTGGAGAAACAAGTTATTGCCTCTGAGAAATCACCCCACTGGGCCAAGACATATAAAACAAAGTGTGTGATGTTATGAAGGAAGATAGGAGAAGCAAGAAAGCAGGGAATCACAGGGAATGGAAAAGTTTGAAAAATCAATTGGAGTTACAAGATATAAGTCGAGGGAATGAAGCGTAGTAGCAGTTGCTCTCAAGGTAGGCTATTGATAGCTTAATCCACGTGGTTTCTAAAGGGTCCTTGTATACTTCTGCAAGGATGAGAAGGTGGTGAACAATACCCATCTACTGTTAAAGATCAGTTTTATATTGCTGCAAAAGGAATATAATTGCTATTTCAGTGAAAACTAGCATGGACATCATCAGATAAATACATAGGATATTTTTATACACTAACTAGAGAGGTAAATCTGTATATGAAAGCTTAAGTTAATACTGGAAAATGCCTAGGCATGTTTGGTACATGTTTTAACCTACAAAAATGTAAGTTTAATTCTAAATTCTGTGATGTATTTGCTGAGGGACCTTGGCAAGTGACTTTTTAAAATTTTTCAGTACTTTGGTCCTATACTATAAGACATACCAATAATAATATTCTACTGAAACACTGAGATTTTGCTTTATTAAATAGGTGATGGGAATGAAATGCTTGACATGGGCTCATGTTTAGCAAGGGCTCTGTGATTATCTCTCTTCTGTTTAATGCAATGCTTAGCCTACACTACACCAGCCTGGCTATGTTAGGGTATAGTCAAGAGATGGGAACCACTTAGTGATTTGCAGAATGAAAGTTCCATAAGAAAGAAAAGCATTAACCATAGTGGGAAGTGAAAGTAACAGTAAGAAACATTAAAAAGAGGAGGAATTTTTAAAATGTAGGAATGAAGATACAAGGGGAACATCTAGGGGTGCTATCAAGCACCCAGAAACTGAGGATCCCTACCTCAAGTCTGTGCCTGACACACTCAGGTCTCATTGGCTTACTCCTTTATAAGCCACAAAGAGATGAGAAAGGCAGCTGCTGCTTGCCTATGCTGTTAGCCACTGTGCAGCAGGAATTGGTGTGAGGGAAGCCATCTTGATAGAGGAAGCATGTGCTGAGGAAGCTACCCATGTTGCAAAAGCCAGGCCTGGAGAGGCAGTCTGTACTTAATGCAGGAACTGAGAACCAAAAAGAGCACACACGTTGCAGGAAAATACAGAACAGGGTACATTGGAAGCAGAAACATCATCTCTTTCTTTCTCTCTTGATTATCTATGTAGAAATTTCTTAGCAAAGAAAAAGTGGGACCCAAAACAATTAAGGGCCCAGATCCATCCAGATGGAGTAATGAAGAACATATCTGGATCTGAGAGCCAATCCTGTCATCCTTGGCACATAAGCTAACTTAGTTTCCCTTTTTGACTGCATCAGTGTAGAGCCAGATGTTGTGTAGCCTACACAGAGATCCAGAGGTGCAAATGGTCAACTAGAGACAGGCAGTTTAGCTCCTGGGAGGAACCATGTAGGGCTCTGCTGACTGCCAAGGTAGGAAAAGAATTTTGGTCTGGTCCTCTTCGTGTGTGTTCAAGCTCCCTCATCTTCCTGTGAAGAAGAAATTAGGAATCATATTGTTTTCAGATGTGTTACATTTGCTCTTTGAAAGAGACATGAATGCTACACCCTTCACAGTAATTCCCCATGACTGTGGTGCTCTTGAGAGAAATTCTGCCACTTATCTCCCCCACCCCACACCTACCTAAACAACTTAGCTGGCACAGCAGGTCTCAACATCCAGTGAGTTAGGGTCTTCTATGACCTTGACATGCTGTTAGTGTCCCACTGGCATGATTTCCCATCCTTTCTTCCATAAAATGCACAGGGGTAAATTCCAGTTTGCTGAACAGGAGTTACCATCTTTATTTTGGGTCACTGAATCATCAACCACCTTCAAAATGACATAGTAACAGTACCGTCTCCCGTTTTGTAGCCAAATGCTGTAAGTGGAAAGCTTTTATTATTCTTTAACTTCTTTTAAAGAATCATACAATCAAACATATTTAAATAGTCCTCACTTTGCAAGCAACTGCCTCCATGCTTATTTAAGTCACCCGTACACTTCCTGTATGATACTGTTAATGTGTAGGGGGCTTGTCTGGGTTTGTTGTCTCTGCCAATTAAAGAATAAAAAGCCAGGGGAAATCTCAGACTCAGTAGCCAGCAATGGGTAGCTCGCTGTATTAAAGTTGAAAAAAATCATATGATCACACACACACATACAATCTTTATTACTTCTCAGTGACCCTTTCTCTGTCTGTATGCCTATAAGGGGATCTCTCTAGTCCCTTGTTCCTCAACACCAAAATTCTTACTTCAACTTTTCACCTAAGGAAACTGAAATTGAAAAGTTAAATAAATTTTTCAGAGTTACATGTTTTAAAACAACAGATTACATCTCTAGATATAAGTGTCTGATTCTTTTTTTTTTTTTAAGGAATTGTTTATGTATATGAGTACACTGTAGCTGTCTTCAGGCACACCAGAAGAGGGCATCAGATCTCATTACAGATGGTTGTGAGCCACCATGTGGTTGCTGGGAATTGAACTCGGGACCTCTGGAAGTCAGTACTCTTAACTGCTGAGCCATCTCTCTAGACCACAAGTATCTGATTCTTATTTATTCTTAAACCCATCTTGTTTAATTAATGTTTTAAGTTGTGTATATGTGTGTACATCTCTGTGTGCATGTGTATATGCAAGCATGTATGTATATGTGCACGTGGAAGCAAGAGGTCAACATTGTGTCTTTTTAAAATCACTTTCTACTTTACTGTTTTAAAAATATTATTTTATTTATTTATTTACTTATTATTTAATGTGTATAAGTGTGTGCCTGTGTATCATGTACACAAAAAGGGAGCCCATTGAGGTCAGAAAATTGCATTGGATCTCATCTTAAACTGGAGTTACAGATGGCTGTGAACTTCCATATGAATGCTGGGAATCAAACCTGGATCCTCTGTGGAAGTTAGTCAATGAACTGTATTCTCAGCCATATCCCGACCTTATTTTTGAGACAAGGTCTCAGTGATTCTCCTGTCTCTGCGTCCCCAGTACTAAGAAGACAATGTGAGAGTCTGGCGAGCCTTACCTTACCAGGGACCCCGTGAGTGAACCAGGAGGAGCCAGGAATCCATACAAAAAGCAAGAGGAATTTATTGTTCCAATGCATTGGAGTCATCCTGCACCCGAAGAAGAGGTGTGACCCAGGGTGTTTGGCCAGTTTTTATACAGTGTTCAGGGGAAGAATAGAGGAACAGCAACTAGGCACAATATGATTGGCAGAACAGTGTGACTTTTAAACTGATTAGTCTTTAGGGAATGAAGTGGCAAGGATTTCTGTTGTCTGTGGGTGGACAACAGTTTGTCCTGTGGAATGTGTCCCCACCTGCAGACTGGTTCCCTCATCCCTGTGGTCTCAGGAATGTTAATTAGCCTCTCCCTTGTGGAGGAGCAAGTGACCTTTCCAAAGTTCTTGAGCTAACCTCTTCAGTAGTAGCCTTAATGGATGCTGAGATTGTAAACTTAGGTCCACATACTTGAACAGAAAGCGTTTTACCAAATGAGTTACTTCCCCATTCCTAACTAAATTTATATAATACACACATACATATATGCATACATACGTATATATACTAATATATTTAAATATATTCTATGTATTTATTTAATTGTTACACAGTAATTATTCTGTAAGTGTGCATCTTCCTAGACTCTGCTCTGTCTCAGACAGCCTCTGTCATTGGCTCAGAGCTGATCTGTTCACACAGTTTATTTTTAGCTCTCTTTACTTAGTAATGCTAATTATTTAACATCTTGTTCTGAAGGCCAAGATCCCAACAGAGATCACCCGTGGGGCTCCTGCTATAATGAGCAGGCTTCTGGTGATGTGAGGATACATTTTGATCCCTGTCTACAGTACTGCAAAGTTGTTTTGCCATTTGCAATTTTCACTTATTGGGAAACAAGATAAATCTACCCAAGTCTGTTCATACTGTTGAGACCTCTACATCTCCTTAAGTGTTTCTCAGGAAATGTAACACTGAAAACAGCCTTTAGAACAGCAGGGTCAATTGTTACAGATAGATTCCAAGAGAACGGGGAATAGCTCAGGGGTATAGAGCATTTGACTGTGGATTCGCAGAGGAAAACAGAATGTCGGATGCTATTAACAGGAGCTTTTCCAAATGTATTTCCTGTTGAGGACTAACAGCTTTTGAAAAATCAATGCGCATGCACTACTCTTGCTTTACTTTATCATCACAGGCTCTTTCACTGGACCTTGAAGTCTTGGTTGGGCTGTCTGGACTGGATAGTGAAGTCTTTGCATCTACTAGTCTTTGCTTTGTCCCCCAGGGCTGGGGTTATAGGCATGCACAGTCAGTCATACCTGACTTTTATATGGATGCTGAGAATTTGAACTCAGGTCCTCTAGCACTGTGATAACAACCTCACTTCCTATCTCTAGGTAACACCTCTTCATCCATTTCATTCCTCTACACCCCTCCCCCAGCTGTGTCTTCTATTTTTCAGCATTAGGAGGACAACTGTTTTAGTTTAAAATCTTTTTGTTTATTACTCACCTTTTTGAGATAAGATTTTCTATGTAACCCAAGCTGGGCTCCAATTTGCTACCCTTTTGTCTCAGCCTCCCGAGGGACAGGATTACAAATGTGTAACACCTGTTGGGGTTCAGGAATCACCCTACAGATACCTATCGTTGTCAAGTAGGGATAGTTTATTGACCACCTACCCTGAAACTGGATGATCAGTGACACAGTCAGACTTGGGACCTGAGACTGAGGCCCTGACTGTTTCCAAGGGACAGCTTATAAAGGCAAAATCCACAAAAACTCAGCAACTATAAACATAGAAACCATAAACATAGCAACCATAAACATAGCAACTATAAAAAAGCTCATACACAGGTTTAGGAAGTACTGTTAGGTGGTTGTGGCAGTTGGTTTGGTTCAAGCTCATCGTAGCTAACTATACAAAGCAGTTCTTACTGATTTTTATTGTGATTGGCTCTAGAGGAAGGCAGGGGTCTGGGAAATTTTCTAGAACATTAAAACATAGAACTTAACAGGATATGAGGGTAATGGTTAACTAGGCATGAGAAAGTTACAAAGGTGTAACTATGTAAGATGGCTGGATATAGGCATAAAACAAAAGGGCTACAGTAATGTCAGACAGGCAGTAGTTACCCAGGTCTTTTTTTTTTTTCTTTTCTTTTTTTTTTATATTTTATTTACATTTCAGATGCCATCCCCTTTCCCCATTTCCCCTCCCTAGAGAAAATCCCTATCCCATGCCCCCTTTTTCTTTTTGCTTTTATACAATTTTATTTTTAATGTCAGTCAAAGGCTTTGTAAGTTTGGTAATGCTCAATCAGAAGTGTAACCCAATGCCCAACCTAGATATATAAACTGTCTGACTGAGTTACCCAGGTCTTAACAGACACAATGCCTGGACTATTTAAAAATCTTAGAAAGTGTTTCTGTTTGTTTGTTTTTTAAATTGAGTCTAACTGATAGAAGAAATAAATGAATACACTCACTTAAAGTGTGTCAAGTCCTCCGAAGAAGTCAGAGTTAATAGAGGCTTTTTATACTACAATCCAAGATATTAACTGAAATCCTGGGGAATCTCTCAGGGTCTGGATATGATATTGAGGAGTCAGGGAATTCTTGGAATTCTTAACTTCATGAATAAAGAGTTTAAGAATGAACTCAAACAGAATATCGAGGACAATTTTATTAATGTTAAAGAAAAACCTTAGGGCACGAAAGCTGTAAACTGATGGTGTCTTGGAGGAGAATGGTTAAGAAAAGGAAAACAGCCATGGCAGCCACACCACAGACAAGCAGCCACATGGCAGGGAGGGGACCTTTAGAGAAAACAGAAAGAAATTTCAAATGCTACAAAGGCATAATTAGATTCTAGACAGCATCCAAGAAAAAATAAAGCAAAAATAGAAAACAGTTATGACTTTGTGAATCAGAACTCAGAATGGTAGGTGGACCTAATAGAACCTCATCGTAGTTTGTAGAGATTATGCTATGAGGGAATGCTGGGAAGGAAGAGTACAGTATCTCATTAAGAGATAATTATTTTTTCATCCTGGGTTAAAATGAGGTCACCCACTTCCTGGTAGCTCTATCTTCCTGAGGGGTAATCCTTTAGCCAAGTCATTAACTCACCCAACTGGTTTGTTTGGTCACTACCCAGAGGTTTTATTCCCTTGACCAGAAGGAAGTACATTTTTTTTCTTAATAAGCCTTACTGTGACAGATATATGAGAAAGAGATAAGTAATGACAGTAAAGCCCCAGGAAGAAGTGTGTTCAAGCAGAGGAACAAGTTTTTGGATGCAGATTAGAAGTAACTGATTAGAGAAATTCCAGTGCTCATGGATAGATGGGTCTAACATGCAGTTTTAAAGTACAAGAAGGAGAAAGAACCTCTAAAGAAGGAAAAGTTGAGGTGGGAAGGAGCAATGGGATGTCACGCTGAGTAACAGCCTCAAACATCTCCAAGTCCCTATCTTTTAAAGGCTTTGCAGATATTATTAAAGGTTATCAGCTGGGGAGGATTATCGTGGATAATTCAGGTGGGCAGTAAGTAAAATCACTGGCGTTCTTACTAGGGAAAGCAGAGGTGAATTGATAGTAAAAGGAGAGAGGGAGGGGTGGAAGGAGAAATGAGAAAGAGAGAAAAGAGAGAAACAGAGAGAAAGAAAAAGAGAGAGAGAAAGAGAGAGAGAGAGAGAGAGAGAGAGAGAGAGAGAGAGAGAGATACACACAGAGAGAAAGCACCATGCTGCTGCCTTTGCAGGTAGACTGAGGCCATAGAGCACAAGTGGCCTGTAGATGGTGGAAAAGACAAGGAAGTGGGTTCTTCCTCTAACCTTTGTTCTATTGACACCTTTATTATGATACAGAGATAACTCTCAAACTCTAGCATTTAGAACTGTAGGAGAATAAATCTGTGTTGTTTCTAGGGATTTGCCACAGCACAAGAGACTGACACAGATGGCTTTCAAAAATTTGTTGTGCCCAGCAAGGTGAGTGGAGCCACGTACTGCAGGAAAGCTGCAGAACACCTATGATTTGTATCTTACACTTTTTGACACTCTTCTATAAGCCACTGGCTGTCCGTTCCTTCCTCTTCCTATTTAGAACCTACATGTTTGGATTTGTTCACTCAAATTTATTTATTCATTTCAGTGATACTTTGCCTCTGAAAAATCTTTCAGATTTTAATCTCAGATACTGTATTTTCCATCTCTACAATTTTTGTTTATTTTAGTCTAAATGCTTTAATATATTTACAATAGCTATTAGTTATAACAGCTATTTATATCTGTCATGTCTATATGTTCTTTGTGTTTTACTGTATGTTTTTGAGACAGAGTTTCACCACGTAGCCTGGGCTAGCTTAGCACTTACAACCCTCCCACTTCAGTCCCCTAGTGCTGGGAATATGGAAGGTCATCATCTGGCTTTGTTGCATTAACTAACTTTTTAAAAAATTACTGGTCATAGTTCTCTACTTATTTATAATTAAATAATTTTATTGTACAGGGATAATATTATGCAAGGATTACGTAACCTTCCGAACTACGTTAATTTTATTTGTTCTTTTTGTTAAAATGCTAGTAGATCAACTTGATCCACGTAAAATTTGTTTCTCTTTTGTTGGGAAGGCTGCCATTCAAATTCTCTCTTAGCTGCAGGTTACAGACTGTAGTCCCGGAAGTGATCCTCAGTGCTATAAAATGCTGAGTCCCTGGTTAAAGACTTCCAGTCATCCAAGATTTGAATGGCACCTGCAGCTCCTCAGAGCCAGGTAGCTACTGAAGTTCCTGCTCAGCTTTTTAGTCTTTTAACTTGCTTCCTGCTTCTGCTAAAATCAATTCAAATCTTATTAACATGCGCAGACAGATGCTAAAGGGTTACAAGCACAGATTTGGAGGTCACATGGTCTGTAGATTTTTATCTTTTTCTATGCATTTTACTCTTCCACTGCCTGAGTTAGGTTCACAGGCATGAGAAAGGGCAGTTAAGTATGGACTAGCCTAATGTTCTTTCATCCCTTTAAGTCACTTATTTGTTCTAGTTTCTCCTTCTTTTAGATGATATAAATATAGAAACAGCCATAGATATGCTCTATGTGTGTTAAGGGTTTATAGGATTTCCAGCAGGAGACAGTATAGCAAGTGTAACTGTCGCAAGAATCCCATCACTTGATAAGTTCTGTTCTTACATACTCTTAGACTAAGGAAGTAAAAATATTGGTATTTATTAATAAGGGAAACATAATCTAATGAAGTACTTTCATTATTAGTTTTACAGTAAAATTACCTGATGACTATTTTAATCTGTATGACTTTTATCATCCAAAGGCAACTGTTGGGATTAGCACCTTAGTGAGTGGGTGGTGCATGTGGAACTGAGAACCACAGGCTTTTGAAAGAGGGTAAAGGCAGGAAAAGAAGTAGATTCAGATTTGAGCTCAGAAAATTTTACTTTATGAAACAGCTCTCACTAACTCATGAGCCTTCTATTCTTCTATGGGCATGGAAGAGAAAGTCAAATTGTCTCTTCTGGTTTAGCTTCTTCCAATTTGTCAACGTATTTCAGACACATAGTATGTACCACAGATGAATCTGACTTTTTCTGTGCTGTTTCTTCTGTATGCATGTATGTGTGTCTGTATGGATGTGGACTTGTGGTAGAGGATAGAGAAACCTAAGTGGCTAGGTCACTTGTATACCATCTGAGATGCCAAGGGTGAAGAGTAATTGACAGCTTAAGATTCTGAAATATACTTCTTATATGTATACATCAGCCATCAAGTCACTAGGGAAAGATATATTGTCCAGTTCCTTGTTCATGTACCTGCTATAGAAGTCTAAGGTCACAACTAAAATCTTTGACCTTGAGATCCCTCACCTGTATTCCCCTCAAACAAGATATAGGCTGCATGACTGTTTCCTCATTATTAATTCCCAGATGCACACATGAAGCCCAGCTAAAGTTTAAACAAGGACTTATTGAAGGTGAAACTTCAGCAATAATAAATGAGAACATGGCAAGTACTGTATAAGTAACTAAAGCAGAGAAATTAAAATGTAAGAACAGTGGTACAGAGCCTAGAGATCCAGTTCTAAACGAGTAGTCAATAGCAGCTGGGCCTTATGTCCAAATTATCTCATAATAATTCATGACTTCTTGTTACCTTATGGACATCTTAAGAACTATTCATTCAAGAGAAAATGAATGAAGAACAGGCTGATCTCTTAGCTTTTCATAGCATTCTTTGTTTCGTAAATGCTACCAGGATATCATCATCTATTCCAAACCTATTTAGAAAAAGAATGCGTACAGTGTCAAGTGTCTTATTTTCCCAAGCTTTAAATAATAAAATGTATAATACATGAAAAGATAGAAAGATTAAACATTGAAAATAAAGTGAGAGATACATTGGTACTATAAATCACATTTGGAAACAAAATATTCACTGCTATCTGAAAGATAACTCAAGCAAGAGACACATTGATAATTTGAGTAATATGATTAACAAATTTTAAAACGTTGCAAATTTCAAGAATTCAGTGAATGTATACAAAAGGCATTCACATCTGTTGTTTACACACACACACACACACACACACACACACACACACACACACACACGAAGAATCTGGGACTCAGTCTGATTTGCTCAAGCACAGACTGTTACTGAATAGCTCCTCCTACCTCTTAGCACTCTATTTGAAGGGGAAATTTTTTTTTAAATGTCAAAATGTGGGAGCTCCAGCTACTAACTAACTAACTAACTATCTAACTAACTAATTAACTAAGTTGGGGTAAATGAAATCGCAAATGATTAAATGACCCAACGTCTCCTGTAGGAATCACTGTAGTGATTCTAGAAGTACTGAGTGAGTAGAGATCAACCTGGGATGAAGAATCAAGGAGTACAGAGAAAGTTCCAGTGGTGGAGACAACCTGCAGCATTATTATTGCAACTGTGGCTTCCAAATCCTCATCAGCATTGTCCGGGAGCATGCTGTTAGCACCCTACCCCACCACAGACTGAGTTGGAATCGGGCTTTTAATAAGATCCCGGGAAAGTCTGAAGGAGCATTAAAGTTTAATATCTGACCTGGGGTGGATCTGAAAAACAGATTAAAGGTCTCTAGAATTTTAGAGTCACAATTCTTCATTAGTACAAAGTTATTACAAAGGTAGGGTTTTAGAATGTGAGTATAACACAGGGGAGGGAAAGCCTTCTTTTTTTGATTATAAAAAATGAGTACAGTAATTTGATCTCACGGAGGACAGTGGCAGAAGGTCAGAGGCTGTGGATAGTGAAGAGCTAAGCGAAGTCTTTATGCGGTGATAAATTTCTGGAGCACTGATTCTGGTTACGGAGTGTGAGACCTGAAGCGGCTCTCCTCTGGCAACTGTCACTGCTCCTCCTTGGGCTAAGCTGGAAGGAAGTGTACAGCATTTCTAATTGAGTTGCTAAGGCCCAGGAATAAAAGTGATAACTCAAAATAAACATTAAATGCTAATTCAAATATTTGTAGGTAACAGGGATTGGAATTGAAAGCACACTTAGTTAATTAGCTGGGGTCTTAAATCCCAAGTTTTATCACACCTAGTAAATGAGACTTGAATGCATTGTAAGCCTGACATGACAGCTCTGAAATCTTGCCTTCAAAACAAGCCCATGTTGGACATCAGGGATGTGAAACTGGGTGTGAAGACTCTAATCTTTGCACAGCTTTGCATCACCTGACAGCTTTCTTCTGGTGAAACAGCCATGGTCAAAATTCATTTGCTCATAATTATGGTTTGCTGATTTTCATTTATTCTTTCAGAAAACATTTATTAAATCCTCCTCTCTCTCTCTCTCTCTCTCTCTCTCTCTCTCTCTCTCTCTCTCTCTCTCTCTCTCTCTCTCTCTGTGTGTGTGTGTGTGTGTGTGTGAAAATGAGCTGGGTTCTGGGCATACAAAATAGAATAAATTTTAAAGGTTAGAAACCTTTCTAACCTTTGAGAAAGTTAGAAAGTCATTGATGGGATACAGTCCTTGGGTGAAATTTAAACAGGGAGGTGTAGAGAGATTGGGCCGGAAGGTTGGAGAGAGGACTCAAGGTAAATGACAAAAGGTTTAGTGATGGCCTTCATCACTACATAGAATGTGTTAGATTACATAGATTAAATAGACTAAGTTTGATCACATTTCAGCAACCAAGAAGAGCAGATTTTCATCCTCTTCTAAAGAAACAAAGAAAAATCTGACCCCGAAGGGAGGTTACAGACTTATGCAGGATCTAACAGGCAAATTGTGGGACATGAGGAAAAGCCAGATTTCTGATCATATTATTGCATACACGAAGTGCACATGCCTCCATAACGTTACAAGTAGTAGCCAATAGGGACAACAGTTGGAATGTGTTGGAATCCTCATGCACACACCGTGAGTGTGTCACAGAGAAGGTCTGTTACCTGATTGTGGCTGTTCTGCCGGTATAAGCATTTTGACACATTCCCTTCTCACAGTTTGGCTCTTTGTCCATCCTTTTGATATATGTGCAACCAACTATAAATCAAAAGTAAGTGACCACTTCCCAGTCTCTAGTTAAAGACTGCCAAGTGTGTCAACTACATTGCTTGACTTTCAAACACCCTTATTTTATTTAATCACTTTCCAGGGCGTGCATCAACGGTGTGCACAGTAGCATGCTGGACTCTATGGAAGAAGAAAAATTCTGCTAATTCAGTTGCTGAGAGCTGGAGTGCTAAACTCAGTGGCTTAACTCACATGTGTAGAGCCTATCCTAGGTTCCACCCTTAGCACTACAAAAAAATAATTTTGAATTAAAAATGAGTTGACCAGAACTATGATCAACTAAAGTATAATCCACAGTAGTTAAAGCTAAGTATCCATAATTGTTCAGCCTCCCCAGGTGATTTCAGTGTATGCCTAGAATGGACAACTCCGGTGTAGAATTAAAAGGCCACACAAGTTCCTAAACTATACTTTCCCTTCAAAGAACTGAAGGCCCAGTGTATAATCTCCATATGGTTTAAATTTTTCTGTTATTTCTAATATTATTTCATTAAGTGAACCATGAAGCAGGATTAACAAGAAAAATTTCTGATTACATCACTTCACAATGTTCTCTGAAAAACATTAGAGGGTAGAAAATGTATGTGGTCATAGATACAACTGATATAACATGGTACCTTAAGAGAATGGGGCTCGATAATTAGGGGCGCAGCTGCTGCAATAATAGTGCCTGTCATCACAAGTGAGAAAGTCACTTTATGCACCAGAGCTTCCGTTTTGTCATTTAAGTGACAAATAATACTAATACCAAAAAGTTAGGGTTTTGGCAACATTTGTCATACTCTTAGAACAGCATTTGGTGTACAGTCAAAATGTTTTTGGATAAAATAAAACAAGTTTAGAAACAGGAGTAAGTTTGTTTCAAGGGAAGATCTGATGCCTAATGAGGAATTGAGGGAATCCCTGTAGAAAGAAGCCTAAAAAAAGACACCTGGACACTATTGTTCTTAGCGTGCCCCATATATTCCAGTATATAGTTAGTCAGAGAAGGTGTTTCTGAGTGGTTCTTATTGCATTTTCCAGAGGTAAATCTGAGTGGCCTAAAAATTATTGGAAATAACATATGTCTTCATGATAAAAACAAGTTCAGAGTTTTACACCTAATGACGGACAATTGAAAGACAATTAGAAACCATTTACTGTCATTATCAAGAGAAGAATGTGTACTTTTCCCTGTCAATCAATACCCATGTACCAATTTGGTGCCTTCTTAGGATAAAGACATTGCTTACACCTTCAGGTATACGGAGCAATGACAGATTACAAAAACCCAGAACTGAAGATCCTTGTCCTGCACTGTAGAAGCTACTGTAGACCAGTGGACCCTGAGCTACAAAGAACCAAAGCCTCCCTTAGGTGCCACCGTTTCCCTACTTCTTTTAATAGTAGGCTGAGATTAACAAGGAGATAGGTGATCAGCTAAAGACAGGAGCCACCTGGATTCAGAGACCCCTCTTTATACATTCATATGTTCCCATTATTAATTTTAACACGTTATGGGTAGTCACATATTTGAAAACATGAACACTCAGTTGTGTTCATCATGAGGCACATAATGTTGGGGATACAGGCCTGGGTTCAGCTCTCAGAAAGCAACTGAATAAGTCAATTTGTGTTCAAGTAGAATTGGTCATGGAGGATGTCTACAAAAACAGCAAACCCAGAGTTTTATATTGAAGTGTAATTTGCATTATATTGGTAAGTTGTCATGGGGTTGTCTAAGGTCACAGACCTGACTCAGGAGGCAGTTACTCTCCCCACTTCAAACACAAGCATCTCTATGTCAAATAGTCATCAAAACCTCCTGTCCTGGGTGGAGCTTCCCCCTTGGCTCCGTAATGGAAAGAAGCAAACAGCTAACAGTTAAGGGTGTTATAAACAGTGCATTTTTTAAGACTCTCTGGGCCTCAGTGGGAGAGAATGTGTCTAGTCCTGCTGGGACTAGATGTCTTAGGGTGGGGTGGTGCCCCCTTCTCTGAGGAAAAAGGGGAAGATGTAGTGAAGGAGGATTTATAAGGGGGGAACTGGGAAGAGAGGGGAAAGTGGGTGTTGTGATCAGGATATAAAGTGAATAAAAAAAGTTATTGAGGAAAAAAGAATAGCTGGAAGATAAAATACTTCTGATTGAGGTTAGAGTTCTTCATTCCAATGGTACAAAAATGCCTACAGTGGCAACAGGGAGCCTACATTTCAGACATGGGAAGTCATCCATGAAAAGAAAGCGCAGTGGAGACTTCCAGCTGGGCCCCTCCAGTATATTCTGCTGGATATTGTGAACACTGTTCTGATGATGTGGCCTTTTTTTTTTTTCAGTCATCTCTGATAGGTGTTCCAAGCCCCTCTTTTCACGGTGTTTTGTTGTCTGTTGCTTGTATCTGTCCACTATACGACATTTATTATTTGGCGTTTGCTTGCTCTATGTGTAATAAACTTACTCACTTGTTAGCATGGATACTGGAGATCGTTTTCTAGATCACTCAGAACTCAGAGTAAAGTTATTTTGACCTTAAAAAGAGACTTTACTGTGGAGTTAAAAATAAGAAAATCATTAGGATAAAGCAAGCAAGGTCATTTTACAAAGAAAAGTCAAAATTTAAATGTTAATACAAGTCTATATTTAAGCAAACAGATCTAAGTTTACAATACAGAAATGCTTGCAAGATGAAACCTTTAATTAGCTCTTGTATTTATGTTTAGTTTGATATCCCAGATATTCAGAAAAACCTTATTTTGTTGCACCAATTATTGATGAATATATAAAAGATCTCTAAATCAATAATGACAAGGAATGCATCATGCATAATTTCATCTTTAAAAAACCCATTTTATGTCTGGATAGAATCTTCATTTATGTTACCCCTGTGGTTACAGCATGTGTATGTTCTCATTCCTTCAACTTCTTGCCTTGTTTAGAAAGAAGTTCTCAGTTGGGAATTTACATTCCTCAAGTTCACACAGCAACAGATAGAATTTCAGCCATATGTTTTTATAACTAAAGTATGTCAAGGTAATAAAAAGAAAATCCTCAACCCTCCTGATTTCGATTTCCACAGGGCTTCTAGTGTAGCAGAGACCAATTAGGATGGCAGATAATGCCCTTGGGCCTTCCTTAAAATCCCTCTTAACAGTGTTCCAAAAGCCTCTAAAATGGGTGTGTGCAGGGATTAGTGATGGTCGATCCGTGGGAATGGCAAGGATGAGGATAATTATCTTTGTTTCCATTTCTCTTTCTCCTATGTATTCACCAGACAAATTAATAAAGATGTGGCAGGTAACAGCAGACACCAAGAAACACAAGACCAACAGTCTCATTTCTCCAATTTATCTCAAAGCTTGTGAGGTGTTTTAACAGTATTAACACTGTATATTATTGTACACAACATTTATTTTTAACTACTAAAAATGTAGCAGAAACAAAACATCATCACTCATTGTAGATGCATTAAAACCCCAAATTATGTCTGGCAACAGCTTCCAGACTTGTCATTTTTATGTCACCGAGTCCCAAGTACTTACCTCAGCATCCTAGTAGAGTTTGGGCTTCTTCTTCATCACCAGTGCCCTGACTCAATCCCTTTGAAGCAGCAGAGCCTCTTCAGCCCTGCTCAGGAGTGACTTCCAGCTAGATTCTTAGACTCAGTGTAGTGGTGATCACCTTTAGTCCTAGTACAGGCAGGTCTCCGTGAGTTCCAGCCCAGGTCACTGTTCTGGGACAGTGAGTCACTGTCTCAGGGGAACTAAAGTAAAAAGTAAAACACCCACCAACAGCAACTAGCATTCTTGTTTATGTTTTCCTAAAGCTGTGAAAGGATCCTGAGAGCATCAAAGAACTAGCCCGAACTTCCCATGAAAAATATCCAGAGAAGAAATGACATCAAAGCCCCTAATATCTTAGCAGGATACCATGTTTTAGAAAAGTATATTCCAGGAAAAATCAAGAGCTACTACTGATAGAGCCATGTGCTAGTATAATAGTGCAGTTGCTCTGCATAGGTAGACAAAGGAAATAGCCGAATTTAGAGAGAAGACATCATCCTTTCATTATAGTTTTTCAGGATGTCTGCGAGAATTCTAAGTCAGTGTCTTGTCAATTTCATCCCCATAGGATCCAAATTTTTTCTTCTGATGTGAAACTGCTGTTTATATTCAAGGGAATAATAAAAGAGAAAAAATAATTTTTAAAGCACCATGCCTATATAAAGGAAGTGAGGTTTACTAAGCTAGCCTCACCCTTTCGAGGTACAGAAGGAAGTTTCAAAACTTTCCTCACTGGCGCCACCTATTCTGTTCTTTGATATCATATTTAGTTGCTCTTAACGCAAAATTTAGACTGGACTTGTTAGGTTCAGAGGGTATGTTTTTCTTTTTTTTTTAAGTGTGTGTGTGTGTGTGTGTGTGTGTGTGTGTGTGTGTGTGTGTTGGGAGAGTATTTGTGGACACCCATGCTTGCCTGTGTGAAAGTTAGAGAACAACATTGGGTGTCAACTTGTCTTAACCTTCCACAGTACTTAGGATGAGCATCTTGTTCACTGGTGTACCTGTTGGGAGATAGGCCCCTTATTCAGAGTTGAATCTGACTGGCTAGCTGGCTGAACTGTGAGGTCCTGGTAACTCTCCTGTCTCCTCCTCCCATGTTCCTGGAGGGACACTTGAATCACAGAGGCATCATCATATCCTCTCTCTCTCTCTCTCTCTCTCTCTCTCTCTCTCTCTCTCTCTTCTCTCTCTCTCTTAAGCCTTTCTTTTTTTTCTGTTCTCATGAGAGTTGGGTGTATTCTATCTCTGTCAAATCTTTCTCTGATTCATCAGTTTTTCTGCCCCTCAATTAGATGCCACTTCAGACATGGTTGGATCCTTTTACAAACTAACTTAACTTCATTGTTTGGGATTTAAGGTGTATACTAAGGGTTTTTCTGCATTCTAGCCAGAGGGACTCTCTGCAGTCCAGCTGGATCACACTAACCTAGGTCTTTGGATATGATCCCTTGCCAGAACAGCCATGTTGCTGGATTAAAATTTCTCTATAGGCATGTTACTGTGTGTGGCTTTATATGGATTCTGGAGACCTAATGTAAGGTCCCCAAGCTTTCACATCAAGCATTTTACCACTGAACCATCTCTGAAGCCTTCTGATCCAGTTTTTTGTTATGCACAGTTTCAATTCCTCCCTCCCATGAGCTCAGAATTCCACTTGTGGGAATCTGTATAACTTTTAGCCTCACACTTCCTCGTCTTCCAAATTATCCCATTGTCTCAGGCTTTTCATTCCCAGGAGAACCATCACAGTCCTTAGCTGTTCGTGGAAGCTACGTCACCATGACTACATGACCAGTCCCTCAGCCCTTCGGTTCTGCAGAGTTTGGATTCTCTCGCTGAGAGGTTTACTTCTACTTTGCACACAGTTCTTGCAGATTAACTTCCTTTTCTTTTCTAACCTATGCCGTTGGGTCCACGGTAAGACTCAGAACATATTCTTTCTTCAAACATCACTGTCCTGAAATTCCTTGACTTTCAAAAACTTTTCCCATCTCAATTGCAAGAGACATACTCCTTGCATCTGTAATTTGTTACCTACATGAGAGAAATCAGATTGCTCCAACTCTGGTATTCCACCTTGTTATTCCCTTTTGTGACTCTTAATGCCGTTTTGAAAAGGCCAGGTGAGATTTGAACCTTTGAACATGCTGCTTGGTTTGATCCATCTCTCCTTAACTGAGCACAAAATTAATAGAGGCTGAGTTGGAGTCTCTTCTCATATTTCTTTTACTATTTCCCTTGGCTCATATTTCACCTGCCATATCAAAATGTTGTGTAAGAGAATTTCTGTATTCCTTACATTTCTGACAGTTTTCTTATAAAGAATAAACAACACTTTCTCACCTGATGAATGTGGTTACCCTCTTTCTGAAATTCTGAGAACTACAGTTACTGGTCACAGCAACCGCAGTTTTTATCAGTGCACACTGTTCTTCATTGCACTGTAAAAAGAGAGTACAACTTCCATCTGGAAGTGATTCTCTTTTCTCTGAATTTTTGAACTTCAGAAAAGAGCTGTGCTGGTGTGCACATCCTAAGATCCAAGTTCCCTCAAGACTGTGTTGTTATCAAGACTTAGCAACAAATTGGTCCCTCTGAACTTGGCTGCAGGCAGAAAGAAAGAAGACAAAAAGTTTCTGGTAAAAAATGCATTAATCTGAAAGTAAGAAACCTCTGTACAGGGATTTTAACAATTCTGAAGTGAATCTCCCATGATCTTGGGAATGAATATGAATGCTAGAGCTCACTGAGAAGAATGGCAGAGAATATATGTTCAAAAAAAGCATATTTTCTACCTTCCTAGTCTCACAATTAGATTAACATTCCTTTCCAGACACAAAGGTATGCCAGTTGTAATATGAATCCATTTGTGTGTATTACCACCCAGGCTGGCTCATTGAAAACCTGCAGTGTGATTATTTTCATAGTTTTAGCTTTTTCTCTTTGCCTGCCAGTCAAAGACAGAAGACACAGGTGAGAATTGCCAGGCCCTATGAACCAGTGAGGTCACGTGACAGGAAGATTCTGGGTTCCTGAGAGACTTGATGAAGCAGTCATGCCTTACCTCCATCCACTTGGACTTTGCACAAATGAACAGTAGAATTATATTTTGCTAAGACACTGAGATAGACATAGAAGCAATTTGTTTGACCAAATAACCTTCCCTGAATAATATAATAGAATAAATATTGATGTTAATAAAAAAAAAAACCTCTTTTCTCTGTGTTGAAAATAGACTTTTTGAACATTGTGGAATATTTTCTGGCTCAAAACTCAAATAGTGCTATCCTGAAATCAAAGCCACTTCAAGAAAAAGAAAGATATGCATATATATTTCCATATCTCCTATCAAATACTAAAATGGAAATATTAAAGGAACTACCCAGTGCTAGCCCCAAATTATTTTTACTTGGAATATTTTGCTTTATCTTTTCTATAGTTATTGCAGGTGCCCTTTTTGTTGCTGTTCAAATACCAAACACATGGAAGTTACTCAAGCAAAATACAGATATGAAACTGAACATCATAACATATTGAGAAATCACAAGTAAAAATACAAAGAAAATTCTCCAAGAAAATGTCTCTAATTAGCTAGTGGCTAAATGAAAATTCAAGCTGTCTCATCTTTCATCTTGTGATTATGGTCAAAGCTTACATTGAGAAATGACTGGGGAGCCTGTAATGATAACAGAATGGACTAAATTGGGAATTATTATGAAATGCTACTGCAGAAGGAAAGAAGTTATTTGTTCATTTTTCTTTTTCTTGTATCTTATGTAAAAGATCCACAAAAGATAATAATAGCTTAGCTTTCATGGTTTAAATTTAGACAAAAATCAGTGAAAATTTTTCACTCTTTGAGTCTCAACATGTTGTCCCTTGTTGAATATTCTCATGTCTTTCACCTAAAGATGTCAAATATACACCAAGCCTGTTAAAGGGTGACCAGAGAAGCAGACATCATCTGAAACTTAGAGTTTGCTTATTAACGAACCTTGAGAAAAGACATAGATTAGAACAGACAAGGCTATGGGAGCTTCTCTTGTTTCCAGGGGTTTGTGCTCAAGCTCTGTGAGGAGCATTGGTCATACTGGCTTTGTTTTTTCTTAAACATGAAGTGTGCAGTGAAAAGAATCCATTACCACCTAACTTCAAAAACAGAGAAGCAGCACTGAACTCTTAACAATCAAACACCCATAGTGAAGACCAAATTTTAGCCTAGATGGCCTTTTCTGGTTAGAGATCACCCTTTATCATTATATTTTACTATAACTCATAAGAAAAAGTTGTGGTCAGTAGACAGTTATGTGTTTATCTGTTCCATTAAGTTATTCTAAGTGTAGAGTAATTAAAGGTAGAGAATGCTCTAAATTAATTTTGAAATCAAGGGCTTTGTATACCTTTTCAGTGCTAAATCAGAGAAAAGTAGAACTTAGATGCTGTCTTGGTTAGGATTTTACTGCTGTGAACAGAGACCATGACTAAGGCAACACTTATAAAAACAACATTGGCTTACAGGTTCAGAGAATCACTCCATTATCATCAAGGCAGAAACAAGGCTATATCCAGGTAGGCATGGTGCAGGAGGAGCTAAGAATTCTACATCTTCATCTGAAGACTCCTAGCAGAATACTGACTTCCAGGCAACTAGGACTAGGGTATTAAAACCAACAATGACACGCCTATTTTAACAAGGCTACACTTCCTAATAGTGCCACTCCCTGGAGCAAACATTTACAAACCATCACAGATATATTGAATTTTCTTCCTATATCCTCTTGCTCATTCAAAGTCTATGATGTTAATTATGTCTTTACCTGTCATTTAACTCCTAACTTCCCTTTATAGCTATTCTGGCTTCTCATTTAGTAAAATTAGTTTCTTGTCACCTTAATCCTACAGACAATCTCAGGTCAATAATGTCATAGCCAATTGTTAAATTCCGATAACTAATGTGTTGAATTTCTGCAATATTAACTTTTTAGTAACTCACCCTCATCCTCTCAATATATTCTTTTGTGGGAGTGGGGACTAGTGCAGGCTAGACAAGCTGCAAATCCAGAGGACTTACACTGTAAATTTAGATTTATGAGATCTAACTAATGGGAAAACAAATGTGGTTAGACAGTCAGGTGAGTGAGATAGATTCACACTCTTATTCTGTAATCTATAATTATTATTTAGTTTAGGCATCCAACTAAAGACCATGCTTCCTAGCATTCTGTCCCTCTAGACAATGTCATGTGAATACATTCTAACCATAGACTGTGAGCAACATATAAATACTTCACTACCCAAGATGGACCATTAACATATGACTTATGTCTTTCTCCATCCACTGGCTGAATGCCAACCCTCAGGCCAACGTTGGAAATCCCATACTGAACTCATGTGGTGGGTGTCTGGAGATCCATTATAGTATTGTGAAAAACATATTTCACTTTTTTCAAAAAATAAAATTATTAGGGAAGGACTCTGACCACCATTTAAATTGGAAGCATTAGGTAGACTAGACTGTGATGCCCTGCCCTCTGTCAAGGCTGATGTTAGGGGTTGTTATTTTTAGTAAAAATGTAACTATACTCACTTGTTCCTCTATTTCTATAGCTTACATGCAAAACAATGCTATAAATAGCCATGGTTCTTGATATGTCTAAGTTCATATGCAGAGGAAGAGGGAAGGTTTAGAGAGATGTAATAAGCATCATACGCTTTTCTTGGGTGACTCTTGTTACTAGTTGGCAAATTCTCTATAATGACAGGAGGCCCAAAACCAATATTTCTTTTTGGAAACATTGCGTGTTCTTTAGCTAGCCCAGTAGTACTACCTAGGGTCTACTTAGATAACTTTCTTTCAGAGGGAGTCACATCTCTCCAGCAGATGGATGCTTGGGACTGCTTTGAAGACACATTTATGTTCTTGCTCTCACTAACAATCTGTATGTGCACCACTGAATCCTGCTTCTTAGACCTTAAAATCAGCAGGAAAAAATGTGCTCCCTAACTGAATTCCCCCTACTCTGAAGTTATGGACGAAATTTGACAGCCTCTTCTTTCTCAGACTTCTCAAATGGGAGTTGTACACATGTTCCTAGGGTCATATATAAATCTCATTGATTGCTTGAGCTGTTATCAGCAGGCTTCAGGTGTAGTGAGCACCTGGCATCCCTCTTCTCTAGGAACAAAATCTCACAGCTTACAGTAGATATTATCTCTACTGGAATTCCTCCTGTCTGTGCTACTTTGTTTCTTGAACCCATTTCTCTTTTTAAATTCTCTAGCATATATGTATATTAGACACATCCAAACTATCTATATGGGCAAAATTTCCCTCAGTAAGACTGTAAACAATGCTATAAACTTCAGGAATAAAATAACCATGTTTTTCTACTGTTTTGAGTTTCCAATAAAGTAATGTTCCAAACAGTGCTATAGCCCAATTTCAGGTACTTTCTAAGCCTATAGAATCCAAGACTGTAAGAGCAGATGCAAGCACCATAACAGAAATAAAGATGAGCCTATAATTGCAAATTAGAAACACAAGATTAATACAAACAGTGATAGGAATAATCTAACTAGCATGCAATAGAGGACTCTAAAATTTTAAACAAAAAATAACATATGGATCTGGTATAATTCAGTATAACTCAGTGGTAGAGCGCTTGCTTACTCGAGGCCTCAGGTTTAGTCCCCAGCATTGCCAAAAGGTTTAAAAGTAAAAATTACACCCTGATTTATTCTCCTAACTTTATTGTGCTTTTAGAGGATAGTTTTCTTAAAGATTTCTTTTATTTTTATTAATGTATAAGAATGCATGTCTCTCTGTGTGTATGCACATATAGATATAGGTGCCCCCCAGAGTTTCAGAAGAGGTCTTTAAATCTCCTGGAGCTTGAGTTACAGGTAACTCAATGTTGGTGTTGGGAACCAAACAGTAGTCCTCCAAAGGCAGCTAGAACTCATAACAGCTGAACCATCACTTCAGCTCCATATGATAATATTTTAAAACATATTCATATAAAGGATGATGCCACTTATTGAGAAAGCATACACGCCTAGAGTAGGTGGATACTATCTACTGCTCTATTATCTTTCACCATAGCCCTCATTAATAACTGAGCCTTTGTCAATTCTGGTTTTAGTTTAAAAATGTCCATAAGTCCTCACATACTTTTTTATTCATCCATGTACTAGCGAAATGTATGAAATCCTTCTCTTATTCAGCTCCAGTGTTACTTTGTAATCCAGATAAATGGCTCCCAAATTTCAATGCCATATAGTGATATAAAACTATTTATTGCTCGTGATACCTATTAGCAGACAGATTGCTGCTCTACTCCAAAGTTTTATAATACATTAATTATAAAAGTTTTGTGGAAATGAAAACTCCAACTTTTGTGGCCATGTCATGGGCTAAAGGAAGTAACAGAAAAATAGGCACTGCAGATAAAATTCAATTTTCCTGCAGGGAGGAAGCATAAAGAAGGAATGATTTATTTTAACTCATTATTTCTAGGTATGATTATTATCAGTCTCTCAGCTAAAAGTATTTTCTACCTTTTATACAACTTGCTATTTACTAATGTGCCATATTTATTCAAGGTTCTGAAGTTTTGATAATGTGCTAGAATCCCATGTCTGCTTTTTATCTTACTCACTATGGTAGTTTGAATGAGAAGCCGCCTGCTGTAATCTCAGATACTGAATACTTGTTAAAAGTTGGTAAAATTGTTTGGGAAGTTTAAGTAGTATGGTTTTGGAAGCAGGAAAAAGCTCAGGTGTCCTTTAACAGAGGAATGGATACATAAAATATGGTACATTTATACTACTCAGCTTTAAAAACAATGAATTCATGAAATTCGTAGGCAAACGGATGAAATAAGAAAATATCATCCTGAGTAAGGTAACCCAGTAATAAAAGAACACACATGGTATACCCTCACTCATAAGTGGATATTAGCCTAAATGCTTGGAATACCTAAGATACAATTCAGGGACCATATGAAGTTCAAGAAGAAGGAAGATCAAAGTGTGGATGCTTCAGTCCTTCTTAGAAGGGGAAACAAAATATTCAAGGGAGGAAATACAGAGAGAAAGTGTGAAGCAGAGACTGAAGGAAAGGCCATCCAGAGACTGCCCCACCTGAGGATCCATTTCACATACAGACACCAAACCCAGACACTATTGCTGATGCCAAGAAGTGCTTGCTGACTGGAGCCTGATATAGCTGTCTCCTGAGAGGCTCTTCCAGAGCCTGACAAATACAGAGGTGGATGCTCGCAGCCAACCATTGGACTGAGCACAGGGTTTCCAAAGGAGGAGTTAGAGAAAGGACTGAAGGAGTTGAAAAGGTTTGCAACCCACAGGGAAAACAACAGTATCAACCAACCAGACCCCCCAGAGCTTCCAGGAACTAAACCACCAATCAAAGAGTACACACAGAGGGACCCATGGCTCCCAGCTGCATATGGAGCAGAGGATGGCTTTGTCTGGCATCAATAGGAGGAAAAGCCCTTAGTCTTGTGAAAGCTCAATGCCCCAGTGTAAGGCAATGCCAGGGTGGGGAAGCAGGGGTAGGTGGGTGGGGTAGCACCATCATAGAAGTGGGGTGGGGGGGAAGGATAGGGGGATTCCAGAGGGGAAACTAGGAAAGGGGACAACATTTGAAATGTAAATAAATAAAATATCCAGTTAAAAAGTATTTTAAAAAGAGATATGGATTTGCTGAAGGAAGTATGTCCCTAGGAGTAGGATTTCAGATTAAAAGTCTTGTACTATTCCAGTTTACTTTCTCAGTTTTGTTATTGCAGTTCAAGATGTGAGTTTTCAGCATCTCGATCTAGCCACTGTGTCTAACTGCTGCCAAGCCTCCTGGTCATGAAAGATTCTTATCCCTATGGAATCATAAAACATAATAAACCGTTCTGAATTTGAAGGATAGCTGAGAACTGCCAACCACTGGTAAAATCCACTGTGTTCCTTAAATACATGAAGAATGTGTGTTGAGGATTCAGTTAATCCAAGGCATTCTCAGTGACCCTGATAAAAGCACAAAAAGAACCTAGCTAGTTCTGTGTTCCTGTTCAGGCTTCATATAACCTGAACTGGCAGGTCGTTCTTGAGTGGCAGGATACTGAGAGAGAAGACCAGGAGATCAGAAAATAAAGAGGATAGAAGAAAGAGAAGATGGGGTATGGAGGTCTTGCCCAAGTTATGTCTTATACCAAGCAAACTTATTAAGAAGTACTGTACCTTACATACAATTTTCAAGAGAGCAATGGGACAGAGTCTGTAGACTATTATACAATGAGACAAGGTCAACAGGAAGCCCATCAAGCAATGTTTTACAAAAAGAACACAGAACATCTCAGGAGCATTACAGACAGACTACATAGTGGCCGTGGTACTGATAACTGCAGTCTCTTGAGGGGAAAAACCTAGGTCTCAGGGAAAAACCAAAACCTTAACTTCTTTTAGGCTTTGGCCTCAGCCCTAGACATACCTTGCCAAGTCAGCCAGCTCCTGAGCAAGGCCACAGAGCTAGGTCCCTTTGTCAATTCATGGGGCCTCTCACAAAGCCTTAGAAGGATCCAGCCCTCAACAGATGTGCTAAAATCTGCAATCATGGTCTGATAGAAAATTTTGTAAGTATCCAATCTAAGCATCGTAATCACAGCACCATCCTGACAGTTCTTTAAATTATAAATATTTTAGTCAAAGCTATACAAGTACTGGTATTTTGATGTGGAGTGGAGCACAGAGGACTTAGGCATTGAATCCAAGTCTCTTTATACTTCACTTGTTAACTCCTCATAGCCCCCAGTTCAAGAAGCCACAGAGAGCAGATACACAAGAAGCATGATCGAATGACACGTACTATAAATTCACAATCCATTTTTTACTGACAGCATATCCCAAAGCTGTCTTGTAAAAGCAGAGAAAAATAGAAATTTCTTTCAGCATGTAATATTTAGGATACTTTCTTTAATTTTTATGGGTATGTCTAACACCAACTTTTTGGTTCGCACATAAACACCATTTTCTCCCTCACCCCCCAAAACCAAAACAACACAACAATAAAAATACCAACAAAACAAAGGGATTGAATGAATTAATGAATAAATATCCCCGAGAATGATTTATATTTTTTATAGTTTCATAAGAAAGAATGCTCACAGAGATCCTAATGTGTTTCTCAACTTCCTAGACCAATAAAAAATCAATTTTCTAATTAGATGTAATACATACTTTTTAGCATTATTATATATGAGGTCTTCAACTTGGATGGTAGATTTTGACCTTAATTACGGAGAAAAAAAACATGTAAGAACACAGCAAAAGTCTGCATTAATTATCATCCTCTTGCCCTCTGTACCCTCACCTCAGGTTAATTCTATACTCTTACTATGACCAGCAATGCAATTTCAACGGCTGCGTACACTCCATTTCGAGGTCTGTTTCTGAATCTCTCTGAAGGCTGAATGACAATGTTTCCATTCTACCCTTTGACTTCTTTCCACCTCCACTAATATCCAGATATATTCCTCTTCCTTCTAGATGTATGTGTGCAATAAAATACTTCATCTTATTTCTGGATTTTTGATTTTCATAAGTAAATAGATTTAAATTTTACATAGTTTATTTTTAGAAGAAAATACTATCACCCTTTTATTATTTGAGAATTTCATATATACATATAATGTGTTTTGGCCTGATACTCCCTCAGTCTTTCTCCTTTCTTGTCCAACCATCTTGTTTCTCCAAAGACATGCTTTGTTTTTAATCCCACTGAGTCTGCTTATTGTTTCCAGTGTGTGCATGGGTGTTAATAGAATCTACTGGAATGAATCATATCGCAGATGAAAATTGGCTCTTGCATCACCAGGAACTGCAGTTGGCCCTCAAGAGTTCTTTCTATCTATGTGGGTATTTTGGCTGATCTGATCTTATGTGCTTTTGTAGGTCTTACGCATGTAGGCCCTGACATGTCCAGATAATATGTTGCAGATGTCTACTATATCTGGCTCTTAGAATTTTTCCAGTATCTCTTCTTCATTAATCCCTAAGCTGTCGAGAGAAGTGGATGTAATGTAGATGTTCCATTTAGTTACTCACTTCACAGTCTTTTATTCTTAGTATGCTGACCATACGTATTAAAAACACAATCAAAATAGATTGTGTGGAAAATTAAATGTAAAAAAACAGAAGCTTATTAGAAATCTAAATAAAAAATTACATAAATGCATAGAGACATACAGTACAGAGGTGGCAGTGAGTGACTAGGCCAGCAGTAGATAGAAACTCCACAAGAAGACCAATAGGGTCAAGTAACCTGGACCCTATGGGCTTTCACAGACTGGGCCACCAACCAAAGAGCATACATGGGCTGGATCTAGTCCTTATCCATCCACTCATATGTAGTAGATATATAGCTTCATCTTCTTATAGGTCCTGAACAACGGAGCAGGAGCTATTACAAAACCATTGCCTGTCTGTGAGATATGTTCTAGCTGGGCTGCCTTGTCTGGCCTGGGTGAGGATGAGCATAGCCTTGCAGAGACTTGATGTGTCAGGGTGGGAGGATACCCAGGGGGACCCCCACCCTCTCAGTAGAGATGGGGGTGGGGTTAGAATTGTAGGAGGGAATGAGTAGGTGAAGGGGCAATGAACAACATGTAAAGTGAATCAATAGAAAAAGTATTGAAAATCAATGCTTATATCTCCATTATACTAAGCCTAGCTCCATCTGTCTGTGTACATGTTTCTAACTTATATTTTTGTAGATATGTCATTCCTCAAACATACACTCATTGTTCAATTTAAAAACTTAAATGGACATTCTGATGGTTTAATTAGAGCCCCTTGAACTTCAGTAAAAACAAAAATCGTTGGCTTGATATAAAATAATCAGAAAATTCCTGCTCTCAAAATACTCAAATTTTGGAAATGAAATAATTTTCCTCATGTTGTTTAGGAACTCCATAGGAAGACATTAATGAGATGGTCCCCATAACTGATTACAAGTCAGGTTTGGCAAGGGATATAATTAAAGTCTCTGGTGTTTCAAGTTTCACAAATAGAAGTTTATTCCTGCTCTGAGTTCTCTGTAATCATTAGCTCGTTAGTCCAAGTGGTTTTTTTATTTAATTGTAAATTAGTAGACCCTATAGAGTCAAACATAAAACAAATAGAATGTTAACGGCCCATTTCATGAATATATATGTCAATAGCTGAACCTTTATTATCTCAATATACAAATCAATGATTGCTGCAGGGTCTTCAACCCTCCCCCAAAGCGCAGTTTGAAGGTGCTCACATATTACTATGACACAGAATTTATTTCTACCTAGAACTATTCTGTTTTTAAAAAATTGTATTACAACTCTGCACCTATGGACACCCTTGCTCAGTTGCAGGTCCCCTCAGCCAGAACAGGTAAGCGCCTCTTCTGCCATCTGAACCATTTCACTCCCTCCATTTAAAGCCCACTCCAGCCCCTACTTCTGCCTATTGCCTGCCCCTGCTACCATGTCCTCACCCACTATCATGTCCCCACCCCTACAGCTGCAGGCATCCTCTGCACAGGTGCAAGTCACCACAGACAGAACAGGTATGAGCCCCACCTCCCATCTGATACCTATCCCCCTGATTCAAGCCAAGGACCCAAGCTGTTGACAACCCACAACTACCCATCCCTGCTACCATGCCCCAACCCCTACATGGGTAGATATCATGTGCAGGCCACACCAGTACAAAGAATAGAGATTCCCAACTGGACCAAAAGCCACACTAACTACAAGAGGTTTGGCTCCTAATTCTAATGGACACTCAAGTGATATCACATGCTGGTAGGGATGTGGGGCGAGGGGAACACTTCTCCATTGCTGAAAGGAGTGCAAACTTGTAAAACTCTTTGAAAATATACCTGGCAGTTTCTCAGAAAATTGAGAATAGTTCTACTTCAAGACCCAGCTATACCACTTTTGGGCATATAACCAAAAGATGTTCCACTATACCATAAGAAATCAGAATTGAAATACACAGTACACAAAAACATCCTCCAACAGTAAGCAAAGAATAACTATAGATACAAGCATTACCAACAGACTATAAGACATGGAAGAGAGAGTCTTAGGCATACAAGATACAATAGAAGAAATTAATAACATTAGTCAAATAATGTTAAATGTTAAGAGACCCTGACAAAATATCCAAGAAATTTGGGACAATGTCCAAACCCAACAATAACAGAAGTAGAAAAAAAAAAGATTACCAACTCAAAGGCTCAGGAAATATTTTCAACAAAATCATGAAAAATTTCCTAACCTAAAGGAGATGTCTATAAAGGCAAACTTACAGACCACCACATAGATTGAACCAAACCAAACCAAACCAAACCAAACCAAACCAAACCAAACCAAACCAAACCAAACCAACCTCATCACCACATAATAATCAAAATACAGTAAACATACAGAACAAAGAAAGAATATTAAAAGATGCAAGGAAAAAAGAACAAATAACATATAAAGACAGACCTATTAAAATTGTACTTAACTTCTCAATGGAGACTGTAAAAGCCAGAAGGGCCTGGACAGATGTCCTACAGCCTTTAAGGGACCACAGTACCATCCCAGACTAGAATACCAAGGAAAGCTTTCAATCACTATAGAAAAAAACAAACAAGATATTTCTTGACAAAGTCAAATTTAAACAATGTCTATCCACAAATCCAGCCCTACCAAAGGTACTAGAAAGAAAATTCCAACACAAGGGGGTAAACTATACCCATGAGAATATATAAAATAAATAATCTCATACCAGCAAAACCAAAAGAAAGGAATCTCTCTCTTTCCCTCTCTCTATCTCTATCTACTACTACCACCACCACCACCACCACCACCACCACCACCAAAATAACAGGAATTAAACATCATTGATCAATATTTTTCAATATTAATGGATTGAATTCCCCAATAAAATGATGCAGACTAACAAGATTGATGTAAAAACAGGATCCACCTTTGTACTGCGTATAAGAAACATAGCCCAACATCAAAGACAGCTATTAACTAAGAGTAAAGTGTTGAAAAAAAGCTTTCTAAGCAAACAGACACAAGAATCAAGTAGGTTTAGCCATCCTGATATCTAACAAACTAGACTTTGAGCCAAGATTATTCAAAAGCAAGGGATAAGGTCACGTCATAGTCATCAAAGAAAAATGATCCATCAAAATGACTTTTCAATTCTTAACATCTGTGCTCCAAATACAAGGGCACCCACATTTGTAAAAGAAACATTGCTATAGCTTAAATCATCCACTAAACCCCATACAATATGTATTAGTCAGGGTTCTCTAGAATCACAGAACTTTTAAAATGTTTCTATATATTAAGGAAATTTATTGTAATGACTTAGAGTCTGTAGTCCAACTAACCCAACAACAGAAAGCTGTAAATGAGAAGTCCAAAAAACTAGTAGTTGCTCAGTCCCACAAGGTTAGTTGTTTCACCTAGTCTTCTGTATAAGCTGGAATCCTGAAGTAGGTTCCAACACATGTGATTGCAAGTAAGTGCAAACAGGTGAAAAAGAGTGAGTCTTTCTTATTCCAATACCCTTATGTTGGTCTCCAGCAGAAGGTGTGTCCAAGATGATAGGTATGAACCATGCCTGGTTCTGGAAGTTGCTTTATCCCAGGCTGGCCTTGAACTCAGATTTACTTGCCTCAGTCTCCTGGGATTAAAGGCATGTACTACCTTGCCTGGGCCCAAGCTTTTCATGCTCACTATGCTTTAAGATCTTCATGTCAAGATCTGGGACAGGAGCCTGTGTCTTTCAGCTGTAAGATCTGTATCACAGCTGTGCCCTCCATTTCTGGATTGTAGTTCATTCCAGATGTACTCAAATTAACAACCAGGAATAGCCATCACACAATAATACTGAAAGACTTCAATACCAAACACTCATGAATGAACAGGCCATCCAGACCAAAACTAAACACAAAAAGAATGAAGCTAAAGACTTCATGAATGAAATGGACCCAACAGATAGCTACAGACCATTTCAGCCAAACAGATAAGAATATATGTTCTTCTCAGCACTTCTTGAAACATTCTCCAGAATCGAACACATACTTGGTCGCAAAGCAAGTCTGCACAAATATGATAATAAAATTAAAATAACTCCCTGAATCCTATCAGACCACCACAGATTAAAACTGGATTTCAACAACAGAAAACCTAGAAACTCATGGAAACTGAACAACTCTTTTCTGAAAGACTGCTAGATCAAGGCAGAAATAAAGAAAGACATGAAAGATTTTATAGAATACAATGAAAATGAATGCACAACATAACCAAACGTATAGGATACAATGCTTTCATGTTGATACTAAGAGGAAAGTTTGTAGCACTAAGTGCCTACATAAAGAAATATGAGGCATCTTGTACTGGCAACTTAACAGCACAACTAAAAGCTCTAGAACAAAGAAAAGGAAGTTCAACCAAGAGGAGTAAAAAGCAAGAAATAATCACACTGAAGGCTGAAATCAGTAAAATAAAAACAAAGAGAACAATACAAAGAATCAAGAGTTAGTTCTTTGAGAAAATCAAACAGATAGACAAACCCTTATCTAAACTAACAAAAGGTAGAGAGAGAATATCCAAATTAACAAAATCAGAAATGATTATGAAGTCATAGTCACCCTGATACCCAAAACAAAAAGATTCAATAATAGAAGAAAATTACAGACCAATTTTTCTTTTGAACATGAATAAAAAAATATTCAATAAAATACTTGAAAACTGAATCCAAGCACACATCAAAAAGGTTATCCATCATGATCAAGTAGGCTTCATATCAGCGATGCAGAAATTGTTCAAAATATGAAAGTCTGTCAATGTAATCTATCATATAAAAAAACTAAAAGAAAAAACTACATTATCATTTCATTATATACTGGAAAAGCCTTTGACAAAATTCAACACCCCTTCATAATTAAAGTTTTGTGGTGATCAGGAATACAAGAGACATACCTAAAGATAATAAAGGCAATTTACAGCAAATCTCTCCTGTCTAGGAGAGAGGGCCAGAGTACCAAGAAAATGAATGGGAATTTGCAGCTGGCAGGGGTGAGTGGAGGCATCTCTAGGACATGCCAGAGACCTGGGGTTGGGGAGACTCCTAGGAGTCAATGTGGGTGACTTTAGCTGAAATGCATAGAAGTGGGGATATGGAACATAAAGAGGCCACCTTCTGTATTTAAGCAAGACCCCCAATGGAGGGACAAGGACATCAAATCACCCAGAAAACATTTGAACCAAAATATGTCTTCTCTACAAAAAATGTAGGGACAAAGATAGAGCAGAGACTAGGGGAATGTCCAACCAATAACCAGACCAACTTGAGACCAATCCCATCATGCATAAGCACCAATTCCTGACACTATTAATGATACTCTGTTATGCTTGTAGACAGGAGCATAGTGTAACTGTCTTCTGAGAGGTTTCACGAAGCAGCTGAGTGAAACAAATGCAGACCCACAGCCAAACATTGGACGGAGCTCAGGGACTCTTACGGAAAAGTTGGGGAAAGGATTGAAGGCCCTGAAGGTGATAAAAACTCCATGGGAAGACCAGCAGAGTCAACTAACTGATTTGGGGGCTCTCAGACATTGAGCCACCAACCAAAGAACATACATGGGCTGGACTGAGCCCCTCGGCACATATGTAAATAATCTGCAGCTCAGTCTTCGTGTGGATTCTCCACCAACCAGAGTGGGGGCTGTCCCTAAAACTGTTGTCTGTCTGTGGAATCTGTTCTCCAACTGGGCTGCCTTTTCTAGTCTTAGTGAGGGATAATTCACCTAACCCTGCAAAGACTTGATGTGTTAGTGTAGGGGGATACCCACGGTGTATCCTCTCATAGATACCCTCTCAGAGGAGAAGAGGATAGGGTATGACAGAGGATCTCTCAGAGGGATGAACCAGGAGTGGGGGCGGTGATCAGGATGTAAAATGAATAATTAAATTAATGGAAAACACACAGAGATACACTGAACATGATAGAAGAGAAAGTGGAGAACAACCTTGAATTCATTGATGTAAGAGACAACTTCCTGAAAAGAACATCAATAGCTCATGCACTAAGACTGATGACAATTAATAAATAAATGGGACCTCATGGAACTGAAAAACTTCTGAAAGGCAAAGGACACTGTCAATAAAACAAAACAGCAATCTGCAGAATGGGAAAAAGTACTCACCAATGCCACATCTGATAGAGGGTGAATTTCTAAAATATATAGAAGTCAAGAAACTAGACATCAACAAACCAGAAAGTTCAATTTAAAAATGAAGCTCAGATATAAACAGAACATTCAGTAGAGGAATCTCAAATGACTGAGAACCACATGAAATAATGTTCAACATCTTCAACCATCAGGGAAATGCAAGTCAAAACAACTCTCATATTTCATCTTACACCTGTCAGAAGGATAAGATCAAAACCACAAGTGACAGTTTATGTGGGCTATAATGTGGAGCAAAAAGAATATTCCTTCATTGATGGTTAGAGTGCAAACTTCTACAGCCAGTTTGGAAATCAATTTGGTGATTTCTCAGAAAATTAAGAATCAACCTACCTCAAGACACAGGTACACCATTATTGGTCATATACCCAAAGTCCAGTCCATCATACTACAAAGACACTTGCTCACCTATGTTCATAGCAGCTTTGCTCATAATAGCCAGAAACTGGAAACAACTCAGAAGTCCCTCAACCAAAGAATGGTTAATAAAAATGTTGCATGTTTACACAATGAAGTGTTATTCTGTTGTTAAAAAATTAACATAACGAAATTCATAGGCAAATGAATGGAACCAGAAAAAAATAATCTTGAATGAGGTAACCCAGAGCCAGAAAGATAAACATGGCATGTATTTATTTAAAAAAGAGTGTGAGCTATCAATAAGATATCCATGTGACAATCCATATACTCAGAGAGGCTAAGTAACAAAAAACGGTTCCGTGGGGGACTCAGGTCTGAACAAAGCAGTGCTTTCATCTTGTCATGATATTATATCAAATTGTTTATTTTCTGAAGTTATGATTAAGGTGTACCAAACCAGGTGACTTAGACTCCTAGAATGTGTTGTCTTACAACTCTGAGGTTATAACTGAGATCATCATGCTGTGAGGAGATAGTCATTCTGGAGAGTTGTGCAGCAGTCTGTTCCTTCCTCCCAGTTTCTGATGATCTGGAGGTGAGGTTTGGTGTTTCCAAGATTCCACCGTAGTACTGTAATTCCAACATAGTACTGTAAGTCTTTTCTCCGTATCACATTTTCCCTTTACACATATTTTGAAATGTCCTTTTTTTTTATAAAGATATCAGTTATTTAGATTAGTGCCTGTTTGATCACCTCCTGCCATCCAACGTCACCTTAATAAATTAGATCTTCACTATCCATTTCCAAGTAAGTTAAGATTCACAGATATTGAAGGATAGGACTTCCACAATATAAAGGTTAAATGTTGGGGAAACAATTCAGTCCATAACTGTCCAATATAAATGAATAAACCAATCGGAGTCAATAAGACTCAATAAATATTTAACTGTAAATTTCCAGAAAAACTCTGATTTTTTCCACTGTTAGCCCAGAGAACTTAGGGACTAGAACAGCTGCAGTCATCTTATATCTACTGGGTGGGATTAGGGATTTTTAGAAAATACATCCAACACTCCGGCAGTAAGCTCACAAGTGGAGGCTGAGATGTCTGGTTGCTTTTTATTGCACATGAGGTAATGCTCTGTTGTGTGTCAAATGCTTCCTTAGCTGTTTGGTTATTTGAGCTAACACATCTTCTTTATTTTTAAGCCTATGTAGAACCCATGAAGGAAATGGAATTGTAGTTAATATGATTAAAGGATGTGGTTAGAGAGGAGGTGTTCATGTAAACTAAAAATATTTGAAGATGTTCAATGAATACTTCCTTTTTACTTTGTACTATTTTAGATAAGAGTCACCTTTCTGAGTTTCTGCATGAAAATTTAGCAATTAATAACTAAAAAAACACACAACAAATCTAATATTTCCAAGTAACATTAAAATACTTTACATAAGTATATTTTTTATAACATCACATTTCCAGAAAGTGATTGAGCTAAACATTTTCAGATGCTGACCCCAGGTTTTGTTGGGAATAAAGGGACATCAAGAAATAAGCAAGATTAGTATGGAGGCTCACAAAATCACAAGTACAGATAGTCAATAAATGCAGAAAAGCTATCATCAATCAGAGATGTTCAAACCATGCAATTAGAAACAAAGGTCAGTTCATAAAAGAAAGCTGGTCTTGGGAATAGAACAGAAACTTGATTTTCAAAGAACATTGTGATGACAATGGTTTGTCAAGAAAAGCAAGATCTTCCTGGAGAAATATGACAGCAACAAGGAACAAGGCTTATTCTCCTGAAACATGGTTGACAATCACAGGGCAGGTGGGTGTATTATGACAATTTCTACCACTAGTGCCACTGGCTATGAATCTTCAGAGTTGTGTGAATATTCAGAATTGCATACTCTGCTCTGGTTGAATGCTTCTAGAAAATCCATTATAAAAGTAACTGACAGCTTTCTGGCTTTCTTTGGTGGTGATGATACAGAGGTGGCATTAGTAATTGTGATGCCATCTCAACAGCATCACAGAGACGTTAAGACCCCATCATTATTTTCAAACATCAGTTGCTTGCTAAATAGGTACCATCTATTTAGGGGCTGACTATTTGTCACTGGTTACAGATGAGATGCCAAGCAGTGTTCAATAGAAACAGAAAAGGAAAGAGTTAGGTGAGAAGAAATTTAGTATGTGATGAGGCCATTGACACTGTTTACTCTGCCAGTGTAATGAATGTAAGAAGCACAACTGCAGTTGCTTCGACAACTCTGAGATTCTAGAAATACCTCAATCTACAAATAATAGTCCTGGGCCTTGTAGCCTTGTGCCTGCTATAGACAGCAGTCCCTTGGTATATATATGATAGCACCTTTGTGCTGCTTGGTCTTTTGGCCCATCATTCAATACACCCTTTATTGTATCTGCAAGAGTAATCTAAGCACAGGATTTAACAGTAGCTAATTTTTGCTTGTATGCATACTTGCTCCTTTTTGCTCCAGGTCTTTTTATTTTTGTATTGTGGTATGCAGAGCTTATAACAGTTGACACTTCATATGTACAAACTGGAGTGGAAAGAATAAACAGCCAACAATGCAATGCTGGGTGCAAGATGAGTACCTGTTCATCTTCTCTCTTTCTTTGAACACATTCTACATTCAATTTCAGAAGATTCCAGCAGAATTTAGCCTCAGTGTCCAGGGGCATGTCAGACATTGGTCCTTTCTTTCTTCCTCCCTTCCTTCCTTCCTCCCTCCTTCCTTCCTTCCTTCCTTCCTTCCTTCCTTCCTTCCTTCCTTCCTTCCT
>JANHMN010000004.1:87504221-87536522 GCA_030674055.1 Rhabdomys pumilio
CCTTCCTTCCTTCCTTCCTTCCTTCCTTCCTTCCTTCCTTCCTTCCTCTTATCTCTTTCTTGTTTCTTAATTTGCATTCCCAAGAATTATTTTCCAAATACCTGCACTTTAATTCTATCTCAGGCTAACTTCTGGAGAAAACCAAGGCTACCAAAATGATGCTCTAGGTTCTGGGTTTCACAATAGAATCTCATTGTGGCTTGAAAGATTTATCACTGAGAAACATTTAGGTCTTTTCACAATAAAGTCCACTGAAAATACTTTCTAGTGATGGAGAAATGCTCACAAATCAAAGCTAGCACTTGACAGGAAAAAAAGCTAATAGTTGTTCTCCATATTTAAAATCTTATTCACTTGTGTGCTCTGGCCATATGCCAATTAGAAGCAATGTAGTTCTGATGATGTTGCAATAACTTTGGATGTCCAAAGATTGTATTACAGAACTGTCCAAAGGAGATGTTCTTTTGTTGTTTGTGCTACATTAGAGCAAACTAGGCTCTTCAATGTTGTCTTCTCTCATTTTTAAATATTATAAATATTTTTTCTTGGACTACATGGAGAATGATAGTGAGAATAATGAGTGATATAGCAAGTGTATATGTATCTAGAATATTTTATCTACATTTGCTTGTTCAACAAAATAGCATAGAGAGGGGATGTGATGTTGGCTCAGTGGATAAATTTCTTACCATTTCAAGCATAAGAACCCAAATTAGGATTTCCAGGAACTCATATAAATGTTGGGTGGACTTGGTCTCCCATCTGTAATTCTAGTGGCAGAGGTGGAAGCAGAATTCTTGGAGTAAGCTTGGCATTCAACTGAGAAACCCTACCTTGATGAATAAGGCGAGGTGTGAAGACTATAGATATCAATCTTATCCTATTATGGGTACAAAAATACACATGTAAACACACACCTGTAAACACATATATACCACATACATGCAAGCATACACAGACATGCAAAAAAATAAACAAAAATAAACAAAATAAAGAAAAAAATAAATCAAGATTTCATTCTCAAAAGATCTGTTTGTATTGATCTAAACACAAATCCTGAGATTTTATGGTTAGTGATTCTTAGGTAATGTAAGAGAGTCAAAATATGGATGTATGGAACTGGATAACTCATGCAAGATAATTTAAGGAAATGTATTACTTAATTTTTTTTAATGTGTTACTTAATTATTTTTTTTCTGTTTTGGAGTTAAAAACATGGGTGTTTTCTAAAGTATTTTTCCTTATTTTCAAGTGAAAAAAGCTTGGCTTTTTTATTTAATAGAAATTTAGAATTAAATTTTCAAAAAAGAAAGGCTTCAAACCTTAGGTTTTTACATTTCTGAAAACTAACCTTAGAAATCATTTTTAAGAAACTTGAACTTAAGTGCATTTCCTAATATTATGAGATTTATAGAATTTTCTTCTACAAGTAGTAGAACCTATAGTACCTAATTAGCATTAATTAACTGTACAATTAAGTCTGACAAGAGTAATTTAGCTGACTCTCCACAAGCATGCCTGTTCTTAAAATATTCATTAACTAATTTTAGTGACAAAAAGACTTCCTTAGTAGATAACTATCGGTTTTTCTCTTAAGAAATGGCTGCTCTAGTGTGTCTGGGTGCATTCATAACAACTTACAAAGTCTTGGAAAATATAAAGTAAATTTGGGTGTTTAGATGACAAAAGAATGTAGGCCATTTAAATCTGGAAAATCATTGTTAAGGACTGGTCACATTTCAAATGCCACAGCCTCATGTGGCTTGTGACAGCCATTCTAAGAAGTGCAAGTCTAATACGTGCTCAAGGAAATAGCTGTAACCACTGATGCAGGTCTAAGGCTCCAGCAGAGTTTGTAAAGACTTCAGTGGGAACCTGCAGGAATTTCAAGCTGTCTACATGCTCCATGTCAGTTAAGTGGATTTTTTTTTTTAAGATCTGGGATATTTAATCTAATTAATCTGTGTTCCTCCTTTGTCATTAAACGTCTATGAGTGCACATCAAAGTTTTGTTTTAGTCAAGTTTGGTAGTCCATACTCATAATCAGGTTTTAAGAATCAGAGCCAGGATGATATGGGGTTCAAAGCCAACCTTAGATACACAGAGTGTAAGGACACCCTGAGCTGCATGAAATCCTGGATATAGGAAGTCCATTACCTCTCTAGCTTCATGTAATTGCTTAGGTTGCACTACCAGGCATGATTTCCCTCCTGATAAGTGGGTCTTGAGTCCAATTACAGAGCTGTTGGTTTTCACCAAAATATAATTGCCACGACTGCACCTTTAAAAGTATCTTGCCTTGTTGGTCATTGTTGTGGTTCATTGGCATCTCAGCTAGATAAGAGCATTGATTGTTTCCTGTATTTTATTAGAAAAATTTCTGTGGTCTTATCAGTAATAATTAAAAATTATTTACTGCTTTTTGTCTCAATTTAATATTAAATCACATTGCACCTGAACTATGATATAAACCACAAACTAATACCCATATCTCACCTTCATCGTCTCTGTGTTCTGACTCTGCAAGCCACTAGCAGAATCCAGGCAGACTGTCAGAAGTCATGCCATGTTCAAGACCACAGAATGTGTGCTGCAATGCTGAAGTAACTGACAAAGGAGAATGTTTAATAATTCACTTGATAATGTTTCCAATATTCAGAATGTTCTAATGGGACTTTTCAAAGAAAAGCATTATTGGATTACCAGTAAACAGAGATAAGCTATATTTAAGGTCTTTGAGAAGTTAGAGTCAAGTCAAGCCGTTTAATAAGGAATTTACTGTCCTGAAAGGCAACTTCTTAATGACTCTGATCTAAACTCTTCGTTCTTTCTAAAAAGCAATTACTGCTCTTCAGTCTTTAGCTCTAACCTAATCTTGTCGGCAGCTAGCTCTTCTGCATCGAAGAAGGCCTCACTGGTCCCTTGAGCCATGGAAATAGGATGCTTTATTATGATTCATTAATTAAGTTTAGAGCCCTCACAGGCATGGGCAGTCTTGAAGTTTGAGGCACAGATAAAGCATGGTCCAGAATACCCCTGTACTGTTAACAAGGCCTGTTAGAGAGAATCTAATACTGGTGTAAAGGAGAATAAATGGGGAAATAAAATCTACAGTAAAAGTGCCTGTGAAGCAAAGCATGAGTAATGGCCGTGCATTTTGGTCACTGGAAAGAGCAGCGTTTTTGACAATCACTTTCTCTCTCTCTCTTTTTTTTTATTATTGCTCTTCTTTTATCTCCTACCTACCCTCTCTTCCACTTTCTCCATCTCTACATTCTCTTTCATCTTTATCTTCTTTCTATTTGAATTAAAAGAGGAGGAAGGTAACCTTTGAGCTCTACTTTAGGTCACTGTGGATTTCCAATGTGAGCAGTTTGACCTTCTTCTTTGGAAGCTGCTAAGCTGCACTCTCTAGTCTTTCTATCATTCTGCCCAAGGGTCAAGTAAGGACCTGAGTTTCATTATCATGGCCATCACCTGCTTGGTTATCAGGTTTTGCCCACTCTTTAGCCATTCATGTAGCTCTACAGACAGTTATGGGCTGACCAGCTGAGTCATCTGGGAACTGAGGGTCTGATTTCTGGTGCTATTGACTTAATATCAAAAACGCCTTTGCTGTAGGATGGTTACAATATACCCACATGAAATAACAATTTGGAGTTAGGAAGAGGGCCACATAATATTATGATTTTCACGAATCAGTTTCACTATTTCTAAGGCACAAAATGGCCAATATAAAAATCAGGTACCACTATCGAATAAGAGAGATTCTAGTATAAAAGCTACCTGGGGGGTTGTTATGTTTCCCCTTTTTCATTTTGTGAGGAGTTGAGCTGAAATGAGGGGAGCCACACTACTCCCTCCTGGAAAGGCAGATAAACAAGGCTTGCATTTCCTATGCTTTTACATGTGATCTTTAGGATTCTGCGTTATTAGAATCCTTTATCATACAGCCTTTTGTATGTGTTCCCAGTCGTTACCTGGAATGTCACTTACCTCAGAGTACTTGCCTTGCACCTTTTCAAAATTTAAGATTTAATTCTGGATGCTATCTGATTTACTGAGGAGAAAAATAGGAAACTCCACCAGTGAAGCATCAATACCCAGATGTCAGGGACCCAGATCTATCTAGAAATATTTCAACATTGATGTCCGTCAAAATATTGTATGTCTACAAGCCTGATGGACATCAGGTTTCTCAACTTTATGAAAGAGCTGGAGGGATGACAGTTTCTAAAAGGAGACAGGGAGTGAAAATAATAAATTAATCCTTTAGAATTTGATCATATTTGTCCATTAGGTTCAATTAGGTTCAATACCTAGGTTGGTGTTGATTCTTTATTCTTAAACTCTATGAATCATAGTTTATAGAGTGAATATCTTTATGAAAATTAAGTTCTCACCTATACTCATGCTGCCCTTTATGTCTACTTCCCTAGCTTTGACTGTTATAAGATAATGGGACTGAGGGAAGGAAAACTGAGGAACCAGCACAGAGAGCTCATTGAGAACTCACACAGGTGCTGGTGGGTTAAATCAGATAGATGATTCAATATAAACAGACAGTTATGTGACAGTTTCAGTTTCAGATATCTTTGAGTTTGCTGATATTTCTAGATTTTATATAGTTATCTAGAAGAATATGTACACTATACTACTAAGACAACATGAGAAACATGAACACTGTAACTCTATTTATAGTTTTATAAAGATTCCAAGGGGTATATAATCTGACATCACAATAATATACATAATATAAATAAATTAAGAAAATGCACCCTAGTGTTAACATGTGTGTAATGAATGGGTGAGTGGATAGATAGATAGATAGATAGATAGATAGATAGATAGATAGATAGATAGATAATGATGGTACGACTATGGATGATCAATATGTTACATAGTTTTTATATAATATATGATAATATCTTACATGAATTTAAATAGATTTAGTTGCTTCAAAATTGAAACACTCACTGAAAGAAAGCCAAACATCTTTTAAAATCCTGGCTGTATCTCTGTTTGGAAAGTTTCTCTTTATTTTCAACTTTAAAATCCTGGACTAAGAATTTAAAGCCTGCTTTTAAATTTTCTTACCATAAGATTTACAGAGCTTAAAAATGAACAGACATTGTCCCCTTGTGATTTCCTTTCATGCCCCAAACTGAAACTTTCTAAGCCCTTGGTGGCCCTGAGTCAGAGTTTCTGATGACTTAATATTTTTCTGAAAAAGTAGGGCAAAAGGTTGATGATCAAAGAACATGTTCAGACCTGAAGCAGAGCAGAGGGTGTTGAATATGTCTAACACATGCAGGAAGCACAAGCCAACAGAGACTCATTGACTGTTCCTCAGATCACTGAGAGTTTTAGGCCTTTATTTTAGTTGCATTCTATACTAAATAAAGGGACTAGACTAATTTTATTATGAAATATACATTTATTTTTGAGGGCACAAATCATGGGAAAAGAGAAAGAAAAATCAGGGAAAAACACTATTGAGAAGAAACAAAAGCTAACTTTTAGATATATTTCCTTTGAATATTTTTATGAATATATTTGTTCACAGATGAGATGAAAGTATTACAGAACACAGTTGCATATTTTAAGAATTCTTCTGTGTTAATTTTGGAAACACTAAACAGTTTCAAAAGATTCAACACAAATAAATTGGATCAGAGATGGGAAACAGACTGAAAAATAAATGCTTTAGTTCTTTGTGGGTCTTTGTCAAAGGGTGCAACTGTGTACCAGCTTCTTCACATGGCAAGAAGATGCAAAAGAAGTCTAGAATGAGGTTCATAGGACAGAATCATCTAGAATAGGTCTACAATTAGTGATCTCTTAACTGTAGCCTCAGAAGTCATCAAGAGGTAAGACACGAGATTCTGCATTTTTAAAAATGAAAACCATGGGTGGCTGTGTTTCAGGAGATTTTAGTGTAGTTCACTTAAGGTCAATGAATTAGACTATACTTTGTTTTTAAAAGCAAATGTATTAAGGGAGAATTGAAAAGTGCATCAGTTGTGGGAGATCAAAGGACATCAAAAGCTATCAACACTGCCTTTCTAGAGCCTAAAATGTCCAAGAAAAGTGGTAGCCCAGATGTATGCTTCTGGTTAAGAAGGCCGCAGCCATACTCCCAGAGGCCCCCAGTCTTTGGAGCTTACCTGTGTCAAGCACCATTTTACTGCACAGCATCTGCTCGTTGTGTCTTTTCTCTTACTGGATGCTCCACCATCTTTCAACTAACCAATTTAATTAGGGGACGAGTTAATAATGGAAGCTGAGGCCCTTGATGCCTTTTCAAGAATCACCCTCCTGGACCACCCTCCAGACCCTGACTTTCTGAGTATCCATTCCATTCTTTTTAATGATCAATAAAAATGATATTCCTTTTAAGAAAAATGTCCTAGTTTTCTGGTCTTGTACATTCTTACAAAAATGCTGTCCACTCCCAGGGCTCATTTCTTTGTTTTAAAAAAAAATCATACTTATTGTATAGTTAATTTGTTTCTCATGATTTCCCACAAGACTGAGTTATCCTTGTGCTTAGCACAGTTCTTACATATAATGTTGCATACATAATGAATATCTGATAAAACATTATTAATTTAAAAATCAATGCACAGTCCTCTTCAGGCATGTATAGTTTGAAATATGTAGTATCTGTCTCTATCATGGTAGCCCCTTCTACTTGGTTAAACTTTCTGTATGTTTGATGTCAGTATTTTGAAGTTCCTTCTCTTGTTAAGGCAGTATTCATAGCAATTCATTTTTTCCCTCTGAAACAGCAGAAGTATATCATTTTTATCTATTACATGTGCATCTTGAAGTATGATTTCATTTTAAATTATTTCAATTGGTTGGCCTGATTTCCATCAGAGATTTCATTTTAAGTTGTTATTTTAACCCTCCGATCAGAAGAACTGTTCTGTAAGGGAAAGGAATAAAACGTTCAGGGAAGATAGCCGTGTCTATCAACACCACATTAAAATGCAAATGCAGCAGGAACTGGAAAAGTTGCCAAATAATCTGGATCAGTTTTGAGTCCTGGAGAAAAACTCAAATCACTCATTTTCTCTGTAGCAAGTCACAGCGAGTCTGAATGCATAGCATTTAAAAGAAAGCAGACTGCAGAAATGAACCATAGCATATTAAATCTTCATGCTTGGTGACTCAATGAGGACGCCCTGGATCATTTCTAACATATTTTCAAAAAAAAAAAAAAAAGAGTATAAACTATCATTTTTAAAATGCTGTGTATTTTTATGCAAATTTCTTCAGAACTATTTTGAATTTGTAGGAAGCCCTAACACCATTTTTTAGCCTTGCTGTCTCCAAAGACCCTTCACACCGGCCAACAGAATTTATTCTCTGCCTTTGCTTTGGGGTTGTAGATTAGTTGCAAGTTTCATAGAGTCTGTCCAGCTTTGTGTTCTCCCAGGATCTGGATATAAAGCGTCATATTTTAAGAATTTTTTCCCTACCCTCCCTGTTACACTCTTCTCTATGGCTTTGTCTCTGAGTCAGATCCTTTACCTCACTATGTGGCACAACTTTGATCTGCTAGTGTTATGACCCCTCCCAAGCACACTCCTGACCAGGATCCTTGCCCTCTATTCTGTTTAGAAGGATCCCTTTCCCTTTCTTTCTTTCCTTGTTTCCTCCTTTCTTTCTTTCTTTCTTTCTTTCTTTCTTTCTTTCTTTCTTTCTTTTTAAATTGGATATTATATTTATTTACATTTCATATGTCTTCCTCTTTCCCTATTTCCCCTCCCTAGAACCATCTATCTCATCCCCATTCCTCCATTTTTTGCTTTTATACCATTTGAATTACATGCCAAGTACCATTGAATTCATGTTAGTTCTAAAATTTACAGTGGTAGTTGCTATAATTAGGAAAATGTTTAAAGACACTTGCAGTGTATTTGGCACAATTCTAACACCTCTCTGGATGTTTTAACATTACATAGTGAGCTTATGAATTTCAAGAATGCTGCTACGCTGAGGGTTGATGCAGTAAATACTGCTAATAAAATTAACCATGGCCTGAGCTCAGTATTTTTATTTTGGTCAGGCTTCAAGAATGGCATATATAGCTTGATCATGCTAGCTTTTTTTGTCCTGGAAATACTTTTATTCCTGCCCATCATGTTAAAGCTTGTCTTTAACAACACTAACATGATGGCAGCCAAAGTACATGGCTTGAACCTGAAAATGGACCCCCAGACAGAGTTATTAAATTAACAGGCTGGTAAACCAAGGATGGCTAAGATTCTGCACAGAGTCTTACCAACCTCAGAGACAAGTGCATTGCTTTTGATAATGCATATTCCATGATGGGTAAGGAAGGCATTCTTGTTAGAATGACCTAAGACAGGTTCAATCTTGTTAATGAAATAAAAAATAAGGAGAGGTGGAGAGCCTTTGGGGCTGCTTGGCATGAATCTGACATGAGCCAAGGATAAGGAAATGGGCTACTTGGCAGAAATACGACATTGGCCAAGGACAAGGAGGTAGGCTTCAGGCAGGAATCTGACATTAGGCTAGAACAAAGAAGTAATTTCAGGCAGGAATCTAAATTTTAGGCTAGAACAATGAAGTAGACTTTAGACTTGAAAATCACTTTGGGCTAGGACAGGGAAGTTGGCTCAGATATTTTGGTAATCCTGATAAGCCCTTAGAAACATGTGATCATGGGAGTGTTCATGGAATTTTGTTTATTGCTTTGCTTGTTCTTTGACTATTTGTATTTATTGTCTTGCTTGTTCCTTGACTATTTGCATCTATTGTGTTGCTAGTCCCTCTCAACCTAGAACTGACTTGAATTTCTTTCCCTTTCAAATCAGCAGTGCATGCTTTTTTTGTTTTTTTTTTTTTTCTGGTCTTGTGATTTAAATAAGAAAAGATAGACCCACTTAGGCTCACTCATTTGAATGCTCAATCCCAATAGGTAAAATAGTTGGGAGGTATAAAGTTCTGGCCTTGTGGGAATAGGTATGGCCTTATTGAAAGACCTGTGTTACTAGGGGCGGGCTTTAAAGTTTTTGAAGTTCACCCAGCCCTCCCACTCCTCATCCCCAGTCATTTCTAGTTAGCTTTCTCTCTGCCTGCTGCTTTTGGACCAGTTTGTAAGCTCTCAGCTACTGCCTCAGCACCATGCCTGCCTGCTTCCTGTTCACTGTCATAATACATGTGGTCTCTACCTCTAAAACTGTAAGCAAAAACCCAATTAAATGCCTTTCTTCTTTTATAAGTTGCTTTGGTTGTGATGCCTCTTAGCAGCAAAAGAAAAGCAGCTAAGACAAGTAGGTTTTGTTTATTTCTGTTTTTAGATTGTACAGTTCACAACTAGGTCTTTGTTTAGGTAAGTACTCTACCATTGAGCTATATTTTCACTTCCTCCTAGGCCTTTATTCTAACAGCAGCCAAAAGCTGTATTCTCTTCTTCTTCATTGTGTGTTATTCTTTATTTCCATGGCATGTGTCACCCAGTGACACATTTTACACACATATACACACAGACACACACACATACACCTACAAAATTTCCATTCATCCTGTCCATTTTAGTACATCTTGCATAAAAGCAGTGATTTTGTTTACATTACTCTTCCTAATTGATATCAAATGGTTTATGGAACACAGTGAGTAAACAAAACAATCTTTGTTAGATGCATGATGAGGAAACAATAAAAAAATTAAACATTTATTTTATTGTTTTTAATTGTGTGAGAGTGTGTGTTGGGGTGGAGATATGTATGTGTGCATGAGTTCAGGTATCCTCATAGGCCAGTGGCATTGGATCTCCTGAACCTGGAATTACAGGCAGTTGTAAGCCAACCAACCTTAGTGCTGGGAACTTCTCACTGGTCCGAGGCAAGATTCTGATTATAGTAGGAGAATTGTGGACATTTGGACTCTATGATTACAGAAATTATGGACCCAAGCAGCTTCTACTAGTCATGTGTCTTTGAAGCCTTTTATAATTTCAGAGTCTCTGTGTCATGAGTCCTGATAGGAACAACTCCCTTTAGGTATTTCTTGAAGAACATAGAGGTTACATGAAGAATGTGGAGTTGTCCAACACCAAAGTGACCCACCTACTCTCCATGTGTGGGTGCCCTAAGCTACATTGTCTTGTTAATAGGTAAATAAGACATAACATTTTAAGAGTTTACTTGTGTATTTGAACCTTGGAGAAAATATTTGCCCAGTTGGCCTAGTTTATGTAAGGTATCTCATCAGCCCTACCTTTACAAAGAAATTTATTTATAATTCTTTGTATTTGTATTTAATGATTGTATATGTAAGAATGTTTTGCCTGCATGAATGACTGTGGACCATGAGTATGTCTGGAGCCTATGGTCAGAAAGGTGAGGGGATTTCCTGGAACTGGTGTTGCAGATGGTTGTGAGCTGCCATGGGACTTCTGGGAATTCAATTTTCTATTCTCTTAACAACTGAGCCATCTTTCTAGCCCAGAACTCTTTTTTTAAAGAAAAAATTTCAAATTAATTTGCATTATTATAGCCTGAAGAGAATTGGAAGCATTTTTTCCTTAAAAACACCTCTCCCTTGTTCTAGTGCCAAATAAACCAATCTCTTCGGCAATTACAGCCACTTTGCCTATACCTGCTTTGTCTGTAACTGTAAATGCACAAAGATTCCTTTCTTTATAAAACTGCACACTTCATCTATCTGATCCAGATTTTGTTCTGTTTACTTACTATAAGCCTGACTCAAAGCAACAAGTGACAACCACACTACAGTCTAAATAAAACGCTGTCTTGGAATTTTCTCTGCAACACTAATAGAGAAAGAACATTATTTTTTTTCTCACATCCTCAAGCTATGCTACTTTATCTTGGTGGGGAAGGCATGTAACATGGAAGTGGAAGGACAGAGTTGTAGGTGTTCACATCTTGGCAGACAGAACAGAGACTTGTTTCTGTTTTAATTTATCTTAACGTTCCGGCAAGCAAAGAACTTGATTCTGTGATTGCATCTGCAAGACAGGTCCTTAGAAGAACAATTGCCACTTCATTAGCGCAATTAGCCTAGGAGCTATGAAGATGTCTAGCAGCAAATATTTACCATATTTTCTTCCATAATCCTACCACAGCACACCTTTTTGCTCTTGAAAATTTTAAAGGGGAATAAACAGCATCAGCTACTTTCCTTTGAAATTCTTCAGTTCCAAATGGAGTTTTCCTAAGTTTCAGCTTCCCCCAGTGTTTCCCTGTATTTGTGCCTTTAGAACAGAGCCAAAGGCTGTCATATGATTTGTGTAGATGGCAGCTACTACCGATTCCTATTCAGCCCCAAGGAGGAGCACTTCCAAGTTGTCTGTGTGCAGTTTCTATAAATAGCCAATAGTGACTTTTCCCAAGTGTGTCTTTGAGTATCTATGGCTACCTGTCCTAGAAGAACAGCATACCATATGGATCACAGGCTTCGTGGACTGCCCCAAGTGACTCTTGATCTTGAAGTCATATGAGATTTTAGCTTTCCTAAGAAAAGGCTTCTCGTTTTTAGTACAAAAAGGAAAGTATGAGTAGCAAAGTCAGAGCAGATATCATGTGGCTTTAAACACACTGTTTCTCTGTTAATTTTGAGCTCAAATGTGAACTTCAGCTTTTGTGGTTCCACTGAATTCTTTCTACTTAAAATTTTGAGAAGTCCATAAAATTTAATGGACTGGATTGAGACAAATAGATGACCAAATCTAAATTTGTTTTGGCCACATATTCCATTATTTTTATTGTACCTACGATGAAGAAATGGTTCCTATAGTCAGATTCAGGTAGACCATAAGCATCAATTTTTTTTGCCTTAGGAAAAAAAGACATTCTTGTGTGAACATGATGTGGCCATTTTGTTTTATATGACATCAGCAGTATGATCTTTACCATAGCCTTAGCATCCGGGCTTTTCCCTGATTCTGTGGTGGAGTTATTACATTTGATAGATTCCCCAAAGATCAGAGATATTTGTGGAATCATGAGGTGAGCATCTAGAACCAAGGGGGATAAATACATTTCTTGAGTGAAGAAAGCCTGCTTTTGTTCAGGGTGAAAATGAAGTTTCCCTCTTACATGTTGGAACCAGAGTGATGCTTAAACTTTGAAAACACAGTCATGATTTTTTTATTTAGCATGCAACAAAGGAAACATTCAACATCTCTTTGAGTAAGGTGATTATGAGAGGAGTCCTCAGACAATTTCTATTGGAGTGAGCCAGAGTGCCTTAGTAGTTCGTTTCCATTCATTCTTTCTCGGAATATTTCCTTCATTAAAACAGCTACATGCTTTATTTGCTTTTCCTTTTTTCTGGGACAAAATATCTGACAAATGCAACATAAGGAAGGGAAGTTTTCTCGTTCCTCATAATTTGAGTGTAGTCTGTCATCGTGAAAAGATCATAACAGTGCAGATATGTCATTGTAATGTGTCTGCAGTCGGAAACCAGTGGGAGATGATGCTGGTGCTCTGTGCCTATTCATTCAGTCTAGGACCCACGGATGCTGGTACCCATTGTCAGAGTGAATCTTTCTACTCAGCTAAATGTTTCCAGAAACACCTCCATGAAACACCCAAATATGTGTTTCCATTGGGATACTAAATCCAGGCAAGTTGGAATTATACTAAATATTAATATTTTAGCAATAAAAAAGTAACATTATCTTTGAAACACTCAGCAGGGATACTGGTTTGTACACTCCGGATTGCTAGGTACTATTTGAAGTATATTTTTAGTTTAACTGAATCAGAAGAGCTAGGAGGTTTCAGTTTTCTTACTTCTTTATAACACTGACTACTTTTCTTAAAAAACTATGTTACCATTTCCAAAGTCTTTCAATTTTAATCTATTCATATTTAACTATAAATGTATAGAAAGTAAAACTACATAATGTAAAGATGTTATTGTATTGGAGAACCCTGCTATTAAGGTTATAGTCTACCATGTCAGAATATCTCTCTGAGCTTAGCATAAAATTGAGGACCAGACTTTCCTTTCTCTGACTAACCATACTTGAAGAGTGTCTCTGAACACACATGCCTGACCTATTTATATGGAAGATCACTGTGAGCAGAGCTTTCTGCAAACACTGTATGACTCAGTACCCAAGTCCCACCATAGCTTCCTGCCTATGTGATAATTAGGTACTGTGTTATGACCAATAAGCTCTTTCTGCCTGTACCCTAAGAGCCCTTATATACTCTACCTTAGGAACAATAAAATGAGCTATCTCAATGAAGCTGATTCCTGGATATCCTTCCATCTGAACCCTGCTCACGACCACTTCTTGGTCTGGTGGTCAATAATCCATGAGGAAAAGAGGAACACACATTATTGTTTTGGTAAATAAAATTTAAAATACACTGAAATAAATATCCCCTCAAGGGATTCATTGACTTGACAATGTTTTATTTACTAATTTATTTTAATACTGGAAATCAAACCCAAGATCTTGTGCATGCTTAGTGAGTGTTCTACCAGTGTGATACAACCCCAGTCCTTTTTTTTTTTGTATTTTTAGACAAGATATTAATAAGTCACTTCAGCTGTGTTTCAAGTCATTGTGCAGCCCAGGCAGGATTTCTGTTCATGATTCTCTGTCTCAACCTCCTGAGAATCTGGAATTATAGGACTACTTCAGCAGCCTTGTAGATTTTTCAAGAGTATTTTTAAGTTATAGAGTTAAAATTAAAAAATAGTAAAATGAAAAATGATTTATTTTAACCAAGTATTTCAAGTTTTGGTATAAAAAAAGCTCATTAATAGAACTAATGACAAAATGTGCCTTTCCTGGGAAACTGTCATTAGTGAGTGTGAGCAGAAGGTATACTGGTAAATTTTTAGTTTAAAAATGTTTTCTATTCTAAGATTGCTTTGTCAGAGAGAAGCCAGTGATATTAGACAAACTTTAGTTTGAATTTAAGGTAGGATGTCTTGTAATGAAATCACAGACCTGGCTTAAGCCGTTACATCTAATTAACCTAAGATGCCACTCAACAGAATAATAGAGTTCAATTTTGTATTACTTACTGTGCTGTTGCTGTGATAAAGCACCGTGACTAAGGCAATAGAAAGAAGAATGTGTTCATTTGGGTTTGGAGTTCCGGAGGGTTAGAGTCCATGATGGCAGGGCAAAGAACAGCACAAACTTCAAATGGCATGTGGCTTCAGAAACATCAAAACTGACTGACTCCTTGTGACATATATCCTCCAGCAAGTCTGTATATGATAAACCTACCCAAATCACATCACCAACTGCGATCAAGTTTTCAAATGTCTACAGGGACATTCTCATTCAAAGCACCATAAATTTCTAAAAAGAGAGATATGAATTTCAAAAATGCATGGATAAAGCTGTCAGGTTGAAATCTGATGGTGGCAAAATCACATGACTTGATTTTCCATGCACTAGGGAGATACAGCATGGGTAAAGAGTGACTGAGTCCAAGTCCTCTTTCCATCTCTATCTCCATCTCTACTCTAGGCCTAGTATCTTTCTGAAATCTTTCAGCAAGAACCTTTAAAGGAAGCCAATGAAACTTAATGTGAAAGAGATGTTCAAACAATCTGAAGAAAAGGTTATTATAAAATAGTTCAAAATGAATTCCTGTTGTAAATACTACTGGACAAAACAAAAATTAAAGAATTAGACAATTTATGGGGGAAATTGTGATTATTTCATTTGCTTAAGATCAAAGAATCACAATAATTAGGTCATATATAGAGCCAAATGGCAAAATAACTTCAGAAACATTTAGGTAACAGTAGTAGTAAAATACCCAAGATATACTTTATATACTTTAAATGTAGACAGGCTTTGATAAATTATATATATATATACATACATACATATATATATATGTATGTATGTATATATATATATATATATAGTTTGTATATATGTATGTATATAGTCTAATATATATACTATGTATTGTATATATATAGTTTGCATATATATATGCAAACATAAAGACATCTGTCTGAAGGGCTTCTGAGGTAATAATATCTGGGTCTAAATATTCGATTTCTAAAATGTTATTACTCATAATATAGTTATCTATATTTTATTATAAGCATATGATGTACTCAACAAAAAAGAAGGCATTAAATATTATTTCAATATTAAATGTCTTTGGGGAAAGCATGTAAATAACACTATTCATACATTTTTTTGCTTCCAAAACATATTGCGTGGCTTTTGGGTTTAATCCCAAACTCTTACTTTACATTTACCTTTGTGGATGAAAACTCTCAGTTTTAGGAAGTGACAGCTGACTACTTTTTATTCTGTTGGCAATGCTATCTAGTTAAGATTGATGGGCCCATGTGTTGAGTAATGCACACTGATTTTTCTCAAGCACAGAAACATTTGTAGAGATTGATAGAGCAATTCCATTCAAACGATATATACTTTTCCTTTGTAGACATTTACACTAAAACCCAAAACAAAACAGTTTTCCTGGCTTGATCTTTTCACTCCTCTATTTGCTCTGGGCTAAGAAGCAAGCGAATCCTTTGGACGTCATTATCTATAAAATAGGCAAGGGTGTATGAAGTCTATGCACAATATAAACAATCAGAAAATGCCTGGATAATCTGAAAATACCCTTGACTACAGATACTTTTCCAGAGGTGGTTTTAATCACATTGTGCTTGGGATTTTGCATTAATATTAAGATAGACTTTTGTGTTATCACTGTGATGTTTGAGTGTAGTGTCCTAAAGTCTTCACTTCCTCAATCTTTTCAGGGTTCATTGGAATAATTTGATCTTCCTTCACCCACAGTTGCACCATGGAGTTTTCCAGTTGCCTCTTGCTTTCAAGACAGCCATGGAAACCTTAGCATGGCTTTGCATGAGCAGGTCCTTTGTAAACTTCTGTCCTTTCTCTCACTAACCTGCTCTATTGCCGTTAACATAATCTTTCAGATACCGAAGTTTTCCCTAACATCTGGGTTTCTTCCAGACTCTGCCTTTGCTGGCTTTTCCTTTTACATTACATGTTCACTACCCACAACCCTGTCAATTCTCTAATAGAAACAGTTTGATCCTGCATACTCATAGATTAATTAAACTGTCTTGGTGAAACCTTGACTACCTGTCCGGGGGTGATATTGTTCTTCCTTTGTTTTCATTCCCATAACACTCGGAAGTTGGCCTCCATATACAGTTTGTTGTACTGCAAGTTAAGCATAGTGTTTCTGTACGCCTGTGCCTCCCTTAGACTGTCTCCCCAGGAGGATGGAGATGGTGTGAATTTACCATTGTTAATTGTCTTCAGGTCAATTTTCATGAACTAAACCATGAGGAAGACTATATAGTAGGAATCTAGCCTTGAGTATAGTTTGGCAAGATGGCCATGGATATACCTCTGCTTATAAATTTGTGGTATTTCCTTCCCAAGTATTACATTCTTACTGGTAGAAGGGAAAAAAAGAGTTCAGAATGGTATGTTCACCAGTATGGGTGAACTCTCCAATAGTGTATGTTTTCACTGTTAACAAACGTGTTCCTTTCTCCTTAGGGTTTTCTAAAAGTCCTATGGCTTGGATCCATGGGGAACAGTTCTTCTCATTATAGAGTATTTGAAGAAACTACTCAACAAGTAACAAATATTATTAAGCTTTACTATGTGCCAAGCTTTCTTTATGCATTTTACGTATATTAATGCATTTAATCAATCCAATGACATCTGCAATAACAGATAATATTGCTAACCCTATTAATGGTGGAGAAAGTACTGAAGTGCTTTTAATAAAAAAATGTTTCAGTCTGTATTACAAATAAGTGGAAAAACATTAACAGAATTAAGATCCAAATCTAGATGACATGAGCCAGATCTTACAGCTTTCTACCAGCCATGATCTAGGGTGCATCTCATTGCTGCATTTTCAAAGTATTAGCTTCTAAACCCTCACTCATGAGACTCAAGGTCATAAAGAGATTCTCGGTGGTGCTTTAAGAAGTAAGGTCCAGTATAGAACATTCACTCCAAATGACCCACAACTTCTCCAGGTGGATTAGATTCTCTCTGCATCTGCACAAGCTGTCTCCTGCCTTTCCTGTAATCCATGTCCTAGGCTTTCCCAGAGAAACAGCCCCAGTAAGACATAAAAAGATATAGAAGAGATTTGTTATGATGTGTTGGCTCTTAAGATAATGAAGACTGAGAAAATTCCAAGATTTGACCTCTGTGAGCTAGAGAACAAGGAGAGCTAACCCTGTCATACTGGTCTAAGACCATAGGCCTTTCTTAATAGGAGTGCTCACATCTGAGGGGAGAAGGATGTGACATCCTAGCTTAAGCAGAGGGAGGAAGTCTGTCTCTCTTCCACCTTTTGTTTTCTTCAGGCCATCACTGGATTGGATGATGCCCCAGGCACAGGTGAGAGCAGGCTCCTTTCACAGCATACTCATTTGATTACTAGTTTCTTAAAGAAAGACTCTCGGAGAATTATCTGGAAATAATATCTACCAACACTCTGGCCATTTATTAGCCTAGTCAACTTGATATACAAAGTTAACCACCACACTCAATTTCTGTGAAATTATTATTTGTCTTACTTGGCTGAAGTTGACCACAAAACCCAGCTCCAGACTATTGGTCCTTAGGAAACGACTACTTGAACTTCATTTCTGTCACAGGACTGGCAGAGGAAGCAACTGGAGCAACAGAGCGTTGGCTTCTGGGGCTACTTAAAAATTACAATAATCTATGACTTCAACCAAAGCACTCCTTCTTTTAAATCTTCAGAGGTGTAATGGTCAGAATCCTGAACTCAAGAACACTCAGCTAAAATCAAGGTTTATGAAGAACCCTGCTCCTTATGGAGGCTCTATAGAAACTCTCTATTTTACCTCTTCATGGGGCTGTGAACATTTCTTGACATGTAGCTGCAATTTTCAAGTTTCTATAGGCCCTCAGATTATCTTTTCTTTACTGGTTCCATCACAAAATCTAGGACCATCCCACAGTCTCAAAACCCTCTATCCAATCATATCTGTGAACATTTGGATTCCATACAAAACACTTACAAATTTCAGGGATTAAGATGTAATCTTTGGACAACATTTTCTAGCCTCCCACATCTGAGAACTTGTGGATCCCTGTCATAGTCACCTCTGTACTGAGGCAAGGCAGTCAAGCTTCCATATCCTTCAGATGGTTAATCATGGGCCAGGTTGTGCCTAAGCATAAGAGTATACCATTGTCAGGAGGCCTGTTGCCTTAAGGCAACTTCTGGAAAAATATCTGGTTTGTGTCTACAGAAAAAAATATACTACTGGCAGTTGGTGTTATTGCTCCGGTTCTAAAGGGGTGATCTGAGTGGCAACCACACCTACCTTTTATGATCTCTAACTGTACCAGTTACTGATTTCTGGGTTTTATATCTTACTCTGTCATGAATCTTTCTATAGTGTTAGACCAATGCCTACCATAAAGGAATAAATATCACTTCTTTTTTTTTTTGGTTTTTTGAGACAGGGTTTCTATGTATAGCTCTGGCTGTCCTGGAACTCACTCTGTAGACCAGGCTGGCCTTGAACTCAGAAATCCACCTGCCTCTGCCTCCCAAGTGCTGGGATTAAAGGCGTGCGCCACCACTGCCTGGCATAAATATCACTTCATGAAGCTCTCCTGTACCATGCCTCTCTCCACATTCTTTTCAGGTGAAGAATTATGTTTTTTTTTAACTGATCCACAGCCCTTTATTCATCTTTTACCATTTTTTATTTCATCATAAGTAGCACGCCTGTCTGTCTCTGTCCTCCCTTACTAAAACTGGTAGGCTCTTAAGGGTAGGTTACCTTTTCTGTTCCTATTTGTAGCTGCCATGTTATCTGGCAGACTGTAGGTCCTCATAAATTGTTAATGAATGAACTAATAAATGTGGCTTAGAGCAGCCACTGTCTGCCTCTTCATCAATTGATGGAGCAGACGGAACAGCCAACCGTGTGAACAGAAGCCATCAAGCATGTCCAACGGAAAGTGACTGAGTGTGTATCAGGAGGTAGTAAAGTAAACAATTTCTCAAGGGTCACAGCTGTTTCACTCTGCCTTTCAGCCAAGAAATGCCATGATTTACTTTCCGTTCTCGCCAAGGATGAAGAAATAAAGTCATAAACAAAGAGTGAAGAATTACTTGGCTTGGATGGACAGGTCAATCTGCTTGCCCACCTGTGGCTAAGCAAGTGTGATCAAAGAATAATGCCTTTATCTCTCCACCCGTATCTCACTCTACTCTCTAATGAGAGTGAACAGGTCCTGACATTGTTGCAAAGTTAGTATATAAAAAAATAATATTCTAGGTCACATAACAAATATATCCTTCCTTTCTCTAGAACATTAATTTTTAAAGGGGCTCTTGAATAATATTTACTTAATAGGGACATTAGGAAGATTTAACAGAACCCAATTAATGTAGAAACGCCTATGAAAATAACGTTATATATACCTAACAAACGTTTACAATTGTTTTGTAAATTTAAATTCACAATTTATTTATTCATATTCAATATGACAGTTCATGGGTGTTTATTTTTGTAATCTTAGATATGTTAACATATGCACAGAGCAAAAGCTGAATCAATATTAAATGAAATTTATTTTAGTATAGTTATTTTAAAAATATGCTGAAATCTATCTTCTGGACTAATGTGTTTCAGATAACTAAAAGTTGTGCCTAAGAAAAGTACACATGTAATATATTCATCATCTCCCTACTTTTGTTATTTATAGTTACTTAATTCTTATACTGGTTTATTTATAACTTCAAGTAATACATACAAGTGCCTGTTTTTACTATGGGTATAATGTGACCTACTTGCTTCGAAGCTCTCCCATCTAAATAGTAATGTAGCCAGTTTTCAGAGCCTCATCTCTATAGCTTGGTAGTAAGTTGATTCAATGGTACAGGCTTTGCTTACTTTTACAGCTGACTTTAAGCTAACAACTTGACTTTGAATTCTCCTCTATAATTATAATAATCTTCAATGTCTAATCTATGGCCTGAGTTTGTAAGAAAACCAATAAGCCATATTGACAAACTTTTGATTATGCAAATGTTAGTCAATATAGAACTGAGTATTGTTCGTGTCCTAGTGGGAAGTGAAGTAGATAATTGTGAGCTCTAATTGTGTTTTAGGAATGAACAAATCTGTCTCTCTGAGGGAAAACAAAACTCTGAATGGAACTATGGGGCTACAGGAGAATCATATAACAGAAAATAAAGACTGCCTTTCACACAGTTTCAGTCACGGAAGCATGATGTGTTACATACAAAATACACAGAACAACACCACACAGTTTTACCATTATTGAAAGTCAGCTCCCCCCAAAAAAAACAAAACACAAAAAATTATTTTATAGCCATGTCATAATGACCCCAAAAACATCAGAAATAAATCTATGTAGGTATTTGTAAGCATAAAATAAAAGAGTCATGTGGTTTGATTTAAACACGCCTTATGGTATAAGAAACCATGGTTACCTTCAGAGTGATGGCTTGACCAAGAACATATAAATACTTCTAGGCTTTTTCTACTTTCTGGTATCTTATTATTTTTAGGACAATCAAAGTTTGTGAGATAATGAAAAGGTCATATTTCCTCCTTGTTAGAATGTATGTATATATTCATCTATCTTTGTATCCTTAATTACATATCATCGCTCCAACTGCTCATCCATCCAGTGGAACTTATCAGCCAACCTCAGCACTTAGATTACCGCTTGTGAGACTATCCCAGGAATCTGAACTTCATCACATGGCTGATACATACTGTAGTGTAGCCCCTGAAGAAGGAATGGACTAAGACAAAGGTTCTTCTGCCAACACTATGACTGTTGGCCTGGAAACGAAGTCATCTTCTCAGCTACTCTTTAGGTCTTTTTCCCATTCTTCGATTTTGTTCTCCTGCCTCATCCTAGTATGTTATGAATTATCAACTCTAATATTTTTGTGTCTAATTTATAAGTTAAATGTTAGGACACATTTGTGTACGTTGGGAGAAAGCTATAAGGTTTAGTACTACTTGCAGTTTCATGGTGCTGGATCTCTTGGAAAAAAAACAGCATGGATAAGAAGAGCATATTACAATGTGGCTTATATTCATTTTAAAATTTTATATATATATATATATATATATATATATATATGTATGTATATCACAACATATGTTTTACTGTGGAAAATATAAGTGATTTTGACTTCTAGTGTGTATGAGGACTCTGTGTTCAAAACAAAATAATGTCCAATTACCTTTTCAAGGTTCTGTGTTTGGTGGTGATTATTTCCTGAAGGTTCCATTCTGAAAGTCTTGTGGCTTTCTGCACTGTTAGACCTCTTATTTTATGTACATGACAAATAGCTAGCATCTTAGTTTTCTTGTCACATGCCTGAGCCAGTTCATTCATACATTCAGTAGGTATGAACTGATACTGCAATAAACAGATCATACTTTCCATACTACAGTAAACAAACTCAGTGCCCGAACTACGAGTTTAGATTTTGTTATGAGAAGATACTGGGTGAAAATAAACAAACTAACTAACTAATACAAATAACGAGTCAGGGTCAGGGGAGATGACTCAGACAATGAAGGGCCTGTAGTACAAATGCAGTGACCTGAGTTCATGAATTCAAAACATACACAAAAAGCCAGGGGTGGTGTTATATTCCCCAGTATGGAGTGAGGTCCACAGAGACAGGCTGAACCCTGAAAATGACTGGACAGCCAGTTTGGCTAAGTCTGCGAGCTTCAAGTTCAGTGAAAGACATCCAAGATAAAAGACACTGATACTGATCTTGGGCTCCAAGCGCAGGTATAGTCACATACTCCCTCCCCATATGCGCACTTCCAAGAACAATTATACACCACATACATATAAATACAAAATAACAGGTCAGATCACAGAAATAAAGCAAAATAAAGGGAGTAGAAATTTCTGTGAGTTGAGAATTATGGATATATTATATATGTTGGTACGAAAAGCTTTACTAACAAGCTTAGACAGAGACCCAGAGGAAGAAAGACTAATGCTTTGAGAAAAATGGATAAAATGCCTGCCAAGAAGGGTGGAAAGCAGATGAAAAAAATTCCCAGGTTAGACTAACTGGAATGTTGAGGTGAGCTTTTTATCTATGGCCAGGATTTAATAGCTTGTGGGAACATAGACAAGCTACTGTCCAGACTTCCTCAACTCTGGGGCAGAAATGTACAGCCAGTATATACCCTAGCTTTGTCTTAACTGAATATCATTGTTTTAGGAGAAAGATTTTGACAGCTACCCATATCTCAAATATAGGGTTTTGGACGATGTGAACCCTATGCTTCCTTGCACTTCTGGGATACAGGCATGATGAGTGTGAGACACCGTGTTGTATACAGAACAATCCTGAGTGAGTCACCCAGTAAGAAACGGTTAGAGTCAGCCTCTCCAGTCCTGCGATACCTTCTGTCCTGTATGAGTGTTTCCATGACAGGGATATTATGATTTTGTTGTATGTGCTGTGTATGACTGGTGTAATAATACAAAGTCAGAGCCTGCTGGAATGACTGACATACGATTTTTCAAGGGATAATGAGATGACAGCCAGGGTTTAGGATGTAGAAAACAGTAATTATGACCCAATGATCTCAAGATGATCATGAACTGAATATTTCCTTCAAAACATAAAGAGATTTCAAGTGACAGATATTCCAAAGAAGTCCCGAGAGCATAGTTTAAAAGATTATGTTTTAAAGCGTGTTCTCATCTCTTTTCCTAAAAGGGACAGCGATCTGAAGAAGAGCTAGCCTATAGTTAAAAGAGAAGACACTGGAATCGGATTTCCAGGGGTTTGAGATCCATCTGTTAAACTCAGCAGCTTGTTAAGTAAGGAGTTGCCTGCAGGCCTGGAAGCGGAGGAGCAAGAAATGACCCCCTGGGATTGCTGCTCAATTAAATGAATGCAAGCTGATCATCATTAGGTTGCAGGCCCAGAACGGGTCCCCAAGGCCAGAGAGCTGGGAATGTATTTTCCTGAGTATAGGAAGCTAACAACTGCATGGGGAGATGTTCACATAAGGAAATGATTTTTATTAGCATGGGAATCAGCAGCTGGATAAGACAATGCAGAGGGGTGGCATGGTGGGAAAGAGGCTTTGCTCCCTGCTCAAGGTTCAAGAGCAAGTGGACTTTTAGGTGGGACCTAACAAGCAAGAGATCCAGGAAACCTGTTCGTGTGCGTGCGTGCCTGTGTGTGTGTGTGTGTGTATGTATGTGTGTGGTGGGTGATTTACACCTGTGGTATATGGACGCCAAGGAAGATTTTGTATGTCTTGATCTATCTCTCTCCACCTCATTCCCTTGGGGCAGGGTCTCTCATTGAACCTGAAACAAGGCTGGCTCCTAGCAAGCTCCAACTACACTTTTGTTTCTGGCTCCCACAATGGTGGGGTTACAGGCACAAGTGTTGCCACATCCAGCATTTAACGGGATACTGGGGATTAGAACACAGGTCCTCATGCTTGTCCAATAACTGCTTTTACCCACTGAGCCATCTCCCTAGCCCGAGATTTGTGTTTTTGACTTTGGGAAATAAAACACATTCTTGGCAATATCTTCTATTTTTTTCACTGATTGAAAAATCCCTCAACTCCTAGCACTTCCCAGAATGGAGAGTGGCATGGTTTCCTTAACTACATACATTATGGTTATTTACATTTATTTAATGTTTTTCCTGTTTCAGAGGAATGGGTAGTAATGAAAATAAAGCTAATTAAGCCCTGCTAAAATGTGCTGTGAAGTGTCCTATGATTTCTCTATTAACACTTAAACCCTTCCATGTTTGCTTGTTTCCAGAGAGAAATGGGAACGGAAGACATGGCATCAGTTGTAAATGCACTTGAAACTGGAAAATATTTCTGCTGCAATGTACTTAGGTCTACTCAAACTGGGAAAAAAAATTGTAAAATAGAAAGGAAAATGACATCGTTATTCCATCTCCCCAGGTTGATTTATATACAGCATTGTAGAATATTTCTGACAGCCATTTTCCTGCATGTAAGACATTATATTTTGAAGGTGTTGTTCTATTTGGTAGAATGTGATTTTAATATTCTGAATCTTTCGTATACTATCTAGTACATATGAATGATTTGTCTTTCTTTTCTCTTTTGAGAGATTTCCAAAATAGTAAACACAAACTACTTTATCTCCTCCACTTTCAATCCCGTCTCTTTTATTTGGGGGACAAGATCTTGTCTAGTCTAGGCTAGCCTTCATGCACCATGCAGCCAAGAACAAACTTATGCTTCTGATCCTCCTGCAGTCAGTTCCCACATGCTGGGCTGACAGATGTGCTCCACCATCCCTGGTTTTACATGGGTACTGAGCCCAAGGCTTTTCTGCTGCCAGGCAGGCAGCCTGCCCACTGAACTGCAACCTGATCTCTAGCTTCTAACTTTGTTGTTTCCTTTTCTTCTGAACCTAGGTTTTTCATACTGATACTCTGTATCATTCAAGCTTCTGTCTTTTAGGCCCATGGTACTTTAGTTAAAATGAAAATTCTGTCTTGGTGGAAACTCTTTTCATTTCTCATTAAATGTTACCAGCCAAAGCTAAACAACTGATATTTAAACTTGACCTAATTGGTTTCATTTGGGATATTGCAGTTAAGGATAGGAAAAACATAGCATTTTGTTAAAGAACTCTATATCCCATAGAAATACATTCTACCAATCAGTTAACACTCTAGAATATCTTTCCACTTTTATTTCAAAGGATAGATATGTAATCAAATTTCTCTCAGTGTAATATTTGTTGCCTTATGAAGAAATCATGGAGGAAGAGGAAACAATCCACAGACATATAAATTCAGATATTCACAAACTAGGAGAAATCCATAAAAGCTTTAAATAAGAATCTTCAGTAAGTTACTGATTAAAGCACACCTCATACCCCTGTGGTTAGAAGAATTTTATGTGTAGTTTTCTTCTGAGAATGTGTCCTTAAGGACTACCATGATGGGGCTGCAACTAGAAACCATTACAGTCTTCAGTTCTGAGATTGTACTGCAGTAACTACACATTTGATTCCCATAAGGCAGTAGTTCTCAACCTGGACAACACTTAAGAGTTAAGCTAAAGAGTTTTCAATAGAATTGGCTTGGGTTCTTCCAGATATTATGGTTCATTCATTTAACCTGGCATAGAACTCCAATTCAGAGACTTTGAAAGGTTCTAGAGGCAGTGTGTCTATCCCTTGAGTTAGAATGCATATGTCACACGTACGTTAAGGAGGTAGATAAAGCCATGTCCATCAGGACTATAAAGCTGAATAGTCCATTCTCTAAATTCCCAGTGTATGAATAAAGGCTTAGCAAGAAATGTTACAGGATTTTTTTTTCAGTGTTTGCTTGGTGATTATCAAGACTTAGAGGTTGAGACAAAATACATAAAGCAGTCACAGCCTGTGTTTTCACTAGTTTTGTATGGTAAAGTTGACACTGGAGCTCCGCCATGGGAGGTGGAAAACAGAAAAGGTAACATCTGTGTTCAGCCCTATTTATTTATTTAAAGTGAAATCGAGTAGGAAAAAATGGAGGCCATGGGAGCACAGGCCAATTAACAAGACTGTGTATGCTTTCATCAATTTGTTTCAGATATGTTGCATATATGTGTATAGATATATACAAACAACTATGTGGTAGCAGATCACAACATAAAGTGCATTTTCCCACATGCGTCTTGGTAAAGAGTTTGCACGACAGTGCTTTAATGAAGAGGGAACATCTGAGCTGAACACACAGGCCTGAGGAGCAACCGACTGTAAATGGTGATAACTACCTGTGCAGATTCTCATCGCATCATCAAATAGTGTGTTTCCCTCCCTGATTATCTCAAGGAATCATTGAGACATACGTTATTAAATAAGAACCCAAACGCTTGCCAAATGTCCATGTTTTACTCTGACTCTCCTGGATGTCCAAGTAGTTCAGGGTATTGAGTGCATAAGTCAGTTAGAAACATGAAGTAACACTCCCCCTTTAGCTGCTCCAAAAGTATAGTGAACCCATTGGTTCTGCTGACTCCTTGGCTGGTCTCTATTACCTCATCTTTTTACTTCGTTTTGCTAAAAGAAGGAATGTTATAATTCCAGGCAGAAATATAAAGTCATTTAGATTTACTGGTTAAATGTTTTGTAGTTTCTTTCCTTATTTTTTATTTGAGAAAAAAATCTATTAATGTACAGTTACTTAATGTTAACTAGGTACAATAGGTTCTGTTATATTACATGAAGAGGTAAATTCTATAACCTGTTCTCTTTCTTTTTCAAAATGAGATTATTCTCTTTCTTGAGCTGGGTTTTTAAAGAAGAGTTGGGTTTTGCCTAAGAAGAATAAAAGATTAACTGGCTTGGTACAGTGCTGCTTGTAGTGAAGACTTGAGTCTTCTCACATCAGGGGTGGGGCTGGGTAGAGCAGCGAGGAGGAAAAATCAAAATGTTGTGGTTGAAAACAATGAAATTAGCTGCTGAGATAATAATTCCTGACATATGAAATCTTGATATTCTACTCATATGTCCTGGGGGGGGGGGTGGAGAGAGAAATGGGGGTGGATATTGTCATAGTAATAGTAATAGTAATTATATATATATATATATAATTCTTTGAGTTATATATAATTTTTGAAATATATATAATTTTTTAAAAGTTTTTATATATAATATATATATGATTTTATTCTTTGAAAATTTTATGTATATAAAAATTTAAAATTTAAAAATGACTGAACAAGAATTAGCAATGCCAGAAAAGAATTCCATATGTAACCCATCATTTTTCAGTGGCTCAGTCATAGAGAAATCTTGGGAGGTCCCAGAGGATGGTGTGATGGAAGCTGAAATGCCTATGGAAGCTCATGGCTATGAGGCCACTTTCAGAGAATGCTGGGTGTATGGGATAGAAACTGAACAAACATCCAAGAATTTCAATTCTTCACAGAAATGATCTAAACTCTGTCTCTGAGGTGTGAGACCATTTCTTTCTTTAGTTGGAAATAGCTGTGAGAAGTAGAAGTTTCACAAATATCCTTAGGGCTAGGGTGATGGTGGAACTTAATTGAAATTTTCTACCTCCATCTAGCTTTCAAATGAATGACACCCAGACTTGGATTTATTTATTTAGCTTTAGGGCAATCACTGGGTAAATTATCTCTAGTCTAATTCTCTAATGGCTAGACTGGTTACTTTCCCAACAGTGAGCCCCAAATTCTTGCTGTTTGAAACTTACCAGGTTATTTCTGCTCCAGCAGTCTATCCTGGGATAAGGGTGGGGATGGCGGTTACTCTGGCATGTGCTCCTGGCCCATCACCACTAATGGAGACCTCATCTTCTCTCTTATTCTTCCTCGTCCCCACACTTCATCTCTCTTCCTCTTTTTTCTTCTTTTCCTCGTGGCCTTTCCCATGACCCAGGCCCCCCAACTCAAACCCTACCTTCTTCTATTCTCCCTGGTAATTGTCTGTCACCAGTTTTATTTACCAAATAGAGAGCAAGGTTTGCACAGAGGCTGGTATACATGGGAATTTGCTTGTCTTGGGACAGCCAAATTTGGGGGTACAGATTTTAGTGTTTGAATACACAGCACCACCAGACCAAACCCCAATATGAGGGTACATTGACATTTCCATGAGGGTACATACCATTTACTACAGAAGATACATCCATTTGCAATGGATGCAAAGAAATTCCAGTATGATTTAGCAGATACCAGTAATATGAGAGTGTGGGGGGAAGCGCATGGCTGTAGAAGAAACTTAGCTTAGACTGCAAAGGACAAAAATGACCACTATCTCCTTTTACCAGCACGCATTAGGTCTTCTGTATTATAGGGAGAGGAAGATCCTAGAAAAGAATACAGACTTAAAACTGAGTTCAATTTCCAAATTGACAGAACAAAATTGCCCAGAAAAGTCAAGAAAATCCAGGGACAGAGGGTGTTTGATGAACCTGAAAGTGGCTAAAGTCTCGTCTGATGTTAGGCAGAATCAGGGACTGAAATAGAGGCTAAGCGATAGAAAGAGACACACTGGCAAGCAAATGTATTTGCCTTGCTCCTAGAACGTGGTGAATTTGGCATACTTCCATGGGTCTTGGAAAACTCATAGTGTGTTATGATAAACATACAACTTTATTAAAGAAAATGTCAAATGTTGCTCACATTCAAGGTTAGCATCTCAAGTCATCTCATGAAGACAGAGTGAACAAAAATCAATTATTTGTGTGTTTTTAGATACTTTTCCACCATGGAGGTTATAAAAGAAAGGGAGACGAGCTTGTGAAAAAAAGTAGAAACTCTTCCTCTCTCTGCATGTGCACACACTGGAATGAGAAACAGGCAGGTCTGCGTAAACTTTCAAGTGCTTCAGACCGTCAAATCAGGCCCACAAATCAGACAGTGTATGGGGAGTCAAACATTACTAAGAATGTTACCTAGATGGGTATTTCAGAGACTCGAGTAAAGCTAGGAGAGGTCTAAGATGCTGAGGTAGTACCACAGGTCTTCTTTTTGGCAGAGGACACATGCTCACTGCCCCAGAGTAGAGATGTTCTGAAGGATTAGTTGTTTAGTAAACTAAGGGTTGAACGCTGTTGATTAACAAAGCATCCTATCTGCAAGCCATTTACTAGAGTCCATACTCATAAATCCATAGATTCCAGGTTCAGTATCTTCAAGCAGAAGGAAAATGAAGACATACTGATAAGGACGCTCGGTAAGGACCTTTCTCCTAGTAAAGTCATTCAACTACTTGCCAAGAGGTCCAGTTGTTGGCAAGGTTAGGTAGGATGGCACATCTCACCTGCTTGGTAAGGGGAGCTGATGGATGCTAGAGTGTCTGTTTCAATTATTTTCTTCCCAGTTTCACATCAAAATGGGTACAAGCTGCTACTTAAAAAGATAGAATCAAGTGTCTTAGATGGAGACAAACATAGAGGTTGTTTTTCTTTCTATCTAGTTTATTAAATCTTCTAAAGTCATTTCAGTTACTATAATTTTGCTTTTTAAATGCAAACAAAAGAATTAAAAATATAAAATTAATATCTGAGCCTTTAAAAAGATTCTCACAGAAAGAAAACATCCAGAGAGAAGACAAATGTCACACATAACCCTGCGTTCCTGGGATAAAGTGTTATAATTTTAAATTTATCTTTCCAAAGTAAATGTTGTTTTTCTAAAATATGTGATCCTTCCAGAATAAGTTATCACATATATGCTATTATATAATCTTATTTTGACTAACCATATAATGAATCTCATTTATGATATTTATGCAAACATACTATGATCAAGATTATTTTCATGTTTTAAACCTTTATTTAAGGGAATGTAGGGGGCAAACAGAGAATAATGCTAAGTACTACAGTATTTTGTAGGAGCAAAAGGTGGACATTTTTCAACTTATGGGTTTGTAATTTTCGCATAGAGTAATGCAATTATGTAATGAACATGTATAATAAATACATGTTTCAAGTTTAAGGATTTGTGGAAAATTGTATGCCTAGATACATTTTTATATATCTTTCAAAACCTAATTTAACAAGAGTTCTTAACTACTTTAACCTCCTTTCTAGCTCACCACCCACCAGAGGGAAAGAAAGGTTATTAGGACACGGGGGAAATGGACCTGTTTAGAAATAGTTTTGGTGGTGATTTCAATCTTCGTTGTGAAGATATCGGCAGTTCAGTCTAGTAGCAAACCACCAAACACCAATCAGCAGCTGCAGTCCAGTGTACTCTGCAGATACCACACATGAATCATCAGTGGCAGCTCAGTCCAGAATAAACCCCAAGGCTCCAATGGATGGCAAGAAACTGCCAGAAGCTCTTTAGTGAGTTACTGTCTACGACATCATGACAAGCAAAAATCAACAAGTTGGTGGAAGACCAACTAGTTAGTGCCAGAGCATCATCAGTGAAGACGAGCACGGCAGAGCAAAGTGAACCAACGCTCAAGCCTTATCCCACTGACCGTGGTCATATTTATATTCTTTATAAACTTCAAGTGTCCTTTTACGTGTCTGCTTTGGCAAAACATCCTTTCACCTAGCTGCCCCAGCAAAACATGTTTATGACCTAACTGAGTCTCCAAGTAAACCAGAAATTTCCACTTCAGAAAATAAAACTGGATTGTCAGATATACTAGAGACTTGCCAAGTATGCTTATCTAACTTAAGTCAAGGAAGATAGAATAAACAATTCAGTTCTGTCCTTGTAGCCTCGTTCCAAGTAACTACATGTGGTTAATGGTCACAGTATTAGATGGTAAATATCTAAGACATTTCCATCACCCACAAACTTCCCTCCCATGGAGTGTCAGTCTGGTATTATAAATATGACAAGACATATTCACAAGTGTGGTGATCACTAAGTAAATGTCATATGTATGCCACACTGATTTGATACTCACAAAATGTTTGTAGGATAAATACAACTAATCTCACACAGGTTTAAAAGATGGAGACAAGTGGAAGTGGACTGACTTGAATGAATAGGTTTGGAATAGACAGAAAGGAAACACTGTATGTTCCATATTGGACTTAAGACTTGGTGCTCTGTCTTCTTAGTTCTCCCTGGACACCTTGAGTGGAATCTTAGAGTAAAACCATGAGCTGCTCTCTGAAGCCTTTAAAGCCCAGCACCTCAGTGTTGCTCCAAAAATCTATCGCAATCTTCTCTGAGACAAACTCTTCCATTAATGTTCTTGTTCTCAACTTGTGTCAGGGTATGATCCCTAAACACCACACTTCTGTCTGTGTGAATCATTCACTTGGCTTGGCAGCATCCTTCACTCTTTTAACTTACTAAACTATTGATGTTTTGTTTTTTATAACTCAGCTCACATCCTGCTTTACCTTTATGGTGAATCTGACAAGGAGCTCCTAGCCTGGTCTTACAGTGCCTTTCTCTTCGTGGTTCCTTCTCTAAAGGATGTTTGTCAAGGGATGGTCACTGATAACTTGTATGCTTATTTATCAAGTTTACTCTCCTTGATGACAGGACCCATATCTTAATCTGTCAGAGGACCAGATATAGATAGGAATATTTATCTCAAATGAATGGGACAACTATTTTCCAGATTTGAGGTATCGTATTATCTAATGACAGGGAAGAAGAAAGAGAATCCTCTCTAGACAAAATAATCCTCTATAGATCAGAAGATGTCTATCATCCTTACTTACCCATTCATCCATTTTCCCTTTCTGAACAGGTGAGTTTGAACCTGTCTTTGATGGTCCTATTGCCAAATTTATCTCTAGGACTACCCTGGCTGCTTGTTTCAGAGTTTGGGACAAAAGGAAATGCCCCACCCCCACCAAAGAAGTACCTGAAGAGGTGGGGACTGCAGGCTTCTCTGACACTCTTGTCCCGTTTGACAAGCACATGCTATGTCTGAGGAACAAAAGTCTCATGTTTTCCTCCCATCCCAGCTCCCATCCACACTGTCTGCATCTGTCTAGATGTCCCCACTCCTTCATTAACGCTCTTTGGCGCCAAAGGTAGCTGCTTGCTGTGACGCCTGCCATAACGTGTCACAAGTTGACAGGCAATTGCTTTGTGAAAGATACTGCTTAGCCACAAGACACACATCAGACTGGCATACTGCCTCTTCTTGATGGAAAAGACCAATTTTTATACATCCTAAAGTTAGAAAAAACCTGACATAAGATGTGATGTGAGTCATTTAAACACAGTGGTTTATAATTGCTATTTACCTTTTTGGCTTTGGGATGTGACGCACATGGCAGTGACAATGACTCACCTTTATCAGGACCTTATCTATCCATTCATTCATGTGCTTATTCATTAGGCATGTTCAAATGTTAGTCCTTTTTGTTTTTTGGTGTTTTAGATCCTGATATTTACAGAAAGTGCCAAGGGAACACAGTTATAAGCAATCTGGTCCATGCCACTAAGAACATCTCATTGAAGGAAGCACAGGCAAGAAATATGATTATAATTCAAAGAGATGGAGCTTAAAAGAGTCAACACAGAGGCTGGAGATAAACTTTAGTAGCAGAATGGTGACTAACCATTACAAGGCCTTGAGTCCCAATACCACCAAAAGAAAGGAGATAGGGAGGGGAGAAATGGAGAAGAGGAGGGGGAGAGGGAGAGGGAGAGAGGGAGAGGGAAAGGGAGAGAGGGAGGAAGGAGAGGAAGATGAGGAAGGAGGGAGGGAAGGAGAGAGAGAGAGAGAGAGAGAGAGAGAGAGAGAGAGAGAGAGAGAG
>JANHMN010000004.1:87536532-87546800 GCA_030674055.1 Rhabdomys pumilio
AGAGAGAGAGAGAGAGAGAGAGAGAGAGAGAGAGAGAGAGAGAGAGATAATATACTGGCAGGTGAGCACAATAGAGAGAGGGAAACATTTGCCGTGCTCTAGCGATGCCCACAGTGCTTCATAGGCAATGTCAAATAGAAGCTAAGTTATGGACAATTGCATTCATCTGATGTGAGCTCATTTATCAGCCTGTCAACAACAGTGGCAAGAACACAGGAAGTAGGTGTAAGGGAGCATTCACTGGCACATTCCCCAGCTGGAATGGGAAACAAACAAAACTCACAGATGCTGGTATCAAACAGGACCATGATGCAAACATGTGACGAGCTAAAAACATCTTATTTAGAAGGTTGGAGCTTATTGCATTGCTGATGGGAATCATTAGTTCATTTGGATAACAGTCATTCATGATGAGTCTTCTTACTAAGAGAGACTGTTAACCTCACATATTTGTGTGTGTGTGTGTCTGTGTGTGTGTGTGTGTGTGTGTGTGAGAGAGAGAGAGAGAGAGAGAGAGAGAGAGAGAGAGAGAGAGAGAGAGGAAGGGGATTTATTAGATTGTAGGATATGGGCTGTCTGTGTGCTGGAAAAGCCCACAGTAACTGTTTATCCCATGAGACCTGGAGGACTCTTGAAGGACCACTTGGTTTCAGTCCACATTGGAAGGCCAATGAATCTGAGTTCTGATGCCAGTGTAAGATGGCAGCAACAACAATAACAACTAACTAGATGTACTCACCAGCAAGGACCAAAGGCAGACAGGCAAAACTATCCCAGCTTTTCTCTAGAACCTGTCTGGACCTCCACAAGAAGGTGCTGCCCACTGTGGAAGACAATCTTCTCCTCTTAGTTGGTCTTCCTGCCAATAACCTCACATACAAGCCCTGAGTCCTGTCTCAGTCGATTCCAGATTCAAACCATTTAACAACCAAAAGCAAACATGAAAACTAACTTTCTGCCTCCTGATTTAAAAACAGCATGAAAGTTCATCCTCAGCATAACTGAGGACTGACTGAAGCCATATGTGTTAAGATGCTTGGCCTATTTCTAGACACGCAGCTATTATCTTACACAGTTGGTATACTTTTTACACAGTACAGTCCTGGGCACTCTGGATCATAGACAGATTCTTTAGTGTGATTTCTCATGGTGTGCAAATGCACTTGGAGTTTAAACTAATCTTTTGATATTAAAAGTCACTGGTTGGCCTTGAAGGAGAGAGTCATTTGTCAGTAATATTGACCCAATGAAATCAGTAAGGTGTAATAGGCATCATTTTGAAATGACAAATGAAGCTCTGTCATCTAAATGAGAAGACAAGCATGGGGTCACTGGATCTTGTGGGCCTGCTCTGACATGTAGCTAAGCAGTCACTGCAGTCTCAATAAATAGGACTCTCAGAAGCTTACTGTTCCCCTTCTGCTAACCTAGTCCTAGTTCTGGAAGCTTCTAGACTCTATACAATCTAACCCAGGCCTAGAATGTTTCCAGCTTCTGAGACTTCTTGCTGAGTAAGCTCACCCTTTCTTATTCTTTCAAGCTGGGGCTGGCTGGTTCAACCCAGCTGTGTTGGGCTTAAACTCCTCTTCGAGCTGACTCATTCAGCCTGGCTTCTCTTTCTTGGCCTCTCCTGAATTCTCTGCTTGACCTCAAACTAACTCTAGCTATCTGTTCTAATCTTCTGGCTCCTTCTCCCTGTCTGACTCATCCTGTCTTTGCTTGTTTAGCCTGTTTTCTCTTCAACCTGTCGCTGTATAATTCTCCAGGTAAAATTCCCTCCTTCCTTCTTCTTCACACTGCTCTCTTAAATAGCTCCCCTTTCCTCTTAGTTCTCCTAAGAGTTGGGTGTATCCTATTCTGTCAAATCTTTCTCTGATTCATCACTTTGTCGCCCCTCAATTAAACATCACTTTCAAACTTGGCTGCTTCCTTCTACAAACTAACTTTACCTCACTGCTTGGGATTAAAGGTGTGCACTAGCAGTGTGTCTGTAATTCAGTCAGATGGATTAAAAGTGTGTGCTAAGAGCTGAGCCACACCACAACTAGAAAAAGCTTCTTTTTAGTAAATAACACAATCTCAACGTTCACAATGTGATCAAATATCCTGCAACAGCTTAGTCATACAGATGCTTGAGCTATTGCTTCATCCTTGGAGCCAAGGTAAAAATCGCTTCATTCAAGCATCCAGATCACAGGTAGAATAGCTCCTTGGGAAATAACCAAAGAATATAGCAGGAAAATGTCAATATTTCAGCAAGTATATAGTACTTATTTTCAATATGCGGCTCTTTCATTCATTAGAATTATACAGGGGTAATATTTGTGTCTATCTTTGAAGGCTCAAAATTTGTATTTAACTATGAGCTTACAGTTATTACCTCCTTAGCACTTGATCTTATCTTTAAATCAGTGGGTTTTTTTTTTATAATTTGTTGTGCTTTCATACTGTGAAAAACTTACAAAATGTGATGCAAAGGTGATATATGCAAAGTGCATGGCTAGATTATTCACTGCCCCAAATATTATTTATGTCTGGAAACTAAAGTTAGGGCTGAAAAAGAACACAGAACTTGTTACAGGCCAATAGAACACAAATGACTTAATTTCTAGACTTCATGTAAACTGGAGGATTGTCACCTGCTGTAATTATTACAGGGACTGTGGGGAAAGCACACTTTTCAGTGTGGCTTCCCCTCCTTCCACTTCTGTCTTCTGACTCATTCATCTACATTAACACGAGATAGGTAAACATTCCACCTCAGTTTTTGTGATAGCACTTTCTTTCCAACTCTCATCTTTCTACCCCTTTATCTCCCCACTCTGTCATCCTTCCCAGCTCTGTCCACCCTATCTCTCCTCCCCTTTACCCACCCTCTCCCTTTTCCCTCTCTCATAGACCATGAGCTCTAGTGAACTTCCCAGTTCCCCTCAGGTTTGTAAGAGAAGATCCTGGACAACACTGCCTGCTAGGATTGCGGGTCTCAGAGGGAGCAACAACTGCAATAGCAGCAAGGACCTCACAATCGCCAGCAGAAGCGACCATGTTCTAGGTCTGTTAGGACCATCTTGTTACATTTCCAGATTTAGAAACTTCCCATTGCTTCTACATTTCTAATCTGTATAGTATGTCATTTCCTTTTTCTTTCTAATTCTTCAAGTACTTTTGAGACAAATATCTTCTTTCCTTTCTCTTTTCCTGACTAAATGTCCTGTTTGAATCTAGGTCCTGTCAAGCCTATGAGAACTGGAGAGGCCAAAACAACAGCCACTCTGGATTTGGTTGTTTTCCCCTCATCTATATTAATATCTATCTCTATCTCTATCATCTCTATATTTATCTCTATCATCTATATGTATATCTATATCATCTATCTGTATCTATATCTATGTCTATATCTATATATGTTTTTGTTTTACATGTGTGTCTGAGTAAGAATGTGTATGCATATGTGGGTGCAGATAGAGGCCATTAGATGGTGTTGAATCTCCCGAAGTTCTAGTTACAGGGGCTTGTGAGCCACAAGGCTCTAAGAATCAAATTTGAATCCTATTCAAGAGCAGCAAGTACCCTTGCACGCTGAGGACTTCTCCATCCCATACCTATGTATCTCACAACCTGTAACATTTCTCTACCTTGAGAGTAATAGCAAGTACAGAATGAATGCCACCTGTGTGCTAACAGAGTCCCTACATAGCTCAGTCTCTTGGGCATCTGCCATCTCCCCCCATGCATTAACTTCCATTGCTGACGCACCTGTCTTAGACATGGGCAGTGGTACAAAGCATCGCATAAGCTTGTCTCTGCTCTTCATTATCTACACATGTGTGGGCTTAAGTAATATTACTTGTGATACTAGAAAACAGAATCTATCATCATAATATTCCTTCAACTTTAATCTCAAAGTTCTCATATTAGTTAGAATATTACAAACTAGACCAACATATTGACAGCAAAAACAAAACCCAACACTTAAGCATGGTAGAAGTTAACCTCCATTGTTGTTTCCTAGAAGGAGCTCATGGGTAATGTTGATGGCTTTGTTCTACCCAGGTTGATGGACTGTATCAACTATGTTCAAAATAGAGCTTCTGTCTCTTTATCCAAGAATATTCATTGTCACCATGTTCTAGACACACAAAGGGGTAGAGAAGATTGAGGACAATGGAGCCTTTCTTGGGGAGATGACTGGGAACTAATATAAGCATAACTTCTACATGCATTCCATTATCCATTAACTGACTCACATGATCTCAACTATTACAACAGAGGGCTGGAGTTTTGTGCCTAGACAGACTATAAAATGCTCCTTAAGATTGTTGGTTTGCAGACATGATATGTAGCTCTGCTTAGCAAGCCACTGTCCCAAACATCTGCTTTGTAAAGCTGTGTTTCTGTAGCATCATATCTGCCCTATCCTGCACCCTTGCTTAAGATGTACAGAGTGACTATTTAGGCTAGTGATACTTCTAACAGTTCTTAATGAAATATGTCAGCAGTCTGTGCCACAGATTCTTTAACTGTCCATGGGGCTAGTGTGATCTCATGAGGGAGGGATTGGAAAAAGCATCTTTTCTGTTTTCTCTTTTAACTGAGTAAATTGAGAAGATCTCATTTCAGCCAGAAATATACTCTAATAAAAAAATTACCTGTTTTGATTAACTACCTCTGATATCTTCAACTTTAATTCCTTCACCTTCTTTATCACCAACAGACTGAATACAATCATTATTATTCATAAATTACATAGAAAGAAATTAAGGCTCAGAGATATACGGTAGCATGCCCAAGGTCACACAGCCAATAAACCAGTAAGTAATTAGATACAAATTTGAATACAAGTCTGCCTGCCTCCAAAGATGTTCCTCTTTTTATTATTATATCCTACATTCATTACAAGTGCTGGTACCTTAAGATAAAAAATGAACTCTATGTAATACAAACTGTTTTAATAGAGAAGTTCCAAAAAACAGGACATTACCAGGGCGGCACTGTCACCATAGTTTATACTTACCATGAACTTTCCCCAATAAACATTTCATTTAAATTTAATAAAGCAGTTAATAAAGCCATAAAGGTTAATTACTAGTTAAGGAAAAAATATGACTTCACTTTGGTGAACATGTGAAAAATGAATCAACTTCGTTTTCAGTTAACCTAGGATTATACAGGCAATAAAGCATGATTATGGATTTAACATGTTAATTCCCAGAGGATTTAATAGCAGTGCTATGAAATACATGCCAATTGCTAACCCATCTGACAAGCACACAGACAGCACTAACCAAGATTAAATCACTGGGCTCACATGTGGATGCAATATATCTCTCAAGATGAGATGGCCATAAGTTTTCATCATGGAGACGGTCCAATTGCCTGGTTATGGGATGAGGCATGGTGAAGGGAACAGAGGAGGACACAATCTGAGATGTCGATCTGACATCTTACTTTGGAAGATGTCTTTAAGGAAAATAACCTTTAACTTATTTTAATGAATTTAAGGTCTGCTCCCATGTATTATTGCTGTCTGTGACAATTCAGGATTTACCTGTAGCTTGTAGCATATAGCAAAGAATTCACACTCCTTAAGGCAGATTGTTCTTTTCAAAACAAATTACCAGCATACTCAGTTCTTCATTGCCCTCTTATAGTTCAACATCTCTGTAGGTTCCTCTAATGTGACCTTAATGGGAATCTAAAATAACAGTCTTTTTAAATCATCAATTGTATCATGTAGATACTAAGACTTATGGAAACTGTACTTGGGAGAACATGACTCAGTAATTGCATTTGCACACAAAGGTTATGGTACACAATCAGCCCATTTCACTGATATGTCACCTTTGACTATTTCCTACTATAAGTACAGCGGTGACTAGTTGTACCAGACAGTATGTTGAGGCTTGAGCTCTGGCCCATGTTGGGGGTCAAAATGTTGCTGTCCACACTGCCCCACGCTTGGGGCTAAGTGCTCTGGTCAAGAGAGTAGAGAATGGAGGGGCAAGAGACTCAAAGAACTGAGACAAACCAGAGGTTTTGTTCAAGTCTCAAGTCTCCTTTATTGTCTCTCTGCTGATGCATATTAATTCCTCTTCTCTTATTCGTATTGACTCTCTACTGACGCATATTCACTCTTGTTCACTCCTCTTAACCCTATTACAAGGAAATCCTGGGTATTTATAAGCACACGCAGGAGAACACAGGTGAAAACATTTTACCACGTGCACTATGCAGCTGGGGTCACTAAACAGCAAAACAAGCTATGTGGGATAATAAGACATTTGTTAGAGTGCGCTCAGCTGTTGTAGGCTGTTGAAAACCAAGTCTCTATCAGGGTAAATGGCTCCAGGTGGCTGCAAAGCTCATAGCTGCTTTCTAGCCGCTTTCTACTTAAAGTCGACTCCAACAGTATATCCCCAAATGCCCAAACTGTCAACTGCCCCCTTGATGGAAATGTTGCTGATGCCTATGAAGAATATTTTGTAAATTCTAACTTTATTGCAGCATGTTCCTTTCAAGGATCCTTTATTTTTCTTCCTTATGTAATCTCTTTTCTGTTTCAGTTTTCTAAATTCTCATAGTCAATGAATGGCCTTACTACTTCCAAAGCATAGTGATAATTATCTATGGGAGCATGCATTCTAGCACATAAGAGGACCTCAACAGCACGACTGTGTTGCTGATGTGCCAGTGTTTTCCTGTCGTTTTACATGGGAAACAGTAGAGTGTTTGCAAAGACCACTGCCATTGTTCTAGTTATTTGGGGTCAGGCCTCAGCTCTGCTGTTATTATCCACATGAGCTCAGGCAAATCTTTAAAGTCCTCTGTGCCTCAGTTTCTTTATCTGTAAAACAGGGATTATGCCAACAAAAGCTCCCAGAATAGGTATCCTGACAAAATTAAAAGAGATAGTATAAAAAAAAAAGTGTTTGGGAGATCATTTGTCAACACAAAAGGCAAGCTCAGTACAGCCTGTTATCATCGTCATCATTGTCGTCATCATCATCATCATCATCATCACCTCCTCTCAAAAAGAGCCTAAATGGAGGTGAGAGTACCAGATGAATCAGTAGGCAAAAGTGCTATTAAGTCTAAGGACTTAGTTTGATCCTGGAACCCAAGCTATAGAAGGAGAGAATTGATCCTTCTAAATTGTCATCTGATCTCTACGTGCACTCTGTGACACATGCTCACACACATACACTCATGAAATAACTAACTAATGCTAAAATGCTAAGAGTTTAGATTGTGTTGGAAAGAATTAATTCATTTCCCAATGACTGATTAAAATCCATTTCTTTCGGGTAGATGTGAGATGTAGGGTTGTAGAGTCTTGCTGTTATTCTAGTGTCCCCATTAAGATCTGCACTCTCTTTAACTTTTAAAAATCGCAGTTCATTTAGTATTTCTACACCCCAATTTCCTACTTTGTCTCCCAGAAGTGGACCAGTATTATTTAATCTGTAAAGATTTCTGTGCTCTTTTTGAGTGAAAAAATCAAGCATCTCTTGCCCTTAGATATGGAAATACCCAGTTCTCTACCCTTTGGACTCTGGGACTTATACCAGGCACCACTGATCTCAGCCATCATCTTGTCTCATTCTCAGTTCTTTGAATTTGTGCTAAACCACACCCATGGCTTTTTGAGTCTCTAACTGGGAGACATAATAACCTGGAAGTTCTCAGCCTCATCATCTAGTGAGTCAGTGTACGTGATGATTCTCCTTCTGTATCTTTATATAGCCTGTCATTTCTGTTTCTTTAGAAAACTCTGAACAAAACACTTCAATTTTGAAGTGACCTAGTTTTGGTTTCTAGACCAATGTTTGAAGACTCATATTGAAATTTTCTTTCTTTCTTCCCTCACTCCCTCTTTCCCCTCCTTTTTCTCCCTCCTCCTTTAACTGCTGTCTCCCTCTGGCATCTGTCTCTACCTCTCAGGAGTGCTCATGCGTTTTACATAGATTGATGCCCCACAAATAGAGTAGTATTGTTAACACTGCTGAGTACTGAAATTAAGAAAGGAACAGTTTAAATAGCTTGACTAAGTTTATGCAGTTAAGAACAGAGTAAGCCTTTACATCTTGGCTACCTGACCCTGATATCACAATTTTAACCATTATGCTTCCCTGACTTAGTCACTGTTCGATTGTTGTGAAGAGACACCATGAACATGGCAACCCTTATAAAAGAAAGCATTTAATTAGGGGCTTGCTTACAGTTTCAGGTCAGTCCATTATCATCATGGCAGAGAGCATGCCACAGTATCTGAGAATAATATAATGCTTCACAAGCTGAAAGACTGGGTGGGCCTGGCATGGGCTTTTGAAATCTCAAAGCCTACCTCCAGTGACATATTTCCTCTAACAAGGCCATACCTCCTAATCCTTTTCAAATAGTACTACTCCCTGGTGACTAAGCATTCAGCTACAACAATGCCTAAGTCAGGGATTCTCAGTCTGCTGGATACAACTCCTTTAGGGTCATACATCAGATATTTACATTATGGTTTATAACAGTAGCAAAATTATAGTTACAAAGTGGCAATGGAATAATTTTATGGTTGGGAATCATCACAACATGAGGTACTGTATTAAAGGGTCACAGCATGAGGAAGGTTGAGAACCATTGCCCTAAGTGCCTTCTAAATTTCCAGTGTATTTCTCAAGCATACAACACAATGTATGTATTAATATAGGCATTCATGTATACTCCATGTATAGTAAAGTACATCTATTCTTTAAGAGATAATGTGAAAATTAAATACTCTTTTTTCCTAAAAAGTACTCATTGAAGCTATTAAAAGGAATAACAAAGTTCTTAAATTATCAGTTCATTGGAATTTTACCCTATAATCTTGTTAATTATAATCAGTTGGTTGTCACACTATAAAAAGACTTGAATTTCAAAATTTTAGGGCTAGAGATATAGTTTACTGCTTAAAAAAAAAAATACATGAAGCCCTAGGTTCAACTGCCAGTATCCCTCCTACCCTCCCCTCCTTTTTGGGCTGGAGTTCAATCTCACAAATTTTTCAGGGCAGTATTATTTCAAGGGCTTGGGAGATACTTGACATGCAATCATGAAAACCAAAGTCATTAGAATGTGGGCATGGTGGTATTGGAAGGATACAGACAGAAAAATAATTGGGATTTGCTGGCTAGCCAATCTAGCTGAATTGGTGAGCTCCAGGTTCAAAGAAATACCTTGTCTCAAAAACAGGATGGACAGTAATTGAGAAAGATATCTGACATCAGCCTCCACCAGCATGTGCACACATGTGTGCACATGTACATACACACATATACACGTTAACATATAACACACAGTCCCAGAAGTACTTTAAAAAATAACATGCATATGAAAATACTAAAATGGACATTCTGATTTGGGTGAGGCCTCAGATACTGAATTTTTGTTAAGCAGCAAATTTTAATGTGAAAGCACACAAGATTTCATATGTAAGACAAAAATGATCACATAGGCATTTGGTATTACTGTAGAAGTTTGTTCAATAGGAGTGGTTTTTACTTTTAACATCTTGACAACTAAGAAAATATGTAATCATTCAAAGAAAAGATGGATTCTAGAAAGTATATGCTTTCAAAATAAGAGTAGAGCAGAAAACTTCTGAAGATGTAAATTCAGCATAACAATAATAATGACCTCCTATAATGAGATATAGTTTCAGGTAAACAAGCCCATCTTTGGGAGTTCAACTGCACCCACTTGCAAAATATCATCTCAGATGGCCTTGTTGACTTCTGACATCCATTCATAGATAGATGAGCTGAGAGGGTCACAGGATACTCTTCAGAGTATCCAGACAGCTGTCTGTCGCTACTCTGCTTGTTCTTTCTTCCATCCTTCTCCACCCCTTTTCTTTCTTCCTTTCAACTCCCTAACACAAGATAGGAGAGAAAAATGATAGAAAGCAAAGAGGGTGATGTTATTGTTAGACTTCTTCCTGCTTGTTAGTATTCTGTCTAAACTCCACTTCCACAGTTACCTGGCAACAGCCAGGTATGCTCCTTCCCACAGTTACCTAGCAGCAGCCAGGTAGGCCGGGTCCACTATAAAAGAGCCTGCTTTCTCCCTTCTCTCTCTCTTAATCTCTTACTCTCTTACTCTTACCCTCTTGCCTCTCTGTCCCCTCCCCCCCTTTTCCTCCACTTGGTCATGGCCGGCCTCTACTTCTCTATTCCTCTGCTTCTCTACTTCTCTCTCTCTCTCTCTCTCTCTCTCTCTCTCTCTCTCTCTCTCTCTCT
>JANHMN010000004.1:87546810-87576572 GCA_030674055.1 Rhabdomys pumilio
TCTCTCTCTCTCTCTCTCTCTCTCTCTCTCTCTCTCTCTCTCTCTCTGCCTCCACTACCCTCCTGGCTCCCCCACCCCCCGCCATGCCCTCAATAAACTCTATTCTATACTATACTGGTGTGTGACTGGTCCCTCATGGGAAGAGATGCCTCCACATGGGCCCACTGAGACATCACTTTCCCATACCTCTCCATACACCCACAGGACATACTCTCTTTATCTCTTTATCTTTTTATAAACACTTGACTGCTGACTACGAATCTCAAGATCCTTGGGACAAGCTTGATCTTTGCTGTCAGGAAATCTAATTTCCTCTTCATCTTGTTTCTTCTGTGTGCAGGATTACTTAACAAACTTCAACCAACAACAACCAACTTACAATCCACAACACCACTTGGGGCCCTAGCATTTTTGTATCCTCTGAAAAGTCCCCAGAATTCCAAATGTCACACAATATTAGAAACAATCTGGAGCAGGTAAAATCACACCTCTGTTAGAGCACAAGGCAAATCATAGTCAGCTGCTGTGGACAATTTGAAGTAACACCACATCCTACATCTGGGATTAAAACAGAAACATAGTCTTAAAATATCTTTGTGTTTTTTTCTTAAATTCCAAAATTGCCACTACAAGGTACTGCACCATTCACGTATGCAATTCTGCCTTAATTGCAGTGGCCTTAATTGCAGTGAGAAGCTATGTAGGAGGAGCTAAGGTGGGAGGAGTAAAGAGAAGAGGAGGAGTAAGGGAGGAAGAGGAGAAGGAAGAAGAAGAGCTAGGAGAAAGATGAGACAAGAGAGGGGGGAGGGGGACATAGAGGCTGATGTTCGCTTGTCTGTAGCAGTCAAAAGTAGTTGGTGTATTTAGGTTTATTATTGGGTTACACCTCTGATTGTAAGGGCAACTTGTTATTGATCATTACCAAATATATAAGCCTTTAATTAATCTTTAAGCATTAGAGTCTCATTTTTCTACCAGGCCCGCGAGGATGGCGGAATAGTCTGGGCAATGCCCAGTCTTGCAGAGACAGCGTGGAAGATTGGCAGAGCTATCTCCCATGCTGGCATCTCGTGGGTGGCAGGGCTGGTGTTTCTGTCTGGCCGTTTCTAGCTGCGGTGCCCATGTGGCCTCTGGCCACTGAACATGGTGTCTGATCTAGCCAGAGCCACCACAGCTTAGATAGTTGGCTTGACCAGAGTCTGCTTTTTAAATAATTATTACAACAAAGCTAGAACGTATAAGCTAGGTAAAATGAGGGAGAGAGACTTTGTCTATGTGGTTATAGAAAAGCCATCATCTTTGTTACTTAAAAACTTTCCAATGTCTTTTTTTTTTTTTTGAGAGGGAAGACATTTGTACTCTTGTCAGTAATCCCTTATGTTCTGTAATCCCAGTTAACTCATTGCGTTCCTAGAGTGAACTTTGTAGAGTAGTACACTGGTCTGTTGTTGGGACCTTAGGACAATGGCTAGAAGCTGCTTTTACATCCTGATGGGAAGGAATTTTAGCAACATGGAATAAGAAAAGCTGTCTGGAATATGTGAAAAGAGCTTGTCATAATAGAAACTGGGAAAACATTACAGGGTTCAGCTGACGGGTGATCAGCTGTTGCACTGCATCTGCAGCTAGGAGTACAGACTGTTCCTTGATTATTCTAATATGCAGACTCTGTATTTAGATACTTCATTTTTTGAGTTCTTGACAAATTGTGTGTGTGTGTGTGTGTGTGTATCCTTTATACTTTAAAATATGACTTATGTAATATTTAATGTATAAATGTGTATCTTGTTTTAAAGCTTAATGAAAATTTCAACCCACTAGGTAGCTCTAATACTACTAAAATTATTGACAGTACCTGTAATGACAATATTTTATAAGTCACATTTTAAAAACGTATTTATTTACATCCCACATGTTTACCCCTCCCTGTCTCCCCTTGCAGAGTTCCTTCCCCCTCTCCCCTGCTCTTTGCCTCTAAGAGGGCAGCTCACTCCCTGGGAATCCCCCCTCCCACTCCTGCTTCCTCCTTGTATCAAATCTCAGCAGAGCTGGGTACATCTTCTCCTACTGAGGCCAGACAAAGCAGCCCTCTGCTACACATGTGCTGGGGGCCTGGGACTAGACCCTGTATGCTCTTTAGATTGGTGGCTCAGTCTCTGGGATCTCCCAGGTAGACAGGTAAGTTGACACTGTTGGTCTTCTTGTGGAGTTGTCATCTCCTTGAGAGCCTTCAGCCCTACCCCTAACTCTTCTATAGAGGTTCCTGACCTCTGTCCAAGGGCTGCTATGCTAAGCTCCTATCTGCAAACACAACATAACATCATTAATAGTGTGAGAAAACTGCTGCCTGCCCATAGGACAGGTCTCAAACTGGGTTGGTCAATGGTTTGCCATCTCTGCTCCATCTTTGTTCCTGCATTTCTTTTAGACAGGACAAATTTGGGGTCAAATATTTTGTAGATGGGTTAGTGTTCCCACCCCTTCACTGGAAGTCCTTTCTGGCTACTGGAGGTGATCTCTTCAAGTTTCATATCCCTACTATTGGGCATTTCAGCTAAGGTCACCTGCAAATTGTCTCCTGGAAGCCTCCCTCTTTTTCAGTCATATTTTTAAAAGGTGTATGTCAATGAGAAAGAACTGCATGTGACAGAATTGCAAAACACTGCCCTCTGATTTCACTCTGCATTTCTTACTTAATGTCACAAAGTTTATGTTCAATACTCTTAAAAACACAGTATTTCTAGGAGCTCAGGTGTGTGTGTGTGTGTGTGTGTGTGTGTGTGTGTGTGTTTATAACTAAAAAGTAAAAATCTTATAAAATTAAAATCTTAAAACATAGATTCTGAACAGATTGCTGTACAGTTCAAATTCTGCTACAGGTTACTATCTGCATAGATACAACAAAGAAGGCAAAATGATAGTAAAACATGAATCTAGTCAAGAATACTGCATGGAGAAGGACAAGATGTATTCAAAATTCAAGTCTGTTTACAGGGCAATCAGTGTTTCAAGAGTTATCAACTCCACAGTTCAAAAGTGATTGAATCAGTTTTGTTTACCTCAGGTGAAAACTAGATCGCAGAGAATTTAACTTTTCCAAGACTATACAGTTCAATAATACCACAATAATAAAGTATAAACAATTCCCACATGGAAGACCCTGGATTAAGTACTATGAGAAGAAGGTATTTGTCTAAAGCAGGATATTTTATAGTATATTCTATTGGTAAAAGACAGTCCATGCATATGTCATATATTTATATATATATTATATATACATATAGTATGTATATTTAATATACATATTATATATGTTTATATATAATATAAATATATATGCTTACTAGGGTATTGGTGGGAAACTAGGAAACTTGAATAAAATTATGTATTAGAATTTTAGTATAATATATAATGTATAGTAATATAATAAATAATACATTATATTACCATATAATATATAATAAAATTACATATTTATGGATAAAGGGAGTCTAGAGTCAAGGAAAACAGTTGAGAGCTTACTCTACTTGCTCTGGCAAGGTCAAATATCAGACTTTTCTCATGCAGTCGTTGTGGGAATTAATACATACACCATGGCTAAAATACGTTCACCGAAAGACAAAAGTATTCAATGTCTTTTATTTTCTATATTACCACCTGCCAATGGCTCCGGTATCTTCAACACCTCATTTCTGCTTACCTGCTTTTGATTAGAAAGGTGACCTACGCCTTAAGGTGCAACTGCACCAAGAACATTGGAGAGTCAAGGACAGAGAGAAAAACATCTTTGAACTTAGGAGGCTTCAGCTGACCTACAGAGTCACAGAAGATGCTGTGTGAACTGAAGCATGTGAATGAAAGTCAGTCACCTCCTTCCTCCCAGCTAACACAGATGAACCCATTAGCATAACAGGGACAATGGAGAGTGGATTTGGAAGTGAGGAATTGGTTTTTATCCTTACAAACAAACAGAAGTGACCCCTTAGAACCTTCACTTCCATGGTTATGTTAGCATTCTGGATTATGAATGAAAATGTGTTCTCAGCAGTGGAGAAGACCAGATGTTAAAGGTCCTAACTACGTCTAGGTTAGATTTGAAAAACTCAGTCAACCATAATAAGCTATAAAATCACAAAACCTGCACTTCTGTCTCAGCTCTGCTGTTGTGATGATATGATCTCTCTGAAACTCATTTTCCCTCATTGAAAACACAAGCATAATTAAAACCACCTTATGTGTGATCAAGTAAAATGACAGTTTTTGTGGGTGTGTTTGTTACAAGGTATGAGACATGGATAAGTGAAAAACATGTGACCGTAAGAAAATAAGTTATGTCAGTTGTAATGTAATGTCATTGACTCTGGAGTTGGGGCCATGGGGATGCAGGTTACACTGCAAGGGTAGCACTGAATCACTTTCTTTATCAATAAGATGCAGACTGAAGCAAGCCTCATAAACAAGTGAGTTTATGGAGCCTTTGAGTTTAAGATAAGGGAGAGGAAAGTGAGTATATAGATACACGAGTCTGTGGGGAGGGTCTTGGAAGCAGGACTTGATCTTGTTTTTACTTGCTCCATTTTCTGTCTAACAAATATTTTTGTTTTTATTTTAATGCTTTGCTCCATTTTTTTTTGAGTCAATGCATTGCATCTCTGCGTCTCTTATGTTTTCTCTGTCTGTCTGTCTGTCTGTCTGTCCGTCCGTCCATCTGTTTATCTCTGTCTGTCTGCCTCTCCTTCTCCCTCCCTCTCCCCTCTCCCTCCCCTCCTCCCCCTCTGTACCTACACATGCTCACAAATACACTCTCTCCAATCGTCAGAGAACCCTTGTTCCTTAGAAAGTGTTCACTCATCTGCCCGAAGACCATTAGATATCCCCTTGTCCAAGCTAGGAAACCATGTTGCTGGCTCATGAGCATACTTTTTGCCAAATAGATACTTAAGTGAACCACAGTTATGTTCTGAACCTCTGTAATTGATTCCCTGTTCTCAGTACCTTGTATATGCTCCTGATAACAATGTCTGGTCAGCTCATGGTTAATAAGAGACTGCTCACCCAGCTTAGTGGAAGTATGCATTTATAGAAAAAGAAACCTTGGAATTATAGTAATGGTCATAAATGTATATACATTAGGAAACAATGTCTCTTGTGCACATTTTCTAAGATTTCTGAAAAAAAAAAACAGTTCCAAAGCCAATACATTCGCATTTGAAATGCTATGTTATCTCTAGGAGTTTGGTGAGGAGCCAGAAGCACTGGAGTCAGAAATATGATTTCTCTTCTTTTACAGTTTGACAGCAGCCTTTCTTCTCACCGTGTCTCTCAGAGTCTCCAGAGACATGACACAGAAGTTCTAGACACTTTCACTTGCTTCTTTTTCTTAAAGTCACTTCTACTTCTTGGTAACCCTTGCCAACAAATTCACCTGAAAAATTCCTAAATTTCCAAGCTACACAAGAGACATTCAAAACCTTCCCCACCAGGCCCCTGCTCCCCATGTGTCCTCTCATGCCACACACCTGTGCATAACTCCATCACAATCCCAGCTTCAGAAAGGATGCAAAGATGCAGTGCACTGACTCACCAAAACTCAGTGAAATTTTAAAATTAAAAGCACTTGAAAGCTGAGAAGATGAATCAAGTTCAAAAGACCAAGGTCCAGCTTCCAATACCCTCTCCTTATGACTCAGCTTGCTTTACTCTCTGTTAGCTTCCCACCTTAAACTCACTTCTTCACAAACTCACAAACATAGCTATTGTAACTGTCAGAGCTTTAGGTCCTTTGCTGTCTGCCACCGGGGAGGAAGAACCACTCTTATCTCAGAATTGTTTGAAGACTCTTGGGACATACAAGAATAGCTTGATCACTACTAAACTCATCAGTCCTATGGCCAAAGGCAAAATACTTTGAAAAGTTTTTTGAGGAGTAGTCAGTCACCATCATTGGACCTGGCTTCTGTGAGTGAAGAATGTGAATTACTTAAACACATCTCCTTAAAATACCTACATGTCAGGTTGTGTAGGGAAGGCTGTAAAAATACCAGAGTTTACTTAAATTGATTTAAAATTCCAGTGGCTGAACAGTGACTATACATAAATAGATAGGTAAATGTCATAAGACAGTAGTTCTGTCTTATTTTTCTAGGCTAACTAGTTCTACTAGTTAGTAGTATTAGTGTTAGTAGAATTAGTATGAACTAGTTCTAAAATATAACACACAGACACAGATGTACACATACACACACAGACACAGATGCACGTGCGTACACACACACACACACACACACACACACACACACACACACACAAGCATGTTTAACCACATACTTAACATGTATAACTTTGTTAAGTAATTTCTATTTCTATTATTAGAATAGTCTTTGTAATTTTGGGAAATTTGGCCAACCAATCTTCATAGTTAAACTCAAAAATATATAGAAGTAGCATATTTAAAAGAAAAGTTAAACTACATCCCCTTTCCTCTGTGTGTGTGTGTGTTTGGAAATGGGGTGGCATGTACATGCCATGACATACTTGTGGATGTCAGAAGAGAGGCTGAAGGAATTAGTTCTTTCCTTCTACTATGTGGTTCCTGGGGTTGATTCCAGGCAGCAAGCACTTCTACTCACTGAGCCATTATGCAGGGCCCATGGAAAAATATTTTTTAGGAAATCTACTCATTTACAAAAAGCAGACAGAAATATTATTTACATAAATGAATAATTTAGTAATGTATATTTGTGCCCCCAAACAGCTTTGAATTTAATCATCAGATATTTTGTTCTAGTTACAAAGTGCTATAATAAATATTTTCATATATTTCAGATTAGATCCATACTTTCAATGAGCCTTGATGGCTAAGTAGACTAATTTGCCTTTCAAAACCTCTTAGATCTTTAGGCTTCTGATGATAATCTTAGATTCATTCTTGGCTAGAAGGTTCTGAAGTCTTGAATTCCTTTCTTTTTCAAATTTACTTTCTGCAGGAAGTCACACATTCAGAATGACAATTCCTTTTTGGCTATTATCATTGAGATCCGCCAAGTCATCACTGAACTCTGCTGTGGTTTGTGTACCCACACACTGGTATTTGGGTTTTTTGTGCCTACGTGTTCTGATTCTCCTACCTCTACCAACTAGCTGCTTCCCCTTCATATCATGCTTACGTGGAAACTGATATTTCTCAGTCTGTAGGCATGAGAGACTGTCACAATGTCCTCCAGTTTGAGATTGACCTTCATCTGTAGACACGCATTTACAACTCTTTCCATCCGTTAAACAAAGCTGGATATGGTGGACTGGGCTCAAAGATGCCACCCTGTGGGTTGATTCACAGCCATGAGCACTTCCTTTTGATAGCCCACAGTGCTTGCTTCTGTGACTTTCCCTCAGAGAGATATTACTCTGACCTCTGCTCATGGATTGCTTTCTAGATCTGACACACCAGGATTTGGATCTGGGTGTCCTGGGACTGTATTGTCTTTGGGTCCTTCTACTGTGGTGTGAACCAACTTCTACACATTGGGACGACCGGCTGCACCTTACTGTCTTTTTGCTAATAGAAGCCAGCATCTTATCATTTCTAGTAGGAGAGGTGCTTTTTTCTGAGACACAATGAGAACAATGATCACTCTCTCTGGATTTGTGGCTTATCAAGGTTCTTTCTCTGGGCAATCTTTGAAAAGACTTTAGCGAAGACTCTTCAAGCTTCTTTTTTTCTGCTTCTTTTTTCTGATAATGTACCTGTTGACCAAGATTCAAAACATTTGTTTCCCTTATATTGTACTTTCTTGGAAATGCCTGATTAGAATCCACCAATGCTCTAAAGGTGTGTGGACTTGTTTCATGCCTCTTTAGATTCTGAACATGGCCAAGAAGCAGCTTTGTGCCTTCTGACTTTTTCTCTTGGTTATCATTTCTATAACACCATGTGTCTGGAATGCTTTCCCTGAGACAGTCCCAATTCAGTGAATTGGTAGTACAAACCACATCTTTGAAATCATCTGATCCACAATCATCTTTGGACCAATCATGGCATTTGTTTGCTGGTTTCTGATGGATTGTTGAGATTTGAGAATGTTTTGAGGAATGACCCTTTGGAAACTGTTTCAAGCCAGAGTCAGAGCTCTGCCCAGTCTTACTCCAGGTCTTCTTGGACTGCTTTATGCCGTGTTGAGATTTCATGAAGGAGCGATCCTCTGGCAAAAGCAAGACTGGAGCTGAAACAATGTTCTTTTTTTTAATCCATGTTGAAACAGGACACTGATAGATGGCATTACGGTCATAGGTCTCCATGTTGTAAGACGAATAAACAAAACTGATGAACTCATGCAGAAAGTGCTGTGTGTGTTGGAAGAGATAAGGCTCCAGTAGGTGAGTGAAAGATTCACTGTCCAGGTTAAATTTTGTCATGTGATGGAGAATGGCTGTCAGAATATTTTTCACTGTGTAGCCATAGTCTCCACAGATAGCTGTGAGTTCCCGTTTCAGCCAGGGAATCAGCCGGTGCAGGCTACTGGGATTTCTTTTGAAATAATGAGCTGAAAAGTGCCTTTTCAGTCCAGAGCCCTGGACATATTTTACCCAGATTCCAGAATAGTACAGAGCTCTTCGAAACTTCACAACCACATGGTCTCTGAAATGGCTCAAGGACACAGAATGTAGTGGAAGCTTCCCACTGTCTCCAAACTTACTCAGTAGTTCTTGGATAGTCAGCTCTTTCAATGGTCTAGTCTTCTTTGATGTCTGACTGAGATTTTGTGTTTGAGAGAAGTCCACAGAACTTTCCTCCTCTGAAGTGAGAAATGTGAAGTCTTCCTTGTTAGTGTTCTCCAGCTCATTAGAACAACACTGAGAAAGAAAGCGTTGCATGATGGGAGAGAGTGTGGAGTTTTTACTTAATCTTGAGTATGAAGCACCATCACCTCTCTTTCTGGAAGAGTAATTCCAGTCAGACTCACTCTGACTACCTTCCAAACAGCTAGGGCACTCACACTTAGATGAAAGGTCGATCGCCATTGGTTTAACAGATCATATTTCACGAGTCAAATGTAAGAAAAAAAATAGCCTCTAATCAGTTTCTCATCTCACATGAAAAAAATATCTACTAAAAGTACTCCATGCATATGTTTATAATATGATCACTCTGGAATTAATGCTGAAACAAAGTTAGAAGGAGACAAACTATTTCTCAAATTCTTGGTAGCATGCACAGGGTACACAGTGAATATAAAACAGTGAAGATACAGGTATGTTGCGATTGTTTCTTTCTCAGGATAGTTTTTCAAGTTCTGAAAGGCAAATTCAAAGAAAATAAAATAAACATTATCTCTGAAAACATATGCATACAAGTAATATATACAGATTGAGCAGGTTGAAATTATTTACTTAGAAATACTTCTCTCTCTCTCTCTCTCTCACACACACACACACACATCACACACACACACACACACACACACACACACACACACACACCAACAATTAAAAGGAAAAAAGTCCTGAATTTGAAAGAGAGCAAGGAGAAGGAGTACATGGGAAGAAAAGGAAATGGAAATGATGTGATTATATTATAATCTCAGAAAATAGTTTTTAAAAATTTAAGCATCATTTTTTTTGACCTGACAATTCTAACTATAAGGTTTTAATTTAAATAGACAAAAAAAGTAACACATATTGACAGTTTTAATGGTGCTAAAGCCAGAAAATAACGTAAATGTGCATCAGTGAGCGATGTGTTAAGTGAATGATGCTCTGCTCATTGTATTTAATATTAGGCATCTATTCAATCGTCGTGAGAAGACTTCTTACCAAGAAAAGTAGTTGGCTGAATTCATGGTTAACTTAAATACAGAAGTATGGAATACTTCGTAAACTCTTGACAGACATAGTAGCTCACAGTTGTTATGCTAGTACTAGGGAGGCTGAAGGGAAAGAATGTTTGAGTTCTATGGATCATAGCCTGGGTTCTTAGATACTGATTGTTTGATTCTAGTGCTATTAACTAGGTACAGTTAGAAGCAACACATTTACACTAGTAATAACAAATTTTAGCTCTAATATATACATTTATGTGGGTGTTTATGAGAAAAATTCTCGGAACTAAAATGTCTAAAAGCATATTGGGATCCAGAGAAGAATATGCGCACTGGCCATGGCCTCCATCTGGTGTTCTTGAGCTTCAGTTCTCATAGTCAGAACTGACAGCTACAAATGACAGGGGTCAATGACTAGACAGTGTTTGAGGTTGAACATTCAGCGCAAGACACCTTCCTCACTCTGTGTATACAAATGTTGGTGTCTTAAAGGAGATTAGTTTTTAAAATGTCAATCCAAGGAGTCAGCATAAAAATGTTTAACTAGAAATAAGTCAACGTATTTTTAATACAAAGCAATGTGTTTCTGAAAGTTGCTGTAGAACTATTTTCCTTTTACGGGGACTCTAGCATAGATAAAGGCAAACAAATTCTCTCAGGAGCACAGAGCAGAAACTCAAGTCTCACGAGAAATTTCTCATAAATGAATTCATAACTAAAAGTCAGTAACAAACTTGGTGGTGTAAAACTGCAACTCTTGATACATGGAAGGCTTAGGAAAGATCACATGTTCAAGGCCTGCCTGGGCTACAGGGGAGTTCAAGGCTATCCAGGGCAATTTAACTGAGATCATGTCCCCAAATTAAAAATACAGAGCACTAGTATTCTCAGAGCATTTGCAAAGACCTTGCTTCAATTACTGGTGTCACTGTAAACAAACAAAGGGTAGCAGCAGCACCAACAGGCAAGGAATGGACTCTCTTAAAAATAAGTCTACAGGAAAAAAAATAGCTAGCAAACCTGGTCCCTAAGACAATCAGAAAATGTATGAATTAGATGGACTGTAAAAGATGAAAATGTTTTGAGAATGTGTGTGTGTGTGTGTGTGTGTGTGTGTGTGTGTGTGTGTGTCTCCAGAAGGATATGAAACACAGTCAAATAAGGTTAAGAGAAATAAAAATGATAAAACTTGAAAATTTTAAATGGATCAAACAATATAAGCACAGCTAAAGAGAGTTATTGCCACGGCACAGTAGAGCTCTGAACCCATTACTCAGACTGCACTAAGAGAGGCAGAAAAGACAAACTGGAAGATGAAGAGAAAGAAAACAAAATAAGGTTTAAGCTGGAAATGAGGAAATGCAGTTGTGAAAGAGGTAAGGGCTAACATCTTTCATGAATGTGTAAAATATGTAAATCATCAGACTTGGAATTATAATAACATCCAACTATAGTCAATAAAAAGAAACCCAGATCAAAATACCAAAGTGAAACTGCATGAAACACGAAACATAAGGTATCTTTTCAACTGTCACTAAAAATGATGAGTATATCTTCAAAGTGTTTAAAGTAATTACCATTCTGGAATTATATAGTCACTAAGCATGGCCTTCACAAAGCAGATCAAAATTTTATAGGATTTTAGAGAAAGACATTTTTGGGAACTAAAACTCAAAAAACTGTAAACACTAGCACCCTCTCAAAAAGAAAGTGTGTGAAGTATAGTCTGTAAGAAAAATTACTGGAGGAAAACAATTAGGAGTTTGGAGAGAGACTGGTAAGAAAACATGGTAGTCATAGATCCATATAAGGAATCAGAGTGTAGAACAGCATCCCAAAGATCATTTAGGAGTTAAGGTGACAACAAAACTCCTACCAACATGACCATTGACTTCATGGACAAATCGCTCCATGTGTAACTGCTGCAGAAATCCCTTATGTAATCTCATGGCAGACTTTCACCTTTTAAGAATCTGTCTTCAAACACCTAAATTAAAGCCAACTTGTCATACCATAATGTGGTCAGTGAAGATGAATTTCAGAAATTAGCTCAATATTCTAGACACAGCTTATTTCATTATACTACTTCCTCACCAAGCCTTCATCTCGAAAAGGAAAGGACATGTATTGTATTCCTCTGTAAAAAAGAACAAGACCCCACTCAGGTGAACCTTAGCTGCTGGATTCATTTGTTTATACTAACTAGTCTGTTCCGTTTACCCTAGAGACAGAATTCAGAACTCAGGGAAAGTTCTATTTCAGGCTGAAGTTACAGAGAAAGTGTCATGAAGCTTGGCATCTTGCATTTCAAATCAGCAAGTGATGTTAAGATGCAGTGGTGAATAAGACAGGATTCAGACCCATGACTTAGAGGAGATTCAAACTCTTTCATCTTCTAGTAGATCAAAAGCGACCCTCTAACCAGAAACCTGACTCAGAAGGTAGTAAACACCAAATGGAATGCAGTCTTTCCTAAAAAATGAATGCTCCTCCCCCAAGTAATATGCAAATGTTTAGATTTAAATTACTTAATCACAAACTTGTCACTTCCACTTTAAATGATACATATGACTAAACAGTTTAATATGTACACAAGGTGGAATTACTCACATTTTGACACTGAACCACCATTTTGAAAGCAAAATGATTTTAAAGATTTTTTTCCATTTTTTTTTAATTATTTCATGTCTAAATAGTAGTTAGCTGACCACATCATCATTCGTTGTTGTTGTTGTTGTTGTTGCTACTCTGTTGTGCTGCAGTAGTTTAGCCTGGTTGTAGTTGTTCAGGTCACTAAGTTACTCAGACCTGTGATGAAACACCTAAGATTGAAAGGCATTTAGGAGGAATCAGAGAAGCTTTTGGCATCTAATAGCTATTTAATAGAACAGTCATTTTAAGTGTTACTTAGAGTTTCTTGCAATACACTGTATCACCTCGTGTGTGTGTGTGTGTTTGTGTGTGTGTGTGTGTGTGTGTGTGTGTGTGTGTATGTAAGCCTGTGTACAGACATCAGAGAACTTTCTGAAAGAGTTATTTTCTTCCTTCAACCTTGCTGAGGCATGATCTCCTTTGTTAGCTTTGCCATGCACATATACGAGGCTCTTTGCCCCATGAGCTTTTGGATGATTCTTCAGTCTTCTCCCATCTTCCCAGACAGTGCTGACATTACAATTTTGTACAACCATATCCAGTTTTCTTGCATGTGTTTTGGAAATGGAACTCAAAGAATCAGGCATTGAAAACAAGCACTTTTACTCACTATCTTCCTAGCCCTTCTTTAAAAAAAAAGTGTCTTATATAGTAATTCTATAACTTCAGATAAGCAGAAAGTTTAAAAGTTTGCAACTGTAGGACAATACATACTACCAGTCCTGCTTAGAGGGGAGTAAAGGGGAGACGTGTTCTTCTAATGCTAGTCTCTTACTCCCTGAGCTTTGTGACATGATTAAAGAATGGCTCAGATGAGATGTTAGACAGTAAAAGTTAAACTTACTTTAGAAGTCATTTATATACACATCAGTAAACACAGGAAAAAAATATGACCACGCCCTTTACCTCTCCTATCTTTGTCTTCCTTTCTTTTTTTAATTTTTTCTTTTCCTCCCTCTGTTCTTAAGGTCTCAGAATTCTAAAGCAGCATGGAGGTGAAGAGGATGCTGGGAGGGGAGTCTTGCCATTTAAAGTGAGGATTCATCAAGTCAAGGAAGATCATGAGGTAGCGAATGCAAGATCATTCCAAACAGTTCATCCGATCACTAGGAGCTAGAAATTTGACCCTTTGTTTTCTGACCTGAGTCCTGAGTACAGGACTTGGAAATCCATATCTTCTGATTTTGTTTAGAACCTTAGAGCAGAGTTTCTATACTCACTGGGATGTATAATTATTTGTTATACGCTATAGGATGCTAACTATTATCTCTACCTAAAGGATGCAAGTGGTACTCTACTCCAAGCAAAAAGTTTCCAGATATTTGTAATGCTCACCCTGCCCAGTTAAGAATCCTGTCTGTAGTATTCACTTATTATGTTTGGAGATACATTTCTCACTGTACTGGAGCAATTATTCTACTAAAACCAACCAACAAACAACAAAAAGTGAAAACAAAATCACAACACATACATTTCTGAAAAGACCCAAAGATAAAACAGCTGAAAGATCAGGGATTTGAGGCCAGAAAAAAAAAATCTAAACTTACAGTTTGATAATATTTTTTGAATGCAAACAATTTTAGATAAACAATTTAAGTGACTTCCCTGTGTTTTAATCACTTAACTTATATGCTGAGCCATGAGAAGTTTTATATATATATATATATATATATATATATATATATAATATATATAATATGTATATATATAATATATAATATATATATATACACATATATATCATATATTATACAGATGGTGGTGATGGGTGCAATATATATGTTTATATATAATAGTGTATATATTATATATATATTATACACACACACATATATATGTATATATAATAATATAGTGTATATATATTATATATATACACACATATACATATATATTGCACCCATCACCACCATCTGTTATGCTTACATGTGTCTATTTCTTCTCTGCTCTTACTGAAATAAAAGCTTCATGAAGACAGGATTGTATCTTTGGTTTTTATACTACTAGGTGTCCATTGCTTCAAATAAACTGACATGGAAGGATGCCCTATGTGTAATTGTTCAACAAATTTTGGGTTAAATCTTTTTTGAGGATGAGGGAGATGGATTAGTAGGCAAAAGCACTTGTCACATAAACCCATTCACCTGAGTTTGATCTCTACAAATGACATTAAAAATGGAGAATCAACATAGTAGAGTTGATCTGTAATCTCAGAACCCCTACAGAGAGATGGAGTTTGAGACCAGACTGTCACTCTAGTGTTTTCAGGCTAGCCTGGAATACTCAGTGCCACAGCAGAAATGAAAAAGTTTCTGCCTCAACCAGATGAAAGGTGACAATTGACTCCATAGAATTTGTCTTCTGGCCTCTAACTTGTGCTTTGGTACTTGTGTACTCACACGCATACTTTGAAACATACAGAGAGAAGGGGTGGGGAGAAAGAATAAATAAAAGTTAAAGATGAAATTGTTTCACAAATAGCAGTGCCTGATGTATAAATGCAAAGTAGGTTTTTTTCAAGCCTCTAACATTTTCATCAATGCAACAACATATAGTTTTATTTTGCCCATGGTTGCTTAAAGATACCATGCTTAATAAATTAATGTAGTAACTGAGAAATTACAACTAGCCAGTCTGTAAGTCCCACACGTAAGACCTCTGGAGTAAATGCCATGTTCCACACCTCTGTTCTGTGTTCTCCACACACGTGGAGATTTTCAAGGCATCTTTCCATCATTTATTTCTAGTTTGACTGCATCGTGATATGAAGGCATACTCTCTTAGATTTCTGCCCTTTTAAGTTTGCTAAGGTGTATTTCATGGGTCAGGATGTTGTCTGTCTTAATCATTAAGACATTTTCTGTGAACTTGATGAGGATGTACAATCTGGTGTTGGTAGGTAGACTGTCCTATAACTGTCAGATAGATCAAGTTGATTGACAGCAGAAATCAAGTCACCCATATCCTTACTGAGTCTATGCCTGCTTGGTCTATCAATTATTGATAGAAGGGCGGTAAGGGCGTCTCCAACTATAATTGTGTATTTGCCCTTTTCTCCTTGCCATTCTAGTATATTATGCTTCATACATCTTGATGTCCCGTTGCTAGGTGGATATTTCCATATACAGTGAGAGCTCTCTACCACATACAATGTCTCTCTTTTTCTCTGATAATTTTTCTTGGATTGATATTTGCTTTTTTTGATGACTTTACACAGCAATTTTAGTTTTCTTTTTGTTAGTGTTAGCATGGTATCATTCACTGCCAAAAAGACATCTAGGAGAGGGTAAAAACTAGCAGGTGATCTTCCTGAGAGTTCTGCCATAGACTGTCAATCTATGATGGATTTGATTCTGTAGGCCAGGCCAAGGAGATTCTATCTGGGGAAAGATTTCTGCTAGTAATATGCTTTTCCTGTTATTATTAAATAAATAACATTCATTAGGTATTGGCCCAAGTACTATTTTGAAGTAATGCTATGTAGACAAATAGGTAATGATTCTATAAAATTCCTGATTTGATTCAAATAATTTTAGAAAGGAAGTTTTTAAAGATGGTCTTAGTTGCTAGAAAAGACGTAATAAAGTTAGAATCAAGAGTAGAATGTGCCTACTCTTCAAGATAGTAAGTAAAGGCTGCATAATAAATACAATGAGCTTTCATAAGTTCACTAAAAAGAGAAATACACTTGGGACAATTTTGTGTTTAAGAAAAAACAGTTTAAGTCTAAGGATAAAGTCACAGTTATGCACTATGATAAGGCAAGGCCATGTACAAACTGCAGCTTTGAACTTAGAATGAGTATATTATGATGAAACACTGCTTTGAACTTAATGTCAACATCCTTGTGTAACTCCCATTCTGTGTAACATTTTATCTATGAAGTAATTTTCTAAAGAATGTTTTGTCTAAGAAGATATAAAACACCAGAGAGAAAAAATAAAGTTGTTGGTTGAATGGTTTGGTTTGGGGAGTTCTGCCCCATCCATCTATCCATCCATCCATCCATCCATCCATCCATCCACCCATCCAAATGTGTATGTTTGTCTATATGTCTGTGTGTAGGTATATGTGTATATATGTAAGCATGCATGAATATGTAAGCATGCATGAATACTTGTGGAGTTGATTGTGACAAACGGGCCAGAGTATGGGTGTATGAGTGTTTGAATGTATATGTGTCTGTGCATATTTGACTGGATAAAGCCTCTTAATTCTTTTCCTTTCTTTCCTGTCTGGCTCACAAAGAGGTAACCAGCTTAGCCAGAGAGGCTTCTGGCTGATTCACCAGAGAAAGGAGCACTGGCAACAAATCCCTTTACTTAATTCCCCCTCGCTCCAACCCCCTCCCCCATCCCCACCCCTTCTGTTTTACTTTGAGGTGGTAAAGCTAGAGACTACAGTTTCTGGCCTCAGAGGAACTTAGGCAGGTCAGCTACCACTCCAAAATAACTTAAACTTAAGACAGATAAACATTTTATTATAGAAAAGGAAACCCTAAATATCTCACAAGACCAAGTCTTGCCCCTGCTGAAGCTTTTCCCCCTTGGCTTACCTCAAAAGACAACAAAGAAAGAAGCTCCAATATCCAGCAATTCACTATCCTTTTACTCTGAATATAATTTTCATGGTTAGACTGGGTAGATGGGTCTTATTTTTCTATCTTCTCTGTTTCAATCAGTCTAGTTAGAAGCCGCACATTTAAAATGATTATTGATATAGTTTAATTAATATTTGCCATGTATCCTAGTTTGCTTTCTTGTTGCTGTGATAAACACCATGACTAAAAGCCACTGGGGGGCATGGGTTTATTAGCTTTAGAATACCAGGTACAATGCCACTATTTTAGTTCAAATGTTACAGTCTATCACTGAGGGAAATACAGGGCAGGGACTCATGAAGGGGCAGAGACAGAGGCAGAAACCATGGCGGAAAGCTACATACTGGCTTCTGTTCAATCTGCTTTATTATATAGAAGGTACCTTAGGATGACACCGCCCACAGTGGGATGGACCCTTCCACATCAATTAGCAAACAACAAGTAGTCCACAGACAAGCCCAAGGACCAATCTAATCAAAGCATCTACTCAGCTGTGGTTTCCTCCTCCCAGGTGATTCTGGTTTGTGTCGGGTAGACAACAGAAGTTTATCCAGCAGATCATGCTTTTAGCTATTTTCTATTTGGCACATTTTGATTTGTTTCCTTTTTGGTTCTTCATTTGAGACTCACCAACACTCCAAGACAAATATATTTCTTGTATGAATTCCCATTTAGAGATTAAGAAATCAGGAGTATTAACTGACTGAATTAACCAAAGCTACTTTGGATAAAACTGATTACCAGAATTTGAGAGTCATCTGTGTTCTTTTCTTTTTCTTTTATTGAAAATACATTCTTTTCTTATACAATATATCCTGGTTATAGCTTCCCCTCTCCTCTGGTCCCAGTTCCTCCATACCCCCCCTTCTCTCTGGATCAACTTCCTTTCTAGTTCTCATTAGAAAAGAAGAGGCTTCTAAGATATAACAACCAAACATGACAAAATAAAATATGATAAGATGATGCAAAAAAATGTGTATCAAAATTGTTCACAGCTACCTAAAAGAAGGAAAAGAGTCCCAAGAGCAGGCAAACAAATCAATGAATCTCTCATTCTCATAGGCAGGAGTTTCATATAAATGCTAAACTAATAGCTATAGTATATACAGAAGACCTGGTGTAAGCCCATGTGGGCCTTGCGCTTGCTGCTTTAATCTCTATGACCTCCTGTGTGCCTTAATTAGGTGATTTAGAGTCCCTTGTCCCCTGGTGTCCCCTATCTCCTCTGACTCTCACAATCTTTCCACCTCCTATTCCACTGAATTCCCTGATCTCTGAGGGGGAGGGATTTGATGAAGAACTCCAGTTTCAAATCTACATAATGTCTGGTTCTAAGTCTTTGCATCTGGTCCCATCTGCTGTTGGAGGAAACATCTCTGGTTGTCTGTATTTTTTACATGAGTAAGTATCATCTCCTGTTTACTGAGGACATTTAAAAACAAAACACTGAGAAAGTCCCTAAACCTAACATTCTACCTTCTGAAAATCTCTAAAATCTACATTACTTCCAATGTGTTCTTATTTCCGGAAGGCTATGCTAAGAATCCAGAATAACTGCTCAGGGAAATCAAAGTATTATGGATCAAATAACAACCAACTAATGAGAAGTTCTAACAGGGTTAACATAATAACAAGACTATAAAAAGAAAACACAGGCTTTTCTGCATTCTTGCAGAGACTAGAATTATTCACGGATCACCATCATAGGGTGCCAGACTTCTTAAAGAGCATTTTTTTTTTTAAAAAAAAGTCCAACCTTGTTCTCAGCCAGACTGTTTCATTTTATTTTCTAATTGACTGAGGTCATTTAAAATGAATTGTTACAACCTGGCTCTGGAAATCATCTATTTTCCCATAAAATGTTTTTCCTTGCTTCCATGGGGAAGAGCAGAAAGATAGAACTGGCCTTAGGCCCAAACCATAATTTTAGTAATTACTAACACAAGTGACTGTGGCCATAATTGAGCCATTCAAAGCCAAATGGTAGTAGTAATTATTCTGTTGTATTTGAATAAAGAGTGTTTTTTTGGAGGGAACAAGTGCAGTTGAGCTAAGGAGGTTTAGACAGTCTGCCATGGAGTCAGAGACCTTCCATGTGCAGTAGGGGTCTTCCTGGCACCACAGATCTCTTACACGACAGTGATATATGCCCCTCGTTATAGATGATGGCCTTGTCACACTTAAACTAATCTTTCTTTGTGTTTTCAGGCCCAGCTCATTCCCCTGGGCAACAGTCATCAATTTACATGGAGAGGCACCGGGAGAAACACAAAACCTATCTATCACAATTGCTCAGAGTGTACTAACAGTCACTTCAAGCCAAGCATGCATCCACATTTCAATCAGGCTCTACCCCTGCAGCATCATAAATAGTGCCAGGAGATGCATTGTTAAGAAAATGGATGGGAGAAAAGAGGGGACTCTTATGAAATATGGAGACCAGTGAACTCTCCTCTCATATGACCACCCCAGTGTCCACGGAGTTTAGCATGGCTTACATAGTATCCAAATTTCCTGGAATCACCTGGCTGCTTATGAATAGCCATCTCAGCATTCAGGTAGTTACAACAGAAGCCACATTTGGCTAGGAATGTAGAAGCCTGAGAAGCAGGATCCTTATCCAAAGTGTTCTTCCACCCAGATAACCAAGGCTAGTCTGCTCTCTTGCAGACACATTCCCTGGGCCAGTTTTTCCTCTGCTCAAGGAGGAGTTTGCTCCACTTTCCCTAAAGAATTTATTTTCTTCCCAAGTCATAAATTTCTTAACCATTGCTAAAAATGGAAATGGCACTACCAATATTTTTCATGGTCAAAGAGTCAAGTGGAAAGCAAATATTTCAATGTCATTGAAATCATGGCCCCATACTTCCATCAATTTGAATGGTTAAACTTCCTGAATACAACTTGGATATAATCAGCATACATTTATTTTACTGCTTCTGCATATCCCTCCAAAAGTTTCTTTCCTTTTCTTAATATTTCTGTCACATACAATAATACAGTACAAAGTTAGTGAACTAATTTTAGAAACAAAGCTTACTGGGAGTGAAGTCACACCCATTTTTTGTTTGTTTCTATGCTGCATTCTTGTTATGAGCCTAGAACCTAGTAGCTGCTACCCAAATATATGACTTGCAAATTTGAAAATATTTTCTACTCATTCCTTTGCAGAATATATTTCAAAACCCCGTTCTAGACTATGACCAGCATGTGCTGTTATTAATCTACTTGATTGTGGCCTTTCAAAAGATTATTCTCCTCTGAGGATACTCTTATCAATCTCATACAGAAAGCTAGGGCATGACACGATTTATTTTGGATCATTTCAAATGCCTTTTTTCTGTAAAAGACTGATCTCCTTGTGTTGCTATATCTCTCACATTCACACAGTCAGTTGACTTGACTTTATTTTTAATCTTATCACTACAAACCCCACTAGAATTGTGAAAAAGTATATATATGGATTAAATTTTAATAATCAGAGGTGCTATGAAATCTGCCCAAAAAATTGATTAAAACGTTAAAAGAAGTCCTTGACTAAAAAGGAGAATTCAACACACTTTCCTAAGAATCTCACTAGGTTAGCACTTTCTATGCAATGAATCATAACTAATAATATAGGAAAGCTTAAAGTGGTCAAAGCTATGCTTGTACACAAGCCAGTGGCTTTATAAATTTTCTTTGCAACCCAAGAAGAAAAGCAAGTAAACCAAGATTTTACATAAAGAACTAAGCAAAGTGGTGCTCAGAAGCGCAAAGACATGGGGGGCATGGAAATGAACGTGAACAACTCTGAAATGGGAAAAACGGGGTAGAAGAGTAGATAAAGAAACTACACATGGCATTGTAAAAAGATAACCAGAGAAGAGAATATTATCAGAAAACAGATCAGTGACCCAAGTCATTGAGAGGAAACCTAAATGCCAGCATTTGGCAGACTCATGACTTTAGTAATATGTAGGAAGGGGTCATATGCCTGCATGCAAGAACACCTCCATAAAGTAACTCCCACTGAATTAGATTGGACTCAGGACCTGTGCTTACTATTCTCAAGTCCTTTGCATTCCTGTCCGCCTCTCCGGCTCAGACGTAAACTGAGATAGTGACTTTACACTGTGGATTCCCTGGTGGCTTGGCATGAGATTTCTCTTAGTACACAGTTACAAAAGGTCATATTTTAATTATCTGTATGAAACAACTCATAGAAAAAAGTTATATAGCAAAAAGAAAGTGCCAACATTAAGCCACATGAAATAATAAATGAATTTTCCCCTTTGTTTCGTTTGGATATACCATTTGCTGACTTTTATTGTTTAGTAAATTCTTAGTCAATTTTTAGCACATATTTCAGAGTTCCTTTGAAAAACTTTTCTGTATACTTTTTGGTTGATGACTCAGTCTCTGGAAGCTCCTAGGGGTTCGTCTGCAAGGGGGCAGAAGAGGGGGGGCAAGATTTGAGATGTAAATAAATAAAATAAATAAATAATAAAAGAAAAAGAAAAGTCTTTCTGGAAAAGTTGCTGTTGTTGGGAGTCCTAGTATCTTGTATTTTTATACTTATGAGCACTGAGAAGATCGACGTACTCCTATAATCTTCAACAATCAGCTTAATTGATAACTGCATTCTAAATACTTTTCTTTATACACTCAGAGACTTGTAGCTCCCACCTCATGAATGAAGCTTCGTTTTCCAGCAGATGGAGAGCATCACAGCAAACCATAACTGGTCAAAATGCAGGAACAACTGGCAATGAGGTACCTAACCTCAACTAATAAATCTGTAACAGAACGACTACACCAGAGACTCAAGGAACCTCTCAGAAGAGAGGGCAAGACCCCACACCTAGATAAAGAGCTACAGGTTATTAATGACATTGGAGAAAGGAAGAATGAATCTTCCCTAAAAAAATGAGCCCTCTAATTGTTGATCTAATACCAAGTTTTCAGCCCTAAAAAAAAAAAAAATAGAGAGAGCAAGATATACTCATATATTTATATGTATGCATACATATAACATTAATAGTAAAGAATAATAAACTGCAATAATATGTCTGGAATTCTGGAGATTACATAAACACATTTTCTTTGAATCAAGGCAACATATTTATGACAAAAAAAAAACTAAAAAGAGATAAATAGATGTAAAAGGGGAGGTGCCTAGTGTCCAAAAGCTCTGAATTTGAATTTCAGCTCTACCATGTAATGAATGGATGGTTTCCAGAGGTCTGCACACTCATCTGCACACAGAGAGAAAGACATCCATGATGAAGAAGCAGAAGAATAACACTGTGCAGTGTCTGGAACAGTTCATGGCAGTGACCAGATGTCACACTGGCAGGTGACACTGTGACAAGAGAGTAATTGCAGACTTGTATATTTCCAACTTCAGATTATGAATTCTGTGAAAACAGAATGTTATATGCATTTATTATAAGAATTTTAAAATGTAAAAGCCCCCACATTTGTACAAAGTACAGTCTACTAAAGTACAGTCTAACATGATTATTTTTAATAAATACAAGTCTAACATTTCTGAGCACAGTTCATTTTGAGAGCATTTCTGCCATTATACTAAGCCTTCATGTATACATGTGTCGTTTGCCCCCCAGTCTGTTTTATTACTGAGGAAACTGGTAGCCAGGGAAATTATTTCATTCTATTAAGGGTATAAAAATGAGTGGACTTAGCAAGTCTAGAATAGCAAATACCCAACAACCTCTTTGTCCAAATTCTTTAATTATACAAATTTTTGCTGTGATATTTGATAACAGTGACATCTGAGAATCTGGCATTACATTATTTTGTCAGTCACATCAAGGACCATCTTACCATTGTCAGTTTGTTAGCTTTTTCATCACTCCTGTTGAGGATCGGATCGCTTGCTGTTTCCTAGTTTGGGGCATTGGACTGCATGGATCATCTCTTCTGCAGTAGGGGCTACCACACGTGCGACTCCAGTTACTCCTAGAGTTCAAAAAACGCTCAAGGACCACACTGTTGTAACCACCGCATCTTAATTCTTAATGATTATTTGTTGTTGTGCCGACTCAGCAGACTCAATGTGTAGTCTGAAAATCCATGAGTAAAGTGACTAATACGAGCAGGAGCATATATTAGAAATCCAAATCCCATGGGTTCGGGGCCATCATAATCAAACTTTTACTTAACACCGTAAACCGTTTAGAATGGACACACGGAAACGGAAAAAAAAAAAAAAATCAATACACCTGCGGAGAAGATGCAACGATCTCTTTCTCTTTTCTCTTGAGTTCTGACACGTGTACCCTTTTCTTTGCTAATCAAGAAACCATCAGCCATTAAAGTTCTATGAATAGTGAAATTGTGACAGTCTCAGGGCGATCACTGAGTTGGGGAGCTACAGTCAGAGCATGGCAAAGAGGGTTTCCGGTAAATTCTCTGTGCACCAGTAATGCCGTGGTTCATGCTTTGAGTAATGAACTAAGGCAACGCTCATGATAGGCAGCTGTTCACAACTCAGTAATCCGGGATGATTATTTTGGGAAAACAAGCACTTCTCGAAAACACTTAAACAGATATCTACTTTAAAAGAAGATAATGCTGGCAGATTGGAATGATGATAAAATGCGCTTGTTCTGTCCTTACCTCAAGCCAATTAACAGCTTGGCACGTCTAACATTGAAAGCAACCAATTATCACAGGACAAAATACTGGCCGTCAACATTTCTGTAATGCAGTTGGCACAGAAAGTGTCATACAAATAACTTCCAGCAAAGGCTAATGGAGACAGACACTAATGCCCCAGGCCAGCTTGAAAATGAAAGCTGGAACCCAAAACAATTAGACCTTTCATTATGGAAAAAGGAACTGTAGCCATTCAACAGTGACACCGTTAAGATAGCCAATTGCTTCTCAAAAATAAACTGTGACCATCTTTCATTCTGCTCTGGGTGAGGTTGAACCTTCACCCTGTCAAATGTCCAAGGATATAAGCAGTCTCTGCCAGGAGGAAAGCCAGACATGGGAGGATCTGGATGCTATCTATATTCCAGAGTGCTATATCACAGAAAAGCACTAATCACACACTTGATATCTGGCACACACGCATACACACATATCACAGATTCTGTAGATCCCTTGTCCACAGAGACTCCTGATGCAACGGGTATGACACATGTAACAAGCACTGTGAAAATATCGTGTCTATGGAGTGCTTTTTGGTGGCGAAATTATTCGAACAAATAAACAGAGGCTAATTTGATATGTATTGTATATCTAATGTGTATCAAGTTCTGTGATTGCTTGTCTTTGCTTTCGATGGTCTCTCATCTTTCTGAAGAGATAAATATTAAATGTTTCAATAGCAAAGTATCCGGGTTATCAGTGTAGAGTCTTGAAGACAGAGCTGAGGGGAGAATTATGTAGATATTTAAAAGAAGACCTGTGGTAGCCTTGATTTCTATTTTTTATTTTTTGCTATTCTTATGTGCAAATTTCTGGATCTGGGATGCAGTTGTTTCCTACACTGGGACCTGTGTGAAGTACCAGCTCCTCTCACTGAGAGGTGGCTACTTTTTTGCTGTTTTGAGCAATGTGAGTGTGAGAGTGTATATTATACCTCTCCTGTGGGAGCCAAGGAGAGCATCGTAAGTAGTCTCTGACAGTGTCTTTCATGCTAGGAGACTGTACAGAAGTTCCGATGTGCTAGTTAGATTCAAAGACATCTACTTCACATGCCAAGAACCTGCAAATGTTCCCTAACACAGCAGAGAGGAGTTTGCAGAAGAGAACACTTTAAGGAGTTTGAAATGCTGTGCTTAATCTCAATTACCTGGTATAATCACAAAAACTCTTCTAAGTGAAAAAGGTGACAAAGGAGTCCATGTCAGAGAGGGATTTGAAGATGCTGAGATAGAAGAGGCTGGAACAATACTCCACAGGAACCTGAGCTATGCTAAGACCATCCATCCTAGATGACCATACTCCAGGTCCTCCAGATGACTCCAGTGTTCTATGGTCACTACAGACGTCCTCACCCTGGGGTTACAAAGAGCCCCTCTTCTACCGATGCAGACTGTGCATGAGCCATTGCCTCCATCTTGGGACCCAGTACTCCTACCAGGTCACTCTGTGTACTGCTGCCTGGTATGTTGCAGTCTAATGCCTAATAAATCCTCCTTCGGAACAATTTACTGAGCCTGCAGTTTTATCTCCAGAGGACCAGGCTGAGTTGGCTGCACTGAAGACTGGTAATACTGAAGGTCACTGACACCAAGTGTGGGGCTAGTAGACAGTGATGAAGAGCCACAGTCAGTAGCCTGTTGGCTCTGATTGCTAGAAAAGTAATGTACAGCAACAGACTTTAGGAGCTGAGAGCCATACCACTCCATGCTCAGCACCTACTACTAAGGAAGCTGCATTTTTTTTACAGCTCATAATTTACACCTAAATTGACCCAAAGAATATTCAACTGATAATAATGCATATGACTGAATCTGAAGAAACAGGAGGATGCCATAAGCCAGAGAATACTAGCAGGTTCTAGACCCCAGTGGTTCTCAACCTTCCTAATGCCGTGACTGTTTAACACATAATTCCCCATGTTGTGGTGACCCTCAACCATAAGAGTATTTAGCTCCTACTTCTTAACTGTAATTATTCTACTATTATGAATTATAATATAAATATATGATATACAGGATATCTGATATGTGACTCCCCCCCTCCAAGGGATCACGACCCACAGATTGAAAACCATGGATCTAGAATCTAGAAGAGGCAAATGGAATGTTCTAGAAGAGCTTGCAGAAAGTACCTGTTGACAGCCTTAGTTTAGCCTCTTAGAGTTTTTGGACTTCTTAAATACAGGACTGTAAGTGAATAATTTTGGTTTTAGGCATTAAATTTCATATAATTTGTTAAAGCATCCCTATAAAGCAGCCCCATAAAGAGACTATGGTGGCTGTTATATTTAAATTTGACTAACCATCTTGATTGAAATAGGATCAATAAAGCATTACTCTGGGTGAATATTTTATGGTGCTTCCATAAACAACTAGATCATGAAGGCTTTAACCATATGAGTAGATTAATCCCTGGAAAACCTCATAACACGACAGAAATACTGGAAGGAAGTGAAGGCAGGAGTTGGGGCCTACATGGAGGCAATTGTTTTCTGAGGGTGTGTTCTTGGAAGCTATTTTCTTTCTATAGAGTCTCCTGTGTTATCTCTCTGCTTCCAAACCACCCAGAGTTGAACATCTCATCTCCACCACATGCTTCTACTGTTGTGATGGGGACAAGCAACACTGGACCAAACCTGAAGCCACTGTGGCAAAAAGAAATCTTTCTCTCTTTAAGTTGTTTCTATCAGGTATTTGCATACAATGAGGAGAAAAGTTGCACATCGTGTGTGCCTTGTGTCCTCGAATCATGACAAGCATGAAAACAAAGGAAAGACAGACAGGCAGGTGAAAGAGGAGAGCTGGGATGAGGCAGGAGGGGACTCACTAATGGAGAACACCTCCCATGCCAGAAACCCAGAACCTCAGCCCATTTATCATATGCAGCTCAGGAAGAGGCGTTAGGCAATCTCAGAAGGAGGCCTCAGTAGGTGAACAGTCTGAGACTGTAACCATTCAGGAAGAAGTTACAGTTGCTAGTTATTTGACACACTTATCAATAAATACTCATATTTGAAGCCCCAAAGAAATCTTTACCATCCTTCTATAGCCTGGTCCATATGTGAATGGCTTGGCTAGTTTCCCAGGGGTCCATGGCCTTCGTCTGTCATGGCTGTGCCCATGTCAGTAGAGCGCACTTATCTAGGGCTTCACTCCCTCAGGGCTTCCTCTGCTTCCAGCAAAAAGTAATGAGTTCACAATCCCAGTAGACACTGTAATCTAGAGATGCTTCCCAACGACTAATCTTATCAGACCTCTTTGAGTTCAGCATGCACTACAGTTTTAGACAATTGCAGGTAGAAATGAGGTCATTCCATGCCTGTGTCTGTGTCTTTTGCTTTCTATCCCGATGCCGTTTCTGATATCAAGGCTGATCTCCCTTCAGGACACTGGGTTCTGTGGAGATTTCACATGACAGGTTCTCAGCCCTTTTACAGATGACAATCAGTAGTGTCTCAGTAGTCTGTTAGCTATTCCATGTTTGGAATGTTTCCCTTGGGTTCTGTGCCTCAAAAACATTATTTTAACCCAGCTAAAGTAGATCAGCAAAATCAGAGAACCTCTGATTCTTAACTTCTTCTAAAGGATATCCTTCTTTGTATTTCTTTCCACTGGGGTCTTATTCCATCCTAGAAATTGTGTGCACATAAAGTGATTTGGAATATTATGTCTACACAATCTTATTGACATGGGTGTTGAGCTATTTGTCAATCTGCACCAAGATTCTCATCAGGAAATATGTAAAAGATGAATGCTTGAGCCCAAGTTCTAATGATCTGGGCCCATTCAGAAGTGATGAAAGTGGAGAAATAGCTGTGACTTCAAGTGCTGGCTCAAAGCTTCCTATATGGCAGTAGGTAATCCACTGGATCCTGGCCGATTGTACTTCCCTTGTTTGTGAAGTAAAAGTTGTAATAAGAAGTCAAGACAGTTACATTAAGTGGATGAAATAATGGAAGAGTCACACCCACAACTCAGTAGTTTCTTAGTCCATGTCACATTCTTTCTATCATGCATATCATGCATCTACTGGAACTACTTTTAACCTTCCTCCACCGGCAGTGGAAGCATATATATATATATATCAATTAGTTTCTTTGAGGAAATTCTCATATTTTAGTGAGTTATTTATTTGAAATTCCTGTAAACCTGTGAGTTTTCCATCTAGTTTCTTCTCAATAAACAAGGTGATAATTTATTAGCATGCAAAGTACACTGAACCCAGGAGATCAGTGAAACTTTATTTTCAGCTGCCATCTGAGCATTAAACTTTGTAGATTCTAAGCTTCTAGATAAGCGTCTAGGGCTGGTAAGATGGCTCAGTAGGTAAAGGTGCTTGTGGCCAAGTTGACACTTGGGACCTACATAGTGGGAGAAGAAAAGAGACTGCCTCAATTTTCCTCTCGCCTCCCTTCTGTACTATGACAAATGTAACTGAATGGATAGATAAATCTTTAAAAATTTTTAAGAGTGGCTAAATGAATATATATTCATTTTGTACCCTTTAATTATCAAGAATACTATTGTTTTTCACATATATTAATGGTTTGAAAAGTTTCCAATGGAAACAATTATGCTGTAGAGCAATTCACTTTTCTTGAACTTCATTAATGAAATAAAAGTAAATCTGACAACTACATCTAGCTAGCATGAGTTAGCAAAACCACATATCATAACTGTGATTTCAAGAAAAAAAATCAAAGAGAAGAAGTTCATTTTTGCACATGAGAATTGAATTCACCTTTTGATAATATTATGAATGACTACTAAGGCTTTTCTCATCTCCTATCCCACTGGCAGTTTTAAAATCCCCAGTTGTCAGGATACATTACAGGACCAGACCATTTCAAATATATTAAGATTCACCGTCAATCCCAGGTGTATTTTGTCTAATCCTCCTTTGCAAAAACTTTAAATGCCCCTCAGCATTCAATCACATCAACATTGAGGCCTTTGTTGTTTTCAAGGTTGTTGAAAAAAAAAAAACAGGAAAGAATATTTAGGTTTATGCTTAGTGCATTGCACTTGTTTGCTTTCTTTCATGTCCTTTAACCCAGAGTGTCACAGCCAATGAGTGTGATTGCTTACTTTGAATGGCAGTTTAGAGATCTGAGCCACCAATACCATTAGGTCTCATTGATGAGGTACTCTACTTAAACCTGGAATTTTAAAGTAGTTTTCTGAGAGATTCAAATCTAGGGCTCTGCGATGCTGGGCAAATGCTCTATCACTAACAGGCCTCTCACCCTCCCCCCATCAACTATCATTGATGTTGGGTGTATGTCTGATGTCTCCTTCCTGCTGATCAGTTTTGTGGTTGCACTGAAAAAAATTCACTCTTTGAAATTATGCTCTAGACTAGCAGATTATAAGATATCTGAGATAAGATTTTAAATTCGTGGCAGAAGACTTCTGCTTTGTCCTTGTAACTGGCTTTTGGGGCTCAATTACAAAAGGGATTTTGGTGATTTCATCTATGTTGAGAGGTATTGTTTGCTTTAGCTGGAATTGCATTACAGTGCATGTCTGTATTCTGAGTCTTTAATTTTTCTAATTGGTTTCCATTTCCCCCCATGCAAATAGATGACCAGTGGGCTGGTGATAACTGTAAATGCCATGTTTATTTCCTCAAATGAAGTGATGGGATAAGAGCCATACCCAAGCTGCTGTGTGAATACATGGCTTGGACTGGGTCCCAGGCCATTTCCTTCTCTGTTCTAACTATCCCTGGACCTAAGCCTGCAAGTTTCTAGGCTCCATACAATCTAATCTTCCAGGTTGACTGATTCAATCAGCCTTTTCTTTGTTTCTAACAAAATTGGTCTGCCTGGCCTTATACTAACTTTGGTGATATGTTTTAATCTCCTGGATTCTTCTCATTCTTTGGCTAGTTCTGTCTTCACCTATGTTTAGCCTGTTAACCTGTCTCTGTAAAACTGTCCCAGGAAGTCTGCCATATATGCACACCACACACCAGATACCACATACACACCACACACCACACACCACACACCACACACCACACACCACACA
>JANHMN010000004.1:87586024-87603279 GCA_030674055.1 Rhabdomys pumilio
TTTTTTTTTTTTTTTTTTTTTTTTTTTTTTTTTTGTATCTGTTGAGGCCTGTTTTGTGACCAACTATATGGTCTATTTTGGAGAAGATACCATGAGGTGCTGAGAAAAAGGTGTATTCTTTTGTTTTAGGGTGAAATGTTCTATAAATGTCTGTTAAGTCCATTTGGTTAGTTTCACTGTTATTTGTTAGTTTCACTGTATCTCTGTTTTGTTTCCGTTTCCTTGATTTGTCCATTGCTGAGAGTGGAGTGTTGAAGTCTCCCACTATTTTTGTGTGAGGTGCAATGTGTTCTTTGAGCTTTAGTAAGGTTTCTTTTATGAAAGTGGGTGCTCTTGTATTTGGCACATAAATGTTCAGTATTGAGAGTTCTTGTTGGTTGACTTTTCCTTTGACTACTATGAAATGTCCTTCCTTATCCTTTTTGATAGCTTTAAGTTGAAAGTTGATTTTATTCGATATTAGAATGGCTACTCCAGCTTGTTTCTTAGGACCATTTGCTTGAAAAATTGTTTTCCAGCCTTTTACTCTAAGGTAGTGTCTATCTTTGTTACTGAGGTGGGTTTTCTGTATGCAGCAAAATACTGAGTCCTGTTTGCGTATCCAGCCCATTAGTCTATGTCTTTTTATCGGGGAATTGAGCCATTGATGTTAAGAAATATTAAGGAGAGGAGATTGTTGCTTCCTGTTATTTTTGTTAACAGTGGAGGCATTGTTTATGTGGTTATCTTCTTTTGGGTTTGTTGGAAGAGGCTTACTTTCTTGCTCTTTCTGGGGTATAATTGCCCTCCTTGTATTGGTGCTTTCCTGCTATTATTCTTTGTAGTGCTGGGTTTGTGGAAAGATATTGTGTAAATTTGGTTTTGTCACGGAATATCTTGGTTTCTCCATCTATGGTAATTGAGAGTTTTGCTGAGCATAGTATGCTGGGCTGGCATTTATGTTCTCTTAGGGTCTGTATAACATCTGTCCCGGATCTTCTAGCTTTTATAGTCTCTGGTGAGAAGTCTGGTGTAATTCTAATAGGTCTGCCTTTATATGTTACTTGGCCTTTTTCCCTTACTGCTTTTAAAATTCTTTCTTTGTTTTGTGCATTTTGCGTTTTGATTATTATGTGACAGGAGGTATTTCTTTTCTGGTCTAGTCTATTTGATGTTCTGTAGGCTTCTTGTATGATTATGGGCATCTCATTCTTTAGGTTAGGGAAGTTTTCTTCTATAATTTTGTTGAAGATATTTATTGGCCCTTTAAGATGAAAATTCCCACTTTCTTCTATACTTATTATCCTTAAGTTCAGTCTTCTCTTTCTGTCCTGAATTTCCTGGATGTTTTGTGTTAAGAACTTTTTGCATTTTGTGTTTTCTTTGACAGTTATGTTAATATTTTCTATGGTATCTTCTGCACCTGAGATTCTCTCTTCTATCTCTTGTATTCTGTTGGTGATGCTTGCATCTATGACTCCTGATTTCTTTCCCAGGTTTTCTATATCCCTGGTAGTCTCCCTTTGTGATTTCCTGATTGTCTCTACTTCCATTTTTATGTCCTGGATGGTTTTGTTCAATTCCTTCTCTTGTTTGGCTGTGTTCTCTTGTAATGCTTTAAGGGATTTTTGTGTTTCCTCTTTAAGGGCTTTTACTTGTTTATCTGTGTTCTCAATTTCTTTCAGGGTGTTATTTATGTCCTTCTTAAAGTTCTCTATCATCGTTATTAGAAGTGATTTTAGATGTGACTCTTGCTTTCCTGGAGATATGGGTAATTCAGGACTTTTTAATGTGGGAGAACTAGGTTCTGATGAAGCTGAGTATCCTGGGTTGCTGGTGCTTATGTTCTTCTGCTCGCCTTTCGCCATCTGGATCTCCTTGGTGCTACCTGAGCTGTCTCTGATTGAAGGCTTGTCTTTCCTATTATCTTGGTTGTGTCAGAACTGTTTGGGATGGGTGTTGCTGCTGGGGTTAGAGCTGAGGTTTAAGATCTGCTCAGGGCTCAGGCGGAAACAGGAAGGAACCAGTACTCTGGGCCAGGAGTGAATTCCTGGGACCCTGTGGGTCCTGGTTACTCCCTGTTTGGGTAGAGTATTGCTGTCTCCTGACCTGAGATACTGCCCAGGTTAGAACTTCTGGGAGCCCTGCCACCTCTGGGTTTTTCGAGGTTGGGTACAGAGCTGCCTCCTGGGATCTGCTCTGTGCTGAGGCCCAGACAGGAAGGAACCGGTACTCCTGCCCAGGAGTAAATTCCTGGGTCCCTGTGTGTCCGAGTTACTCCCTGTTTGGGGTGAGTGTTGCTGATTCCTTACCTGAGATAACACCTGGGTTAGAGTTCCTGGTAGCCCTGCTTCATCTGGGTTTTGTGAGGTTGGGTGCAGAGCTGCCACAGGTGATCCGCTCAGTGCTAGGGGCCCAGACTGGAAGTCCAATTTCTTTATTTCTTGATCCATTTTTTTATTCTTCAGGTTCTTCACATTCTCTTCAAGTTCCTAAATTTTTCATTTTCAGAATTCTTTCAGTGTGGGTTTTCTTTTTGATTCTATTTTCCAATTTCAGGTCTTGAACAGTTGTATTTATTTCTTTACACTATTTGCTTGTGTCTCCTGGATTTCTTTAAGGGAATTACTCATTTTCTCTTTAAAGATCTTTACAATATTTATAAAGATTCTTTTGATGTCTTTTTCTTGTGCTTCAGCTATGTTGGAGTATTCAGGGAATTCTGTGGTAGGATATCTAGACTCTAAGGGAGACATATTGCTTTGTGTGTTATTGGATATGTTTTTATGCTGGCTTCTCTACATCTGGGGTTGGGGTAATTAACAGTCATGGTGCTAATTTCTGGATTTGTCTTTGGGTGGGTATTTAGTTCCATGAATTTTGTTTCCTCACTGTATTTTTAAAGTGTGGTGGCTATATGTTACCTGTTTCCTAGCCTGTTCATCTGGTATGTTTTCTGGGAATGCCCACTGGTATTAGAGGCTGAGATACTGGGAGGAATTTGGGAAGAGAAGTTTGGAAGAGAAGGTCCTTGTGATCTTTCAGGGATAGTGTCAGAGAGGAAAGGAAGACCACAGCAGGTTTCCAGCTAAGAGCTGGGGATGGAACTAGGGGGGTTGGATCTTAAGGGTGGTAGCAGAGGCTTGTTTGCTGTCCTGGGAGTAGCAGCTTTTGGGTTATTAGGAGGTACCTGCTGGAGCTGGGGTCTGAGATACAGTGGTGAGTGGCAGAGGGCAGTTAGGAGGGATCCACATGGGATATGGGCAGGGTTTAGGGAAGGCTGCAGCGGGTGTTCTGTTACAACTCTTGGGACAAGAGCGTAGATTGGCTTTGGGGAAACAAACAGGAGATGGTCTATAACAGTCCACCTGCTTTTCTGGCAGGCATGGCCTGTGAGTTAACAGAGTATGTCTTCCGGGGTTATGGGCTGAGACACAGCAACAAGTGGGAAGAGTGGGGTTAAAGGGGATGGCCTGTGGGGTCCATAGGAGACCTGGGCATTGGAGAGTGACAGCTGCAGCAGGTGTTCTGTTGTAACGCTAGAAACAAGAGTGTGGATTGGGTCTAGCAGAACAGAGTCAAAACAAGTGTTTCTTAGGAACATTTTTTAATAACAAGATATTTAGTTGAAATATCACTATTGATATATATTTAAAAAGTATATTTGAACTTTTTTGAAAATAAGCAGTATAGATTATTAATAAAAAGATTCATTAATGTTTTTTTGTCATTAAGAAGATGGCTCTTCTATTTATCATCTTCAAATCCTCTATTGTTCTTGCAAAAGTATTTAATATTATATTTTAATTCTAGGAAGCTTTGAATTTAGGATTAAGTAAAAAATGTTACAAATTAGGTACACAAAGGGATGATCTCAATGAATTGTATAGCTGTGGGGTTTGTGAATATTATTTATTGTCCATTGAAAATGACCAAAACAAGGGCTAGGCAGATAATTTTGCAGTTGGAAGAGCACACTATATATACTATATAAGCACACTTATAGAGGACCCAAATTCAGTCTCTAGCATGGGTATTATGTAGTCCACAATTGCCTGTAACTTCAGCTCCAGGGGATCCAACACATTTGGCTTCCACTGGCATCTGTGGTCATACACACACATGCATGTGCACACACACTTAAAAATAATACAAATAAACAAAAACCCTCAAAAATTACCAAAAATATTTTAAAATTACCTTGAATTAAAAGAATTAGATAGATTTGGGGAACACCAGCACATACTTAATGAAAGCTCTAGTGTTTAGAATCAAATGTCACAGTTTGAATGTGAAATGTTCACCAAGGGTTCATGTATTTGAACATTCCGTCCGAAGTTGATAATGCAGCTTACAGCCTGGCCCTACTCCTTGTCTTATCTCTGATTCCTGATCTAGACAGATCTGTCCTGCCACCATGCCTTTTGAGGCACAATAGATATAATAACCCTTAAAGCTGTGACCCAGAATAAACATTCCCTTCTGTAAGCTGTTTTTTAATTAAGGATTTTATATCAACAATGAGAAAAGTAAATGACAAGAAAATTGGTAGTGAGTCATGGGACACTCTATGGCAAGGCTTTAGAATTTGTTTTTTTTTTTTAGGAAGAGGGTGGAAACGTTTGTTGTGGGTTAAGAAAGTGCTGAAATAGCGAAAAGTCAGAACTTAATGAAGCATTTTTGGTGACTCCTCACAAGATCAAAATGCCTAGAGAAATGTAGACAGTGGTAGCCAAGCCGATGAAATGTCACAGACAAACAAAGATTATATCTCAGACTTGGCTAGTCCTTCGGTGCTGTATTCTGCCAAAAATTCTGGCTGCATTCAGCATGTGTCCTGAAGCTTGAGTGAGGATGAATTTAGAAGTCACTGACTAAATTCTCAGGCAGAAGAAAGTTAAAGATGGCATCACATTCAGGCTGTGACACAGCTACTGCTCACCTCATTTAGACATCGTTTTGTGCGAGGGATAGCATGAATGTGTGGAGAGGGATAGCATGCATGTGTGGAAATGTGTACTTTGGTAGGGAAAGGAGTGAGATCACGGTTAAAGTTAGGGTCGAGAACATAAAGCAGGTTTTGAAAAAACAATTGTGACTGTTAATACTATCACTGAACTTAAAGATTAAAATCCTGTTTTCATTGAGGCAATGGGAAAGGTGTCTTGAAGGTAAGGGTCACTCGGGGGCGGGGTTAGCTATGCACACACACTTGAACAAAGAGATGGAGGACCTCTTTAAGATCAACTGCTTAAATGTTGCTATAACTTTGGTCCAAGAATGTCAACCTGAAAGTAGAACTTTACATTATCTATCATTTAGTGTTTCTTCAGGTTTTCTTCAAGGTTCTATAAAGCCCCAGAGGCCTGGCTGCATGTAACAAGACAGATTCCCTGGTGAACTCCTGAATATATCACACATGAAGCCATGAAAGTGAAGCTTAAGTTTACTTAAGCTTATGAAGTTATGAAGTTATCTTCACTTATGAAGATCTCAGAATATTGGAGATGCCCAAAACGTAGGATTTCTGCCAAGGAAAGCTGCACGTACCAACTGAAAGTCGCCCAAGAGGGGCCACATATGTATATGACAGTAAAACTAGATAAAGACCACTGCAAACTCTAGAGACTAGATACATTGATGCAGGATATGGTGTTTACATTCCTGGGTGATCAGGTTCTTTTTAATCTCATCTTTTGGGAACTGACAAATTTTGACTACAAAGTGTTATATCAGCCTTTGAAAATTTCACTTGTTGGATTAAACTGACACTCATTAGGCTTTAGATTTGGAAATATATGTAATTTTAAATTTAGATAGGAGGTGTTCAAAGTCTAAGGCTGTGTAGACCCAAATATTAACATAAATGCATCAACATGAGCTGAGGTATAAAATAAAAACTACCAATGCAGTTGCTATATCTGTATAACAAAGCTGGGTTTTCATTCTTCTCTTACTGTTTTTCATTGAACTTAAAATTTGCCATATGAGGAATCAGAATCATGTCTACATTATTTCCAAGCCCATAAGATGAGTTTGTAAGTCCTTTCCACACCTGGTTAGTGTTTTATTGTTTTTAGTCATTAATTTTAGGAAATATTGGTGCTATGTAGGAGCCATCACCTATTTTCAGAAACTCTGTTCGTCTTTGAAATAAGATTCTTATTCTTAGATACTTACAATGAGAGGCTTTGAACAGGTTGTGTAGAAAAAGTCACTTTCATCTAGTAGTCAGAGTTGGCATGCTGTCTGCATGTTAGTTTTATGTCAACTTGACACGGACTAGAGTCATCATAGAAAAGGGAGCCCAGCCTGAGAAAATACCTCCATGAGATCAGGCTGTAGATAGTGGACTGCTCTTAGATGGAAGGACTGAGAAGCCGTTTGTAAGCTGTTCAAGTGTCTTTAGGACCTTTCCAGCTATTTCTTATTAGCCTTATTCCTTCTCTGAGTTGGAGAGACATTGTTCATTGAGGTCCTCAGGTGGAAATGAGCATTATATTTTTTTAAATATTGTTTTTTACTTATTCAATTTTGAATGGTATTCAATAAATAAAATTCACTTGTCCTGCATTTTGTTTTGTTCTTTCTTTCTTTCTTTCTTTCTTTCTTTCTTTCTTCATTCATTCATTCATTTTACATTCTGATTGCTGACCCTAATCTAATCTCTCCTGATTTAATGTCCAGTTTTTTGTTTTTTGGGTTTTTTTGTTGTTGTTGTTGTTGTTTTGTTTATGGTGTTGTTGTGTTTTGTTTTTATTTTTTGCTTTTTTGACTTTTAAAAGGAAAGGTTTATTTCACTCATGCTCTAGAAGTTCAAAACCTTTCATTGATTCTGTTCTAAAGAGGGCAGTGACTCATTATGGCCAGAGCACAGAGAAGAAAAGCAATCACATGTAGGTAGAGGGAAAGCAGGAGAGAATTCACAAAACCCTTTGAGAGCATTCCTACCCCACATGACCCATGGACCACTGTCAGAGCCAGCTGGTCAGTCAACTCGTGAATCATGATTTGGGAAGTGAGGATGTTTATAGGAAAGGCAGAAAGAAGATACAAGAGACAGAGAGATGGGGGGCTGCTGGTAAACACAACACCAGCGAGCAAGTGTATTTTCTCAGAGTCTTTTAAAAGCAAGCAACAAAAAGCATGACCAATTCTAGAAAGATAAACAATGATCACAAATGCTTATATGGCAAGTTTATGCTACACAGTATCTATGTTTCGCTAATGCCATTGGATTAAGGCTAGGACGGTCTCTTAAGGACTTATGCCTGAGCAGAGGAACTTGGCAGGGTATAACACATATCTTAATTAAAAAACAATGACAGCATGAAAACCACAAGCAAGAAGTCAGTCAAAGTTAGCCTCGGAAGAGCTGCCCACAGACCACCCACCACCCCACTTCCTTAGTACATGTCTTAATACATTTCTGTTGCTGTGGTAAAATGCCTTACAATTCCATCAATGCAGGGAAATCAAAGCAGGAACCTGAAGCAGCTAGTCACAGCTTCAGGCAAGAGCAAAGAGAGAATGAATGTGTGCATGCCCATTGCTTGGCTTGCTTTTCTCTAATCTTATCTAATCCAGAACTCAAAAAGAAGGAACAGGGCTGCCCACGTTCTGCCTGGGTCCTCTCACATCAATTAACATAATCAAGGTAAACCCACACAGGCATGCAATCAGAACAACCTAATCTAGATAATCTTTTTCATTATTATTTTATTTATATTCTAGCTGTTGCCCCCTCCTTGTCACCCTTCTCAGAATTCTTCATCCCATTCCCCCTCCCCTTTGCCTCTGAGAGGGTGCCCCCCTCTTTCCTGAGGCATCAAGTTGTAGGGCTGTTTGGTCTCCCCGGTAGAGTGCACTGGGTTTGAGATAGCGGGAGACCCAACAGGACCATGACCTGTGAGAGACATGGCCTGTGAGGGAGGGACGGCATATATCTCCCCATGCCCCCGGATTCCAAACTCCTCCATGCGTTCCACACCTTCACACCTTTCATTAACCTGTGCCTTACAGACACCTTTGGCTGAGTAGCTCCTCCCAGACAGGTTTTGTGTCAACATCTACAGTTACAGGTAGAGGGCGTGACTAACAGGCCTCCACCTCGAGATTTCCATATTCATGAGTTATCTAAAGGGGGAGGCATAGCTCAATTAAGTTATTCCTCCCCAGTTTCTCTTCTTTCCTCCTCCCTGGCTTTTACGGAGGGGGGTGGGGGCGGCGGCACACAGGCGCACATCCAGACCCAACTACCACACCATGACAATAAAGCTTCTGGAATCCTGGAATCCCTTTGGACTCCACGTGTCTTCTGGGGCCTGCCGCCACCAAAATTTCTATCCTTTGGAGCCTTGGACCCCGCAGGCCCGTGGTCAGCTGCTGCGGATTTGCCCAATATCAAGTCTCTGCAAGATTAGGCACATCCTCTCCATCTGAGGCCAGACAAGGCACTCCTCTGCTACATATGTGCCAGGGGCCTCAGACCAGCCCATGTATATTCTTTTGTTGGTAGCTCAGTCTCTGGGAGCTCCCAGGGGTATAGGTTAGTTGACACTGTTGGTTTTCTTATGGGGTTGCCATCTCCTTCAACTGCTTCAATCCTTCCCCTAACTCTTCCATAAGGGTCCCTAACCTTAGAATGGTTGGCTGTAAGTATCTGCACCTCAGTCAGCTGTTGGTAGAGCCTCTCATAGGACAGCCATTCTAAGCTCTCATCTACAAGCATAACATAGCATCAGTAGTAGTGTCAGGGTTTGGTGCCTGCCCATGGGATTGATCCCAAGTTGGACCAATCACTGGTGGCCTTTCTTTCAGTCTCTGCTCCATTTTTATCCCTGTATTCCTTTTAGACAGGAGCAATTCTGGATCAAAAATTTTGAAGGTCATTTGTTGACTCCATCCCTTCACTGGGGGCCCTGTCTGTCTACTGGAGGTATTCTCTTCAGATTCCCTCTCCCCATTGTTGGACATTTCCTCTAAGGTCACTCCTATTGTGTCTTGGGAGCCTCTCATATCTCTCTGGGATTTTCTAGGCGTTCCCCCTACCTCCAGAAACTGCATGTTTCTATTCATTCTCCTGGTCCTCTGGGCTTCTCTCCTGTTTCTCCTCATACCTGATTCTGACCCCCTTTGCCCCTCCCCCTCTTCTCTTTTATCCAGTCTCTCCCTTCCTCTGCCTACCATGATTATTTTGTTTTCCCTTCTAAGTGGGATTGAAGCATCCTCACTTGGGCCTTCCTCCTTGTTAAACTTCTCAAGTTCTGTCGGTTGCATTATGGGTATTCTGTACTTTAAAGCAAATATCCACTTATCAATGAGTACATAGCATACATGTACTTTTGGGTCTGAGTTACCTCACTCGGGATGATATTTTCTAGTTTCATCCATTTGCCTGTAAAATTCATGATATCCTTGTTTTTAATAGCTGAGTAATACTCCATTGTGTAAACAATCTACATTTTCTGTTTCCATTCTTCGGTTGGCAGCCATCTGGGTTGCTTCCAGTTTCTGGCTATTATGAATAAAGCTGCCATGAACGTAGTGGAGCACATGTTTTTAATCTAAACAATTATTGACTTTTAACAAGTAATGCTACATCCGATTATGTAAAACATATATATTTCTTATATTTTCATATAAACACCCACAGCTTCCCAATAAAAAAAATTAAAAATCTTGCCTTAAAAGAATTTTATTCTTTTTGTTTGTACCCTTAGGACTCTTTCCATCATTACAGGTTAGTGTGGAGCCCAGAATACCTCCAGTCAGTGAATTTACAGTTTTAAAAAGTTCTAACCTGGCAGTGGTGGGTCACCGTCTTTGATCCTGCACTGCAAAGGCAGAGGCAGGTAGATGTCTAAGTTCTAGTTTACAGTGTGAGCTGCAGGACATCCAGGACTACACAGTAAAATCCTATCTTGAAAAACAAAACAAACAAGCAAAACAAGACAGAATGCAAGTGCCTTAGAATATTTTTTGTTTATTTATTTATTTTTTTTTTGTTTTCGCTTATATTTTGTTTGTTTTGGTTTGCCTGTGGAGGATATACTTGTACTCCATTTCAGATTTATCAGCTCTGCATAACAATACGCTTTGTTCAACTTTCTGCTTGTGCAGCCCCTCACATACTCTTCCTGTGCCCGATGAATGTTTTGGCGTATGACTCTTTTCTCCCTTAAATGAGAAAAAGAACTCCCAGGCTTCCTTTCAGGCAGAGGACGTGGTAGCAGACAGACTAGTGTCTCTGTTCCATTCAGTGATAATCACAAGTGTGAGGGTTTGCCTGTGAGCTGAGGAACCGGGCTTTGACTGGTACTCTGCAAAGGGGAATCGGTGGCTGGGGAGGGAGTGGTGAGCATCAAGACCATCAGTGGGGTTGGTTTCCTTCAGTTAGCAGACACACTGCAGGAATCTTTTCACTTTATTACTCTTACTTTACAGTCTTGGACATTGCTCCTAGAAGGTTAATCCTGCGCCTGATTATTTTATTATCCAGAAAGTTACATAGTTTTCCAATATTCTTTTAACAAATGTTTTTTCACTAGGCAGTTACAATTGACTCTGATTTCTACTGGTATAATTAAGTTGAAAGCTTCTTTAGTAGAAGTAAAAAGATTTTACTTTGTACAATTATCTTATATACTTTCCCCAGCTTCCATCCTTCAGTTATATAATCATATCATAATTATATGTTAATTATTCTATTGTGTAGGTTTTTTGGTCAATTTTCATCAGCCTTCCTGTCTCACTTCCTAATTGGAAGATATTAATCCTTTTGTCCACCTCACCCCACAGTTCTGTCTCTTCCCTTCTCATCTGACATGAGCTACACCCTTCCATTATCATCTGTGGTCACATTGTGTTCTGCAGTCAAATGCTGTGCTTTCTCTATAGCAGGATGCTTCCAAAAACTAGAAGCCATGGCCTTTAGTTTTATGAACACCATGGGTTTTCAGGCATTTTTTTCCCTTCACTTTAAACCATGTATTATAACTTCCATGCTAAGGGAGACTGAATAGCCTCAGAGCAAATTAGTTACTACTGCTTAAGTCCTAATGATTGCTTGAAATGGATCACATGTCAAGTTATTTTCCTATCCTTATATTATTTAACTAACATTACTCTGCTACTTTAAATTTGCCATGCTTCCCATTACAGTGTTCTCTTCTGTTTTTTTCCTCCCTCCTTACTGTCTCCCTCTCTTCCTCCTTCCCTCCACTCCTCATTCCTTTTTTCCTCCCTTTTCTGCCTTTCTTCCCTCCCTTCCTCCCTTCCTGTGCTTTTTACTTTCCTGTTGCTGTAAACAGACACCACAACCAAAGCAACTTAAGGAAGAAAGAGTTCTTGGGATCTTGCTGCAGTTTCAGAGAGTGAATCCATTACCACTGTGGCAGGAAACATGGCAAGAGCAATAGCAGACATGGCGATGGAGCAGTAGTTGAGCACTTATCCTTATCCTAAAGTTGGAGGTATAGAGCAGAGAGCTTACTGGAACAGCATGGAATTTTGAAACCACAAAGCCCACACTCAGTGACACACCTCTCCAACAAAGCCACACTATCTTCAGTAAGGTCATACCTCCTAGTCCTTTCAAGTAGTTCAACCAACTGTGGACCCAGCTTATTCTTATTTATGTTATATGTTTTTTCCCTTCTTTCCTTCCTTCCCTCACTTCCTTTTTTCTCTTTTTCCCTTCCTCCCTCCCTCCCTACTTCCCTTCTTTTTCCTTCTCCATTCCTCCCTTCCTTCCTTCCTCCCTCCCTCTCCACTCCCTCCTTCCCTACTTTCCTTCCTTCTTTGCATTACCTTGTCTTGGACTTTGTAAATATTTTTTCCACAGAGCTAATTCATTTATTTAACTGATTAAGTGCATTGTACTTTTAGTCTCTATTTCTGATTTCCTGCATAATTTTTATTATTGTTGACATCTATTGCTTATTAATTTGTGCTTAGGTCTCTGAGCTATATCCCACTAACATCAGGAACAAGACAAAGATGCCTACTTTCCCTATATCTATTCAATGTAGTACTCTAAGTTCTAGCTAGAGCAATAAGACAACGAAAGGAGATCAAGCAGATACAAACAGGCAAAGAAGAAATCAAGGTATCATTATTTGCAGATGATATGATAGTATACATAAGCAACCCCCAAAATTCTACCAGAGAACTTCTACAGCTGCTAAACAACTTCAGCAAAGTGGTTGGATATAAAATTAACTCAAATAAATCAGTACCCTTCCTTTAAGGGAAACAACGCAGTTTACAACAGTCACAAATAATATAAAATATAGTGAAGTAACTCTGACCAAACAAGTGAAAGATCTACATGACAAGAACTTCAATTCTCTCAAGAAAGAAATCTAAGAAGGCATCAGAAAATGGAGAGATCTCCCATGCTCATGGATTGATAGAATTAACATAGTAAAAAAAATGACCATGTTACCAAAAGCAATTTACAGATTAAACGCAATCTTCATCAAAATTCCAACACAATTCATCATAGACATGTAAAGAGCAAATTCATCTAGAAAAAAACCAAAGAACTCAGAATAGCAGAAACAATTCTTAAAAATAAAATAATTTCTGGAGGTATCACAATCCCTGACTTCAAGCTATACTACAAAGCAATCATGATAAAAAATTGCATGGTATTGGTACAGAGACAGACACATTGATCAATGGAATAGAATTGAATACCCAGAAATAAAACTACATACTTATAGACACTTGATCTTGGACAAAGAAGCCAAAAAATATAGAATGGAAAAAAGAAAGCATCTTCAATAAATGGTGCTGGTCTATCTGGCAGTCTGTATGAAGAAAAATTAAAATAGATCTGTATGTATATGTCACCTTGCACAAAGCTCAAGTCCAAGTAGATCAAAGACATCAAAATAAAACCAGATACACTGAGTCTAATAGAAGAGAAAGTGGGATAGATCCTTGAACTCATTGGCATGGAAATTTCCTAAACAGAACTCCAGTGGCTCATGCTCTAAGATCAGGAATTGATAAATGGGACCTCATAAAATTGAAAAGCTTCTGTAAGGCAAAGGACATAATCAATAAGACAAATTTGCAACCTACAGATTGGTAAAAAAAAAAAAAAAATCTTCACTAACCCCACATCCGATAGAGGGCTAATATCCAAAATATATAAAAAACTCAGGAAGCTGACCACCAAATAGCCAAACAAGCCAATCAAAAAAATGGGGTATAGAACGAAATAGAGAATTCACAACAGAGGAATCTCAAATGGCTGAGAAGCACTTAAAGAAATGTTCAAAGTCCTTAGTGCTTAGGGAAATGCAAATCAAAATGACCCTGAGATTCCACCACCAATCAGGAATCAGAATGGCTAAAGATCAAATGCTCTGGTGGCAGCACATGTTGGCTAGGATGTGGAGAAAGAGGAACACTCCTCCACTGCTGGTGGGATTGCAAACTGGTACAACCACTGGGACAAATATGCCCTACCATGCCACAGGGGCACACATTCCACTATGTTTATAGCAGCCTTATTCCTGATAGTCAGAAGCTGGAAACAACCCAGATGTCCCACAACAGAAGAATGGACACAGAAAATGTGGTTCATTTACACAATTAGAAATCAGCTATTAGGAACGAGGACATCTTGAGTTTTGCAGGCAAATGGATGGAACTAGAAAATATCATCCTGAGTGAGGTAAGTCAGACCCCAAAGGACATGCATGGTATGTACTCACTAATATGTAGATATTAGCCAAAAAGAGTACCAAGAAGGTTACCAAGCAGAAGGGCCCAAATGAGGATGCCTCAATCTCACTTGGAAGGGAGAAGAAAACAATCATGGGGTTAGGGGTGAGAGGGAGAGAGGAATCTGGCTGGGAGAAGGAACAGGGAGGGGGAAAAGGGGGAACATGATTAGGTATTTCGGGGAATAGGACTAAAGCCCCGAGGGACAGCAGAAAGAATGGAAACAGGCAATCTTGGGAAGTAGTGGAGACCCCCTTGAAAATACCAGAGACCTGTGAGGTAAGAAACTCCCAAGACTCAAAGGGAGGGACATTAGATGAAATGCCCTACAGTGGAGAGAGGGAACTTGTAGAGCCCACCTCCAGCAGAAAGACATGGCATCAACTATAGGGATGGGGTTGCCATCCCACAATCAAAACTCTGACCCAGAATTGTTCCTAGGTCAAAATGGACAAAAATGGAGAAGAGCCTGAAAGAAAGGAGGTCCAGTGACAGGCCCAAATTGGGATCCAGCTCAAGGGGGAATGCTCCAAGGCCTGACACTATTACTGGTGTACTTACAGACAAAAGCCTAGCATGGCTGCCCTTCGAGAGGCCCAACAAGCAGCTGAAAGAATCATATGCAGATACTTACACCCAACCAATGGAGAGAAGGTGGGGACCCCTGTGGTTGAATTAGGGAAAAGCTGGAAGAAGCTGAGGAAGAAAGTAACCCCATAGGAAGACCAGCAGTCTCAACTAACCTGGACCCCCGAGATCCTTCAGACACTGAGACACTAACCAGGCAGCATACACTAGCTGATATGAGCCCCTCTCCCCATCTCCCCAAGCACACACATATACAGCAGAGGACTGCCTGGTCTGGCCTCAGTGAAAGAAGAGGCACCTAACCCTCAAGAGACTTGAAGCCCCAGGGAGTAGGGTGATCTAGTGGGGTGGGGGGAAATTCTCTTGGAGAAGGGAGAGGATGAATGAGATGAGGAAATGTCAGAGGGCAGACCAGAAGGGGATAATGACTGGACTGTTAAAAAAAAGAAAAGATTTAAGAAAGAAAGTAACAACAGACAAATAAACATAAAACAAAAAACCCTCTGAGCTATATAATTACTTGTTTATTTGAGATATTTCTAATACTATAATTGTAAACTCCTTTATCTGTAAGCTTTCTTAGAATTGCCTTAGCAATATCTCAGAGGTTTTGTTAAACTGTAATATTAATCCCAGTTGACTTTAGAACTTTGTAAAATTCCTCCATAATTTCTTTAATGCTTACTGATCAATCAAAAATGATTGATTGCTCACTCCCCACAGAGCTGTGTGATTTCTGCATTTTCTTACAGTGTTGGCTTCTGGTTTTACTTCACTGTAATCAGGTAAGATACAAGGAATCATGCTAACATTTTTATACTTGTATGCTAACATTTCTGTATCTGTATTTGTAAAGACTTGCTTGGTAGCTTATTATGTGATCAATTTTTGAGCAGTTTTGGTGAGACACTAAGAGGAATGTGTATTCTGTATCTGTTTAGTGGAATATTCTACATATATCTGTTAATTCCAACTTTCTATGTTATAGTTTAGCTTTGGCTTCATTTGCAGATTTTTAGTTTGTAACGCCTATCTCCATATGAGAGTGAGTGGTCATGTTGTCTTCCACTGCTATTGTATCCGAACCTTTTTATTTATTTATTTATTTATTTATTTATTTATTTATTTATTTATTTTTTAGGCTTTTAGTATCCGTTATGCAATTATAAGCCTAATATTAGTTGGATATAAATTTATGATACTAACATGTAGTGACCCCTTATCTCTCCTGACTAGTTTTCGTTTGAAGTCTACTTTATCAGATACAAGAATTACTCTACCAGCTTGCTTTTTGGATTTCATTGATTTCATTGACTTCAATTTCAACCTCTACTGTGAGTGGAGGTTGGTGATCATCGTTTGACTCTGAATTCACAGAGATCCTTGCCATAAATATTTCTTGGAGACAACAGATAACTGAGGTTTGTTTGATAGCAGCCCACTCAATTAGTATACATCTTTTAAATGGTGAGCTGACACCATTTGGATTGAAGGTTGTTATTGATAGGGATTTGTTTATGGATTCTTAGGTGGTTATTTTGATGTTTAAATTATTGCTGGGTTTTCTTCCTATCCTATTAAGTGTTAGGACTTTAAGGTTCACTGTATTAGATGTGACGGATTCCTTCTCAGCTCTTAACCTTTCATGTGTTCCTGTCATGAATTCTTCTTTGTGCCTTCATTAGTAAAATTTTCTTCTCCTCTATGGATGGTCTTCTTTTAAGTGTTTTCTGCATGATTTCTTGCTACCAATCATCCACATTAGGATTTGTCTTGAAATATTATTATTTCTCTAGCAATTTTAAGTGATAATTTTTTTTCAAGTAGAGAAATACTACTTTTAGGGTTTAATGTTCTTTGTTGGCTTCAAAGAGTTCTGGTAAGAGGTCTTCTGGACATAATAGTATCACTACACTCATAAACTGACAGGAGCCTTATTGCCTGTTCAAGACCAAGCCAGTCAACATTCAAACATGGAAGGTGGCAGGGCCCATGGTCTCTTGCCCTTAAAAGAGGAGCTATGAATAACTAATAACTTCTGGAAGGAGAGACTCATTTTTCTTTGAGAGAATGTCCACTGGTAGGTCAACTACCATCCAGGGTATGGTCCTACTCATGGACCATACAATTTGGATATGGTGAGTTATTAAGACACTAAATTGGTGGATAGGGTGGAACAGATCTGGGAGGAGTTAGGTGAGAAGTATGGGTGAGTATAATCAAAGTTCATTGCACGAAGTTCTGAAAGAATAACAGAAGTGTATTTACAAACATGGTGTGATTCTGATGTACTTGCCTTTGTAGAGGAGTTATCATTTTCTCCTTAGAGCTTTTAATATTTGCTGTGTGTTTTTATCATTTTGACTATTCTTTGCCTTGGTGATGTTCTTCTCTGGTCAGGTCTATTTAGGGTTCTACATTTATCTTTTGTTTGATTGTATTTTTTTTTCTTAAGGCTTAAGATGTTTTCTGTCACAATATCATTATGTTAATTATGTATTCCTTTAAATAAATCTCAGAAGCTTCTTCTAGCCTTGGCATCTTAGGATTCACTTCTGGAAAGTATTTTAGTGTTTTTAGAAATTTTACTCATGCTCATTAGTCTGAATTTGTTATTTTTTTCAACTATAACCATTATCCCAGGTATTGTTTGCTCTTATTTGTTGACCATACATTTCCTTGTATTTTACTTTTCACTTAATTAAGTTGTCATTGATAGAATTTCTGTTTGGTCCCTTTCAAATTCATTGCTATGTTTTTCCTCCATGTTTCCAATTTCTCCTCCTCCTTGATAACTCTTTAATTATCTTTAATTTTTTTTGCTAGATTTTGCTCTAGGTATTAATTCCTCAGTTCATCCATCTGTTTATTTGAGTTTTGTATGCCATCATTGTCTCTTTCTCTTTTCCTTTATTTTTCCCTTTCCCCCTTTCCCCCTTTCCCCCTCT
>JANHMN010000004.1:87603679-87723203 GCA_030674055.1 Rhabdomys pumilio
CCTTTCTTTTCCTTTCCTTCTCTAGGACTCTGAAATTTTTCCTGGCATTTATTTCAGCTATCTCATTAACTTTAATTTCCAGGATTCAGAAATTGTGAGTTATGGACTTATCATAGTAAATTTAATCTCTCTGTGTCTGGTTTGTGCCTGTGTCTGTCTCTTTCTGAGTGTCTTTCTCTGTCTGTCTGTCTGTCTGTCTGACCAACTGTCTCTATCTGAATGCCTCTCTCTCTCTCTCTCTCTCTCTCTCTCTCTCTCTCTCTCTCTCTCCTTATTTTCTCTTATTCTTTTGAGCACATCTTGGGATGGATATACTGCACAGTTTTTATTTTTTCCTCCTTTCACACTTGTTTGTGGGTTTTTTGTTTGCTTTTTTTTCCTCCTGTTTTCCTGCTAACTCATCTTTATCTGGGTTTAAGTTTTCCACTGATATTTAGGAGAAAGCCAAGCACAGAAACTCATACAATGCTTTGACAGAGGTCAAAGTATTGACTTGCAGTAGGAGACACACATGTCCTAGATTAGGTTAAGGCACAGAGACAGTAGTGTCTTGGTTTCTGGGAGATTTGTCCTGGATCAATTCATAGGGAGACTGTATTAAGTTTAGTAATGCATTTTCTCTGTTCTCTGTAGCTCACTCAGGGACTTCTGGGAGTGGTTCTTCTTCAAGCTATGACTCCATAGTACCCAAAGGGTAACATCTTCAGCCCCCACACCACATTTCTACCCCTGACTCCTCCAAAGCCTGCTCTGCTCTAGTGGTCTCTCTGAACAGGAAACATGCAAGCCTTGCTTGAGTGTGCACAACTTGGACAGCCTGTATCTTCAGAGCTTGCTGTATTCCAGGTGTCTATCCTTATACCATGTGTATAGCCCCAAAGCCCAGTATCTTTCCACCTCAATGTTATTGTCATGCCTGTATCTAAGAGAACGTGGCAGCTAACACAAACCCTGGCCTAGCAGCATGATGTAACTGAGTGCAGCTGGCATTTGCTCTTGGCCTTTTTATGAAGAAAAGCCCACCTAGACTTTCTGGTTTTTAGCTCTTTCTCTACTATAATTGTTTGTTTTCTTTTACTATCAACATTGTCTTTCACTGTGCTACATAAAGTGGTTTCTAATCTGCCATTTTACCCAGAAGTCCTGTATCTTTTTTTCATGTCCTAAGCTGTTTGTTTAGTTGTCTGTCCATGTATCTATTTATGTATGTATGATTGATTGACTGATTGTTTCTTGAATTCATGTGTTCTTTCTTCCCTATATTTCTCTGTCATATGTTGGTGGCCCTTGGTAGGGCCCTTCTATTTAAACATAGAGATAATAATATTCTTATAAAAAATCAAGAAGATTGTCAACAAAAGGGTGTTCTACATTATAATATGCATCACTGTTACAGAGTTTAAGTCAGGCAAAACTAATCTCTGGTGCTAGAAGTCTACAATAGGTTTTGGATGATGTAGATATTGAAAGAGACATGATAGAAATTCTAAGAATGTGTTTTTCTGATGGAAATACTGACTATGGGGACAGAGTCCCTTTGTGAAAATGTGTCAGCTGTACGATTATGATTCATTTTATTTTATGCACACATTTAGTGGGAAGGTATGAAATCTCCTGTTAAGTGGATGGAGCTGGAAATAATTATTGATTGTGGAAGCAAGACCCAGAAAGGCAAATGCCCTATAGTCTGTCTCAAATGTGGGTCCTAGCTTTAGATATTTTTGTTTAAATTGGAGTAAGGAAGACAGCCAAAAATTATGGTGGGACTTTTAAGGGAAGGAGCTGCTAGGACACCAGTGGCATAAAGGGAGAAAGAGAAATAATGGAGCATGAAGGGTTGAGGGGTCTGGGGCAGATGAGACATCTTTTGAGGTCTGGGGAAACAGAAATTACAGCTTCAGTTTGCGGGTGTGGGGGAGAAAGCACAATTAAACCATAACCTCTCTCTCTCTCTCTCTCTCTCTCTCTCTCTCTCTCTCTCTCTCTCTGCATGTGTTAACCTTTCCTGAGCAAACTGCTAGCACCATTTATGAGGAGCCATTGATGGATGATGGTTGCTGGGTAAATGAGAATCGCTTTTCTTTAGGAGTGTGGCCACTAGCAGGGTCCCCAAGATCCAGTGGATGATCCTATGCCCATGTGCATAGGAAAGCACTGTTTGGACTCTGAGGGTTTTTTTTTTTAAATAAAATTTGTAAAAGAAGGACATGAGGTTGAGAGCTTGGAGGGAGATATGGTCAGGAGTCCACAGGGGGCAGCTGGAAAGGAGATGGAGGAGAGCTAAGTGAAATATTAGCACTAAAGGAATCACAGAGATTTTTCTACTCCTTTTATTATAAGAATAAAGAAGAAGAACAATGGAAAATTGATAAGTAAAAATAATGCAACCATATTTTAGTGCAGCTATCAGGAGGAGAACCTATTATTACAATCTCTGATTATGGAAAACAAACACATAAACATTGAAGAATTGCTTCATGACTGAACATGTAGATAGCATGTTTTGTGGAATAAGGTATATAGTTTACTGTATATTGTTTCCTGGGCAAAACATGAAAACAAAACCTAGCAGCAGGATTTTCACATGAAATTATCAAATTCTTACCATTCATAAAGGTAATCAATCTTCCTTTAAAGGAAAAAAACCTTAAACCAAAAGAAATCAACTAATCTATCTTTTTTATGTCTTCATAAGGCTAAGCCCACAATAATTGTTTCCAACTTTGTCAGAACACCTAAAAGTAGCTGTGTTGGAGAAAGGAAAGACAATTCTAAAATTTAGTATTTTTTTAAATGACTCATATATTGGCCATCAGAGGTAAGATTTTTAGCACTGCTGTCTGAAAGTAAGACTATGAATAATAACTTTACAGTGCTGAAAATATCAGTTGTTATTTCTATCAGGAATATCATCAATGATATAAAGAAATCTCTGGAACCCAACATTAGAGAAAAATAACATGCTTATTGCCAGCTTTGACTGACTGCTCATGGGGAAAGAGCCTCATTTTGTTGTGAACAGTTGAGTATATTTGTGGATATGTTATTACAAGAGTTGAATACAGAGGTCATGAACAATAAAACTGAGATAAGAACAGTACCTTTTCAATATTTTCAAGTGAGCTTGTATGTCTGGAACCTGTCCTCTCTGACAAGTATATTAATTGGTGCTGTTCCTTCCCCGACAGAAGTTGTCTGGGTTTATGAAAACACACTATAGGATGCACTAAATAGATGCTTATTTTTGCATAAGGTCAAACTGTTCATGGGAGCTTTGTTTTAGCTTCCAGAGAAAAGAGTCTTGGAGTCAGTAAGACATCATTAAAATATCTAATTACACACTAACAAGGAATGCCTGTTCCTGAAGCTGCAGAATCCACCTGGTACCATCTGAGAGCTAGCTGATAATGAGAACAAACTCCTCTGGTTGAACTCACACCTGGAAGAGGATTACAAGACGCCATCTCACAGGGTTTGCACAAGGATTATGTGTTGTTAATGCCTTCAAAATCTCACATAGTAAACATAAATGGAATGAATTTGGGGATATATGAGCAATTCATGTCCCAAGGGGCAATGATCCAATCATTTGAAATAATAAAGAAAGCTCACAGAAGATGGTGGAGTGGCTGCAACAAAAAAACTAAAACCAACCAATCAAACAAAAACATCACAGGGCTTCTTTATCAGAAACCTTTGATATTAGCACATAATTATAGTGATCCAGAAAGTCAGGGCCACTTGTACCATATAGTCTTTTATCATTTAAAGTTCTCTTTGGACAATTTATCAATGCTTCTCTTTATGGGTCAAAATTTCCTCAGTAGAAAATGCCTTCTTTCCAATATTTTTATAAGAAGCTGTTTAACCATTCAAAAATTATATTCATGTTAATTTCACTCTGTTTTTTCCTTTTTACACAAAATCCACGTCATACATAATAGACTTCAGAATTGAACCACACAAAATTATTTTTTTATTTTAATTTTTTATTGGATATTTTATTTATTTACAATACAGATGTCATTCCCTTTCCCCATTTCCCCTCCCTAGAACTCCCTATCCTATATCCCCTCTTCCTTTATGCTTTTGTACCATTTTGATTACATGCATGTATTAAGGTCAGTTCTAGGTTGAGGGTCTGACAATACAATAGATGCAAACAGTCGAGGAACAAGCAATACAATAAACACAAATAGTCAAAGAAAAAACAAGGCATTAAATCCAATTACATGAACACTCCTGTAATCGATGTTTCTAAAGGCTTATCAGGATGACCAAATATCTGAGCCTATTTCCCTATCCTAGCCCAAGACCATTTTCATATCTAAAGCCTACTTCCTTGTTTTAGCCTAAAATTTAGATTCCTGTCTGAAATTACTTCTTTGTTCTAGCCTAATATTTAGATTCCTGCCTGAGATTACTTCTTTGTTGTATCCTAAGATTTAGATTCCTACCTGACATTACTTCTTTACTTTAGTGTAATGTCAGATTCCTGCTTGAAGCCTACTTCCTTGTCCTTGGCCAATGTCATATTCCTGCCAAGCAGCCCCTTTCTTTGTCCTTGGCACATGTCAGATTCTTGCTAAGCAGCTCCAAAATCTCTCCACCTCCCCCCCCCCACCTTTTTATTTTGTTACAAGACTGAGCCTGTCTTAGGTCATTCTGACAAGAATGCCTTCCTTACCCATCATGGAATATGCATTATCAAAGCAATGCACCATGTCTTAGGTTTGTGGTAAGGCTTTGTGCAGAATCTTACCCGTCTTGGTTTGCCAGCCTGTTAATTTAATAACTTTGTCTGGGAGTCCATTTTCAGGTTCAAGCCATGTACTTTGGCTGCTAACATGTTGATGTTGTTAAATATAAGCTTTAACATGATGGGCAGGAATAAAAGTATTACCAGGACAAGTAGAGCTAGCCTGATCAAGCTGTATGCCATTCCTGAGGTTTGACCAAAATGGAAATACTGACCTTAGGCCATGGACAATTTTATCAGCATTATATGAGGCATCAAAGCTAAACAAAGCAGCATTCTTTAAATTCATAATCTCACTATGCAAAGTTAACACACCCAGAGAGGTGTTAGGATTATGCTAAATATCTTACAAGTGTCTTTAAACTTTTTTCTAATTATAATGACAAACATTGTAAATTTCAAAAGTAACACTACTCCAATGATATTTGTCATGACACTTGAGATGTCTTGAACCCTGAACCTCCTTCAGATAATTTTGATGGGTTATAGAGCATTATTTGTTGTTCCAGATACCTATATAAATCCTTTTGTATATTCAATACATTAGTAACATTTTTTGCTAGATGGTTAACAAAAATAGTTGTCTTAACTCCTTGTGTCAATGCTATTGCAGAAGCAGTGGTGCTAGCAATTAATGAAATCAAAGCTGTTATACCAGCAATAATCAAGTCTGCTACTCTCTTGCTTCTGCGTAAAGTCTAACTCACTTCTTCCAGCACTTTCAAGCTTTTTTCAGAGAATCAAGGTTTTCTAATACTCAGGGCAGTGAGACAAAAGCTGGTTGATAGACCCCTGTAACAAACATGCCAGGTTTCTACACACTAACATAATTGAAAATTATACAATCAATGTAACTTACAATAAATACTGTAGAAGAGACAAAACCAATTTTAGTTTGACAATTAAAAGAGCCTTAAAACATGCACTAACCCTTGTTTGAAATCCAGATCCTGTCCCAATTTTGTCTCTTGCTATCTTAACATCATAGTGAGCTACAGCTAACTTCCAAATATGTCTCTGACTAAGACCAGATCCAGTCTTCCAAAAGTAAACTGTTATTTCCCATATTGGATTGATTTCTAGACCAGTACACGATTGAGTCCTAATAGGTGGGCACCTTTCAAAAGAATACAAGAGACATAATTTCTCTTTTCGATTCTTTATTTCACAAGGTCTAAAAACTTGAGGCAAGGCAGCTTATCCCATCTGAGATATAGTCAAGCAATGGTGGATCAGAAACATATGTCCAATACAGCTCCCCAGTCACCCTTGTCAGGGCACTCAGCAAGCTCACAGGTCAGCATCATTCTTTGTCTCAGCAACAGTATGTCTCACCATTCTTTTTAAAGTTCCATGGGCCTCTTCCACAAATACCTTGTCCTTGAGGATTATACAAAATCCCAGTAATAAACTGTTGACAAAAAGTCTCGACTGCTCAACTACAATTGCCAGGCCCATTATCTGATTTTTTTATTGGACATTTTATTCATTTATCTTTCAATGTTACCTCCTCTCCCATTCCCCCCAAAACCCCTTATCCCATTCCCCCTTCTCCTATATGTATGAGGGTGTGCTCCCACCCTCCTCCCATTCCCACCTCCCTGCTCTCAAGTTCCCCAACACTAGGGAATCTAAACTTTCAGGGACCAAGGCCCTCTACTTCCACTGATGCCTGACAAGGCCACTCTCAACTACCTATACAGGTGGAGCCATGAGTCCTTCCCTTTGTGTTCTCAGGCTGGTGGTTTAGACCCTGGGAGCTCTGGTTGAGTATTTTGTAGTGCCTTCTAAGAAGGACCAAAGCACCCACACTTTGAGCTTTCTTCTTCTTGAGTTTCATGTGGTCTATGTGTTGTTTCTTAGGTATTGTGAGCTTTTGGGCTAATATCCACTTATCAATGAGTGCCTACCATTTGTGTTCTTTTGTGACTGGGTTACCTCACTCAGGATGGTATTTTCCAGTTCCATTCATTTGCCTAAGAATTTCATGAACTCATTGTTTTTAATAGCTGAGTAGTACTCCATTATGTAAATGCACCACATTTTCTGTATCCATTCCTCTGTTGAAGAACATCTGGGTTCTTTCCAGTGTCTGGCTATTATAAATAAGGCTGCTAGGAACATAGTGGAGCATGTGTCCCTGTTGTATGTTGAAACTTCTTTTGGGCATATGCCCAGGAGTGGTATAGCTGAGTCCTCAAGTAACACTATGTTCAATTTTCTGAGGTACCGCCAGATTGCTTATCATAGTGGTTGTACCAGCTTACAGTCCCACCAACAATGGAGGAGTGCTACTCTTTCTCCACATCCTTGCCAACATCTGCTGTCACCTGTGTTTTTGATCTTATCCATTCTGACTGGTGTGAGGTGGAATCTCAGGGTTGCTTTGATTTGCATTTCCCTGATGACTAAGGATGCTGAACACTTCTTATGTGCTTCTTAATCATTCGAGTTTCCTCAGTTGAGAATTCTTTGTTTAGCTCTGTACCCCATTTGTAATAGGGTTATTTGATTGTCTAGAGTCTAATTTCTTCAGTTTTTTGTATACCTTGGATATTAGTCCTCTATCAGACGTAGGATTGGTAAAGATCTTTTCCCAATCTGTTGGTTGCCATTTTGTCCTATTGACAGTGTCCTTTGCTTTACAGAAGCTTTGCAGTTTTATGAGGTCCCGTTTGTCAATTCTTGATCTTAGAGCATAAGCCTTTGGTGTTCTGTTCAGGAACTTGCCTATGCCCATGTGTTCAAGGCTTTCCCCCATTTTCTCTTCTATTACTTTCAGTGTATCTGGTTTTATGTGAAGGTCCTTTATCCACTTGGACTTAAGCTTTGTACAAGGAGGTAAGTATAGAACAATTTGCATTCTTCTACATGCTGACCTCCAGATGAACCAGCACCATTTGTTGAAAATGCATTTTTCTCCACTGAATAGTTTTAGCTCCTTACCTGAGATACTGCCAGGGTTAGAGCTCCTGGGAGACCCGCTTCCTCTGGGTCTTGTGAGATTTGGGTGCAGAGCTGCCACCCGGGATCTGCTAAGTGCTCAGGTGCAGACCGGAAGGCCACAACAAAACTCTTACACTCTGCTACTTATCAATTCTATGTGACTGCAGCTTCTCATGTAGAAATACCCAAGGCCTCTCTATTCTCATGGAAGCATTATTGACTGACTGAGAATTCACTGCTTTAACCAGTGTACTTGTCACCTGACCTTCAGTTCTTCTTGTGTTTGTGGAGTGTGTGTGTGTGTGTGTGTGTGTGTGTGTGTGTGTGTGTACATGCACATGTGAAAATTCACAGTTGAATATCTATGTGACAGTACAGGTGCATGTGTGCTTGTGCCTTTGGACATCAGGTGTAATTCTTTAGGTACCACCCACCTTGCTATTTGAAGCAGGGTCTCTCAGTGACCTAGAGCCCAACAAGTAAGTAGCAGAAACCCACCTGTCTCTGCCTTCTCTAGCACTGGCCTTATACATTCAGGGTCTTGTTTTGTTTTGTTTTGATTTTAATGTGGAATCTGAGAATCAAACTTGAGTCTTACACATCAAGTGCTCTGTTGATGGAGCTTTCTCCCCAACGCCAATCTAATATTGATAAGTGACACTTCCTGTCTATTCTTCTTTTAAACTTGACTAATCAGTCTTTTGATTAATTCACTTATTTTCTGAGATAAGGTTTCACTTTGTAGTCCAGGCTAGATTGATGATATTCCCTAGGGTGATGAGACAGCTAAGGGTCGCCTCTGACTTCCTGTCTCATATTCCTCAGCACTAGTATTTATGTGTGAACCACTACTCACAAGTCTTCATTTCTTTTCAATTCATATTTAATCAGCATTTCTCTATGGTAGTAACAAGTTTTCTTTTTCTTATAGTTAAGTACATGATATTGTCTGAACTACCATATTTGCTCAATATGTAACTATTTTTTAGAGTATTTACTTTTCTTTTTTTCTACAATTTAATTTAAAAAAAATGAGTGTTTTTCTGAATGTATGTGTGTTTGCCATAGGCCTGAAAAAGGAGTCAGACCACCTATAATTGGAGTTACAGATAGTTGCGAGCTGCCACGTGGGTACTGGGAACTGAAACCTAGTCCTCTGCAAGAGAGGCATATGTTCTTAACCATTAGGCTATCTCTTTAGCCACGCTGCCTGCTTTTCTACCATAGTCTCACACTTATTTCTCAAAGGAAGCATTTTGATTTGCCTTAAAGAATCAGGTTCCACAACTATAATCAGCTCATATTCTTTGCACATCATTGATGAAAGCTGCCTGTGTATAGGTTGAATGTAAAAACTAGTCTTGTAAATGTATCACTCACAGTATCTCTTGATATCAACTCACTTTGTGCCTCACCCCAAGGATGATCTGTGCCTTTCCCGAGATAATGTGTGCATTCTGAAAATATTCTCTTGGGTGACAGGCTTGGAGAGCTCTGCATACTCAGAAAAGGCAAGGCTCCCATTTGACCTGTTTTAGTGTCTCTTGATCTTCACTCCTGTGAAAGTGTATGCTTTGTAGACACAAGAAATGAGCACATCTTCTACTGCTTCTTGCTCACACTGAGGTGCAGCCTTCCTCATTTGGCAGGGTAGGATTACTAGAAGCGATTAATAATGGATAAAAGATAGCAATTAAATGCAATGAAATGAATTACAACTTCGCGGAGAAATTGAGTTCCACGTTAATTTGGTGATCAATAACCGCCGTTGGAATTCTCTTTAGCTTTATAATTTAACATTGCAGCAAGGCTGTATAACTAAACTAATTTACGCGAGACAATTGCTAGCACGTGAAATATGTAGCTGTTCTAGATATTATGAGCATACGGTTTGTCTTCTCAGCTTCAGTCAGCTCTTGATTATATTCCATAAATAGTTGTGTTCACTTTTTGTCTTTATTTTTAGATTTATCTTGAATATCTCATACAAATGTAGCCTAATAAAAATCATAATATGGCCAACAGGGGAAAATGAGCTCATACTGTTTGGTAGGATATTTACCTGTGGAAGTGTAACAGTATAATTCCACCTACCTTAACTGTTAGCACAGAGTGCCATCAAATTTCCTCAGGCTATAAGAGTGCGAACAAATCTACTCAACCTGCTCTGTGACATTTGCTCCTTGATTTGTTTCCTTGTGATGTCCATTTTATAAGCAGGTGTTAAAATATCAATCTACTAAGCTATAAGTATTTGAAATATAATTTATTTGATATAAAATAGTTCATTTTAAGCCTTTTATATGGAAAGAAACAATGTAGATTCAAAGAATAAGGTCCATTACCTATAAGTAGAAAACATAAAAATTATTGCAAATAAAATCTGTAGTAGCTACACTGACATGATAGCACATTTTAAAACTTGCATTTTATGTAAAAGGAAATGGGGAAGACATTTAATTATTCATTCTTTCACTAGTCAAGGCTTTCCATGGAGAGTGATGGGTCATAGATAGTTGGGGACAGTGGTGGGCATCTCTGAGGCAAAGCCTGGAAAGGGGAGTGCCATTTTCTCACAAAATATTGCTTCTTGTTTGACAGTTCATCCAGTGTAGATGGGACATAGTGACAGCCAAAAAAATGATGGAGCTGTCCAGACTGGTGGTTAGAGAAGCCTTTTCAGCTTTTCATAGACTCTGGGAGGCATGCATAAAATTCAAGGGGCGACACACACACTTGAGCAATGGTCTCTATGCTGGGAATCACCAGTTTCCATTATCACCAAATAGCAAGAGAGGCCAATGCTAGGGGTGTAAAGGATGAGCCAAATCAAGAGAGTAGACACTGGTACCTCCATGACCAAATGTGTAGTTAGCCTACTCCTGCTCAGACATGGTGAGAGGGAGTAGGGGATCCTCTCACAGACTAGACAGTTTGAACTGACTGACTAGTGACTCTACACTAAAATAAAAGCCATTTAGACCTGAGATGATTAAGTGCTGGTAGCACTGATATATCTCAACAGTGAGATTCTTGCCTCCCATTCAGTTCCTCCTCCAAACACTCAGATCTGACAATAGCTTTAACTAGACATTAGCTAAGTGATAAAAATTAGATACAAATATACTCTCTGGAGCATCTGTATAAAGCAAGTAAATATTTGTCCTTGGTAGATATATTTTGCATTTTCCTTTACCTATTTTAGTAAGAGTTTCATTCAGAGGACAGGTGACATCAACTGCAAATGACATCATTCATGATTTGATTTGGCCACCTTCTTCTGTACAGGCAGGTACACATTCAACACTGCCATGTGGGTTTCAGGAAACAGAAACTCCTCCTGACAGTGGTGGTCAAAGCTGTCAGGTACACTTCGGTTATATCAGCAGAGATTCTAGGAGGCAAGATGGTGCCCGATGTTGCCGAGGTTTTCTGTAGGCACATGGCTTCCATCTTTATTACTTAACATCTTTTAAAATGTATATGTATAATCTTGCAATCCATTTTACAACTCATACCTAGAGGTACTATTTTTCAAAAAAGGTTATCTGTTTTGCTGTAATTCAGCTCCACCAAACACTAAACAAATTAATTTCTAGATCCTCAAATGTATACACAGTTTGTAAATACTTTCAAGTCAAATGACAAAATTATTTATTATAAATTAAATTATATGTAATAATAATTTCATAACATTAAATTATTGGATTTCATAAATAACTACGTAAATTATACCTGCATGGCAGCCATTTCTTTAATAAACTTTATTTTTGAAAATAACTCCCTACATAGGATGTTTTGATTTCAGTATACCCACACATTTTGTGTGTGCAAGGAGAACTCTTTTATTGTTTTGGCTTTTCACAGGAAGTTTTCTAAACTTTTTTATTAAAAAAAAAAATTTTATAACCACAACCTGGTACTTTTGAAACTGGGACCAATGAGAATGCAGGGATTCAAATCAGAGAGAAGGCACTTCGGAGAAAAGCAAACCTATGTTGAATCCTGGTCCCAGGTAGATGTGTAACTGAGCAAGTCACACAGTTTGCATTTATAACTTCTCTTCCACGTCTAGAACTCTAGTCATTTGCTTTTATAATTTCTCTTCTATGTCTAGTCATGTGGCCCAGTATGGCACTCAACTTGTTTAACCCTATAATCTCCATTAGTAAAATCTGAACATGGTGCTGTCACCAAAATCTGTTAGAAAAGGGGTTTTTTTGTTTTGTTTTGTTTTGTTTTGTTTTGTTTTGTTTTTTTTCCTGCATGGTTTCCCTGTGTATCCTTGGCTGTCCTGGAACTCACTCACTCTGTAGACCAGGCTGGTCTTGAACTCACAGATATCCACTTGCCTCTGCCTTCCAAGTGCTAGGATTAAAGGCGTGTGTCATTACTGCACAGAATTAATTCTTAATGAGAGTTATTTTCATAAAGCTGAAGTTTCAGAGTTTATATATCATTAAATGATGAGTTTCTTCACTATACATCTCTGTGCTGCCCACAATCCATATCAACTTCTTTCTTTTTAGTTACTATTTTAGCATGAACATATGTGAAAGGTTTCCTCTTAGTATAGCCATTCCTTTTGTTAGTGTACATTAATTATATAAAATAATGGACTTCACATGACATCTCATACATATCTATTATGTACTTCAATCACACTCACCTCTCCCATTATCCTTTCTCGTCCTCTGTCTGGGTCTTTTTCTATATGGCCAGTTCATTTTGACCTAAAGTCAAGAACCACAACATTAATTCATTACATTTTTTATGTGTATAATAAAAAAGTAATTCTGCAAGGCATGTTGGAATTGAAATATTGCTAATTATGAAAAGTAGCGCACGAATTAGAAAACCTTAAGCTACAAGGGCAATAAGAAGGAAGTAAAACATACAGCGTCATATGTTTCACATAGTTAGTACTCAGCATGGAGTTATCAAATGGATTTTCCAGGAAGTTTCATATGTCTGTGTTTCCATAGTAACAGAAAAGTGTATTTTTCCAAAGCCAGATATGCCTATAAAAGTGAGCTGAGAAATGTCACTGATATGCAGCATCCTAAAACATAGAGAAGATCAAAGAGAATTAAGATGCACTATCCTGCACTAACCCATCTGTGATTGTGACAGGTCACCTTCACCTCCTGTGTCTCAGTTCTAAACTATGGAAGCGAGAGAGTTTGACTAATGATGTATGGACTATTAGAATTTGTGCTCTGTTCCTTCACATGTGTTCTCTGTTCTCGATAAATTAAATGCATTCCCAACCACAGGAAGAGCAGCGTGGGCTATTACTTCATTTTAAACTATCCTTAATGTTCTGTATGTCTGTATCAGCATGAGAATGGGAATAATAAGTAAGCAACAGGACCATAGTATAATTCTTAGCACAGTCTTTATGCTAAGAATTATGCTCATATCTAGTATAGAACTCTGCCCCTAGTTTATATATGCCATGGTACTGAGGTGTGTGTGTGTGTGTGTGTGTGTGTGTGTGTGTGTGTGTGCGTATGCGTGTGTGTATGCTTACTTGTTACTGTATCTATCACTGCTGTATCCCCTGTGGGTATCCCAGTCCCAGTGCATCATACACACAGTGGAAAGTATGTATAAGCTAATGAAGGTCTGTGTTTGTGATCTACAAAACTTCCAGAAATACAAATTGAATTCTCAACACCTTTTATTGTGATTGACACATGGGAAGTGATGAATAAGTATTTGTTATTTGAATGGTAAAATGTCTCCTCCATTGTTGAAGCCCACACTGCCCAGCTTGGGGGCCACTGTGTTCCACTTAAGCTGCTGCTCTGGGCCAGGGGTCAGGGTCTAGCAAGAGAGAGAGTGGGGATGGAGGGGAAGAGACGCAAAGAATGGAGACAAACCAGAGGGTCTGATCAAGTCTCGTTTCTAGTCTCATTTATTGCAAGGAAATCCTGGATATTTATAAGCACAAGCAGGGGAACCCAGCTGAAGACACTTTACCACATGCATCTTGCAGCTGGGGGCACTAACAACAAAACAAGATATGTGGGATAAACAAGATGTTTATCAGAGTGTGCTCAGCTGTTGTAGGCTGTTGAAAACAAGTCTCTTGTCAGGGTATATGGTCCGAGATGGTGGCAAAGATGATAACCACTTTCTGCTAGGAGTTGGCTCCCAACACTCCATGAATAAGAATACATATTTAAAAAGAAGTTTCCATTGCAGTTTAATAAAGTAGAACTCAATACTAATACTAATACTAATACTAATACTAATACTAATACTAATACTATTACTAATACTAATACTAAATTTGCTGACCCTACCAGCAATCATTCTTTTTTTTTTTTCCAGAAAATACAAAATAATAGCCCTAGAAAACTAGGTGCAATGACTATATGGTGTTTCATTGTTTTGTAGTGAGGAGGAATAGAAATGAATAACAAATACATAGCAACATAGCACATCCTGGAAGAAGGCTCTGGCAGCGTGTCTTAGAGGACAAGTGGGAGGCAGACAAGTGAAGAAGAAAGAAAAGTAAGGTATAAGAAAAATTCCCTGGATGAGGAAATGAGATTACAAGTCACTTCAGGTCTCCTCGGATTTCTAATTACAGTAAATCATTTAGCAACCTGTAACAGCTTGGAAAATCTAATATATGAGTTCTAAGCTAGATGATGTTAAGTCACTCAGTAATTAACTAGGCGGTGATGGTTAATTCCAGAGGGAAGCTTAATTGAGAATCCATTTAGCTGACTTGACTTGCACTTAAAAGATTTGAAAATAGCCCTCAAATGACAGAATTTAGACCAATGGTCAGAAAAGAAAAAGCAATTATTAAGTGAATATATCTTTTAAAATTTAACACAAATATTAACTGATCTATCTTTTAAATTTTAAGACAAAAACTATGCTTAAGGAAAGATAACAATAACACACAAAAGGTGAAATTTTGTTATTATTGACATCTATCTGCTACTGGCATAGAGGTGTACCTATATCTCTATAGACATGGGAAGTATACATTTTAAATGTCCAAGGTTACAAGTTCAGCCGTGGAATGGACAGTTAATTAAAAGTTAAAAATTGGAGCATTTGTCTCTCTCTCCTGTCTTTACCCCACCCCTCTGGCTTTACTGTGATGCCATGTGATTGATGAAGGCTTGCAAAGCTTTTTATGGAGCTCATTCTGGCACAGCCAAACAAGGTAGGCACCAACCCCAAACATCTCTGTGCTTTGCACACAGAGCTTTTATTTTGTGTTCTAAACTAAACTATACCCCCTATTTTCAGCAGAAGAGTGACTTTATTTGCACTTCTCTATCTCCTATCTCCTGTGCTTAACTTATTCCTGGCACATCACACATTCTCAAGAACCTCCACATAAAACCAGGCACACTCAATCTAATAGAAGAGAAAGTGGGAAAGAGCCTCAAACACATTGGCACAGGGGAAAATTTCCTGAACAGAACACCAATGGGTCATATTCTAAGATAAGCAATTGGCAAATGGGACCTCATAAAATTGAAAAGCTTCTGTAAGGCAAAGGTCCCTGTCAATAGGACAAAATGGCAACCCACAGACTGGGAAAACTACATCTGATAGAAAGCTAATTTCCAAAATATACAAAGAACTCAAGAAGTTAGACTCCAGAGAACAAAATAACCCTATTAAAATGAGTGCAGAGCTAAACAAAAAATTTTAGTTGGATTTTAGCCCAATAGCATACCCACGATACAATCCGCAAACCACATGGAGCTTAAGAAGAAGGATGCCCAAAGTACAGATGCTTCAATTCTACATAGAACTGGGAAGAAAACAATCACAGGAGGTAGAGGGAGTGTGGAACCTGGAAGGGAGAGAAGAGGGAGAGGAATAAAGGGGGAGGCAGGATCAGGTATTGGAAGAAACAGAAGAAAAGTACAGAGGTTCAGGAAATTGAATAAAAACATGTAGCAGTGGAGGATGGGGAACTGGGGGTAGCCACTAAAAAGTCCCAGACTCCAGGGAAGCAAGAAGATCACAGGACATAAAGGTGATGACTTTAGCCAAAATACCCAACAAAGGGGAGATAGAACCTGTAGAGACCACCTCCAGTAGATAGGCACAGCCCCCAGTTGAGGTATGGGGCCACCCACACATCTCAAAATTTTTAACCTAGAAATGTTCCTGTCCAAAGGAAAGACATGGACAAAAATGAACAGAGACTAAAAGAAAGGCTATCTAGAGACTGTCCCACCCAGGGATCCATCTCATCTGCAGATGCCAAACCCTCACACTATTGCTGATGCCAAGAAGTGCTTGCCTACAGGAGCCTGCTATGGCTGTTCCCTGAGAGGCTTTACCAGCACCTGGCCAATACAAATGCAGATACTCACAGCCAAACATCAGAACTGAGCCTGGGGACCTCAGTGGAAGAGCTAGGGGAAGGACTGAAGGAGCTCAAGGAGCTGAAGGGGATTGCAACCCCATATGAAGAACAATATCAACTAATTGGACCACTCAGAGCTCCCAGGGATTAAACCACCAACCAAAGAACATAAATGGAGGGAGCCATGGCTCCAGATACATAAGTAGCAAAGGATGGCCTTATCTGACATCAATGGGAAGGGAGGCTCTTGGTCCTGTGGAGGCTTGATGCCCCAGCATAGAGGGATGCTAGAGTGGTGAAGTGGGAGTGGGGGAGTGGGGGAGTGGGTGGAGGAACACTTTCACAGAGGCAAAGGGGAGGGAGGAGGGGACAGATGGGATGGGGGTATGTGGAGGGGTAACCAGGAAGGGGGATATCACTTGGAATGTAAATGAATAAAATGATTGATTAAAAAAAATCATTCTTCCTAGCATGCTCCTCCAACTTTGATAGCTGTTATTTTATAAGATTTAGTTTTGATCCACTAGGTTTTACTATGGTTTCTCCACCTTTAATAGTTGTTATTTTGTAGGGTTTTATTTTGACCCACTGAGTTTGATTATGGTTACTTGCATGAATATGAAGGGTATTTACCCAGTATGGGCAACTGATAGTGACTGCACAGTTGAAGAGAATGCCATACCCTCTCCAGCAATAATTAAATGCCATAATAAGTGATGGGTCTTTTAAGGCCATCACTCATACATGTTGCAATAATCATGGGTATAATCTTGGGCAAGTCTTATGTAGGTAACCACAGATGAAGGGAGTTCATCCATGCCATGACTGTCATGTTTAGGAGAAACTGTGTCTCAGTACTTCTTCCCTACCTCTAGTTGTTATATTCTTTCCCCCTTCTCTTCCTTGATGCTCCCTGAGCCTGGGGACAGTTGATCTAGAGGTCTTGTTTATGTTTGAGAACTCCAAAGTCACAGTGCAGTTGTGAGTCTCTCCCATAACTACTGCCACTGTAAAAAGGAAGTTTCCCTGAGGAATGCTGAGAACAGTGCTAGTGTATTGGTACAAATACTTAACAAAGTGCTAGTGTATTGGTACAAACACAAATACTTAACAAAGAGCTAGCTAGTTTTCATGGTGAAAGAGGGTACTATGCAAAATTTTGTGAGAGAAAAATTACAAGTGATTCTATCCAGCTGTGAGCTCCACCAGCTATAATAGATGTAGATGATATGTCTAGAATGAACTGGCCATAGGTACAACAGTGGTAGATTGTTACCATAGTAACCAATCACTGTGGATTGCATCTGAGGCCTGTTCTACAGGAAGGAACTGATGTCAGGCTACATTTGTTTCTGTGTAACCTCAAGGAAACATATGTAAGCATAACGGAGAAAGTTACAAATCAATAAATAAAAGCTAAAGTAGGAAAGAGAACACTTCCTTATCTGTAAATTCATCAATTATAAATACCAACAAATTGCAACTCTTGTCTTAATAAATGCCCCCCCCCCTTTTTTTTTTCTTTCAGGGATAACCTTTCCTTGAGTTTGTGACCCTAATTCCTTCTGATTTCGAGGTTTTTTGTCCTATCAATTTAAGTTATAAGAACTTTCTAATATCTTCACTGTCTTCTCTTCAGTAGAGCTACATATAGCTCTATTTATCTGTCTGTCTGTCTGTCTGTCTGTCGATCATCTCTCTATCAATTATCTATCCTTCTATCTATCTGCAATCTATCTATCTATCTATCTATCTATCTATCTATCTATCTATCTATCTATCTATCTTATTTGTTTTTCTGATAAATTCTCAAACCATTATTTCACTTTCCTAATCACCATCCAACACTTGCTGGTTTTTATTCTTCCTGACAACCAGAAACAGTCTGTCTTCATTAACAATCCTAAATAATTTCTTATTCAGAGTTTCAAATAGACCTTGCTTGTAATAATGACTGGTTACTACTGTATCCTCTCCCTCTTGTTTTCAAACCCTCACTTTTTAAAAACCTCTGTTTCACCATCTTTTTATCAGTCTACTTCTTCCCACTACACACTTTAAATAGTTTTATTTCCCCAGAGATGCCCACCCCATTTCACTTGTTATATCTCCTTTTCACTGGGTGACTTCATACATATTCATGATTTTAGCTAATCCTTCTATTGTGATTTCAATAAGTTGCCACAACCATTAATCATTCCTCTGAATTGTGGATAGCCAACTGCCTGTTCTACCAATTTAGCATCAAGAGATTTCAAGTGAATGAAGTCCAACATTTCAAAGGTGACTTTTAAAAACATATTAACTTCAGATTTACTCTTCCCATGTGTCCTGTACTCTAAGGCATTCTGCTATTAACCGCAAAAGGGTTCCAAATAGTATTCTTATCAGTCAGGAGACAACTAGAAAAACAGAACTAATAATCACCATAGGCAGAGAAAGGGAGGAACCTTGGGGGGAGGGAAGGGGGATCAGGATCAGGTTGGGGAGACAGGTGAAAGGCCCAGATGGCCAGAAAAATGAATGAAAATATGCAGTTGCTAGGGATGGGAGGCAGAGGAAACCTCTTGGAAGTCCCAGAGGCCTGGGATGTGAGAGGCTCACAGGACTTAGTGAGGATAACCTTAGCCTAAATGTCCAACTGGGGAGATGGAACCTGAAGAAATCACCTCCAGTAGACAGACAGAGTCCCCAGTGGAGGGATGGAGTCAACAACCCACCTTCAAAATTTTTGACCCAGAATTGTTTCTGTCTAAAAGAAATACAGGGACAAAAATGGAGCAGACACTGAAGAAAAAGCCACCCAGGGATCCATCCCACAGGAGGACTCCAAACCCTGATACTATTACTGATTCTATGTTGTGCTTGAAGATAGGAGCCTAGCATGGCAGTCCTCTGAGACGACCTGAGAGACTCTACTAGTAGCTGTCTGAGACAGATGCAAATACTTACAACCAACCATCGGACTGAGGTCTGGGCCTCCTATGGAAGAGTTAGGGGAAGAATTTAAGAAGCTTAAGGGGAGGGCAACCCCACAGGAAGAACAACAGTGTTAACTAATCAGGACCCCTGTGAGCTCCCAAAGACTAAGCTACCAACCAAAGAAAATACATGAGCTGGTCTGAGGTCCCTGGCACATATGTAGCAGAGGACTGTCTTGTCTGGCCAGTGGGAGAAGATGTGTCTAATCCTGTAGAGACTTGATGCCCCAAGGAAGAGGGATGGGGGTGTGTGGGGGGAGCACACTTTCAGAGGCAAAGGGGAGGCAGTGTAGAACTCTGGGAGGGGGTGGGGTGGTGGGGCAACATTTGGAATGTAAGTAAATAAAATAATTAAAAAAAAACCCAGGAAAACAGAACCATTAGAAACAATCATTTTTAGATTCATTGTGGGATCTGGACAGAAATTATAAAGTTAGCTGTGTTGTAACACAAACTCATCACACTGTCCACTTCGTTAGCAAATTCTGTTCTCTTATCTGCTTTATTCTGGGATACTTCATTGTACTCGTTATTTTTATATCAACTTGACACAAGCTATAATTATTTCAGAAGAGAGAACCTCATTGAGAAAATGTCTTCATAAGATCCAACTGTAGGAAAGCCTGTAGGGCATTTTCTTTATTAGTGATTGATGCGAGAAGGCCCAGCTCATCAAGAGTGGCACCACATTGTGCTATATTCCTGGGTTCTACTACAAAGCATGCTGAGAAAGCCATGAGAAGCAAGCCAATAAGCAGTACTCCTACTGGTCTCTACTTTAATTCCTGTCCTCAAGTTCTGCCCTTCTTGAGGTTCTTCTGTCTTGGCATCCCTCACTGCAATGTAAACCAAATAAACCCTTTCCTCCTTAAGTTGCTTTGGCTATAGTGTTTCAGCAGCAGCAATAGTAGCCCCAACTAATATACCCAATTCAATATGCTAAACTCCCCCTTCCATGAACAATAATCCTTTCCCTTGTTTAGTTTCATTTAGTCTACCTCACAGCTGTGAATACATTTATCACATGTCACACCACCTTTTTAGCCAAAATAAACTCTTATAGATTTGTATATTGATCCCATATCACCCACAAAATTAGATCTAATTTCTGAAGCTTGATGGAAAGGCCTTGGTGTTTACCTGCCTCTCAGTGATGCCAGGTGCATTATTATTCTTGGCTTGAACTTTAACATAGTGTGACTGTATACTCCAAACAAATAAAAACACATTGACAAGTGAAATCACAGGAGTGCACAATGGAATGACATTTAAAGTCAGTAAGAGAAAGTCATTAGTAAAGTCCCTAATATTTGAGAAACAATGCACTTCAAATTAATTCTTCAGCAGCTAACTGGTAGCAAACTGAATTAACATTATTCAAGTCTCCCCGCAAATGTAGTCTAGGATAGACCTCATGATACCAAGAAGGGAAAAAAGAGGAAAACACACTACTTCCTACTTTATGTCAGTCAAGGAGATCTGTCAGGGAGATGCTGCTTCCTTTCAAGTTTTTTTTTTTTCCCTAGAACTTCTCTTTGGAAAGCTTTTGATAAAATGAGAAAGTTAAAATCTCAGGAAATTATAAAGGTTGTTCTTTCTATGAAGAGATAATAGCTTTGTGCAAAATATACATTTTTCTGAAATTCTTGAACTAAAATAGATTAGCTTGAACAGTGTTAGCTTGAAGGTATGATTTACAATAATTTAAAATTGTCAGAAATATAATAAATATAAAAAAGTATGTAAGTTTCACCTAAGGTAGCCATGAAGAGTCAGAAAATATATTGAAACAAAAAACCCTAATTTTCAATTTCAATAGCAAATATCTAAACATAAACTTAGCAAGAAACATGAATTTTATGAAGAATACAATGTAGTTCCCTTGAGTTTCATATGGGGACATTTGAATAAGTGATTCTGTATCATGGCTGTAAATGACAGTAGCTCCTGAAACATTGTAAGTTCTTTTCATTGTGATTAATAAATTCAGTGTAATTTTGCTGAAAATATAAAGGAAACAGTTAAAGGCCTTCACAAATCCATTTAAGAGCTTATTTAGAAACCTAAATGGAAAACAATGAGTATGCAAAAATTGAAAGAGAATCATTACAGGAATCCAAACTTTTCAAATATTTTTTAAGTGTCTCATAAAGATAAAAACATAATTAAAACACCATGGAAATGAGTGAAATATTAACATAATAAAAATAGCCCAAAAGAATAAACGAAATAGAAGAAACAAAAGCTGAAGAGAACATTCCAAGTCAGTGGAGAAACACTTTTTTATACCCGGCAGAGGTATCTCTACAGAGAAGGAAAGTAAGGTAAGATTTTTCTTTCATTCCTACCCAACATTTATCCCAAGCAGGTGAAAGGACTACACATTTTTTGAATACTCTAATGGAAATATTAGAATATTCTAATATTTCTGAGTATTAGACATGATTTAAGAAGTCATGCGGAGCTTGTTCAGATAATGTACGCACCATTTTCAGGCCTCCCGTTTCTCATCTCCATGATGGAGACATTAGTGGTGTCCTGGTGTTGGACAAAATGCTCACATAGATGTAATTTTAGGTTTATCTCGCCAGTCAGTGGTCTAGATGATTCAACATGTAAACAGCATTTTAGTAATGGGAAGTCATCAGGGAGCATAAAACTAAAAAATGCAAAATACATTTCTTATTTGCCTGAATTAATTCATCTAGTCAGAAGCGTGTTGTGGCTGAAGCCATGAATACTGTAAAGCACCCATGGGAAATCGGGAGCCTTTGTTTGCATTGTGATACACGCTATTGTAGAGTTTATTGTAAGACGTCTGACACATTTCCAAAACACTGCATCAAAATTAACAAAGAGCTGTAAATATGGAATTGAGCAATGAGGATCAAATATTCAGCATACCAAATACTTTTATGATATAAATCTGAGGAGACCACAATGACCAATGAGCTTAGAACATATGAAATGACAGGCATGGTGACCACCAATGTATCTTTTTCTCTCAGAAAGCTAGGTTTCTGAGAGAAAAAGTTCTGTTATTATGCCCATTTTACAGGTAGCAAAAAAAAAAAAAAAAAAAAAAAAAAGAACTGGAGGCACGAAGAAAGAAGACAGCAGGTCTTGAATTCTACCTCTGATCAGCCAATGGTTAGTAGCTGGCATGTGAATATTCTGATACCCATTTAACCATTCAATAATTCTATTATAATTTTATGAGAAAAACAAGTATAAACAGAGAACAAGAAAAAAAATGATGTATTGTAACCTTTTCTTCCAGCATTGTGTATATGTAACTATATACTCTATGCAGAGATGAGATGACACTTGATAGTTAGAATCTGTTTGAATTCTGTTCTTTGTATCTCAAGCATCTGTCACTGGCAGATAACCACCTGAGCCCTATAGAGACAGCAAAGTTACACAGCGCCCAGTGTTTTAGATTTGTAACTATTCTTAGTCAGTTTTGTGTTTTACAGTTTATGAGTTTTGAATTTCATACATGTTTATGTATATTGTTGTCTTTATTTCATCTGTAACTGTCATTTTAATAATTGGTGGTAAAATTATGGCATAGGAAAAATTATGGAAAATTAACCTGTAGAAAAACTGCACTAATTTCTAGAATTTGTGAGAAGACACATTTTCTGCTTTGGACGTTATTAGTTTTTTTTAAAAGGCAGGGTGTCATGTATCCCAAGGAGGCCTATGCCCATCACATTCCATTTAGGCTTGCTTCATGTGTGCTAGGCAAGGACTCTACTAACTGAATTACATCCCTGGCCAAACAGGAAACATAGTAACTCTAAGGTATTACTTATTTTTAACATATATAAAAGAGAAATGTGTGGCCTTCTTGCCTTACTTTTATTTTTTTCTTCTTTTCCATGTTATGTTTATTTCACTCTGAGAATCTGAACAGGCCCTGGTTAACACACACACACACACACACACACACACACACACACACGCACACGCACGCACACACACAAAAAAAAAACTTTTAAAAAATGCTAGATAACTTACAACTTTGGAAACATAACTGAGCAAGGCAATCTCAGGAAGCAGGAAAGAATAGAAGATGTCTTCAAGTTCTCCTGTTTGCTAAGCTTGATCTAGATTCTTTTGCAGAATCTTGACCGTTCTAGTGTCCAGACAGGTCCAGTTCAGGTAAGGCCCCTTGTAGTAGGAGTCGCTCCTCTCCAAAACGAAATACTAGCCTGTTTTTCCTCTCTTAACTGCTGTTGCCCTCAACTTCCAACTGTCCTTTTCTTGTTGTATCATATCTTTTTTCTTTCTTGTTGTTTTAAGAACCCTCCTAATAATCTACCCACACTTACTACCACAGTCGCTATTTTGGTTTATTGTCTGTACACATGTTCCTGTGCTTTAATTTGCTTGGCTCTTTGCCTGTGTCTTACTGTTCAGTGCTAGTCCTTCTGCTGTCTTGTCTTCTAATTGCATTAACAAGTTCCTTACCAGCTCCTCTTGCAAGATACTACACCTCGACACTAAGCTATTCACAGTCAGCCTTTGGGTACCTTGTGGCTTAATATTTGTACAAGCTTTATGGGATCGTGGTAGCATCTCATGTTTTCTAAGGCCATGTGACATTTCTAAGGCCATGAACACAAAATGCTGTCTTAAAATCTACACTAATTACCCATCTGTTTAATTGGCCTTTATTGCTGCCTTCCTATAAAGATTTAATTCCATCTCTGCTCTCCTTGGTAGAAGTTGTGAGGTGACGGAAGGAGACAGTACATATCATGGTTGCTCATTGTTTGAATCAAAAATAGAATTTAAATACTTAATACATTGAGTAGATACAAATGTCAAGTCTTAAAAGAACTCAGTTTTAAACCCTTACTAAGGAAATATTCAAATATCTACAAAAGACGAAAGTAAGTTTGTTTAATGTATTTCCTAGTTTCAATAATTAGCAGGCTATTTTAAAGTACTTAAAGATCAACATATCTAAACAGAATATTTCACAATCAGCATTTCCCTGAGAAGTACTTCCAACAATCTGTTTTGGAAAGACCTGCCTCACTGCTACAGATCTCGTGCTGCTAAGAACAGCAGTTTTCCTCCCCCTGTCATCCATCAATATCTCTTCAACACCGTGGGAGTGATAAAGATACATGAGATATGTGTACATCTAGAATGAAGAATGATAGTTGAACAGCGGAAAAGGACTGAGTTAAAGTTCAGCCATTTGGGGGTAATCTGTCCTTGGATACTTCAAAGCTGGAATGCTAAGATTTTTTTTAAAGTGTAAAAGAAAGAGTATTCCCCTGGAAGAACACACTAAAAGAGATATCTAATATCTATGGTCATCCCTGAAAACATACATACAGGTAACATTATACTGACTGAGCAGGTTGTACTTATAAATATTTAGGGACACATACAACAATTAAAGAAAAGAGTGGCCACAAATTTGAAAGAGAGCAAGGAAGGCTATAAGACTATAAGAGGTTTTGTAGGGAGAAAAGAGAAGGGTGAAATGATGTATTATATTATAATCTCAAAAACTGAAGTAGTCCAAAGAAGAGTTCATCACAAAATTTAAAAAGAAAAAATGAATAATGACTATTTCTGAAAGTTTTATGTACATCACATGATGCTCTATATTCCTATTAAATGTACCAAAAACACTAATTAAATCTCAATGACAGTAAGATTTACAGAACTCACAGCTGGGGTAAAAGCTTAGTTGGTAATCACTTGCCTTGCGAGCATAAAGACGAGTGCAGCTCTTCAGGACCCACATAAAAATCTGTGTGGTGTCTCGCTGTGCCTGTAATTCCAGAGGGCAAGGTCAGAGGAGGAAATAGAAGCCTGGAATCCGATGGGCCAGCTAGCTTGGCTGACAAGATGAAGTTCCAGGCCAATGTGAGACCCTGTCTCAGTCCAAAACTCAAAAGTGCCTGAGGGCCAACACCAGAGTTTGTCCTTTGACATCCCCAGCATGTATGAAATGCATACATGTGCACAAACATTTTTTTTAAAATATAGAATTTACCTGTTATCAACTGCAAGCTAACTACGTTAAGTTTTTAACCGTAGTTCATAATGTCAACTTTTAAAACAACCTTAATTTTATCAGCGTGTATGAATGTGTGTGTGTGTGTGTGTGTGTGTGTGTGTGTGTGTGTGTGTGTGTATGAATATATAAAGGTTGAAGCTATAAGTTCAAAATACAAGTTCTCAAATCACACCTGAAGGAATTTAACTGAAGTCCATTCTGAGTATTTTCTCTCACTAGCGTCTATCTGGTACTAGGTGATGGTAAGGGTGAGAATCCAGAGACAGTAGTCAAGAAATTCTTCATGTAGGAGAATCACAAGCAGACAGAATCAGGTTCCAAAGTAGACAGAGGAGAGCAGCCAAAGAATATTTTTTTCATTCAGCAAAACTAGAGAGAACTTTCCATGCCCCATCTAAAGAAAAGAATCTTTTGTGTTACAAGAAAAAAGTTAAAACAAACAAACAAAAGCTATTTAAAATTTTTATCAAATGGTTGAAATATTGGTATCATTAATATTTGGTTTCTAATGCTTCACAGCAACATGTAAATAAATTATCTGTATCATGCACACTAAGCTCTTAAAAACACACCATAAAATCACATAAGCCACAAGCAACTATATAAAATGCTGGGGTGTGTTTTGTTTTGTTTTTTGTTTATTTGTTTGGTGTTGTTTTTGGTTTTTGTATACAAAGCAACAGGGCAGGAACGAAGGAAGCAGCTAGCATGCTGAGATGATGAGACTCTCCTGCCTTCCTCTTTCTATTTTCTCTACATTTAAAGCTGTGCAATAAAGAAAGTTAAATAAGAGTCTTTGGGGACACAGCAAGGCTGCATCACATCACAATCTATTGGACAGGTTTGCCTCTCACTAAAAGACTTGAGTGAGTATAGAGTCTCCAGAACAAATGCCAGGGTTACTTCTTGAGCTGACCTTTCTTTCTTGTAATAGTGTGTAGAGGCAAGGGTCAGAGTTTAGCTATTAAAAAATCATGCACCTAGTATTGGGAATGAGAGCTTTGTTCTGGAGATAGACTGATAGAAGTATTGATTTTTTCAATATATGACTAGGATGACTATTGTTGGCCAAGATTTTGACCATTAAACCTATAGCTGTTACCTAGGATCTCTTACTTCTCAGCCTTCCATTCTTTTAAGGTCCATTTTTCTGTTGAAGAAGAGACGTTGACCACATAGATACTGCTAAAGTCTGTGGGTATTTCTTGATTAATGATTGATGTGGGAGGCCTCAGCCCACTATGGGTGGTGTCATTCCTCTACCGTGGTCCTGGGTTGTATAAGAAAGCAGCAGGAGTAAACCAGGGAGAGAGCAAGCCAGTAAAACTGCTCTTGGACTCCTCCATGGACTCCATTTCAGTTCCTGCCCCCTGCTTGATTTTCTGTTTTGGCCTCCCTCAGTGGTGAACTGTAGGCAGGAAATATAAGCAAAATAAACCCTTTCCTTCCTAACTTGCTTTTGATCTTGGTGTTTACAACATCAGAAAGCAAACTAGGAAAAGACCCTATAGTCTTCATTTCATTCAGTGAACCAAGGTTCCTACAGCTTTCAGAATCCAGTGGTTTAGGAAGGCATTTGAAGGTTGAATAACACTCCCCCACCTTGTTGGAATCAGGTACTCTTTACATATGAGTATAACCAGTTCATAGGAAATGGTTATTTTATCATCTTGATACATATTAAAGACAGGAAAATTTAATCAAAAGACACTTAATAGATGTCAAATTATCATTTCAGTTTTAGTTTAGAAATGAAAAGGTGAATGAACCATAAATTTAAAAATGTGATGCAGTTTGATGGTTTTAAAGAATGTCTGCACTATTTCCATATTCATTTGCTTCATCTAGAAATATGGTACCATAGTCAGAATGCGAAGTGGCATTAGTCAAGAAGGGTGACTCAGTAAATGAAAGAAAAATGTTAAGCAGAGAGAACCGTATTTATACCTTTCTAATGAATTTGGGCATTATACAAATAAAATATTCATAGGGCTTGCACAAAGTTCCCAACAAATGAATTCTGTACTGTTGTGGGGTAGTTTTTGGCTTAGAGTGTGCTGGAATTCATTTTTCATTGCCCAAAATTCTGCAGCCTGAAATAAGAGTGAACGTACATCTTTCCCCATGAGGGATTGTGACAATATCTTAATTATAATTGAGGAGCTTTCTAAAATGAGTGAGTAGGTTATAAATTATATAACTCTCTATTCACCTTCAGGGTAAGGAGAAACAGATCTTTAGCAATGCATAACTGTATAGATGAGAGAAGGGTTTGGAGTCAGTGCTTTGCACAGTAAGCAAACTCCCTACTGTGGAGGGTCACACTATTGTTAAAGAGCAGGCTAACTACTGAAACAAAGCCTCAAACTTTCAAAAACCTTGTTTCTTTCACATACATGGCAGTGTAATTCTGGTTAGAGGAGCGTCCTCTGTCTAGGAATATTCGGAAACCCAGGCTAACAGCTTCTCACTTGGAGATCTCTCTCTCCCATGCTTTTGAGATTATTCATAGGCTTCTTACATCTGGCCAAGGAAGAAGGCCAATGAAGGAAAGCACATGGAGCATGCACATACAAACATTATGTGAGGTTTGAAGCCGGACCTGCAAGAGGATTTATTATTCTAGCATTTGTGTTTCCTTAGTCAGGGAAACCAGAAAGTGTTCCAACACCAGGTACAACATATAATCTGGCCTTATTTTCTATATCATAAAGTCACTTGTTTAATGTAAATTACTGCATTACAATGTATGACCTCAAAGTTCTTCCCTCAATATTTTTCAGAACTGTTGGACCTCAATAAAGTAACTATGAAAAGAAGAAGAAAGAATGAAAAACCACAAAAGAGTTACATAGGATTCAGTGACTCTTAGTTTATTATTACCACTCATTTGGCTTTAGATATCAGAAGCATTAACTGCTTATGTTAAGGTTCAAACAGTACTTAATGGTAGAGCTGAAATCACAATCCAGTCCCATGATGTTGCGTTCAGTATTCTCTCTACACACTGGGATTTACTTGTGGTACAAATATCTTATAAAATATGGTATAACTCTAGAAGTTAAGTGGAGAAACAAGTTTTTGAAGTGAAATAAAAGTGATTTATTTTTATACAACATAAAATGTCTCCAAAAGGAAAAGTTCTACAAGTAACAAATTTACCATTAATGAGAATATGAGGAGAAACTCACGGCCAATTCTAAGAATGTTACTGAAGTGAAGATTTTTATCATCAGGTAATCTCTGGAGGTCGACTAAGACAAACCATCATAAAAACATTGTCTGTTTCCATTTTTCTTTTTATGTCAGAAATTAAAGCAATGTGTGTGCGTATGTGTGTATATGTGCGCATATGAGTGTTCATGACTAAAAAAACCCTAATCTCTCCATGTAAAAATACTTTTATCTTTGTTTAATAAACAAGTTATTAGGGCTGGCTGAAGTTTATGAGTCCAGTCCATAGAATCTAGTGTCAGATCTGATAAGATGGGATCCAAAACTAGGCAGCACAGTGAAGTAGGAGGTGGAGACAGGAATATCCGAGTCTCACTGGCCAAACAGCCTAGCCCACTTGGAGAATCCAGGGCAATGAGAAACACTATTAAAACAAAAGTAGATGGAACCTGAAAAATTAAATACCTTTTGCAGGAAGGAATACCCAGGAAGGGATGTTCATTGACTGAACACTTGGGGCCTAACTAGATAGCTCATTAACATGGAGAACTCTAGGTTTTCATGCAACATAACTGATTGCTATGGTCCTCCCAGTGGGGTGTTGTGGTTAAAAGTTCCAGAGCTGGTAGTTTGGCAGGGAACTGGCTCCACATCTACCTGACTCGATTCTGAGTTTCATGGTGTTTGGGTTCACTCAACCTTACCAGTTCCTCTTTCTGGTGGCACAGTCCACTTGCCCCACAAGATGCAGAGAAGAGGAAAAATACCTCAAGTTCAACCTTCCCTAACCACAAACAAATGTTATAGTGACGTTTGGTGTCATTAGCTCCCCTAACAATGACAGAAAGGAATCAGTGGAAGTTCTGATCCTTGTCTCTAACTCAGGATGTCCAGCACTAGACGTCTGAGTCATTTTCTTCCCTTGTGATCTGAGTTAAGGGTCTTAATGCAACCAAAGGCAGAAAAGAAGTTGATGCATAAAACTGATTCTAGGTAAAACATGTTGAAGCCTAGAGTATCCTAAAGGATAAGTCATGATTTCCTCTATGCCTTCCATCATCGCATTAAGTATATACTAAATGCAAAACAACTCTGATTCAATAATATATTCCATGTTAGACTTTCTGAATAGAAAAATTACTGCATTTAAACAGTAATAAGTGTCATAAATCATTAACAAACATTTTAATCTACTGAGAAACCATATGTAACTTCAGTAGGATGCCATTTGTTACAAGTGTGTAGCTACAATGACAAGGCCCCCTTCCATGAATACAGGAAGTGTGTAGTGACAGATATGAAATATGCATTTTGAATCATTTTCTTTGTCCCAAAGTAGCTTTCTTTTCTTTAACCTTGCACATGCCTTATGATTATGTCTCTGTTCTCTAATAAAAAAGAAATGCCGTATACTTGTTTGTACTATTTAAATGCATATTTATTATCATTTAACTTTACTATTATCCTTTGATAATCATTTTCTTAAGACATAAAGGTAGAACTTGTGGAGGGGAAACTGGGAAGGAGGGTAACATTTGAAATGTAAATAAATAAAATAACCAGTAAAAAAAAGAAATAAACCTAAGACATTAGTTTAGATATGGCTGACTCCAAAAACCCATTTTTTTGTAATGTTTAAAATGCAAAATTGGTTTGTGAAACTAAATTATCACATCTTCTGATTTGAATTTTATCATAAAAACAAAACCTGTTGGGTTCATGTAAGCTATGAACAGCAGTCTCAATGTGTTCTCCCCATGAACTCTCCAGAAGTCTCAAAGCTCAACAAGGACAAATAAAGCTACCCCAACCTACGTGTTCAGCTTAGTTAGAAGACAGAGATGACTAAAAACAATTTATTTGCATATAGACATTCGAAAATGGCAAACATGGGACAATCCTTCCCTTGAGGACATGGCATTCTACATAAGACACAACTAAAACTCAGTAAAGAAAGATAAATTTTGTTAACTTTTAGGTAACAGAAAAAGAATGTCTATGCAGCAAGAAGCTATGGTGGGATGTGGGTGTATTTTTGTTGTTGTTGTTGACTATTGGGTTCTCTGAAGAAAACTGAGCTACGTATATGATTTGTTTGAAGGAGTTCACTCCACTTAAGAATAATAAGCATCCTTATACGTTTTATAATTTTACAAAAGACTCTAAGAATAGTGAAGAGCCATTTTTTTAAAGCATACTCTATTCAGACAAAGGAGCTCTGGCTTTAAACCAATTGAGGAAGAGCACAGCTAATTATACAGTACTTAAAACTGCCTTTCTTACAGGTTTGAAAATCCTTCACCTTTCTCCAAAAAACATAAGCAATTTTAGATGCATTTATCTATGCACATTGGTGGGCCATTTCATCTTTGCAGAATACTGAAGACACTAGGATCTTCTTGAAATTTTAATAATATGCTATTATACAAGATTTACATATTTTTTTGGGAATCACTAACATTCAGCTTTTATATTGTATGCTATATCAGGAGGCTGCAAGTTACATCTCTGAAAAGCATTGATACTTGTCACAACCAATTCTTTTTAGCATTTACAAATAGGATGTCACGAAGGATTTTTCAAAGTTTATTGTAATGACACGTGTTTCCATATATTTTATACACATCATAATATAATTATATATCAATCATTCTCTTAGTCATTCAGGTTTATATGTTGTAATTTAGTACAGTGACAGACAAAAGAGAAACCCCTGAATATTTGTTGTTTGTGAAATAAGGCTAAATTACTCACAGGACTTTACTAAAAAGATTACTCTCTTTGAGAGTTAATGAAGAACCAACTGCAAACCAGGGAAGGATGGCTGGAAAGAGAGATGCCCAGGACAAAGAGTGTATTTGTAGATATCCTGCTAAGGGAAGTTTAAGATGCAGTAAATAAATTTGCATAGGCGTGAAGGGTAACCAAGGATAGCATAGCTAATAATCTGTCCTCATGCCTCTGCATGTAACCCGAGGTCCCCAGGTCTCCTGGAAAAGTCCCTCCCACACAGGGGTCCTGACAGCTGTGCTGTCCTTTGGCTTAATCTTAACTGACTTTTGCAAGCCAAGGCTGAATCTGTCAGAATGACTCTATGAATCTGACTCTATGGAAACACAGAGTCAGTGGTGCCTAAAGAGTACAGATTATCAAGTCTGAGGACAGAGGCAAATTCACAGAGCATCTCGGCTATTAGTTGCAATACTGACTGTGGAGCTGAACACATACGGGTAAGTAGGCAGCCTTGAGACATGAATGCATAGAGCAGGAAGCAAAATTGACGGATTAAGGGATAGATTAAAGAAGACACTTGAGAGATTCACAAATTTACCCAGGATAAGAGTCTTTCTCAACACATTCCATACATGTATTGACTCTTTTGTGCTCAAAGTGATTATTCTGAGTGAGATAAATATATAAGGCAGGCATTAAGCAAGATACTACCTGAGCCATCATATATAAGCTCTGACTTGTGTTGGACAGGAACTGTGTGGTTTTCATATGTGAAATCTAAAAGATTAGAAATTGTGGGCAAAAAATCGAAGGGTGCTGAAGGGTGGAGAAATGAGGAAATGTTGGCAAAGGGGCATAGACTTCCAACTATAAGACAGTAAATTCTAGAGATCTATAATAGAGTGTCAGGACTAAAGTCAATGTATTGTATACTTGAAATTTGTCAGCAGAGTGATTCTCATGTGTACTTACCACACACAGAGAAATATTAACTATGGGGGATAATGGGTACGTTAACTAGCTTGATATAGGTGGCCATTTTATAATGTATGCATATGCCCACGCATCAAGTATATGTAATTTATATTAGGTAATTATATTTCAGTAAAAATAAATAAATAAATAAATGGAATAAAATGGGGGTGTTGTTCTTCTTCTTTGGTTTTTTTTATTTCTGAACATTTGAGCTTGGAATTCTTATTATTTTCTTTGTATCTAAAGAACTTCTTTTAACATTTCTTCTAAGGCACATCTCCTAACAATAAATTCCTTCAAATTTGTCTGAAAAGTATTTTTGCCTTCACTTTTGGAGGGTAATTCCACAGGGTACAAAATTCTAGGTTGATGTTTTATTCTCTCAGCAGAGTAAATATTTCATTCCACTATCCTCTTGCTAACACAGCTTCTGAGAGAAATGAGCGTAATTTTTCTGTGTGCTCTTCTGGAATCGAGGTGATTTTTCCTATGGTTCTTTGCAGGAAATGCCTTTATATCTGATTTTTTTTATAACTTGATGATGCTATGCCTATGTGCAGAATCCTGGTGTGTAGTTTGTTGTTCTAGCTTCCTGAATCTGTGCTTTCATGTGTGACATTTAACTGGGGATACCCTAGCCATTGTGCTTTCAATGGTTTCTTATTCCTTACCTTTTCTCCATTGCTATTTCCAGTATGTGTGAGGACATTACAACATTTTTGTACCTGATCCATAATGCTTGGATTTATTTGTTGCATGCCATTCGCTGTCTCTTCTCTTTGCTTTTCAGTTGTGAGTTTTTCTTCAAGTGCAAGAATACTTTCTTTAGTTGTGTCCATTCTCAAATAAGCCCATCCAGTACTTCTGTGATATATACACACACACACACATACACACACACATGTATGTATATATATCTCACAAACAGGGTATATATTATATATGTGTATGAGTGAATGAAATGTTAGTATACAAAATATTATGATACAGGAATGAAACAGGTTGTACTAAATCAATAGAACTACTTTAGATAGGCCTTGGAAATGTGATGGTAAGATACGGTGAGAAGATTCTCATTTATTGCAGATCTAGGATCTTTAAATAACTTTGTTATATTTATTTAATATAGCGAGAAGTTCACTATTACATATAGACATGAAAATGCCTGAACAATGCAGGTACAGTACAGAAACACTAATGCACACACAAACAGAAACTTGATTGCTAACCCTGTCTGATCAACAAGCAGCAACAGGTCCCCACCTCATGCCTTCTTCTCACTGTCCAAATCTCCCCTAGCACATGTCACACACTTCACATACAGCACTGGATGAAAGACATGAAGAACATTCCATTTGTTTTCTATACATTCCTTCCTCTTAAACACTTTTCTTTCCTGAATGGCACTGACATGCTAGGTACTTTTAGACTTATACCTAGAAATATGTTTAAGCATCCTGATTGACTAGTTTTCACAGTGCTGAAAGGTGACATGCTAGCAGTGGGGAGAGAAAAAAATATCAATGGCCTATCATTATTTGTGCATTAGAACACTGGCCTGCAGGCAAGATATGCAATAGTGGCAGGTCTGTTATCGAGTTAACCAACTGCTTTCCTGATTGGCTTTGATGCTCCATGGGAGAGAATTCATAGCTATGTGGAAACAAAAACATGATTAACACCATGGCAACAGAAGTTATAGGCAAAAGAGCTGCATGACTGAGGTTGCTCTGCTAAATGGTCCCATATCAAACTGTTTTCTAAGTATTTTTGTTTCTATCTACAGAGTTTTGCTCTTCTAACTTTGATCATAGAAGCTTTATGTTGCAGTTGGTTGTGGATGAGTCCTTTGCTGTAGATGGGCCACTTATGTTAATCCATCACCCAAGGCTCAGGGAGCATCAAGTAGAGGTGAGGTGGTGGTGGTGGTGGTGGTGGTGGTGGTGGTGGTGGTGGTGGTGGTGGTGAGTCAAAAAGAATGTAAAAGCTAGAGAATGGGGAAGAGAGCTGTGAAATTCTGCCCTCTGGAAAGAGTGACTGATGCTCATGTGAACTCATGGTAAGTAACAAGATTAATCTAGTTAACATTCCCAGCATGGAGCCGGAAAGGGCTCCTAAGACCCTACCACTAACTGAGGAACTGTTAGCAGTTGGTGGCTTCTTGGAAAGAATAAATCACTTTTCTTTAGGGGGTGACCTCTGGTAGGCTGCCATGCAATAGGGCATGTTACCCATGTGCATATGGGCAGCCCTAATTGTTTTCCATGAGTTATTTTTAAAAAGAAAAACCATCATGGTGTTGGAAGTGGCCTTGGCAGTAGTGGTAAGGGAGAGAAGATCGAGGAAGTCAGGAGTAAATACAAGTAAGACACATTATATATGTGTATAGAATTGTAAAAAATAAATAAACTAAATGTTGAACTTTCTTGCTAGTGCAGGTCTTTCTGCGTTACTGCTACTGGTGTTCAGATCATTTTGATCATTTCTCAAGCACACCTTACCCTAGGGTACTTAGAGTGCTAGATTGGAAAGCCTTTAACACTGCTGTTCAACAGAAATTTCATCAATGATGGCAGTTATGGCAGTGCCTAATTCTAAGCTGTCCAATACAACAACCCACTATGCAAAGGCTATGAGCACTTGAAATAATAAATAACAAACACATTGAACAGTAGAGTTATTGATATTTAAGGGTGAATGTTAAGCTGTAAAATATCTCTTGTTAAATTATAAAATGCTTCTCATAGATCATCATACTTCTTAAAGCTCCAGACACCATCTCAAAATGGAGGTTTGGGGGTAACAAGACCAGGAGGAGAGGAGAGAAGCTACGATCAGGATGTAAAAGTAATTAATAAATTAATTAATGAAAAATCACTCTTTGTTATTTTCTAAAACCCACTTATTCTTTATCCTGGAATACCTAGATATTCCAAGAAATGTAGAGCTTTGCCTCCATACCAGGTTTCCACAATATTTAATGAACATAAGTGCCTCCTACAGAACATATTTCAGGAAACTATAGAGGTGTCATATAGAGGTCTCATATAGAGGATTGTTGCACTCTTAGATTAAAAGGTTTCCTTTGTATTATAAAGTGAGTATCTCAGGAGGGGATGCCAGTGATTGGTAGCTTCAAGCTTTTGTGCATTTGTTGTTCAATTATGTCAGATAATCTATAATTATTTTATTCATTCAGTGAATATATGTGATTGAGAGGAAAGTCTCTGCCTTGATGAAGCTTAGCTTATAGCAGGAGGAGTTTGCCAACAAATAAGCAACTATTTATTAAAAAATGAAACTATATCAGTAATGTCATATGTTAACATGCAATTCTAAAACTCAATGTAAACTCAAGTTTAATACAGTGTGGCTATTTTAAGGGGATGTGTGAGCACAGACTGGAATGAAGTTAGTCAGAGGAAAAATCCAGTTATATGGAGCATAAATTTCAATGCAGAAGTGAAATTCCCCAAGGCTGAGACAAATTTTCTGCACTAAGGAATAACTCCTTGAAACAATGTCTGGCTATGAATGAGAGCTCAGCCACAGCAGAATTAGAAGGAGGGAGGCTGGGAGCAGGGGAGTCCTGAGCCATGAGCTGTGGTGGAAGCTCCTGGGAGGGTCCTCTGAACAACCATTCAAGTCAGATCAACACCTACAGCAAGAGTTGGGCTGAGTCAAGGATCTCTTCCAACCTGTCCCAGTTAAAGCTCTCCAGTGACTCTATGTCAGTGCTTCCCAGAGAATTATTTGAGGATCATTGCAGCTTAGAGCACATAGGTCTGGTGGGGAGTCTGAAGCAGAACATACTTTTGTATGAATAGTTGCTACTCCTGCTTGAAATGATATCCTTAAGTCGAGGTCACTCTGAAGCTCAGGTCCAACCTTCTCTCAACCTTGCAGAGCTTTCCCTCTGATGATGATTTCTGTTCCATCTCTTGCTTCCTGCTCCTACCACTCATCTTTTTTTTCACTGATGTGTTCCAGTTATGAAGCTTTGTTTAATACCCAAAAGCCTTCTTATCCCTTGGCGTTCATACAGAGACTTGTCCTGGAGCAAACATCTCTATACTCATTAGGCTTGTACTTGTTTACTTGTTCCCAGCTTGGCTCTTAGTTCCCTAATGTGCAAGTTAGCTGTCTTCCCACATGGTGCCAAAGCGCCCCATTTCTTCCACAGCACAGCCTTCACTCATTCTTGGACTTTATCTCATTTAGACTGGTCCATGGATAGGAAAAGGAAAAATCATGACTGTAGCCTCATTTTTATAATCCTAGTAAATAGTATAATGTTTAAAACAAAAGTTCCCAGCACATATTTAGTGGGCAACTGTCTAAAGGAATTAATTCAACCACCCTGTAACAATCTATAAAGAAACATTATTTTTCTAAAATGTAGCAGACTCTGACAATTATGTAGGCTAAAATACAATGAATATTTTTTTCAGTAAACAATTCAGTATCCTGACAATATTTCACTGTCAACTAGATCAATTAACCTTTTTAAATTGAATGATACATTGTGAATTATTTTCACATTTCAATAAAATATGATAAATAACAAGAAGGACTAATTCTTTATTTTTTAAAACTAGTTAAATGTCTTCTTTGCAAATGAAATCACTGCTCCAGAAATATGTTCCATAGATTTTATCGTTCACTTAATGAAATTGCCAGGCCAGTGAGTCCAAAATTAGAGATCAAGTGGAAAATCAGACAGAAGTTGATGTAGTCTTGATCTGAGTCACCTAGAAATGGAGGAGAAGCTGACCCTGGAGTCTTATTAAAGAATTTCTTTCTCATATCTCAATTTTTATCTCCTAAGTCTTCCAGTGATTTGATAAAGGCTACCCCATCATGAGAATAAATCTTTACTTAAAAAGTCAACTGGTTATAACTGCTAATCAGATCTACAAAGTACCTTCATAGCAATATTTACACAGTTTTTGATTAACTAATGGGGAGTACAGCCTAGAACATTTAACACATGAAAATAATTGTCAATCTAAATAATGGTTGGCAAGTGCCTACAAATAAATGAAACAAGTAATTGGTAATGACCGAAAGTACCAGCCATCAGCCAACTCCTAGTATCATTGTCGTAATGTAGACCCTGGAAATGGGAGGACAGCCAAGAACTGGTTACCTGGGAAGAAATCTTGTCTATAACATAGGAGCTAGGAAACACAAATGGTAAGCACTAAATAATGGAACGCCCTGAGAACATAGCATGACAGGATGCTTGCTATGAAGAAGCTACATGTGAAATGATGAGTTTTAGAGTCAGAGATGCTGAACATAATGACACATATCTGTAATCCTGACACCTGCATCAGAAGAACCGGGAGTTCAAGGTTACTTGGCTACACAGCAAGTTTGAGGAATGATACAAAATATGTGTTTAAGGTAGTTCTCATAACAAATCTTCAACTTTTTAAAAATTCCTTACCTCCTGATCTTTAAGGGAGCAAAGTGAAGCTGTAGCAACTGAGGTCCCAGGTAAGAGCAGACCCAATGACAAACATGCTCACCTCTAAGCTGATATCATGGAAGACTGCATTCACCTCCCCATTTCCGTTTTTCAAAAAGTCCACAGCTGTTTTTCAGTAATGGTGAGGTGTGCCCCTGACTCAGGATAAAGTGAAAGCTGGAAATTCCTTATACTATAAAAATTCATGGTATTAAATTTGAGTTGATACCATGAATCGCATCTGTCTCCCAGTCAGAAGCTTCCAGATCATTATTCAGTACTTACTGTGCAGGTGGGTAATTCCTGTAACATCATCATCATATGGGCCCAGGTGGTGATCTAGGAGCTTACCATTGTAACCGTAAGACTCATTTCAAGGATGAACACACTGGGGTCACTGAAGGGTTATCTGAGAGAACTAATTCCTTCAACTTGTGATCCAGGTAGGCCATATGGTCCAGACTCTCAGAGATAATTCTCCCAGGGGGAATGGTACAGGGTCATTTCACACCATTTGTGAGAACCACCTGGAGGCACAAAGTGTACCTGACTCATCATAGTATTAAAGTCAGGTACAAAAAGAAAATGCAGAAAATCACTGGCTTTGCTGTTTAGACCCAGGCATTTTACTAGTTGTTAAGATATGTATAAAAACAAAAGAGAAAATGGAGGTATCCCATCTTCCCCAAAAGAATATGCAATGAAAAAATGCCAAAAGACATGAGCACTAACTGCTATCATAATACTGGCAATGGCTGGAGGAAGTTGTGAGTATTCTAAATATATAAAGACAGGGGAACGAAGAACACTTGGAAAAGCAGCGCAAGAAACACTTTTCCTCAGTTCAGTGAGAAGCACCCTGGCTTTGTGTGAAAGACAGACAGCGACATCTTTCTGCTTTGACTTAACATTAAGGAAGGTTAGCTGGAAGGAACCATGACCACCCTTTATAAACCATGCACATGTCACAATGTCCACCTATTGTTTGACTTCATATTCCATATTTTAGATTTGTAATCAGTGGTTGACATTTCATTCTCTGATAATTCAAACATAATGTCAACATAGTGATTTTTCACTATAACAAAAATTTAAAATTGTTACATTTTTGTTATTAATGCCTTTTGTTGCCATCATTATAACTCCAGATTAGAGAAGATAAGTCTGGCAGTGACTCAGTACCTTGCTACATATAAAAAACTACTAGAAATCTGATTAACAGTGGGGCATCTGCTTCAAAAGTAAAAAATGTTCTTGCAATGGAGAAAGCCAATGCCGCCCAGGCTCCCTCCCAGGCTCCTTGTGGAAGGGGTGCAGCCTATTTTATGCATAGGGATAATACATAAACACAATAGCCCTTTCTGGGCATTTTTAACCTTATAGATCTTTTACATATAAATTATGGTTTCCAGTTCCGTCTTATTGGGATTTCCATGTGTGCAAGAGAGTGTATCTCTGCATCGGTTTGTGTTTCTCGTCCTTCTTCGGCTCTTTTTCTGTTTGTTTTGCCCTAGTTTGGTTTGTTGTTTGTTTGTTTGTTTTGTGTGCTTTTTTCTCTTTTTTACTTGCTTGCTTGGTTTCAAGTTGCTTGATTGTTTTCTAATGAGAGAATGAAAGAAGCAGCATGGATTTGGGTGCGTGGGGACATGGGGAGGATTAGAAAGATCTAGAGATGAGGAAACAGTGATCAGAACATACTGTATTAAAAAACTATTTTCAATAAAAATTAAAATTATATAGAAAAGCAAGTTAATAATTGAAGCTGATGATTTTTCAGTGCCTGTCACTTTTATGGCTCACCGGTATGGTTTTCAGTAGCTTTCAATGTAAAATGTTTTCATAAGTTTTGCTTAAGTTCACAAATTACTTTATTTGAACTCCAATATATTGTTTGTTTGTTCATCTGACTCTTACTTCTATTTTGGATTATCTTAGACTTTCCTAACCTTCCAATTACCCATTCCTTAACATATCTGCAGTTAGCTCAGTTCTCGTTTTCTTGCATATAGTACGGGACAATGGTGAGTGTTGAAAGGAAGGGATAAATACGACTTTCTACTGTCCTTTGTATAGCTTCTTGTGAATAAACATGACAAAATCCATCAGTTTGATGTGTGTCTTAGAAAACATCGTCTACAGTCATAGAGCCAGAAAACGAATAAATAAGATGATTTTCAATCACAACTATTAGTATAAACCAAAATTTATGTGGTTATGGGCCAGAACTATAAAGATGAAAGGGCTTTTTTCTTTTATTGAATAACTTGGAAAAGCTTCTTTGAGAATGTGATATCTAAGGTACCTGAACTAGAAGCCTGTCCTGAATAGTGAGGTTAGGGCAAGAAGCATTCAGTGTGGAAATGACAGCAGAGAGTGGAATCCATCTTGAAAAGTATAACAAAGAGGAAGGTGCCCAGTGAGTCTATAGATGCCAGTAACAGAGATAACTCTTCAAAATAAAGCCAGGAAAGTGGACAGAGCCAAAGTTATTTACTGAAAAATGGAAAGCCATAAGTGTTAAGTAGAACAGCAGTATTTTATTTCATCTTGAAACTGTCATTTTTTTCTTTAAAGAAAATAGATCAGAATGAGGTGAGTAGAAAGTTTGGAAATAAAGCACGAATTAAAAAAATATCTTCATGTAAAAAAATATATGGTGATTCAAAAAACAAAACAATGCAAAAGCAGAAATAATTTGGAAGCCTTGGGAAAATAGAATATTTAGTGCATATTTTCACTAATGGAAATTAAAGATGTGCTGCTTACGACATGATGAGGAAAGGAAAGAAATCAAGGTGACTCAATGTTTTGACTCAAGAAAGTAAGGTGGCTTGAGATTTGCTGAGAGCAGGGAGATGTTTAGTTGTTGGCTGAATCACAATTTAGAGCTTCTCTCGGGACACATTAAGTTTGAAATGTTTATTAGAAGATGACAGTTGATTCATCTAAATTTAGACACAGGAAAGGGCTACTATATATGTTAGAAAGTTATCAGAGTGGAGTCAAAACAATAAGATGTGAGATTTAAAATAAAAGAGACAAGAAAATGATGGGAGCTGAAGCCCATCCACATTTACAGACTTACGGAGGAAAAAGGAGGCAACAACGGAAACTGGGAAGAGACAGTGAGGAAGGTAGAGGAAAGACTATATCAAAGATGCAAAAAAAAAAAAAAAAAAAAAAAAAAAAAGACGTGCTAAGAGGAATAATCTTTTAATAGCTGTTAAAGGATGTGGCAATGTAGCAACTATTGGATTGGGCAAACTGAAGCCCACAGGAGATGGTAGCAGGGTGGCTTCTGGGAGCTGGACAGCCTGAAACAGTGTCACTACTATCCAGAGTAGGTCATGCCCTTAGTCAATACTTCCACAATTCATCCAGTCACTTGACATTTACTCTATTAGTAAAATGCAAAATTACAAGATAATTAAGAGATGGTGCCTGCCACTGAAAATGTTTTAGGTAACTGAGAATGGCCATTAATATATCATTCAGATGGGCAAGCATTTTTTGTTTGTTAGTTTATTTGTTTGTTTTTCTTATAATGCCATGGTTCAGTTTTGTTTCTCCACAGAAAGGAATTAACATGCAACATCTCCCACACACTTTACTCAGTGAAGGCTGGGACTAATTCTTGATTTGTTCGCTCACCATTTTAATGCTTTGCCTTGGAGAGTTGTTATTCATTCATCTTTCCATGGCTAATATACATTTTTAAAAATCCTCTTGTGGATTGAAGTTAGATAGAAGAAGGCTGTTCACACAAAGACTTTCTGTAACAAGTTATCTTCATTTGCTCTGGATCTTGTCCTAAATGATTTGGCAGTTTGGGGTCAATAACTGACTATGAATAGATAATGTGGCTAAATCCCCAAGTTCTTCAATAACACCAGAGAATTCATTACAATCAATGAGACTTCCTTTGTGCAGTAATTAGAGCATCTGACAATGATTTCCTATGCTTTGACAATTTTGGGCATTTCTGTGATAAAAATAACTATCATATTTTGAGAATATTTTAATAATAGAAAAAAATACAAGATTGAAGCATAGACGTATCAACTATTTTGCCAGAAGTTGTTAACTATTTTCTCTATCACTTGAAGCTATAGAGGTGTTCTTTTGCTTCCTTACCTTGGTGAAGCTAAAATAAATTTTCAAAGCTGCTTACTTTTAATTGGAAGATGTTTTTCTAATTGTTTTTACTGATACTGGGTAACACTTGAAACTTTTGACTAGATAGAATCAATTTGTATAATGTTCTATCATGCATATGCCCTGGGTTCCATTACCCAACACCACAAAACCTACGTTTGGTGGTGTACATCTTTAACCCCAGGATTTGGGAGGTGAAATCAGAACTTGAAGGTCATTTTTAGATTCATAGTAAGTTTTAGACTACGCTGGAATACATGCAACTCCTGTCTCAAAAAAAGAATTTTTTTTAAAGCAACTCATGGACTCATCAGAAAAAATTTAAAAACTTTTAAAAATGTTTTTATTTATGACTCCTTATAAAAAAAATAGTATGCTTATGACTTTAAGTTTCAAAGCTAAGCAAAAGCAGACTTAGCTTCATAAAAGAGCATACCACTTTTCCTTTGTTGCATTGATTTTTCTGCTTTTAAAGAAAATACTAGTTTTTGTAGGAAATCCAAGTTCTCAACAGAAGCCCCTCAACATCCATCTTGTCACTGTTAACTTTTAGAGGAGCATCCTTCCAGGATTTTGCATCTTTTAATGGAGTGAAGATGTAGTATGGTCTTTCCATGGCTAAAACTTGTCATTTGGTCAATTACTGTTGAGCACTTAAGTTCTTTCTGTGACTTTTGGTGTTTAAGTTACAAGAAACATCCTTATATTCACATTTCATCAGATTATCAACTGTTCTGCCCTTTATATCATAGTAGCTCTCTCTTAAATTATGGTTCAGCTGTTCTTAAAATTCAGATGATGGTGGTAATAAATATTTATGATATTAACATTCTCCCAGAGGGTATCTTGGTTCTTACTCTCCTTGGTTTTCTTTTCTAAGGATGTGAGCATGGTGAGATGAGGTCATGAAACATTAGGATGAGTAAGAGGGGATCTTGTGCTGTTAGACAAATGAGTAAGAACTTAGTAATTCTATGTACATAAATTGCCACAAAATGCAAATAAATCTATAGAGAAAGGAGCCTTGTTTTGGTAGGAGCTGAGAGGGGGGAGGGGCATTATGGAGATGAGAGACTTTTGGGGTGATGAATATAGTAACTGGTATCTCAGGTTAATTATCTGTGCATCATCTGTCAATCATATTTTGATAAATCTATTGAAATAAGCTAAGAAGAAACATCATAATTCCTACTGACTTTTTAAAATAGAAGCTGAATTATTATCTATTACATTATGCTTTTCAGTACATAATGTATTTTCATCATAATTTTCCTTTTTTTGTTTTTTTTGTCTTCCTGACAGCTTGGTGAAATATTAAAGCAGGAATCTTATTTACACACACACAAATGAGAAATTGAGACTCAGGAAAATGAACTTTCCCTAACATGAAAATCCATCAAAAATTGGACTTAAAGGCAAGCAGGGTGCCTCAGAGGGAAACAGAGTTGGCTGGCAAACCTGACAGTTGGAGTCTGATCCCTCAAAACCCACATGAGGAAAGAGATAACAGACTTCCGAACAGTTGCGTTCTGAGCTCTATTTGTCCAACATAGTACCTACTTTCTCTAAATAAATGAATAAGCAAATGTAAAGAGGGTCTTTTAACTTTTTTTTGCTTTAACTTTTACACTGTACTGACCTCTCACACTGTCACTAAATGAATACATCTTTGGTTTCCTCATGATCTCTAATCTCAGCTATTAGGCAATATATGAATTTGGAGTTATCAGCCAGGTGTGGTGTCACATATTGATAATTCCAGCACTAATGGAATTGGAGCAGGAGGATTGTGAGTTAAAGAGCAGCCTAGGAGAGTTTGAGCTTCATAGGGGAAAAAAAGAAAAAAAATCACTGTAAAAAAACAGTCATCAAAGCATACAAGGCTTTTTATCTACAATAACTAAAACACGGGCTTTACAAAATATGTACCTTTCACCTACATTCACATCATCCATATTAGCTAACACAGCAAAAGACGGAAGCGACCCAATTCTTGAGTGTAACAACCATGGATGAGCAGTTGAATGTGATATTTGCACAGACTGGAATAAAATCCAGCCTGAAGAAGATGATTCTGCCAAGCACTGGCAAATGAGGAAGCCAAAATGACATTATACTAAGTAAGATAAGCCAGTCACAAAAAGGCAAATAAATTATTCTGCTTTTACTTGAGATGTTTAAAAGATCCTAGAATATTAGGAATAGAAAATAGGACTTTGGTTGCCAAGAGGTAAGGGGGTAGGGAATGGGCCCTGAGTTTCACTTTGGTAAAATAGAATTTCAGAGACAGAGAGTGGTGATGGTTGCATAACAATGACATGCCATGAACTGAACACTTGGAATAGTTAAAATGGCAAAGTTTGTGTGTTTTACAACAATTCATTTTTTTTTAATATATGAGTTACATGTGAACTAGGATATTTCATGAGCGTGTTGGTCTCACTACAAAATAGATACAAAGCATCAATTATTTATGTATTTTCTCTCCAAATGTACTTCTGAGCCATGATAGAGTCCTCTAAAAACCTCAGGCTATGGTGCACCTAGCTGCTGGCAGGTCGAATGGGGCAGCATGCACAGGCCCTGTGATTGATGTGAAGAATCTCATAATGTGGAGCCTTGTTCAAGGGCAAAAGTCAAAGTCCACCAATCCTACCACTGACTTTACTGAAAAATACATATAATAGCCATCCATTCCTCTAAGTCAGTTGTTATCACGCCATGCCAGTAAACCACTATGTCTCACTTAGACACAACCACGATTCTTGCTTTACCTTCTCAACCTCCTTTTGGCTAGTTCTTCATACAGCTGGATGTTTTGCTATATTGCCTTCTGCTTCCTGCCTTCCAGGTTCATGGAGGATAAGGGTAGAGTTCTTGCAGCAGCTCATTGCTCTCGCTGCCAGCCTTAGCATCTCACTGCTGGCTTTGTTTCATCTTTCTGAACTCCACAGGCTCTTCCCACAAGACATCTGTAGATACTCACCCTGACAGAGAAGCTCTATCCTCCATGCTTCTGGTAAGGTGTCTGTGTGTTTGGATCTCAGATATTTACTCTAATGAAGGTTTTACTGAACATTCCATCTAACTTTGGATTTCTCATTATTCTCTGTCTCTTTTTTACTTCATAACATTGAACAGAAGTAGATTGACTTTGTTTTCTGTTCCTCCTCTTGGAGGTCTGGAAATATATTTGTTTTATGCTCAGCCTGTCCCAAACAGAGAAAAAAAATACATAATAGGGAATTTGTGAGCTCATTATATAAATCAATCAACAACAATAAAGTGATACTTAAGTGGACATTAGTGAGGACATGCTTTGTCTACTAAGTCACCATTAATTATTTAAAAGAATGAGAAATATTTCCATGTACTACTGTCAAAAAGAAAGTCACACCACAATGTGACCACAAAGTCACACAAGTGACATCTTTATAAAGTTTGAGCAAACATGTATAAATATAATATGTATGTATACATAAACATATACTTATATATGTATAAGTGGGGAGACAGATAACACACCAATTCTAGTCAGAGAAATAAATTATTTCAGGGAAGTTAGGAATTGGATGATAGCAGATTTCAACTTTTTATTTTATTTTTATTACATATTTGCTCCAGTAATATTTAGTAATAAATATTACACATTTATTTCTACTACATATTTACTCTAATAATACTTAGTTTTGTGTGTTTGTGACTAAGTTAGTTGTTTTGTAAAAAAAATTGGATAAATTGAGTCATCAAAGTAATAAAACATTACCCGAACCAACATCTGGTGTAAAACAGGGGTGTTATATTTAGTGACTAAGGCTTCAATCTGAGATTGTGAGATAATAATAAATTTTCAATAATTTTCACATTTTTGCTGCTTCAAAGAAAAACCAAGCTGTTTGTTACTGTCAGGCCTTTTAAGACCTGAAATATTGATTTTTCCAATAGAAAATAACTTATGAGTTTTTACATTTATTCAGCAATATTACAATTGATGACTGGCATAGACATGAGAAGATTCTGAAGTCAGGCAAAGATGATTTGGTCTGTCACATCTACTGAGCTCCTAAAGCAAACTACCAGACAAAAATTTTACCTATGTATATACGATGTTGGCTCAGCTTGGTAATAAGACATACAATCTCTACATAAATATGAATTCAAATAGAAAAGATGATTGTAGAAATTCAGTGTGGGTTTCCTGAAAGCATGTTAAAGGTTATCATAAAAAAGCAGACCGGAGCTATCCTTAAGAATTCCATCTTAAGATGAACATCTGAATGAGTAGCAGGCTAACCCTCCCTGAAAAAAAGCAAGCCTGAGATGACCTCCAGTCCAGTGCTGTGCAAATACAAAGGAAGCAAACCAGAGACTAGAAGAATATCACGAGAGTGAGCCCATGATGACCACCAGTCCTGTGTCATTGGGCCTGGACTTGGAGCTAGTCTGAGATGACCACCAGTATGGCATCTTGAAGGCCTGGGAGGTAGGGGTGAGACCATGCCTGGGAATACCTCTGCTCAGAGCCATAAAGCACAAGTGGGGCATAGCACTAATGAGACCACTCCTGAAAGGACCCTAGATTCTCAGAGAACCCAGGCACCCCGAAGAGAAGCAAGTAAGTGGTGGAGAAATGGAAGTGAAAAAGGAAGGACATGAACACAATGAAGAGGCAGAACTAAAGACTCGAGGGTACTGAGGAACAGCCTGATGTGACCATGGTGGAGTCCTGGCCTGTGATGCCACCAAAGGCCACATCTGGGTCCTTGACCTTGAAGCAGTAGTGGTCTGTTACCATCAAAGGCCAGGCAGATGCCATGCCACCCAGGGATATGCTGATATCTGCAAGCTATGCAGAACTGACCCTACCTATCTCCTGGGCATCCTGGGAAAGCTGGCCCTGGAAAGAATGAGAGCAGGAAAGATGACCCCCCAGCCTCAAGCCAGCTGCAGTACCCTGCACATGACCTTGCACCTCCCCCTGGGCAGCATAGTAGAGCTGGCTCTAACTACATGAGCATGGACAATCCAGTCCTGAGGGTATGGGAGCAGGGGAGCTCCCACAAGATTTTTTTTTTCTTTTCTGTTGCTGGGAGAGGGTGTTGATTGGATGCATGATGTGAAAATCACAAAGAACCAATAAAAAGTTTTAAAAGTATATCTTAAAAAGAAAATTAGACATCCCACTCATCAATCAGTTTAATCCCTTCAATTTAATATTAATTATTATCTAGTTATTTTTTTTAAAGAATTCCAGTTTATTGATGGGATTTGAAATGTGCACTTTCTCACCTAGAACTGGTACCTATTTAAACCTCAGTGTCTGAGGAAGATCATCAGACTGCCCTGTGGACTTCTGCACTGCTAATCTGCAGGCAGCTTCTTTTACCTTTATTTATTCATTTATTTTTTAAGTAACAAAGTCCCTCTTTAGTCCTTTGCATTGTTAATTGTTGCTACTGCACTTGTGTGATTGACTAGCCTATCTGAAGAGTAGAAAAATCTCCCTACTATTCCTTTAATATTCTGAAAAAGAGGATCAGCCCCCGAGATGAGAGGCACAAAATAGCTCACGAATAGTGCTTCAAGGCTCCAGGTTAAGTGGGAGAGGTAGGAACGGACATTTTAATGGTGTATTAGAAGAATTGTCTTAAACCAAGCTACACAATTTTAAATCATCATCAGAACTGAATGGACAATTTCCAGCACAGTGTGGCCGGCCATCAGTTCACTGCTATTTTCAAGAACTTGGATTTCTAAAGAGTAATTTCTAATTGAGACAGTAGGCAGATGAAATCTTTATCCAATTGCTGATTGTGGGAACAACAATCCTCCCAGGAGTCCTGCGGCCAACACTTAGCTAGGAGATACTACTTTCTTGAACATATTAAAAGAAAATTCTCTGCCCTCCTCCCCCTGGCTTATGCCATTGACAGAAAGATGCAAGAATCTTGACAATGCAAGAATGTCACCAAGAGGAAGGCTGCCACACTCCTCCAAGGACAAGGACGTGCTGCCACTGAGGTTATGCATACCCATCCGTTTCTCTCTAGAAAACACAGATTTTTTTAGTTGTTCTCTGCCTTAGAGGATAGCTAAATTCAATTTGGAGAGAAAACAACATGAGTTTATTCAGACCTTGAGTCCAGGCAACAAACATTTTTCCCTATCCAAAGTTCCCCATCCTGGTAAATGCATCTTCTTATTTCTTTCTTATTACTTATATTATGTCTTATTACTAGCAGTGTAACCCCCTGTGTATTATGTATAAAATAAACATTGGACTGAAAAGTCAACAGAAAAATGCAGACCAGCTGGAGGTCACAAGACTCAAAGGACAAAAGAATGGTGAATTTATATCTAGTAAGATGAATTTGGAAATCTCGTAACACCAATAAAATCACATAGTAAATACTCCAGGTCAAGACACATAAATGATGTATTGCCAGATATAGAAGAATTAGAGCCATCCCCCTCCCATTCAGGGGCCAGTTGAAAGTGTAAGCTAAAGGTATATGTTCACAAGGTTGCCATGAAGATCTTCAGCCCTCCAGTGTAGCCAAGGTAGCATCAAAGAAGACTAAATGGAGATCTGAGATTGTATCCCCATACAGTAGCCATGAGCTATCCTTCCTCAGTCACATCACTGGAGGCCATGTACAGATCCTGTTCTCTCATCCCTGACCTGGTGGCAACAAATCAGCTCTATCCTTCACTGCTGGTATCAGACAAGGTGGAGTCCCCATCACCCAGGGGTTGCAAAGCCATCCTCATCCCCTCTTGCTATCACCACAGGAGGATCAGAAGCACTGTGTCCATTTTCATCCCAGCCATGGTGGGATCAGTAAAGATCTCACAGAGAAAGCCTCAATCATTCACGAGCAGTAAGACAGCCCTGCCCTTGTCATAGTGTGTCTCATAACATAGGGTACAAAATGTTCAGGCTTCAATCAAACTCACTCATTACACCAAGGACAAGGATAATCTCAACCACAAAAGAGAATCAATAGGTCATAAGAAATGGGACACAGATATTGCAGTTGTCTTGTAGAATTTTAAAGCTCATACCTCTGATAACTTTTCAGAACACCTTGCAGGAGGAAATATAGCCCAGAAATGATGGATAGGTCTGGGATAGGCAGAGCACACATTAATCAGGATGGCCCTGTGATGCACACCTCTTGCCATCTGTTTAAACCTAAACCTCACTGCAGAACTTGGAAGATGGACTTGGAGGTCACTGCACTCTTTATTTCCCCTTTCCCTGATGTAGACACAGCGCAGAAATCTCTTCTTTCTGCTTTTCACTACTAACTGTGTCTTTAGTTGCTCTATGGAGGGCAGGTGGCTGAGCCTAGGACAGAACCAGAGAAATCAGACTGCCAAGGAAGTCTTGGCAATGTTGTGGGTAGATGTCTGCTCTGGGGCACAGCAGATCTTAGAGGGAGGCAGGAAATTAAAAAGGCAACCAATGGACATGCTTAATAATGATCTAACTCTCGAAACTTTCTTGTGAGACAGAATTGGCTAGTCTCATTTAAAAAGTGAGAAGTGATATTTAAACAACTTATTCAACCCTTAACACTATGGTCCGATGATTACATGTCCTAGATATACTGGATATCTCTCCAAATATTTGCTTCAATAATGAATTCACTGAATGCAGCCTGTATTTGGTGTAATTAAGTATGCATTGTCTTTCCATATGTAAGTTAATTGACTACAGAAGTTGTTTGCTGGTACAAAAGAAAGGACTTTTCTCCCCTGAGACACCAAAGGCTAATTAGGATTAGGAACTAAGTAGGACTATTTCAGATTGGAGCTCAAGAGCAGAGAAGAAGGACAAGCTCCCTTTCCCCAGGAAGCTGACAGCATGCATCCTAACTGCTTTGGCACAATGTTCCTCTGCCTTGATCTCTGTGGTTCAGACAGTGGTATCTTGGTGTTATGAGGATGTAGCTCCTGTCCCTCATTTCCTGTCTTTGCACAAATTGCCCTTGAAGCCAGACTGCCTCTCCTCCATCTTCACTTGATGTACAACTCTAATACAAGAAACATGTCTTGCTTGCACGTGCTCTCTAGGCCTTACCGATAGCCTAGAATATAAGTCAGCTGGCAAACGAACTAAGCAGGGGAAATGAGAACTGGGCTGTACACTCTTTGAGGGAAGCAGTGGGTGGGGACTTGAGACATTGAACTAGGCTAAGTATTAGAGACAGACCAAGAAGTTTAGAATAAAGATTGCTGAATAAACTGTGTGGTGCGTACCTCACAGAGATGGACTTCTCCCTTTGAGCTGCCCCTCACTGCAAAGGGCATACAGAGCCATCCAAAACCTCCTTTGCATTTGTTTTCTTTGTTAACTTTGTTAACTTTGTCCATTTCTTAAGCCATCTTAATTTTTGTGTTATTCCTCATTTTATCAATTTACACCAAAAGTGCTTCATTGACATTGATAATGACTGAGCATATATTAGTTTTTGCCTAAAAGAATGAATGCATTTTGAATTTTTTCATGAGCTATTATTTGTTTAAAAATTTGACAAGTCATAAAGTGCATGTCAAAATGAACACATTCCACCTTCTGGACCACACCACAGATTTAATTGGAGCCCTCTGGTTATGGTGCTAGCTAAGGCATTATAACAAACATGGTAGAAGCTATAAGGACGACTAAATTATAGTTTCCCAGTAGACCTTTCTTCCTACCCTGGAGTGGTCTAGCTTGATTGTTTCTCTGCACGCTCATTTACACGTGTAAGACTACTTCATAGTTTATCATATAGTAAGAAAATAACAGGGGTAACAGGAAAGTCTAGACCCCAGAATCTTTGTGATCCTATTTCAGTATTATGATTTTAAAGTAATATTTCATTTTGTATGTAGCAATACCCTTAAAAGATGTCAGAGTGTACAGTTCAGGGGCGCATGGTAGAGCTGTGGTAAATACTTTGTACTATAGTCAATCACCTCAGCACTAGCTAGAGAGCTGTCTTATATGCTCTTCTGTTGATTTTTTTTATACCAGTTGATGATATCAGATTGGAAAATTTCACCATACAAAGTGTAAACTTGCCACACTGCAAAAGGAATTCCCTTCTTTAACAAACCAAGTATCTCCTTCAGGGAGATACTCTCCCCAAGAGACAGCTGATCCTGTCACACCAGGCCTTCCCTGGCATAGCTTCAAGTTGTCTTCCGCAGAAAGGCAAAAGACACTCAGAGTCATCTCTAGGTCCATGCTTTCTATCTGTTGACAATATTCTAAGCCAGTCTTTCTTTGACTAACCCAGCTGGGTTCTCTAAATATGACCATTTTCTTTTATTCCTGACACTTGGCAGTCATTCCCTCTGTCCCAGGAACAGAAAGCAACTTCCTCTTCTTGATGATCAACTGCACAAACAACTCATTCTCCCTGCCTTTCACATTCTTTCCTACTGCATCTGTTATGGTTTGGCCATAAAGTATCTCACCAGAAGGCTCTTGGATTGAAATCTTTGTTCTCTGCTGATGTATCAGCTACTGAGAGGAGAATACAACTTGTTGGGTTCTACCCTAATCTATGAGTTAACCTACTGACAGATTCATAATTTGACAGTAATATTGGGGTATTGACACTTTTGGAGGTGGGTACAAGTCAGAGGAAATCACTGGGGCTGTGTCCTGGCTGTTACAAATACTGACACAGGTCTCTTTGAGCTTCTTGGATGTCATGCAGTGATATACTTCCCACCACCCTGCTTCATCACAGACCCAGAAACAGGACACCAAGCAAATGTGGGTTGCAATCTCTGAAATACAAGTCAAAACACAGCCTCCTCTTTAAATTAACCTCTTTTACATTAGCACAGTAATGACAGCGTGATTTATATCACCCCAGAGCAGATCTCGGCTAACTGCTCCACTGAGTTGCCATCGTTGACACAAAAGTTTGTTCTTCCTCATGTGTGGTCTTTGCATCCACAGGACCAGTGTTACAACAGCAAAGTTATTATTACATTATGCGTTTAGGAGTTATGCTGAGCTCTATGAGACTGTCGATGTTGGGCCATTTTCCACTTGTAGATGTGTCTACTCTTGCTTCTATTTCATTTCACTCTAGAACCACTTCTCACAATCCTGTCAAAAAATGCACTAAGGGTGCTGGAGACATGGCCCAGTGGGTAAAATGCTTGCTTTGAAAGCACAAGCACCTCAGGTCAGGTCTCCTGGCACCCATGTAGAAGCCAAGGGTAGTAGTGCAGTCTGTAATTTCAGGATCGGGTGAGGATGGACACGGGAGTCTATCCAAAACAGTGCCTCCGGGTTCAGTGAAGACACTGTCTCAAGCAATAAGCCAGAGAGTGAGAGAGAACTACACCAGATGTCAGCCTCCAGATTCTATACTTTAATGTACTGTCAAGCATGACCACAAACACACATGCACAACTACACACACGCGTGCATGCACGCACACATACACACACACCACATTTCACTGAGACAGAGATACTCTGCTCACCACCTATTTTTTATAACCTTTATATTAGGAAATATAATTGTTAGGAACTCTATTGCCACAGGGTGAAGATTTGTCTGCATTCTGGCAGTAAAAAGACAAAAAGGCAAACAGAAACACACTGTTTTCTAAAGTAAACATGAAAGAGACAAGGTTTTTGTTAGTACAACCATAGATGGTAGAACTTCAGGCTGGTCTTCTGATTAACACTGGGGACCAGATTCCCACACCAGTACATCATGTCCTAAGCAAAAACTAAGGTGCTGCTGTGCTGAGACAGTGGAATTTCAGCCTTACTTACACAGTAAGATAAAGTAAGTTTGCTGAGGAACCAAAGCAAAGGGAAATAGAAAGGAAAACTGACACAATAATCATTAAATCCAAGGCAAAAGCCATGTGTCCTCTGTACTCTAAAACGATGCCACTTCCCTCCTGAGTTTTCATGCAGTTTGTTTCTCAAGGTGACTTTGATTTCTCACCAGTGTGTGTGCGGGGATTGCACATGTGTAAGTATATAATAAGTTTGGACTTTTCCCCCATAGGTTTGCTATATTTGTAGGTATTTAAAAAAAAATCATACAAACAGATGTGAGAAAAGATCCTCACTACCAATAGCCATCAAGAAGATGGAAATCAAAGCCACAGTGGTATAAAATCTCACCCTTTAGGATAGCCATGAGCAAGTACACAAGAGATGACATACATGGTGAAGTTTTAATCTGCAGTGGGAAAAAACAATGAAGGAACTGGAAAACACTATATTAAGAAGGTAACCCAAGCTCAGAAAGACAAATAACATGTTCTCTCATGTGTAGAGCTTAGCATCTGGACTGCTTAATATGCATATCTAGCTGGGAGAAAATGCGGGTTAAATCTAGAAAATTACAAAGGAGGCCATGAAACTGGAAAGAGCAAGCATTAAGAGAGGACTTGGGAAAGACAATAGAACAAAGTAAAAAAGGGCACTGCTGAGGGCAAAACAGTGGTCACGGAAATGGGAAGGTGGATTGTTTTAAAAATTAGGGTCCAGCACTAGTTTACCTTGGTCAGAATAGACATATACACATAAAGGTTGATAGATGTTTTGTATACCTAACAAGGATATACGCATATAATCCTAATCTTCACCAGGTGATTGATATTATGTAATGAATTTAATTGGAGATTCAGTTAGGTTCTATTTGAACATTTATGTACATACAACTGGCAACCAGACATTGGAAACTACCACTTCCAAGAAACAATCTACTTCCAATTTATACCATGGAAAATGTATAAAGACACCACACAGAGACCTGTTGCTCTGTAAGCCAATTTAAAAGAAAAGATAAAAGATAGTAAGTATTGATGAAGGATTCCTTTAACATTTTGGTGGGTGATAAATGGTAATAGCTAGGTTTCTTGAAATCTAAAAAGAGCATTGACATACAAACCCAGCAGTTCCACTTTGGGATATGTATTTTTAAAAAAATAAAATTGGTATCTCAAAGAAGTAATTGCAGTTTGCTATATGATTACAGAATGATCCATAATTAAATAAGAGATATGAATGAAATTGTTCAAGGACAGATGAATGGATAAAAACCATGTAGGGGGTCTAGTTAGAGGAGAAATACAGATGATGAATATTATTCAGCCATAAAAACATAATCCTGCCATTTGTGAGACCTTTGGTGAATCTTGGGAATATTATACTAAGTAAATAAGCAGACAAAAATATTCTGTGTAATTCATTGATATGGATTCTAAACTCAAGGATGCATGTGCAGGGAGAACTATGGTTGATAAGAGTGAGGAATTAAGGAAAATAGGGAGACGGTGATCAAAGGGTTCAGATTTCAGTTCTATAGAGAGCTCTGGTGGAATAATGTTCATGGTGTTATATTTAATACTGATACTGATTGTTTACTTGAAATTCAACAAAAAAGATTGTCTACATCTTCACAGCATACACAGAATAACTATGGGCACCAAGTTACATCAAACTGAGTATTAATAGTTTAATTCATCAACTAATATTTTTACAAACAGCATGATTCAGATAACGACATAGAAAAATCTCATGTTTTACATAAAATGTCTTCCTACAGAGTGAAAAGAACAGTGTTAGCAAAGTCAACATTCATTTTAAGAAGTGTGCATCTGAGATACTGTTCTTTTTAGAAGACCTTAGTTCAGTTCCCAGCACTAGCTCACAACTGCATAATTCCAATTTCAGCTCCACAGGATGCCCTCTTGTTGTGTTCACAGGCTACTGCACTCACTCCCTCTTACACACACACACACACACACACACACGAGGCACACACAAACACACATGCACACACACACACACACACACACACACACAGGAGGCACACATGTACACATACACAAACACACACAGGAGGCAAGCATGCGCGCGCACACACACACACACACACAAGAGGCACACATGCACACACGTGTGTGTGTGAGAGAGAGAGACAGAGAGAGACAGAGACAAAGAGAGACAAAGAGAGAGAGAAAGGGAGATAGAAAAGAGAGAGAGAGAGAGAGAGAGAGAGAGAGAGAGAGAGAGAGAGAGAAGCATGACATAATTTGAAGTAGGTTTTTTTTTTGTGTGTGTGTGTGCACCTTAAGTACAAGGTGCGCTCTCCTTGGTCAGAGAAGCTTCTATATGCAACAAACGATGATTAATGCACTCAGAGTGGGTCAGAGTGCCGAGAGTAAGTTCTTAGGTATTTGATCCCAAACTAGATGACTTTATGGCACCCTTTAAGAATCAAGGAACACCAAAGAAGGGGGGTAAATTGGCTTTAAGACCCAGAGGATGTGAAACACTATGTACCAGACAAGCCATGGATGCCCACTGCACTCATGAACTCACAGCACCTGTGGTGATCTGCAAGCATCTGAGCCTGTCGATATTCCCTTACGGATGAGGGAGTGGTACATGAGGGCTTCTGCTTCTGGAAGAGTTATTGGCAGTTAATGGTTGCTGGGGGAGGGTACATGTTCTTCAGTGATACAGCATTCTGAAGTTGTCTGTGCTCCAGGAAAGAATACCCATCCTCTCACGAAAGCAACACTAATTGTTTGTCTTTGTTTCATTTCAAGACAGGGTCTCACTATGTAGCCCATCTGTCCTGGAACTCAGTATATAGACCAGGCTGGCTTTGAGATCAGAGAGATCCTCCTGCCTTGGCCTCTCAGGTGTTGAGATTAAAAGTGTGTTTCACTACTGCCTGGCTAGGAATCCTACTTAAGTTCAATGGGTAACATTAGGAATAAGGGAAATTTAAGAAAAGGATTAGATAATAGAAGGAAGACTTGCTGGGGTCAAGGGGTTCTATGGGAGTGGAAGGGGGATAAGAAGAAATACCAATAGGGGCAAAAAAAAAAAAAAAAAAAAAGACGCCAAAATCCATCACATTAAATGTGCCAAACTGTTAAATAATAATTTAAAAAATACATTTAGAAAAGAAAATTAGGGCATTAAACATTTAGACTTCCAGATAGCCATGTGAAGACATGGAAGCAAGAAGATAGCCATCTGCAAGCCAGAAGAGCCTCTGGAGCTGCCAGCTTTTAAAACTAAGAAAATAAATGTTGGTTAAACAAGCAAACAAAGTCTGTTGCCATCTGAACAATCCGTCTTGGCTGTAGTCTGCATTTAGCTATTCAGTTTGGTGATCTATTCTTGCTCTTTTGTACATTTATAAATCATCAGCCTCTTGGTTCAGGTTAATTACAGAAAAATGCCCCAGTAGCAGTACAAATATAGAATGATTGTTTTGTGGATTAATGTTCTTGGGAATAACTACTGGCCAAAGGTGGTTGTAGCTGACACTCAATGAGCACTGGCCCATGCCAAGATATAAACGCCTAAAAACTATTTCCTCAATCAATAAATATCTCTGAAGTCATATTTCAGATTCAGAGTTCTCCAGCTAATTGATTAATGGAGCAGTAGGCTGAATGTGAGGCCATATCTACTTGCAAAACTCATGTTTAAATACCCAGGAAACCACCACAGACTTTGTAATCAAAAGACACGAGAATTGGAAAATGGTTTGGTAATTACTTTCATCTTTTGGATAGGATTATTTAACCTCATTAAAGTCTTGGCTTCATCATTCCCAAGTTGAATAATTACTACTTCCCAATGATCTTGTGAGGTTTGAATAAGAATATTCTGGAACATAATAGATGTTTGTTAAAATGAAAAATACACTCGCAAAGCCAATAGCCCACAATGAGTAAAATCAGCCAGCATGTTCAGTGAGCCCTTGGATATCTTCTTTTATAATACACTTCTGTTTTTTATGACTTTTTTTTATTGAGAGGGACATGCACTGGAAAATAATACCATGGTGGAAATGAAAAGACACAGGTTTCTATCCCTGCTGTGATGTGGAATAACCCTGTCTGGTTTATAATGACTTTAACTGAAAAGCAGGACAGTTATGACCTTATATTTTCTATTTCTAAGACACACACTTCATGATGAATCCAGCAAGAACTAAGTACATCCCTTACCAAGACTGCCTTTGCAGTATCCCAGCCGCAGGTCAGCAGCAAAGTTGTAATGAAGACTCCAGGAGAAAACTTGGAATGCTGCAATGTAAATTTCAGCATAAACTGCTGCCCACAAGGCCACTGGCAAACACATCTGTCTCTTCTTCAATTTCCGTATCATGCACTGGGTGCTGAACTAATTGTGTCTGATTTAGATGTCCCCACTGACATCCAGGTCACTGTCTAAGCTTTTACATTATCCTTGACATCAGTAAGCCTTGGGTCCCTCTGGTCCTCAGTCTGGGCCTTGGGCATCATACAAGCATCATTCACCTTGATTGTCTCAGCCGGTGACCTTTCTTTTGAACTCGCTAGAGCTTCTGGGATGTTTTCTTTTCATGTTCCCAAATGAAATATCTTTCACAATTGAGATCTCTGTGCCTCAGATAAGAAACCATCTAAGGTACTTTAGGCTCCTTTTTTTTCTTCAAGAAGATATTACTCTCATAATATATTATTTTCTTTCAACAAAATTTCCCCCGTGAGACTTCTGTGTATCTCTTGGTGCCTTTGAATAGAAGCATTTTAAATTTAATACAAAAGATAGACACTGACAGTCCATGCCAGAAATCTAAGTTGCTTTGTAGATTATGTTTATAAATTTACCAGGTGCCTCTAAAATTGATTAAATGTTTCTCTTTGGCTATGAGGCCACTACTTTAACTTTGTTTATATCCTACCGGAAATTCTACAATTTATTTACGAGGCCACATGGTAAGGAGGAAATAGGCTATTATTTTTGACTTATGAGTTGAACATCGGGGTCTGTGGGTTCTAGAAAGTCTTCAGCAGAGAAAACCCAGGTGAACTCTAACAGCCAATGGCCCTGCTGCTAGCAAGGTTTCCATTATATGTGTGTTGAAAGGATAAAGTCCAAAGTCTAGGATTACTGTGAATGAAGCAGAATCTGCACACAACCCAAGGCAAGGCTTATGCTACACAGGTCAGTTTCTCCAGCTGCTGAGTGGAAAGCACATCCCTGCCCTAGAAGACAGCCCAGCAAATGGGTCCCTTTGTACCCACTGTACAAATGGGAGTTTTGTACCAATTGGACAAACTGGGGCCTCTCACTGGGGGGTATGTGTGCATTATTTCATAACAGTATATGTAGGTTGGTGAATGAAGCCAAGAGGAAAGAACAAATGAAGGGATCTGTACAATCCTGGAGATGATGTGCAATCTGTGGGCACACAGATAACAGCTCACACCACTCCTCACTGTGACCTCTGCAGTGCTACCCAGAGATGACTGTTTTCCAGCCCTGTTTGATCTAAACCTAAACAAAGCAATCTGGAATGGAATACACCTTTCTTCTATAGGTCTTGGTTGAACAGAAGTGAATTCAAGGTCTAGTGTGACTATTCACCAGAATAGTAGTCTGAGGTAAATTCCATCAATTTTCTACCTCTTGATTTAGATCAGGCAAAATAATTAGGCCAAGTAATAATAGATTAGAGGAAACAACAGTGTAAGTGTGAACATTAAATTGCACAGCATATGTAACATACATACATGAAAGTGTATTTTTCAAAAATGGCAGCTCAGTTGTAATATGGAAAAAGACAAGAGTTGGGGATGATACTGAATTCTGAAGATACTTAGCTCAATATTCATTTTGTCCCTGTGGTTATTATCTCAAGCCAAAAAAAAAAAAAATTATAGTATATGCTGCTTACAAGCTTCCTCTCTAAAGCCCAAAAGGAAAATACATTGCATATTTTACTTACAGAGTTGTCCAAATCTTCTCTTCAAAATCTTCTCTTCACAAGACGCTCTATTGTATTTTGAGATAAGTTGTAGAAAGACATGAAATTGGAATATAGTTATATAATATAGTTAGATTATTCATTTGGCCCTATTCTCTCAGAATTCACAAACTCCCGTTAGAGTTGTTTTTCTCTGATATTCAAAGAACATTAATTGCACCATTTCGTAATTTTGACTCCACTGAAATTATAATGAGTAGCTACCACCTGAGAACACTTACCATGAGTGGGCATACTATCTCATTTAATCCTTGCAAGTCCATTAAGTGATTGCTATTACTGTTCTCAATTTACAGATAAGTGTAATTTGGCTAATAATAATATAAATCTAGACACGTAGGCAATAGGGCAGAGTTGGGGGTTTAGAATTCCAAGTCTCGCATCTTTGCTTACCCCCTCCCATTATGCCATTAAATCTCAGCAAAGATTGAAACTCCACCCAAGTTTATTCTCTTAGTGAGCTATAAAATAATAAAAATTGAGTGCATCAAATGTCAACTTGTTCATTAAGACTCAAAGTACAAACAATATAAAAATGATAAATCACAGTTGACTTCTTTTTACAACCTTGCTGTTCCCTGAGAAAACTAAACTCATCAATCTTCCTCCCAACTAATCTTTTCAACATTAATGATTTCCTAAAGTAAATTAGGAACTGGGAATTAATGAGATTTCCTTCTTAATGACATAAGCCTCATACCGTTCCATTTTCCAAACCAAATTGCTGGTTAAGTTATCAAAGAGTGTGTGGATCACAGTCCTCTATGGGCCTTAGTTAAATACAGACTTTAATAATTAAAATTTCTCACTAAAGTGGACACTTTTCATTCTCAAGAAAAATTAGAGGCCTAAATTCCTGAGCAGTGTAAGGATGTTTGTTTCCTGTCATATGTAACTTGATTTACAAAACACACGCTTTCAATATAAAACATGGCTTATATACATTTTTAAATACACAATTATAATTTTCAATGAGCCATGTGCAAGAGATGCATTGATTCATGTCATCTGCCTGAAATGCCAGTCAAACTGGCAGCTTGTTCACACTTTTGCTGTCCTTGAAGCTGAGCACAGAATGCCAAATCCCACACTGTCATTAGTGTTGCCAATCAGAATAAGAACCACTTACTTTTAACTAGAGGAATGAAAAGTGAAATTGCCCCGGATTGGTCTAATTATTTCAGAAAGTAACAATACCATTAATAAATCATGCAAGTCCTACAAAGAGACTAGCATTCCCAGCATCACATTTATGGGCAAGTCGTTATACTGGAGAAAGATGACTAAATCAAAAGACTGGGAAACTTTAAGTAATCCGTCAGAGGACTAGATAACTTGAGATACTATCTTTCTAGTTACTTTATGTATTTTTTGTTTTAAAATTATACTCTTTCAAGAAAGCGAATACTATAATATCCAAAGAATTAAAAGGTGTCCCTATGCTAAAGTATTCTAGAACATTCATAGAGAAGGTACAATAAGATGTTAAAAGTGTTGAGGCCTGAGAAGAATGGCATCAATGGGAGGGGATGCCCCAGTGTAGGGGAATGCTAGGATGGTGAGGTGGGAATAGGTGGGTGCATGGGGGAGCACCCTCATAGAAGCAGGGGGGATTGGATAGGGGGTTTCTGGAGGGGAAACCGGGGAAGGGAATAACAGTTGAAATGTAAATAAATAACATATACAATAAAAAATAAAAAAATAAAGAATTAGGCAATGTTCCTTTCTGTTTTATGAAATAATTGAAGCATATTGGCATTTACTCTTCTTTGAAAGTCTGTGCTAAAACCATCTGGCCCTTCCCTTTTGTTGGTTGGGAGACTTTTAATTATGGCTTCTGTTTTACTGTGGATTATAGGTATGATTAATTGCTTACCTGATCTTGATTTATCTTTGGTAAGTGGTATGCACTGAGAAAATTATTGATTTCGTTTAGATTTTTCAGTTTTGTGGGGTACTGGCTTTTAGCTTGTCCTTATGAACCTCTGGATTTCCTCGGTATCTCAGTATGTCCTTTCCCCTCCCCCCATCTCTAATTTTGTTAATCTGGTTATTTTCTCTCTGTCTTTAGTTAATTTGGCTAAGGGTTTGTAAATCCTATTATTTTAATCAAAGAACTGTTGCATTATTTGTACTGTTTGGTTACTATTTTACCGAATTTAGCACTGAGTTTATTTCTTGACATCTACTCATTTTTTGGTATTATTTGTTCATTTTTGTTCTAGAGCTTCCAGGCAGTGTGTTATTAATATGAGGTCTCTAAAGTTTTTTTGTTGTTGTTGTTGACACCTAGTATTATGAACTCTTAAAACTCTTACATCTATGAATTTAATGCCTTGTGTCCTATACTTGGGTTTGTTGTGTTTTCGTGTTCATTCAACTCTACAGTTTTAAATTTCTTAATTTGTATATTGAGGAAGCTGGATTTACGTCTGTACCCATGCTGGAAAGGCTGGAAGCACAATCTTGCTGACAGCTGCTCAGCTCACTGACCATCAGCTATTTGGTACCTCTTCCCTGGTGGAGATCCTGCAGTGGTAGCGCTCTGTTCAAGCCTCGCATCATTCCTCTATCTTCCACATCCCTCCTTCTGCATACCTTTGTCTGAGGGTTGGTTGTACTAATTTGGCCACCACTTACTTCTCTTAGAGTCTCTGTAATCAGACAAGCCATTCACCATTGCCTATGAGTCTTTGGATATTACTAACCTTAGGTCTTGTTTCCACACAAAGTACAAGGCCAACTGCAACATTTAAATCTATCCATTGGATTTTTCACTTGCCACCATCTTTCAGGGTATTCACACCTATGATACGTTTACTATAAACTTAATCCACAGGCAGTGTTTTCATCTGTGACCTGAAATCATGCTTTCTCCTCTTCTCTGTCAACTGGCTGTATGGGATTTCCCTCAAATCATGGGTTCACATAGGTGATGGTGGATTATCTGGGAACCTTGGGCTCACTGAAGGGATTTATAGTTAGTACCAACTTCATCTTAAAATGTATTCTTGCTCCCAGTTGAGTCAGTGGATCTGGTGAAACAGAGCTAAACATGGATTTTACAGCATATGGTTGTTTTACAGCCCATGGTTAGACTTCTCTACAAGCGTCTGGATACACACCAGTGTTCTTCAGAAGGTAGTGAAGTGGCTGCTGTAGATAGCATGGTCTTGCCTTAGGGATCTGTGTTGTGAATACCGCCTTGTTGTATGTGCTGCTTTACATTTTACTGAGCCTTCTCTTATTGTGTACTTGAAGCTACAATGTCACTTGGTACAAAGGTTAAATAGTATTCCAAGTTGTTTAATCTGCTGTCTTTCAGAATCGGAATCAGAGCAGGCTCAGGAGGTACTGTTTCCTCCTTGGTGATATAAAATATAAAATATAGTAACCTTATAATACTACTCATTAATATAAAGTTTGTCCATATAGTCTTTTTAAAAACTGGCCAAGTTACTATGGATCCAAATGTGAGCTCATAGCTTCTACTCCAATATCATGTCTGCTCACTTGCAGTCATGTTCTTAGCAATGACAGTCATGGACTCTAAGTTCTCTGGAATCACGTGCCTCAAATATTTTCTTGTATAAGATGCCTTTCAAGGAATTTCCTCACAGTATTGTAAAGATAAACACCTGTTTATTGTGTGGAAGGATCACCTGTCAATAAAATCTAGTAGCCAACAAGGTGAGGCAGGATTAGAAGGTGCCACTTCCAGCTGGGAGAGTCAGGGGAGATTTTGAAGACAGTGAAGGAGAGAAAATCGGCCACATAGCTGAACCCAGGTTAGAATAAATGGGTAAGTTAAGAGTTAGTCAGGGAACAAGCCTAGCTCATGGTCTAGGCAATGATATTAAGCCTTTGAGTGGTTATTTGGGAACTGGGGCACGGTGGAAAAGCCCATGGATACACAGAATCAGGAAAATCTGATACCATGAAGTGTTGCTACTGTGTGCAATTTATGTAACCTCTGTTCACTTTCCTCAGTAACAAAATTCTGATAAGGATTACTTTATTAAGTTATGTGAGGACTGAATAAGAAAATACATATAAACAACAAGTGTTTGGCTTAAGTTATTAATGTTAGTTAACCCATCTTCTTATGAATATAAGAAATGTCACCATTTAACAGCTTTGATATATTGAAAAAAAAAACAGTAGTACTACAAAAATTTAATGTCTCACAGAAATTTAATAAATGCACAAAAATTTTAAGAGTGAAATTATATATGAAAACAAAACAGAAATGCATACGAGAAAATAATTTACAGACAAAGGAAATCACAGAAAATAGTCAAACTTATAAGCTCATTAAGACAGCAATTCAATGCTATTTTATTACTGCATAATACAAAATATTAACAGCTGGCATTGATTAGATTATGATTAAATTAGAATACTGTATAAGTGACAGTGTAAATAAACACAACTGCTTTGACCAACCCTTTATAACACCGTGGAAAACAAAACATTGTGTAGGTCCATTATCTGTGATCTATACTATCAGTCAGTCAGTATTTACAGCTTACTGTCTCTTCCTTCTAGATGTGAAATAATTTCCAAAATGTTCCAGGGTACAAATTACTTATGTTCTATATAACATCACAGATATATATGTCAAATGAAGTTTGAGAAAAGTTCAACTCAGGACCTGAATGATGCAACAAAGAAAAGTAGACCATCAAGGAACTAAGTATCAGGAAGAAACATGGGGCCAAAATCTGCAACACCCAATTAGATCACGTTTGATCTGAGAATTATGGGCATGAGGTGCTGATGTGGAAATGTATGTAGAGACAATGAGAGCTGCAGGATCTCAGGGTATATCTACTGGCCCCTTACTGCTTTCTAAATGAGTTTGACCTTTGATCCAGAAAAGCAGAAGGCTCCAAGAATTTCATCAATCATCAAGCTTTGAAGGTTTTCTTGGTAGAAAAGGCAGACTTGTTTATGTTTACCAGACTCTAATAAAATATGTTTTTCATTTAATCTGCTAGGTCCTACATTCACCAAAAGATTATTAAATTATGAGAAGTCTGATAAAAATCTTAAAAAATATTACAGGACTTTAGATAGATCAATCCAAGTGTAATACTGTGTAACACATTTCTTCCCAAGTTTCTACTAAAATACTCAAAGCTAAAAAACACCCAAATTTCAGGCCTGTGAAGATCAATTATTAAACATACATAAACATGATAGTCCAACATCATTAAAGTGAAAAACTGTCTCCAGACCCATTTGGCATCCTAGGATCTGGCATGGTATTCCCACATGACTGACCTCAGGTAGCTCAGTGTATGCATAATTGTGTCCCCTTTGTTGGTCCAGTGACTTTCCTTACAAATATTCTGTATTCAAATGATTTTATAAACAAAAGAAACTTAATACTGTCCTTAGAAATTAAACTAGTCAAAAGCTGACTATCAGCTATATTTATCCTATAACTCATCTGTTTCCTTGTAGTTTTGGCATTTGCATATAGAATTTACCAACTAGATGTACCTCACGTTCTTTAATACATAAAAAAAATTTTTGTAAGAAAAATTGATGATACACATGCAATCACAACTACAATAATTGGACCATAATCACACTAGGCAAGAAAAGAGGAATCTGCTCTTTTACCAGTGCTAAAAAGAATTACGTACGAAAATGTTAACATTATTATATAAACAACTTAGATCCCAAATTCTTGAAAGTTCATGTGTACAAAGGTTAGGGCGAGAAGTCTGTACTCTGAACTTCTAGCACACACTCAGTTGGGTCCTTTTCCCTTGGACTTTGCTTCCTTTGGAATCCTCCCATTCTGAAGCTGTGTAAATCTGGCTACTGTAGAAACACCATCCACAAACTTGGTTTTGAAGAGTACATTTGCATTGTTGAACATACCTTCTTTGAGGGATACCACAATGAACTTAAGAAAAGAGAAAGAAAAACATTAAAGAAAATATTCTTAAAGAAGTTCACTCTCTAAAGAGGATTTAAGAACTGAATGAAGTACAAAAGCAGAAAACTAAAAACAGACCATGGGATGGGATATGGTGGTGGGGGCATAGAGAAAACAGCAAGGTAAATAATGGTAAACTGTGGTGGTGTGCACGTGTGCGTGTGCATGCGTGTGTGTGTGTGTGTGTGTGTGTGTGTGTGTGTGTGTGTGTGTGTTTAAATTTCCCCATCTGGGCTAACAATGCTACCCTCTCCTATGAGCTAATGACTAACACAATAATATTAGGCATATAAACATGAGAAGCTTTCTGAGTTGATGGTCAGGATTTTCCAAGTAACTTGTAAAACATACAGGCCATTACTATTGGCCCTGGTTACCTCCCAGAAGTGGGAGGTAGCCTATTGCTAAGGACAAAGGATCTGTAGGAAACTTGCTGATTGATTCTGACCTCAAAGTCTCTTTTCTGAGGCTTAGCTTTCATGGTACCAGAAGGTGCCATGCAAGTTTTCAAGGAAGGTAGTCAACCAATAATCCTACCCAGCATGGCAATGGTAACCCTAAGGCATGTACAACTTGGCAGTCATCAAGAAAAGGAAGGAAAGACACGACAAGAGAAAAATCATGTCTGGTAGCGGAAACTTGACCAACTACACAGGACAATTGAGGTCATGGATCTACATCTGCCACTTTACTAAACTATCGTAAGTCCTAACTTATTCTAAATAGTTACCCTTTTATTCACGGATGAATGTACCTCTCACCCCTTATCAGAGAAGCTTCTCTTAAAACAATAACAGCTGATCAGAATGCAGAGAACAAGTGATTTCACGGTGCACAGTACTGAGACATTTATAACGCAACTGCTGCATCTCAGAGCCAGGCAATGTCAATGAAGAGGCAGAAAGGTTCTAAGAGCTAAAGGAACAGAAATTCTCCTGAGGCTGTGTTTCCTAGAAATGTCCACTAAGCTACACACCCATGAAATCTCAATGGCATGGTTGCCTAAAAAAGATACAAATAGACATGCTTACATAGACGAGAGAAATGTCCTGGAAGCCCACTGCAGACAAAGAACTACAGGTAACTAAGAGCCTCCTCAATAGCTGGCTGTTCAATACCAAGTGATGTGTGTGTGCATGTGTGTGCGAGTGTGCTTGCGTGCGTGTGTGTCTGTGTAAGTATAAATTTTCACATCTGGACTGACAATGCTCTCCCCTCCTAAGAGCCCTCACATACAAGTAACATTATGTGGGTCAAACAAGTTATACTTATATAATTAGGAATATACATGTTTGTGGTGTGTGTCTAACAAAAGAGGCCATGAATTTTAGAGAGTCAGGTTGGGGGTTAAATAGGAGGGGATTTAAGGAAAAGAGAAAATGTATTAAAACAACAACAACAACAAAAAGATTTATCTGGAGGTCACTCTGTTCTTTCCTTAAATAACACCAAGGAAACGTACATTTTCAAGTAACAACTGAAGACAGTTGTGGCACTATATACCCAAATAAATAGCAATATTCTTTATTTTAGAAGTTTCTAAATTTTACCTTCATGTTTTATTACTTAAGGCTATTATTTCCCAGTAGCTGAATTTTGTGGTTGGCATTCCCTATTTTATTGCTAGCTTTAACCATTTAGTGAAATAATTTTTTATATGATAAATTTAATAATACCAAAGAAGACTGCTAGTTTCTACAGTTCTATCTCTGTCCAAACAACACCTTCATATAATTAGGAAAAGGCACCACTAAACACTGCCGTAATAAACATATATTCTACAGTGAATAGGATGAGTAGAGGTCCCAGAACTGTATAACAGATTTATTCAACCACATGTGGAAGCTATGGCTGTTGTAGGAATACCAAAAAAGCCCAACCCAACCCAAACCAAAGCCAAACCCAAAACCTCTCTTTTACTTTTAAGGGATTTTCTCTATGTTTAGCCAAGTTCTCTATTTTGTGCCACATCCTTTTGATGCCTTAAGTACATTCTTGAAGCAGTTGTATTTGAGCGGCATTCCTGTGGCAAATAGCTAGAGAAAGCAATTATACCACCATTAAATCAATTTTAAGTTGTACTCTTCATCATACTAGAACCAGTAGTGTTAATGTCCGGTTCTAGACTGATCCTTCTTTTTGGTGGTTTGTATAGCACTGAGCTAAAGCCCTAAACGCAAATATCTAACTTATCAATGATTACTACTAAAGTCAGAGTTTCGCAAAGCAAACCAAGGAACTATCCCACTTGTACCGAGAGAGCGCTGGCGCGGTCCTTACCTGAGAATGTGTGAAGTGAGTGCGCAGCATCTGCCCGATATTCTGGGTATGAGAAAGATCCAAGGCCGCATCCACCTCATCCAAGATATAAATTGGAGCAGGTTTGAAGAGGAGCATGGACAATATCAGTGAGAGAGCCACCAGAGACCTGAGGAAATGTTGGAGGAAGGAAAGTCATATACAAGACATTAGACCAAAACACTAAAGCAAATTTGCAGTATCTTTAATATAATAAATAGCAGACTCATCTTAAAGTCAGAAAGATCCCAGGTTGTAAACTTCTCTTCACAAGTATATTATTTTCCTGAGACAACTTTTTTTTTTTTTTTTTGTTTCCCGAGACAGGGTTTCTCTGTGTAGCCCTGGCTGTCCTGGAACTCACTCTGTAGACCAGGCTGGCCTCGAACTCAGAAATCCGCCTGCCTCTGCCTCCCAAGTGCTGGGATTAAAGGTGTGCGACACCACCGCCTGGCCTTCCTGAGACAACTTTAATACTTTCATTACATTGGTATTTATACTAAAGATCAAGTTACTTTTTAAAAGTAACTTTTTTATTTATATGTACTGGTGCTTTACCTACGTGTATGTGTGCACACTACACACCTGCCTGCTGCCCTTAAACGCCACAAGAGGGTGTTAGAACCCTGACAATTGAAGTTACAGATGGCTGTGAGTCATCATGTGGGTGCTGCAATTAAATCTATGTCTTCTAGAAAATTAGCAGTGTTCCCACCTAGGAGTAGCTTTCCAGACAGCACCAGGTCGTATTACTTTGTAACAAGTGACATTTATCCCTATCTCAATTCTTACTTAGAGCCAGGTATCAGGTAAGAGAGTGGCTATATATTTATTAAGGGAACAATATCAACTTAGTTACCCTCTTTAAAAATTTTTATTATACATGTACCTATACATATATACCAGATTCACTATATATATATATATATGTGTGTGTGTGTGTGTGTGTGTATATGTGTGTGTGTGTATACATATATATATATATATGTGTATGTGCTGTATATGCATATATAGATAAATTATAGATTATATTTCTACTCAAAAGATGACAACTTCATTAAAAATACCTCTCAGGATATTTTTTTTTTAAATAATTTTCTGAGTTATGTCTTTTGGCTTCTGATGGAAAAAGCCTATTGAATTCAACATCAGACACAGAATTCTAGGTTGACTCATTCAGTACTTTCTAAGTGCTCTAAAACTTCCAGCTGGCAGTTTGGGATAAGAAGTCTAAAGTCTCAGATCATTCTTACCTCTATGCTATGTGGGTTTTTTTGTTTGTTTTTTGCTGGCTGCCTCTGAAAGTTTTCTAATATATACATGGGTTTCCAGTAATCTTGTAATCCAGTCATCTTTGCTGTGTGTGTCTATGAGCTTATCTTGCCACTAGCTCAAATGACTGACTGTCTCTACAGAATTCATCATATGTGGGAGACCTGATGTCATTATTCTTTAAGTAGTTCTGTCCTTATTTTCCTCTAGTTCTAGAATACTAATTTCCTATGTGTCAGGCAGATTCCACAGGACACCAAACTGATGTTGAGGGTTTTTTTCCCCTCTTCAGTTAAGCTTGAGTAGATATGACTGGTATAACAAGTTAACTCTTCTTCATTTTATAGTGTCTAATTCACTAATCTTGTGAACTTTAGATTTCACTTATGTTTTATCTACATTTTCACTTCATTATTGTTTAAAGGACTTTATCTATTTATTAGCATTTTTTTCAGTGTAATTCTTGAAAAGGTTACTCTAAATTTCACACTTATTAATCTCACCGGGTCAGCTTCTTTTGAAAAATTATTCTCTAGGTTTCGACACTTCGAGTTTTCTCTTGCAAACTTATGAATATTATTATTATTGTAAAATCAGTTTTGCTGTTGTAGCCCAGACTGAGCTCACAGTTGTATACCAAGATGGACTCAAATTTGTGGCAGCCTTTTTTTCTTTGCCCTTGGAGTCCTGAGAATACAGATGTCAGCCATCCCACCTTAGTGTATGGCAATTCTTATTAATTGTACACTATGTTTAGTGTCTATTTTGTTATATTCTTTAAGGGGGTAGTGTTCTTTTTGTGATAAAACTGATGTCAGGGCCCACTGTTCAGTTTTCTAGGGTTTGTCTAAAACAGTGTTCACTTTAGGAACACACAGACCTAACGTTAACTTCTCGGCTCCATCCTCAAACTACAGTCCATGCGTCCTTCATGTAGTGAGGTTACTAAATTCTAGTGGTGAGGAGGGAGAAACATGGGGAAACAGGCCTGACATCTCCATTTTTCCTTTCAGGTTCTCAGGAACCTACACGTCTTGCTCAATTTTAAACGCTTAACAAGTTGTTGCTACTAGATTTTGTTTAGTTATCTGGCTGGGTTTTCTGTTTGTTTACAAACATTTAACTACATTCAACTCTTAGCTATGTGGTTACTGTCTGCCAATTTAAACAAATATTTTAACCAAATCTGTAGTCCCATAATTGGGCTTCAGAAATTCTTCAAAGGCAGTCAACCAAATAAAAACTGAAACAGAATTACAAAGTAGATAAAATGATGAAATATAATAACCATGAGAAATTATAAACTATAAGGGGACTACGTACCTCTGACCACCACTAAGCTCAGTTAGGTTTTCTTTCCACGTATTTCCCAAGGCAACCTTGAACTCCAGGCCATCTAAAACTGTCTGCCCTTCTGGTGGTGCAAGCATAGCATTGGCACCGGGCAAAAGGGTAGAAAAAATAGAGCCAAAGTCTTTGTTCACCTACATTAAAAAAATCATGTTACAGCATCAGAATACTTTCTAATCGTTAGGACTTTTACATGCAACTCAACAGATCCACTGCGTTGTCGGGAAGAAAAGGTGTGGGAAGCCATCTGACCTGTCTGAATTGCCACAGCAAGTGCAAACGGGATGATTCAATGCACATACATATACTTTTAATCAGCATCTAGCCATCTTTCTTATGAATATGACCAATAACTTTTAGAGTCCAGAAGATAAATATGAGTGTACCACAGAGAAACCAGCATTGCCCCTTGTCAAATGTGTGTCTTCCAGGATTTAACAGCCATGTTCTCTAGGGAAATCTTCAGATTCAGGGGCAGGCACACAAAATACACGAGTAAATATATGAGAAAATCTCCTAGAATCAAGCAGTATTTCTGAATGTGGACCTAACTAAGAAACACATTGTACCTTAGACAATACCAATAGCTTCTATCACACTAAGTTAGTGTTCAAAACTGAGAAAATGAGGGATGGCTGCCATGCTGAATATTCAGTAAATATCAGTGGCGCTACAAAAACCTTGGAAATTAGAAAAGAGCAAAATCTGGAAACATTGGGGGACATTTTCTACGACCCAGTATTAACTTTATATGCTTTACAGGAATACCTGTTTCTGCATATGAAAAGATCTAGCTATAATTTTTTGTTTTCTTGAGAGTATAATTTTCACAGGATTTGATAAGATAGTTTGGCAGCATTTCATCCCTTTTGATTTTATAGAATAATTTGAGAAACACTGGTATTAGTTTCTTAAAGATTTGGTAAGGTTCAGCAGTGATTCCATCTGGTCATGAATTATTCTAGGTATTATATAAGTAATTATAGATATTCTATAAGTAGCTTAAAGATGTAGCTTAAGACTAGCAGTATTACTGAATATGAACAAGAGAACTTATATTATCTCAGCCAAAAAGCTATAGATGCTAATAATAATAGCTTCTAACACAGTAGGTTACTGTTGAATATGGAGAGAGGAATGATGACTTAGAGGCTGTATATTCGACATACATTAGTTGCACAGATGATTCTTGAGAATTAGAAAAGAGCAAAATGCAGCTAACAACTGTTAAGCAACACTTTATTCAGTTCTATTACTTGTTATATATTCGTCCGTTCATCTCGTCTTGGTTTAATTTTGGTAGGTATGGTGGTTAGAATGAGAATAGCTCTCACAGGCTCATACATCAGGTCCTCAGTTGGACTGTTTAGAAGGGATAAGGAGGTATGGCCTTGCTGGAGGAGAAGTATGTCACTGGAGGTTGGCTTTGAGGTTTCAAAAGCCCATGCCAGGCTGAGTCTCTCTGATTCCCACCAGCATATCAGCATATAGCTTTCAGCTACTTCTTTACTGCATGACTGCCTGGGTGCCACTGTGCTTCCTACCATGATAATCATGAACCCGCTGAAACTCTAAGTCCCCCCCCAACAGAATACCTCCTTTTATAAATTGCCATGGTCACAGTGTTTCTTCATAATAGGACCAAGGTCCTGAGTATGAGTCTCCAAGTTCCTTTCTTTTAGCTTTCTAACTTAGTAGAATATATATTAAAATAGGCCCCGATGATTTTCTGAATTACACTGTTATCTGTTGTATTAACTCTCTTTTCTTCCCTGTTATATTTTCTATTAATTCATTAATTTCTGCCCTAATACTGGCATTCTATACACTGGTTTGGCCTTTAGCTGATCGTTTTTCTAAGGCCCTGAGCTGCACTGTTAGGTCAAAGTTTCCATCACCACACTGTCTTATTATGTCCCTTACATTTGAGTATGCTGTATCTCATTCAGTTCTAGGTTGAAAAAGTTCCTTTAAGTTTTATAATGACCACTCATGACTCAGTAGCTGGATACTTAGTGTCCACAAATCTGTGTATGTTCCATAGGTTTTTTTTTTTTTTTTTGCTACTTTAATACTTTTATTGTGTACTCAGACAAAATATATGAAATTATTTCAATTTTGCTAATATGGAATGATATTCAAATTCATGAAAACAAACAAACAAAAAAAAGTATTAATGAAGACAAAGCTAATTAGCAAACCTTCCAAGAGGAAAAAAAAACTTTCTGAGGTAAAAGACTATAGGATTTGTCAGCACCCAAATGGTCCTGCTTTACGTTCTCCACTAGGAGTAAAGGAACACTGAATACAATACAGAAAACAAACACAAGTTACAACGCAGTAGAATAGATGCAAATAATATTTAAATGAGAGAGGAAAATTCAATCAACACAGAAAATTACCAAACCACAAAGTGACCAAGAGAGGAAGAAAGAAATGAAGAAGCTGTGAAAATGGAAATGTTTAACCGAATGAGGTAACACATCTTCATCACTAACACCTTTGAAGGTAAAAGGGTTACATTTCTTTAAAATACAGACTGGGTGATGGATAAAGACAACAGCTAGATACAATGACACAATGCCTACAGGAAACTCAAGTTTGCCTATAAACTACATAAACAAAGACTGAAAATGAAAACAGAACAAGCAAAAACTGAAAGGGAGCAGCAGTAGCCATACTTAAACCAGCTATAACAGACCTTAACAAACAATCTGAAGACAGAGATTTAGAATATGACATTAAAAACTAAAACTAAGAACAATCAAGAATTAGGAAAAAAATCTGAACAATGGGGAGATCTATAAACTTACAAAGCATTACTACATTGAATGTACATGTAACTTAAACTTAAGAACAAACCTGATTTAAAAATGGGTAAATGACCTGAACAGAAATTTCTCCAAACAGTTACACAAAGGCAAAAGAGTAAAGGAAAAAGTATCAACATCACTAACATAAATGAAAACCATAATGACCTGCCATCCCACTCAAGGTAAAACGGTCGACATGAAAAAAATTGTAATTCCATCAAAAATGCACAAGGGGTCAAATATGAAACCAACATAGAGGTCTATTGATAAATATATATACAATGACAATGTGATATATCTGCTAGACATACAGAGCAGAATATTAACTAGCCACAAAAGATGTAACATTCTGCTAAAGATCACGCTAAATGAAATGCTTAGCACAGAAATACAAACACTGCTTATTTTTTGATGTAGTCTTGCCTGGCAAGCTGACAAGATTTACAGTCACTGAAGACAACTCCCTGGTCATATTTCTAAGGTCACTTGTAGGGAGCTTTAACAGAAACAAGAAACAAGGCCTATCCTGAATATGGGTGGTACCGCCCAGACTGAACTAAGACTGAACAAACTACGACATCTCTCTCCCTGCTTCCTACTGTGGAACAATGGGATCAGTGGCCTGTTACTCCTGCCCAGGACTTCCCTGCTGTGATGGAGTATACCAAAATGTGAACCAAATAACCCTTCTTTTTGTCACAGCAATGAGAAAAGTTAACTATATGAAGGGTAAAGCATTAGAAGGAAAGAGCCATTAGGAGCCTGGTAAGGATTCCCCAGAAAAGGGGACTAGAGAGAAGATGGCCAATAGGTTCAAGTGTGCCTTTAGATAAGAGGACTAAATTTTCCTGTTTTATATCACAAGATGAACTATTGCTGACTGCAATTAGTGGATAAATTAAAATAGTTAAAAAACAGGATCTTTGATGGTTCTTAGCATAAGTATTTGATGTTTGAAGTGAGCATGTTGAATGCCTGTGTCTCATTACTACACACTACACATACCTTTTAAATATGTACAGCTACTATATGGCAATTAAAAAGATAATTTAAAAAGTCTTGCTATTTATTTTCCAGTGTCAATTCAAAGACCTTGCAAATCATCAGCATTGTCACACTAAAACTCACTATTCCCAAACCTGCGTTTTCACATGGTAGTTTACTGAGATATACGTTTGGAGTATAGAGATGTTTTGGAAACGGCAAGAAAAACAATGGATGGTAAAACTGAGTCCTTAGAAGGTTCTTATTTCTACCTCTACTGTCAAAAGCGTAATATGCCGCTTTTAGTGTTAAGTAGTTGTGAAGTGTCGTTTCTAAGAAGAAAGAGAACAAATACTGTTCCCTTTGAAAGTAACAGTCATAACAGATGATGATGACATGAACTTACCCACATCTTGTAGTAAAGTCGAAAGACAAAGCACATTCAAAAATGTCTCCAAGGTTTTACCTTGGGTTGCAAACACGTGCCCTCATTCCAGCCCCACTGAGCTGCTTTTACAGTGTAGACCTATCCTTTCCTATGGATTGCATTTTGGGATTCAAGTACCTTTTGCCAAGCGATATTTAGGGCCTGATTTTTCTTTTGGTCAAGATCTTCTATAGTTGCAAGGATTTTGGATTTGTCATTTTCTACAATTCTTTTCTTCTTCATCAAATCATTATACTGAAAAGAAAATGGGACAATTTATTTGTAAAAAATAAAATTTCTTCCTCATTCACGAGTTTAGTCAGCCATAAAGAAGTTTCATCCTATTTACTAGAAAGATACAATGTACCAGAACTATAATACAAACAAAAGTATGAGAAAAGTAAACATACTTCTTTCTCCTATTCCAACATACAGAACAATTCAACTACCAAAACCAAGAATTTGTTAAGTCCTAAAAATATTTAGGCTATATTAATAGTCCCTTTTCTTCCTAGCATTTGAGGCAAACCGAAAAATGTCACATAAAAACTCGAGTACAAATTGGCCAGTTCTACCACTGCCAGGAATAAACTTAATTCTCTGCAGTGATGTATATGTCCCATGTTTTGAATTAGTATCAATTCCATACATATCATATTAATTCTCTAATTATAAAACACAAAATGAATTTTGCTGAACTAAAAGAAAAACACAAAGCATAAATACAGTTCCTGAGAATGCTTTCTTTGTGAGATTCTCAAGAGTAGAGAGTTTTCCTTATACTACTTCATCTCAGATTCATCACTAAGTAATACTAAATTCTCATCCTAGACTATAAAAATTTTGTCACTACAGAGAGATGGATATACTATCAAGTAACTGAGAGTATTAAAAGCAAGAAAATGTTGCTGGATTTATAGAGTAGTAAAATAGTGCATAATACCCACTTAGCAGTTTTAGTCATTATTTATACAATGGTTTTAGTACATACTAGAGGCAGAAGAACTCAGCCCTTACCCAGAGTATAAGGAGTGAGGGTACAGACCAGCAGTAAACCATATTCACAAGGCAAGTCTAAGAGTAAGTGGTTTGCATAAGAATGGTCTTATATGCTCATATATTTGAACACTTAAGTCACCATGCTATAGAACTATTTGAAAATATTAAAAGGATTAGGTGTGGCCTTGTTGAAGAAAGTGGATCACTGGGGATGGGCTTTGAGGTTTCAAGAGCCCAGGCCACAACTAGAGTTTCTCTCCTGCTGCCTACACAGAGCAGGATATAATTCTCAGTTACTGCTTCAGGCCCTGTATGCATGATGCCATGCTGCCATCATGATGATAATGAACTTCGGAAACTATAAGCAACTCCAATGAAATGCTTTCTTTTATAAAAGCTGCCTTGGTGATCTCATCACAGCAAGACAAACAAGTTTCTAGCAGACAACAAAAGCCACCAATACAAGACAGCATAAAGGTAACTGATCTACAAAAAGAGCAAAATACCAAGGAAGAAATGGAGGAACAGGTGAACATAAATAGACAAAGATCCTACTACATTAGGCACAAGAGGCCGTATACCATCAGGCGCTACACTGTTCTAACATGGCCGACAGTGCTAGGAAGCAGACTCACCCGCTCTTCAGCTTCTGTCAGCACATTCATAGCCTTCATATTGACATTTCTCCCTAGTTTCTCTTTTACTTCTTGTAACTTCTGAAGTCTCTGGCCAGCTTCTTTGGGGTTGTTTGTTTTGAAATCATAGGCACTATTAGGTTGGCCAAAGAGGTGTTTTTCAGCATTAATCCAATCATAATCATTCAACATTTTGGATACCTGGCCATGTATACGAAAGAAAAAAATTATATTCAAACTGAACATTTTCAAGCCAGTTTCCTAAAGGCTTACTATTTTTAAAACAAATATTTCAGAAGAAAAAAAAATCACAATGACACAGAAAAAGGAAGGGTGAATGGCTTCTCTGTAGGAATGAAGAAGAATTCCTTTCTGGGAACTGTGGACTGAAGAAGCAGACTACACAGAATAGAGTCCTCCCACCAGGAATTAGCAAGGATGAGTGAAAAACAAAGTTTTTTACAAAGTCAAATTGAGTGTCCTTTGTTCCAAAATACTCTGGCCCAGAAATGCTTGTTTTGTTATTCCAATTTTGGAATATTTACATATATCTGAGATAGGATCTAAGTCAAAACAGAAAATTCACAGGAAACCTGAAGATGATTTTACATGACACTTTTACTATGTCTTTAATTTTGTTCTGATCCAGTACAGTAAACCAGGTGTTGAATTTTCTCCATATGGCATGTTGGCACACAAAATGTTTTAAATTTTGAAGCATTTAAGATTTCCAGATTAAAGATGCTTCATTTGTATATTCAAGACATCTCTATTAAAATTAAGTCAGATGAGGCTCATTCGGATGTTACCTAATTCAATCTATTACTTCAAAAAGTAATTTGTGTGGAGCTAAAATTCCTTAGAAACAGCCACAATATTAGTAATGAAAGTCTAATTGTGACTACATAATAATTCTCTCAGAATTATAATCGATTAAAAAAAAAGCCCTGAATGTTGACTATCCCTAGTTCCACCTCTTCTGGAAAGGTAAAATCTAACTTTCATATAATACAAGCACTTCAAATTTGGAATTATAATCCTTAACTGATTTCCTCTAAAACTGTGTGACATTCATTGTCATCAGTAGAGTATATCCTTGTCAAGTTTATTGACTTCAACTGTGTGGTAGCTCTAAAACAGAAAGTAAACTTTCAACTACAGGCTAGCTTCTGAGATGACTGGTAAGATCTTTGAAGGTGCTGGGTGTGTTACTTATCCCTGTATCTTCAGTTAGTGGCTAATATAATAAATTTTTTACAAAGGCAACCATATACTCTTCAAAACACTTAAACTGTGACACAGCAAAGGAAGACATTTCATATGTGATTAAAAACTGGGATAACTGTTGAAATAACTGCACTGCACCAAATCGTATTGGATATCTGAAAAACTAGTATCTTTTAAAATGAGACACACATACACATACACACACACACACACACACACACAAACATTTGTGAATTCTTCAAATTTAACTTGTAGTAAGATAATGTATATTATTATTACCAATAAGTTTTATCAGTATTAGAATAGCAATCCCATTGGATATCATTAAATATTACAGAAATACATCTTATAAAGAGGAATAAATGTCTACAATTAAATTTAAAAACAACAATAAAAAAAATGACTGCTAGTGATAGGCAGTTATCACAGCTGTAAACTCAAGTATACCTTAGGCTGTACTTCTGCCATTTGTAGCAAGTTTCCTATTGAGCAGTCACTAGAATTGTTCAAGAGCTCAGAAACAAAAACTTGATTATCCGGGTTGAAAAACTCAACCAACCATACCACACCTTAGCAGCAGCATCATCCGCTTCCCGCTTATGTTTGCTTATGTTGTGGTCTAACTCCTTAATTTTAAGTTGAGAATCATTGTTTTGCAAATTGTGTTTTGCCACTTCTGCACATTTATTTTTAATTATGTTGTCCTGGGCTGTTATTATTTCTTTCTGCTTCGTCAGCTCATCTTGAGCTTTATTTACTGATTCCTAAAATAACAACAACAACAAAAAATTAATGAATATAAGTAAAGTAATAAGTAAGTATTTTAATTCTGCTCCAAGTATGTCTGACAGACTTTTGGAAAACATGTCAATATGACTAGATGTAATGATTTTATAACCCTTCACATTTTAAACCCAGAATAAATAAAATGAGTAAGACTACTACTAAAAGAGCTGGGCTGATATACTTTCCACACTATAAACAAGACATTTTACTACATATATAGGGGGAGGGACTACAAAAGCTCACCTGCTAGGTCTCTCAGTTTAAAAAGTGCCATTCTGACTGAGCAGTTAACAAGAAGATAAACTGAGAGATCTCCATAGAACAAGAGGAAGGACAAAGAAAGATACGGGGCTCAAGGTAAGATGTCCTAATTTAGGAAATTTTCATTTTGTAGGTGTAAGGTGTTAAGAGTATAATAATACAGAATCACAGCATTTGATTTGAAAATGAAAAAGTCAAAAGAAAAATAAAGAGAGAACCCTTTTGTTGAAACCAAGAGACTAGGTGCAAAGAAAAATGTCTTACATTGACTTTCAGGGCCTCCTGCTCCAACTAAGTTTCAAAATACTAATTACAGATGTGCTTTCCTATCAACTCCCTCAAGCTCTTTTCCTTTATCCTGGATTTTGAATGTCCTTGTAGTAAAGATAAGATCACAAACTCACAGGACAATGTTTACATGAGACAAAAGGGGAAAAACCCTAGCTCATTATATACTTACATGGGGGGGGGGGGGGGGGGGAAGAAAAGTAAGACAAAGCCAAGTACATCTGCCAAAGGACTCTAAGAAATGAATTCCTTAAGCATCAAAAACTTAGATGGGGAGGGTGTATTAGGGAAATAACATAATTCTGAGCAACAATGTTCTACACCTCAGACTGTTACATGTGCTCAGAGTGGTTTAATTTCTTTAGAATGCCTAGCTGTGTTCATTAATGGTCTTCTGTGCAAGGAAAAAAAAAATTAAGACTCATTTCAAAATCTAAAGATATTTAGCTCTTAAAACCTTTTGAAGAAAACAGTGAAAGTAAAATTGATACATGAAAGGAGAACTACTATACAGTCTTATCATCTCTGAGTCCATGGGACAGAGGCACGCTTACAAAGATCATGCTGAGACTGAAAAGGAGCACTGCAGATGTAGCTGCCACTGTTTTCTGCATTGGGAGAAAATACACATGAGCCGTATCACTTCAGACTGAGTAGAAATGGAGTTTTAATCTTGTTTGTCTCAAGCCAATTAGTTAGTAGGAAGTTAATTTCTTTCCTTAGCTCCCAGGGAGTGTGCTTATCTGCTCTATCAGCAAAAGGAAATAACTTGTAAGGTAAAGCTTGACTGAACAGCCTTTAAAAACTAACTCATCTGTCGTACAATCTCCTAGTAAAAAAAAAAATGATTATGATGTTGATAGAGCATAGTATAAGAGGAAGAAATTAAGATAAAAAAAATCAAAATAATGGAAACCAGAACAACAAAAATTAAAATTTACCTTGGAGGCAAGAAAGCAAAATTGAGCAGAAACTCCAAAACATATAATAAACATGAACTATAAAGTTGAGACAAATTATAAATTCTTATTCAGAAAAGGAGTACTTAAGTATTACTGCTATTCTGGTACTATGTAGTATGTAACTATATAGTATGTAATGTAGTATGTAATAATGGGTTAGCAAAATGAAATGTAATCAGAAATTATGTCAAAAGCGAAGCAAATACTTTCTAAAATACCATAGGCTACATAAGGAAGCAATCATTCTCATGGAAACCATTGATGGGCATCTCCAGTATCTAGCTCTCCTGGGACAGGGAGAGGATACAGGGAGCCTATGGGGGTGACTCAAGCTGAGATTCCTACAAGAAGGGGTATAAAAACTGAAGTGGCCACCTCTTGTAGGCAAGTAAGACTTCCAGGATGGAGGGCGCCATCAATCCACTCACAAAACCTTCAACCCAAAATTTGTCTTGCCTCCAAGATGCACAAGGATAAAGATGGAGCAGAGACTATGGGAACAGCCAACCAATGACTGCTCCAACTCAAGACCCATCCCATGTGAGAGAGTCAACCTGACACTATTAATGATACTCTGCCATGTTTGCAGTCAGGAACTGTCTCCTGAGAAGCTTCATACAGCAGCAGACAGAGGCAGATACAGAGACCCAGCACCAAACATCAGGAGGAGCTTGGGGAGTCTAGTGGAAGAATCGGGGATACAAGTGAACAAGACCTACAGTCAACTAAACTAAGACCACGGGGGTTCACAGAGCCTCGACCACCAACCAGGGAGCACGCAGGAGCTGACCTAGATCCTTACACATTTGTGGCAAATGTGCTAATTGGTCTTCGTGTGGGTCTCCTAACAAGTGGAGTGGGGGCTGTCTCAGTCTCTGTTCCCTGCCATCGGATCCCTTCCTGGACTGCCTGGTTGGGCCTCAGTGGGAGAGGAGAGGATGTGTCTAGTCCTGCTGGGACTAGATGTTTCAGGGTGAGGTGGTACAAGAGGGATTCCCTTCTCTTCAGAGAAGAGGAGGGAGCATTGGAGGGAGTGATTTGTAAGGGTGAGACTGGGAAGAGAGGAGGACTGTAATTGGGATGTAAAATAAAAAAAAATTAAAAAAAGCAATCATTCAAGAGAAAAGATGACAGGAAACAACAGAAGTATATGGCAAAGGTAAAATGCTCTTTACTATAAGTTTTTTATATATGCTTTTACTGTAAAGTTCCTATGTGGATGGAAGACCTCTGTAAATAGTAAGTGTATTTAGTTAACACAAAACTCAAAAACAGAATATCACCTAAAAACCAAATACTTGAAAAATGAAGGTTAGACTATAGATGCAGAAATAGAAATACTACAAACAACAATTTAAAATGATTAAAACAGGTCTGAGAACTAAAGAGTGTGGATCTTAGCCTTCACGGTCCTACTTCTGAGAACTGTCCATTTCTCCCTTATCAGCTGCAACACTACTGCCGCTTTACAGTGTTACAACACTACAGAGGCACTGGAGGAAGGCAGAACTGTACCTGCTGTTTCAGTGTTGCTTGTCTAAAAGGTAGGCTTACCAAGTACAGGGGACATTACCATGCACGCCCTAGCATAGGGCTTTACACGCTTCCAGGCTGGATATCAACCAAAGACCAGTGCTCACAGAAATTTGTTTCTCAGTAGCCACACACACAATCCTTCTGTGGACAATTTTTTTATTTTTTTAGCAAACCCAAATCATTGCCAAATTAGTCAGGGCTCTGCAGTTAGATCTGGTCCTCAGCCTTGTGAGTAACGGGGGACTCCAAGGCTGTATCTGTGCATCAGTCACTTCAGTCCTGGGGGTAATACCTACTTCTTTTTGTTGTTCTTATGTACCTGAGAATTAATTCTCTTTACCTCTGGTGATCAATCCTTTCACTCAGTTAATTTTTTTTTTAAATTCTGTTCATTTTACTACATGGATTTATTTGAGTAGACTCAGAATGAAAACTTCCTGTGATTTTATAACTTTCTAGAATTCCTATTTCTCATGCTCTGATCATAAATGAAAAGACTTAAAGCACTAAATCAATCATGTTAATTCAACATTTTATAAGTAGATGAGCATTAAATTTTGGGCTAGGGGCCAGGCCTACACATAGCATCCAAGCTGTTGTGTAGAATATGGCAACACCACACTAAGAACTTCTGAATCTGAAACTGTAACAGACTCCCTAGGTGACCAATTCCAGGACAATAGCAGGGATATAATTCTCACTTTCTTAAGAGACTTACAAGCTCAGGTTATAAAACTGTAAGAGAAAGAGTGCAACCCTGACACATCCCTCACTGATAATGGGTACACCAGAACTCCTTCTCTCTACTTCCTGTAAGATGCCTGCCTTTCTTCCTTATACTACGAGCCACCAATTTTGGCCAGCCGAAGACCCATAGCTCACCTGAAAAAAAATTCTGTAAAAATACTCAGCATCCACTTGACAAGGGACCTCTTCCCTTTCTCTAAAAACAAAGAAGGGACCCAAACTCTCCCAGAAGCTATCTACCAAATCATGCTGTGAATCTATAGACCTGGGGCTTGGACTCTCAGAGCTCCACCCCATGTACACGCACAACATGCTGCCATCTGTGAAGTTAATAATCCGACTCCTAATAAATCTCTAAGCACAAAGGACAATCTGCTTCAGTGTGTTTCTTAAACCCAAACAGAAACCTTTCTATGAATGATTTTAAATTTCTCCAATTTGGCAACAAATCTTACCTTATTTTTAGCAACCTCAGCTGCCATTATTTCAATCTGACCTTCATAGGCTTTAATGGCTTCATTCACAGCATCAAGCTGCTGTTCATTAGATGCATGCTCTCTTTTGAGCTCCTCCAGCTCCAGAGTGATAGCTTCAACCTCCTACCGAAACACATTTAAGGTTAACTGCTGGCAAGTAATTTAGCTTCATACAGAGATAAAAATTAACATTATTCTCATTTAAGTATGACTGTTTAGTATTAAACTACCAACAAACCAAGCTGTTATCTCAGAAGAAAAAGAAAACAGAAGCTAACCCCTTTTAAAATCATCTAAATTTTGAATTTAGAAAATTGTATAATTATTTCATTTATCTGTAATTATACTATAGAAAAGTTATAAAATTCTATGTAACATATGAAGTAGTGAGTTTTAGTGACAAAGTTTTTCAGTGTGCAAAAGTCTTTGTACCTTGATTTTGTTTCCCAATACAGATTTTTAGTTCACTGGAAAATTTTTGTGAAGCTATGTAATGAAAGAATTGTGAGCTGGGTAGAGTTTGTAAAATTCAGAGTGTAGTCTTTGGAGACATAAATACATTCAAATACCAGCTCTGCTACTATGTACAAAGTATTAAAGATCAGCCTACTATTTTATGACACCTTGATAACATGGCATACTTAACCTCAGTATCTAACAGTTCATACCCACAGGTAACGATAAACAGGAACATCAATCTGTAATCCTCTGATCAAACACACACATCATCGTGATTTGCTCCTGACGTGCTTGACTCAAATGCAGCATTTACAGACCCGTGTCTGGCTTCTAAGATACATAATTTACAATTTATATAACTTCTTTAAGTTTTGGAATCAACACTGATGGAGTGGTCAGTTCCTTACACATCATCGCCTTCTGTTCTACACTGATTTTAAGAGATTGCTAACTAAGTAAGGTCTTACCTGTTGTTTTTCTTTCATTTTCTTGCTAGATGCATCTGCCTTTGTTTTGGCACAATCCAGTTTTTTCTGAGCATCTTTCAGTTCTTTCTCTCTTTCAGCTTCTGCATTTTTCATTTTATTCTCCAATGCTTCATACTTTTCTTCAGCTTTCTTTTGAATTTCTTTTGTGTTTTTTAATGTCTCCTCACTTTCCTCTGAATCACAAGGTAATTAAACATGGCTAACTTAATAACACAGACAAACCTTATATATCAAATCAATTTAAGAAATGTTTTGAAAAATTAAAAGCTAGAGTTTGAATATTTTAAATCATTTAGCATGTTTTGGAACTGGCATAATGAAACACGAATCCTATTAAAAGTGGTATTTGAATTATCTGAAGATCGCTGAAGTTATTTCCTCTAGGAGATTAGTTTGTATTTGGGAGGCAGAGGCGTGTTTTTGTTTTTAAACTGATAAGGATAAAACTCAACCTAGCATTAACAAAGCCTATGCTGGACTACTGAATTACACTTCCTACCTTCCAGATTACCCATCTTATTATTATTCAGAATGTTTCCAAGTAAGAACTGGCCTCCTGATAGTATACAGCTTAAACTACTGTGACCTTGCCCTCCTAACTATATTCAGCTCAAACTAAAGTGACTTTTGTTCACGTGATCTTGCTTAACCTTCAAGAATACCCTCAGGGTATAAACTGTCAGATGCTCTGAATAAAGTTGGTTATTGCATCAGACTTTAGTTCATCTCAATTTTAAGATCCACTCTTTCATGTTCACACTGCCAAATAAAGTAGCAACACAAAAGTAGCTATAAAATACATTTAGTGAACATTTTGTATGTAAACAATGGGAGAAAACAAATCACCTACAGAAAACATGTGCAAATAGGAAACTTAACAAGAATAGAAACCCAAAGATCCGACAAGCATACAAAAAGTATCCCAAACTTAAATGATGAACAAAGTGCAAATTAAATACTCAATACTTCAGTAATTCCTTACTCATGTCACCTGCTCACAACTGTAAGATTAGAGAATCCTAAAACATCTAGAAATGAGATCTTTTCCATACTGATGTTAGTGAATATTGGTTTTTTTTTTAAAAAGACAATTTTGGCAATGCATAATAAAAATGAGGATGATGACAACCTAAGATCCAAGTGTCCCATGCTTGAGTCTATCGTACAGAAAAACACCCATGTGTGTTCTGAGCACATCAAATCTTCTGAGTTTAAAACAAATGAGAACAGCACAGAGATTAGGCACAGTGGGTTTCATCTTACCAATGGTTTTTTTAAGGGCATCTAATTCTTCTTGTTGCTTATGATAAGAGCTTTGCTGAAGTTTAGTTTGCAATAAGTCTCCCTCCTCTGTCTTCATCTCCCACTGCTGTTTCAGATGGCGATACCTCGAAAAGACAAGTTTATAAATATTTTTGGTGTCTGAGACATGCATTTAAATGTGAGGCTCTTACCTGAAGCAATAAAAATAGAATAACCTCACATAATTAATATAAACAGAATGTGATGACAGCGGTTGCCGTGGAAAGCTATCACTTAAGGTAAACTGTAAATGATCAGAACACCAAACAACTATTTTCAAACAACACTTAATTTTACAAAGCACTAGAAGTGATCTCTGAGTAAATGAAGTTTATGTAAATGCATTAGTATACCTGTATCTATACAACCACTAATTACTAGAAAAATAAAGTTAATGCTAATTTATAATATACAAACAATACATAAAAATGCATAAACAATATATATATAATTGCCTAAATCTGGCTACCTAACTTATTAATTCCCATTTTCAAATGTCAGTGATAATAATGTTACCCACTTTTTACAGTGAAACCAATAGTTTAAGAAGTCATGGAATTCACCATAAGCACCTGTAATAAGCTTTTTTAGCAATGCTCTACTTCTACTAATGTTCTAGTTCCTCATCTCTTTGCAAAGTATTTAGCAAACTCAATTGCAGTGAAATTTCAAGTTCATACAAATTCACAACACTAGAAATTCATAAGCTCTGAGGAGAAAGGATTGACCTAAATATAAACACTATCTTGGGTATTCTTACTCAGCTACTAAAAATAATGAATTCGAGAAATTCTTAGGTAAATGGATGGAACTAGAAAATATCATCCTGAGTGAGGTAACCCAATCACAAAAGAACACACGTGGTATTTACTCACTGATAAGTGGACATTAGCCCAAAAGCTTGAAATAGCCAAGATTCAACTAACAGACCACATGAAGCTCATGAAGAAGGAAGACCAAGTGTGGATGCCTTGGTCCTACTTAGAAGGAGTAACAAAATACTCAAGGGAGCAAATATGGAGACAAAGTGTGGGACAGAAACTGGAGGAGGGATCATCTGGAGACCATTCCACCTAGGTATCCATCCCATGTGCAGTCACCAAAGGTAGTCGCTGATATGGATGTCAGGAAGTGCATGCGGACAGGAGCCTAATGTAGCTGTCTCCTCGGAAATCTACCAGAGTCTGACATATCCAGAGATGAATGCTCGCAGCTACCCACTGCTCTGATCAAGGGTTTCCCAATGGAGAAGTTGGTGGCCCCAAGAGGAGAGCAACAATACCAACCAACCAGAGCTCCCCAGGATCTAAACCACCAGCCTGGAAACACATAGGGAGGGACCCATGGCTCCAGCTGTATATGTAGGGGAGGATGGCCTTGTCGGGCATAGGTGGGAGAGGAGATCCTTGGTCCCGTGAAGGCTGAACACTGAGTGGGGAGGAATTCGAGGGTGGGGAGGTGGGAGTAGGGGGTAGGTGGGGGCACACCTTCATAGAAGCAGGAGGAGGGGGGATGGGATAAGGGGTTCCTGGGTGGTGGGGGAAATGAGGTAAGGGGATAAAATCTAAAATGTAAATATAATATCCAATAAAAAAAAAAGAGAAAAAAAAAAAAAAAAAAGAAAGAAAAAAATGCTCCCAATCCTAGAACACAGAATCTGGACTCCACAGAAACTTATGAATCTTTAATAATGAGAAATTGAAGCTTAGGAAAGTGATTTACTAGCTTATCTAATGTGTAAACATCAGAGTAAGAAGCTAGTCCAAATAAATAATTAAATGATTAAAAAAAAAGTAACTGCTTAACAGTAAATAAAACAGCACTTTCTTTTCCAAGTCACTAAACATTTGTGAAACACAGAAAGTTTAAAGAAAACTATGCCCATGTCCTGATACAATATATAAGGCTTTTGCTGGTCCTTATACTTTTAAATTTTCAAAATCAGTTTCTTTTACCTCAGTGCTATAATTAGCCAATAAGCAAGTTTGAAGAATAACTAATCTCCTGCACCTAAAAAAAAGGACTGTCTCAAAAAACAAATCTGCACCTACACATACTCAGATTCTACCATTCACATTTTAATCCCAACAGCAAAATAGTAAAAACAACTTAGATGTTCACCTGTGTGATGCATATATACAACAGGATTATATTCAGTCACTAAAAATGAAATTATAGAGTTTACAGCCAAATTGATGAGGGAGATGAAGATGAGGACTTTGTGGGCAGAAAGCTGGGCAGAACCACCAAAGAAACCCTGCTACACGGTATGTTAAATAAAAAAATAAAATAACTTTGCTGCTTACTTTCTGACATGAACTGGTCTGCCTGGTCCTCAGACAACACAATGATCTCAGTATGTGAAAGACAGCCACAATACTGCTCACTTAGGGCTGACACTGTTGAAGGCTACACTGCACTGTGTGTCCTCTGGAGTAGGTCAGTATATCAAAGCGTGCCCCACCAAACCCAGCTGGTCACCAACACTACATATTTTTTCAAGAAAAGAATTTCTTTTGTATTTACTTAATTATATCCTGGTAACTTCTTTATAACAAAGATAGCCTTTTAAATCAGGAAAAAAAAGTGGGTAAAAAAGTTAGACTCAAAATTTATTCTAAACTTAAAAATAAAATCAAATAGTCAATTTCCAATAATTTTGTATCATGCAGAATGTGTATAGTTTAATCTAATATAGACTCTTACTTTTCAGCAACATTTTTAAGGCCCACTAATTCCTCTTCTAGAGCATGCAGTTCATTCTCCTTGGTCCTCAGCTCATCTTGAACATCTTTGAGCTCTTGAAACTTGGTTAAAATAGAAGCTGCCTGGGACCTAGCACCTGGATTGAAGCAAATTAACAGAGGATTTGGATCCTAAGTTACCACATCCTTATTAAACATTGTTTTCTCAAAGAATTATACTAGAAAAGATGAAACAGTGAATCCTACAGTGAACTTACGACATTAAGAAATCTATTCCAATACTCAAGTTTTAATACATAGCCAATACAAGACAATTCTTGGTAGATGTGGTAGTTTACTGACTCAAAATAACCAATGCTGTATCTACTGGATCTATCTTGCTAAAGTTTTCATTCCAGACATTGAACTTGGCCATGATTTGTTCCGTCCAATGAAAGAAACCTAACCCTTGAACATTAGTATATAATTTACCATTTGACTTCAGGAAAACATGCTGAAAAAAGGGAATTCTTCAGAATAACTTACAGTATGATAACAGGGAGCAGAGCCATATGACCTGTAGTAGACATAATATAAGTAAATGAAAGAAACTAGTTCAAGCTAGCAGAGCTATTATGTTACCACCTCATAACTTGGCCTCAGCTCTCAAGATGCAGTAAAACCATCAGAATCAACTGCTTTCACATACTATACAAACAAAGATACTCATCTAGCAGTGACAGCTTGAAATACTTATGCAAACAAGGAAGCTCTGTAGCTTGGATGGAAGGCTGCTAATGTTAATGATGCCATTAGAACTAATAAAATACAGTATCATATATATGCCACTGCTTACACAGAAACTCCAAGCACATCTGAAACAATAAACTTAAGAATTTCTTCTGCTTTACATTATTATTTTCCATGCAGACAGTACTCATTTGATAATGTTTTAGGAGTGGGATACTTGATCACTTAATTAATACATCTGACCTACCAAAGATACTAAGTCTTGGGCTGGAGAAATGGCTCAGTTGCTAAGAGTGTTTCCTGCTCATTCACATGACCAGAGTTTAATTCTTAGCCCCGACTTAGGGAGCTCACAAGTAACTACATGCTCCAGGAGATCTGATGCCAGATTCTGGCTTCTGAGGGCAACCACACACATAAACACTCACATATTATCATATATATAAATAACAGCAATTCTTATAAATGAACATGTTAATAGATATTAAATTAGATTAAGAATACAAGCTACAACCAAATTGCTGGGATTCCAACTCCAAACTTGTGCAAATTACTAAGTTACTTAACTAGTGGTTTTTAATTTCTGTAACTGAATATCAGAGATATTTTGATTATATTCTGATATTAAATTCTGATAAATATTCTATTATATTCCTATCTTAAAGTTATCATAAGGATTATTTATGTATTCATAAATTCATAATATAAAAATTCATATTTATGTATTCATAAGACTCATAGAATGGGGCTTTACAAAATTCACTATACAATTATTATCTAATTACCAGTTTACTATTTGTTTTAGGACACTGAAAAGGAGCTAGCACATGTAAAAAAATTACTCTCATTTTATCAATTGTGAAGAATCATATGTGGCTAGTGGATACCATACTCAAGACAACACTGTCTTCAGTATTTCCTGGTACAGAATAAATATTAGTCATTGTTATTCTGTTATTAGGCCAGAGTATTTGAGGACAATCATTGTTTTCAATTCATTAAGGCACCACTTCAAGATTCAACATGGGTAACAGCACATTAGAAAGTGAGTTATTCAACTTCTTAAGAAAATGGGTAGTTAGGCTAAGAACTTACAAAGTAAAAATTAACCTTTGTGACTGTAACTGAGTAGAAAGTATGTATAAGCAAGCTCCAATTCCCATCAGTATCTGTGATGGTTTTTATATGCTTGGCCCAGGGAGTGGTACTATTAGGAGCTATGGCCTTGTTGGAATGAGTGTGGCCTTGTTGGAGTGGGTGTGTCACTGTGGGTGTGGGCTTTAAGACCCCAGTCCTAGCTGCCTAGAAGCCAGTATTCTCTTAGCAGCCTTCAGATGAAGATGTAGAACTCTCAGCTCCTGCACTATGTCTGTCTGGATGCTGCCGTGTTCCCGCCTTGATGATAATTGGATTGAACCTCTAAACCTGTAAGCCAGCTCCAATTAAATGTTGTCCTTTTAAGAGTTGCCTGGGTCATAGTGTTTCTTCATAGCAGTAAAACCCTAAGACACTATCCCAGTGACCTGGACTAGTCTAAGAACAAAGAGGAATAGAATTTAGAGGAATGAGCTCCTGAGTTGATCCATGATAGTGGATCATAAGCCACTTGAGGGCTTTGGCACTATTCTATACTTTAAAACAACTGGAAAATAGAGAGAAAAACCATTTCAGAGGTTTTTCTATTGTAGTTCTACAAACTATTTACCACCAAATTGTTAACACAAGTAGATACACAACACACCTCCACTCAATGTTCCATGAGGATCAAATACATCACCCCCAAGAGTGACAGTTCTGGTCATTATCCTTTTATCAAAGGCCACTTTTTTGGCATTATCCATATTGTTACAAACAAATGTTGTTCCAAAGACAAATTCCATTGCTTTCTGAAGTTCTGGTTTGTAGTTAACCAAGGAAAGAGCTACATGAACGTTGTTAGGACCAACCTACAGGGAAACAAAAGATGTATCACAGGACACACGACTTTCTTTGAAATATAAACTAGTAAGAACTGCAACAATATATATTTAAATTATATAAATACCTAGTAATATTTTTTCTTATTTAAAATATAGTTTTAACACTGAAAGACCTATTACCAAGTAAAATAGTTTAAATACTAAGCACTAGGGTGGTGGTAGCTCACCCCTTTAATTCCAGCACTTGGAAGGCAAAGGTAGTTGAATCTTTGAGTTTGAGGCCAGCCTGGTCTACAGAATGAGTTCCAAAATAGCCAGGGCTACACAGAAAAATCTTGTATTGGGGGAAAAACAACCAAAAAACAAACAAAAACCACAACAAACCACAAAACACTGTAAGTTTCTTTCAAGAAGGCAATACTAAGTTTGCACATCTAAATGGGCTATACAAATACAACTGTTAATTAGACTACACTAATCTCTATATCAGCATAGTTACAGAATGTTTGGTTTCAATTATTAGTAATTTCAGTGAATGCTTTTTTATTCAAATGAACTACAGTAGCCACTTTAAAAAACAAGAAATAAATGCAATGACTAACTGAAGGGATAAAAAGAATAGGCAAAGCCCATCTCCACTGTGCTAACAACCTTTGTGAACTTTGCTTACAATGGCCAACTTTCCCACGTTCTTAGCAAAACTGAGCATAATTATGACAACAGCAAAAAAACAATGGCAGCACCATGCGCAAACCTTCTGAACCAGCAGACACCATTAACAGATCTGGCTACAAACTCTTGTTCTTGCTGGTGTTTAAAATTCCAACTCACTAAACCACACAAACTAAAACAAGCAAACAAAAACCACTTTCAACTACAAGGGCATTTTGAAATTATTTTGATTGCTAGTTTCTCAATAATACTAAAGACACCGACTATCTGCTCAGTGTATTAACTACTAATGCTGTTTTCGGGTTTCACATAACTTTTGAACTCAAAACTCTTTACAAAGCTGCTCAATAAGATCATTTTGTTGAAAACATCATTGGTTTCTTCTTTAAAATGATTTCTTTTTATGTGAGTTGGTATTTTCCTGTATGTTATGTCTGTATGAGGGTGTTAAACTCCCTGAAGTTAGAGTTACAGACAGTTGTGGGCTGCCATGTGGAGACTGGGAATGGAACTTGGATCCTCTGGAAAAACAGTCAGTTCCCTTAACTGTTGATCCATCCCTCCAGCCCAGCTTCACGTTTTTAATCAGCATTCAATACCCAAGTGGGGCACTGGAGAGAGGGCTGTTAAGAACACTGGTTGTTCTTCTAGGACAGTTCAGTTCTTAGGACCCAGTCAGACAGCTTGTAAGCCCAGTTCTAGGGCATCCAAGGACAAGAGCATACCACATGTAATCATACACATCCTTAAAAAACACAAACAATAATAAAAATAAAATCTTTTTAAAAATAAAAATGTATGGTAAAATAAAAATGTATTTCTTGTACACATCTATTTTCTTACTAGCAGATACACTACAATAGGGGCCATCTTTCCAGTTTACCAGAATTTCATGAGTATATCCCTTAAAATTACTATTTGCTAAAGCTAAAAGAAAGAGATAGCATTTAATTAAGACAAAATAAGACTTACAAGATCCTGAGCGACCCTCAGAGTTTCAGGAGCAATACATCTGGCTGAAATCTTATTGAGAGGAATTATTGTGTATCGACGTTTCAATTCTCCCTTTTCTAGTAGCTTCTTACCAGTAACCTAAAACACGCATATGAAATTGTAAGAAAAAACACTAATGATGATTAAAAACATTAAAATGGAATGCATACAAGTTTAGGAATATACCATCAAATGTATCTGTGGTGTGGTTTTCCCTATGTAGATTTTAAAAGTACACAAAATAAATGTTTTGTGGGCATATAAATGAACTTGGAAGGTATCTTGCTATGTGATACAAGTCAGAAAAAATACTGCACAATGCAGTCTACATACAGAATCTTACAAGGAAAAGCTGATGGAGAGAGAACAGAAGGTAAGACATGGCAAGGAGGAACAAGTACATAGAAGCAGGTAAAGGGGTACAAGTTTGCAATCAGAAAAGGGAAATATAATGTTTATGTAGGATGCCTTCTTCTGGTTTCTGTGTGTATACACACGTATGTGGTGAGGTTAATTTAAATGAACAAAACCAGTGAAAACTGAAAAAATGTAAATAAGTCCAATGTTATGGTAATAAAAAACTGGCAGATTATTTTTCAAATTTAAATAAATATAAATTTGCACAGCAAAACAGAAAATAAATTAGAATTAAATTTGTAAAAAAAATTTAACTAAAGAGATTAAGTGGCTTGGAGAGCAACAAAAGCACAGAATTCTTCTAGCATGATATGGTTTTTGAGGCAGAATATTAATTTTAAATTTTCTTTAATTAAAATTCACTTACCTCTGTGTCTACTACAACATTGTAGAGTCGTTCACCAGCCACCAATTCCAGAGCTGTGGCTGCAGAATTATCTTTCACACTTATCAGAGAAGCTACAAGCCCTTTCACACAATTTCGATTCCAGTTCTTCTCTGGGTCCCTAAAAATAGAGAAGTTACCAAAATTAATGTTAGATAAATACTGTACTACCCTAGTCAAGAGCTCCAAACAAATGAATTAGAATAGTTAGAAAATGTCAGTATTTTCTGAATTGCAACTAAAATATTTCAGTAAATTAACACAGGTTTATTGTTTACCTTTAATTATGTGCATGCAGGTGTCCTGTGTGGGGTAAATGCATGTGAGTGCAGTTTCTTGTGAAGGCCAACAAGAGGGTGTTGGGTTTTGGGTCCCCAAGAGTTGGACTTAGGGTAAATCACCCGATGTAGATGAGGAAAACTAAACTTGGGTTCTCTGAAAGGGCAAGCAATGTGTGCTCTTAACCACTGAGCCATCTCTCCAGTCCCTTTCTGTAAATTTTCAGAATTTGGAAGAACTTTGGTGTTCTAATCTAACACATAACTCTGCTAAGTCTGCCCTAACAAAGCAGTAGTGGCAGCTCAGTAGTTAGATACTTCCCTCACATGTTGACACCCAGGATTCAATGGTCAATACTGCTACTGAAGACAGATGAAAAAGGAATGTCTTAAGAGTCCCATGTAGTAAAACAAATCAGAAAAGAGTAATGGCAGAATAACTCTGAAGGTAGTATGAACTGAGACTAAATCAATTACCCCATTTGATTTAGAATTAAGGATACTAGTATCTGTTATTTTCAGAAGAACCCGCCACCCAACATTTCATATATTTCAATTAATCAATTAATATTTAAGAAAAAATGCAACTTAAAAATCTTTTTGTGCAAAGTTTTCATACTGCTTTTCAGCTTACATAAAAATGTACAGTGCTAGTCCTGTTTAGCATGTGAGGTTTAAATCTCTTACTTGTATGCAAATCGAAGATTAGGAAATTTGGCCAAGAGAGCTTCATATGTTCCTTTAAGATTATTGATGTCACGAGACAGCTGCCTGTGCTTTTCCAAAAGCCTTTCCTCTTTGTTTTCTGAGGAATAAATCATAAGTAGTTTGAAACCAGGTCTGAAAGACATTACCACTTAAGAAAAGTAGAGCTTCCACCTCTATCAAGTACTCAACGGAGACTGTAAAATGTAAACTTCTAGCTAGTATTAAATAAAAGGTTGTTTACCATAAAATTCCTATCGAGTATCAAATGGTCATGTTTCCAACATCAAAATCATATAATTTTCAAACTAAGAAACAATATATAAAATTAATGCCTACTAAGTGAAAAGAGACAAATGCCAGTTTTAAGCATTCAAGTGATTAAATAAGATATTATCAAAAATATACAGGATTATTTTACATAGTTTTATGGCTGCACTTACGAATACTTCCCTAATGAATAGGTAAAATAATGCTTATTCACTTCCTTTTTAATTTCTATACATAAAAACCTCCTAAAGATTGGACCTTAAGGACATTTAAAATGAACCTTCATAATTTAGTTTCTTCATTTCAGTTTCAATTTTTTCTTTAGCTTTTTTCACAGTTTCAAAAGCTTCTTGATCCTTCTTGTAGCCACTGTCCATCTTCCTAACTTCTGCTTGTTTAGTCTTTAGTTCTTGTTGGGCATGCTTCAACTTCATCTGGGCCTGTGACGGACAAATGTAACAATAGTGGTAGTAAGTAAACCAAGATTCAAATTGATTTAATGCAGAGACATGGGAATTGAAAATGTAATTGCATAGTATCCTAGATTGATGTTTAAAAAAGTAGTCATTTGTCTGTATTTTTGTCTTAAAAATATTAATATGAATGAATTAATACTTTATTCTGTATTAATAGTCAGCCTTTAGCATAAAGTGTGACATATTAACAAAGTTGAGAAATTTCCTGAAAGAATGACTCTGGTAGCTAGTTAACCATACACCAGACAGTGGCATATCACTATTTTTATTCTCTTCCTTTTCATCTCATGCCTTTTAAAACTTTATTCGCCTGTCTTTGTGAATCCCATCTCTCCACAGCAAAGTTGCATTGAGTGATGAGAAAAACAAGACAATACAGAAAAGGAAAGCTAAGCTGACAGAAATTCAATGCCACAAATCTCATGTCCAAAGGTGACAATTTTTACTCTTGTGAATTTATACAAGTGAACACTGCTTCTTAAAGCCATACTTTTATCCTCAAGGTATCCTTGCCCTATAACTGAACGGTTAATGATTAGTTTTTCCCAATTTCTTCAAAGTAAGTTAATTAAAAACAGTAATTTAAAGCTTTTGTAGTACTGAGTTTTCACAAATTCTATGCTTATCAATTCTGAAGTTGAAAATATATTTTTAAGTGATTAGGATTAACTAATAAACATATAAATGTTTCCAGGTAAATATTTTAAAGTTGGCCCTTTACTGCATAAAAGCATATATACACGTGTAGTCACAAGCACTGCTACAGGCTGAACAAAGGACCTACTGCACCACAGCTCTTGACAGTCCTCATTACCAGTATACAACAATGAGCTAACATTAGAGATTAGGGCTTACATACAGCAGCAGCTACCACACCATGCTTAGTATGTGTATTACCTGCTTGGCCTCAGTCTGAGCTTTGCTGATATCGTTTTTACAGACTATCATCTGACCAGCCAGAGTTGCTTCTGCTCCATCTTCATTACTGGACAAGCCAGCAGAAACAGCATTGAAGTGCTGCTGTGCAGCAGCCAGAGTCTCGGCATCTTTATTACTTGCTTCTTGAAGGCCATGCAGTCCATCTGTTATCTTTTTAACTTCTTTTTCCTTTGCCGCTAATGCCTTAGAGTCCTTTAGGAAGAACATCAAAGTGAAAGGGGATTTTAGAAAACAATTTTCAACTTACTGTTAGTAAACTTCATAATTTTGAGGGGGCATAGTAAAAAAAAGTAATTTAACCATCTTAACTTTAAATACTGAATTCTTACTTTGAAACAGGCTCTTTTGGGGATGTTACACCTGTATAACTCAGTATTTTCATTCCAAATGGGATAGTAAAATCAAAGAGAAAACGGGATAAAGTTATCATATATTTAAAGAAATCTCTTAAGAAAACTTAAAAAACTAGTTCTGAAATCTATAAAAGTAAAACGATAGTCTCCTTACGTCGCATTTAATGTTTTAGGATGAAGAATACATAGAAATATTTTTTATAAAGTAGCATTAAGATTTAAGCATTACAGACAAAGTACTGCTAATACTTAACACCTTTTAAGTAATATTTATGAGGTATCTGATGAGACTCGATACCAACTATTAGAGGAAAAAAAATCTTATTTACATGAAGGTAGCCAGGTATTTTGAACCACTTGATTGAGATTCATCTAATATTTACTAGTTTACTATACACTAGATACTGTCCCAAGATATTAAATAAATTAAAACTGTATGTTTAGGGAGTCTGTATTCTACAGTAGAAAACATGATAAAATATATCAGGGTCAGGAGACATCAAGTAGTCGAAGGCACCATTTTAGGAATAAAGGGAAACCTGGATGACAAGACATTTGAGAACTGTGGCTGAAGACTGAGCATAAAAACTGTCAGCATGTTCTTGGTGACAGGGCTTTGAGGAACTGTGGCTGGAGCACTTAGAGCAAGAATATAAAAGGAGCCATAAGTCATAGTACAAAGCACATAGGAGGCTATGATCAACATTAATTTAATCAACATTGACTGTGAAATAAATTGTGATATAAGCAAACTTACATTTTATTCTCTATAGAGAACACACTATAGAATGGCTAGAGTCAAGGCTGGGCAACTACGAAGCCAGTACTGCAAAGCCCTAATGGGAGGTAATAGCTCAAATGAGCCTGCAGTGACGGATGTGAGCTCACAAACAACTCTAGGCTTTCCGGCCTAAACAACAAGGAGAATAGGTACCACTAACTGATGTGGAAAATTCAGTGCTGGTGGGAAAAATTTATGGCTTCCATAGTGAATGTGTTAATTTTATATACTTTGTTAGTCCCTCAGGTAAAAATATTAAGTAGTTGGAAAATAAAAATATAACTAAAAGACTATTCCTCAGATGGCTTTGATTGACCTAGTTCACTCCCCGTTTAGATGCAGTTCTTAAAAGTAACTGCAGAATGTGTTGGCAATGTAACTTCCTAAGCCTGTGTTCTAATCCCCTCTCCTCCTCAGAAATATAATATTCTGTAATGCTTTAACACAGTCTTTAACATCACTATAGGTAAATCCCATTTCATTCCAGTGATCACTGATTAGAATGCTTCCTGGTATCCCTCAGCTACAGGTCAAATAGACAGACTCCATCCACTCATGACAACTTTCCAAGGTCATGTAGAAATAGCCCACAATATAACCCAGGCTTCTATATAATTACCATCTACATGTAAGCTATAGATCTGATTCCCATAAGTTGTTGAGTGATGTTGATTTAGCCAGTCTGGTAACCAGTGCAGTGAATAAGAATGCTTCACAACACCAGGGATCCAGTCTGGTTTACTGAAAAAGTCAAAATGGCCTAAGCCCCTGATTCACAGTAGAGAATAGACACGTCTCAGTTTGTAGACACAGATACATGGCCTGACAATTTAGGGAGGAAGACATAGTAAATTTGAACTCGGTTACTCTCTCCAGATGTTAATGAGCTTGCTACACACATTTGGTGGGGGGTGAGAGTTCAGTCTAAGATCAAATTTTGGGGAAACATGTAATTTCTTATCTCAAGTGTTAGAATTCTTAAGAAGTAGGTTTTCAGGCCCTGAGCCATCTGGTACAGAAATAATACACAGTATAGGACTTAAGTAAAACAGACTATCTAGAAGAAAGATAGGGAAAGGTTAAGAAAGATTTTTGTCACTCAGCTAAGGTATCTCTTTGATAAAGGGATACTGTAGATCCAACCAGCTGCTTGATTTTTCATCTCAATTATCAACCTGATGAAAATTAGTCACCTGACATGTGCCTGTATCTTGACTAGGTTAACTGAGGTAGGAATGCCCACCCACTGAGGGTGGCACCATTCCCTGGGCTGGTATTCTGAACCAGAAGTGAGGTGAGCACAAGCATTCAGCATGATTTGCTTCATGACTGAGTGCAATGTGAGCAGCCAATTCAACCCTTCAACAATTTTCTCCTTTAGGTTGTTTTCTCAAGATAGTCTATAAAGAGCAATAAAAAAAGAGACTAAGACAGTAGACACTAACATTACTATTCCTGTCAAGACAAGGGACAAAAAAGAAATGAATTCACTTTTCAGGGCTTTCTTAGGGAGAAAATTAAGATGATGACATCAGATTATAAGATGATTGCAGTGAGCTACAGTGCTTCTGTTCTGAGCGAGATCCTTTGGGACATTTGGGTATCAGTGACCTTAGGTCTCACTGCAGAACATTACATTACATTATTTACATTGTCATTTTGGCTGCTATGGAACAGAACACCATTTCTGTCTGAGCAGGTATGTTACCTCACAGGTAAGGATTCATGCTACAGAAGTAGGACATACTTACGTCATGCCACATAAATGTCCCATGATCCAATAAGTTATTCAACAAAATCACGATCACACAGACAATAACTGTATTGACTGAAAACCTGATACACTGATCCCGCAGGAGCACATAAACCAGAAATGGTGAAACACACCTATAATCTCAGCCAAGTCCAAGGTCATTCTTAGCTACACAGTTACAAACCACTTTTACAATATGTGAGCAAAAGGCCTTTAGGAAATGGAGACTACACTATCACAACAGGTGACTGCCAACACCATTTGGACAAAATGTCCAGGAATTATCCTAGATCCATTCTAAATAAAAGTGTTTGCATGTGGAACCTATTTATGAAATCCATGTCTAATACCTTTTGATCCTCTTAGTTAAGATGCCAGTTCTGAACAGGATCATTAGAAGCATTGAACAAGTGACGGCATATGCACTGCTTTTAAAACCTTGAGTCTGATATGTGTAATGGAAGCAGAAGTGTCTTCAACCTACACACATACTGACTAGAGCCGGCATAAACCTGAGAGCTGGCAGATGATGGAGTCTTGTATGCTAGTTATGCCAGGGGTGTCTCAGGGTCTGAACCCTAAGAATCCGATGCACCACTAGGTCAGGAGCCTGTAGCTCTATGCTAAGCATACTAGAAACTTACCCAGAGGTAAAAATCACTGTTTATGTCTGTTATACAAAGGAGTCAGTGTTCTTAAAAGAATGATATAATACTACAGCGGATCATGGCAGCTGATTTTTTTTTTTTAACCACTGGTATGGTCCTGGCAACCCTTTAGAATCCTTCAATTTCCTCAAAAACTGCATTTAAGACAACAGAGTTGCTATAAACTTCCTGTTAGCCAAAATGATTGTGTGAATGAAAATTTCTGAAAAGAAGCTGTGGCTGGCTGTGAAAACTCCTGGAAGGACCTAGTTTCTACAGAGACTGATGGACCAAGTGCAATTTCAATACTATGGAGACTGGAGTTTTGCAGGTTTGGAGACTAATTGCATTATCTTAGACTAGTTTTAGCCCTCTGGAACAGCCATGCCTTGGCCCACTCTGTATCTGAACTAACACCACATGACAATAATTTAAAACTTCTTAGAAGCTATTAACTTAGCAGAACACTTAGTTTCTGCCAATCCAAGGGTTAAGAATGTCTTCAGATAGCATCTCGGGTTTATAGAACAGCTCCCCCATCTCAGTGCCTGCCTCTCTGCTATACTCACTAACGTATTTTATTAAACTTGTCCTGATTCATGACCTTTTTGTTCTGTAAAACTTTCCTCGTAGGAACATGGAATTTGGGGTAACCTAAATCTGTGTTTCCAGGCCATGGTCACTCAAAATACCATCAGAATGAATTATCTTTTGTTCCTTTAAGCTGAGAGATGTGACTAGGTGTGATGGCAGACATCTGTATAATCCTGGAGTTTAGGAGGTAGAGATAGACAAAGTTCGAGGTCATTCTGGTATGAGTTTGAGGACAACCAGGCTGAACAGAGAAACCCTGTCTCACTCTCACCATCTCCAATACACACACACAGGATTGGGGCCAAGTTAATACTCTAGGCAGATATGATCATTCCTATCATCTCAAAGCGGCAGTGGTTCTCCTGGGCCTAGTTACATGTGTTCTGGCTGAGGCTCAACAATGTTGCAGTGTGTATCTGGTATGATATAATAACCTATTGGAGGACAATTCTCCCCCTCTAGACTTGGGGTTAGCCTTAGGCAAAGGAAATGTACTGGCTTTGCTAAGGGGATTTTTCTGGGCCACAGGAGAGAACACAAAGCAATTTTCCAGCTGGCCCTGGACTAACTGAAATTTCCTTTCTGGTTTGGTCCCAGGGAATGGCTGTAGAATTTGTGGTAGTGTAACATCCTGAGTTATGAAGAGATTGGTATTCCAGTCCTCTTCAGCAATTGATGCTCAAATAACCCTGGGATTTAAAATCCAGGGCAGGCAGCTTTCTGAAGTCCAGTGACTACAGTTGTGATGCAGATGAGTCTAAATTCCCCTGGGGAAATTTTTCTGAGCCTGAGGAAATCAGCTCATAAATTCTAGACTGTTGCAGACCTTCTCTAACTAACAAACTTGAGCTTGATTCACAAAATATTTGGTGTATAAACATTTTCTGTTTTACCAGACTTCTTTTCAAACTAGTTGCTAACCAGACAACCAGTACATAGTCAAAAAGCTATACAGAGTTTATGGAAAAATTTAAGCCTAGCTTCAATTTGAAAGCATAAAATTGACTGTATGTAGAGATACAGGAGTAAGACAGTTCTCCTAAGAAACAAGTATAAATAGAAGATGGAGATTCTGAACACTAGCCTGGGGCATGCAAACATTTACAGACCAAGATAAAGGATACAGAAAAGGAAACAAAAAAGAAAGAAAGTAAATGGAACAATCTTGTAACCCTGTGTTGAAGCTAAAGGACCAAGCAAAAATAAGGGAAAAATGAGTCAAAAGCAAGGCAAAGAACCACACATTTAAGCCTTAATAAACTCAATTTAAACAACAAACAAACAAACATAAAATCAATAGATTTCTGCTGCTGAGCACCACAAACAGAACTGTTAAAACATTCTCAACATGCTTTGACATTTTTTAAAATCTTTCCATTGCTTGTATTTATAGTTATTTTACCTATAACAACAGTATCTGATAGGACAGTGTGAAAAAATATTTTGTTTTCCTGACGTTAAAGCAATGTCTACTTTCAATCACCCAACGGGAGCATCCTTGAGACACTCATGTGCTCTGTCACACACACCACCTTTGAGATTACACACTTAACTTCTAGTTACCTTTACCAGCCTTTGGACAGGCTGCCTTCTCAAAGTTTATACTCATGTCTATCCTATTCCTACCTTCTTCCATCAGTTTCTAAATCATGAATGTTTCTTTTTCCCCTCTTTTTTTAAAGACAGGGTCTCACTGAAACCAAAGCTGACCTCAAACTGGGACCTCAGCCTCTTGAGTGTTGGGATTAGAAGTCTGAGTTACTCTGTCCATCACCACTGGATTTTTTACTATCAGTGTCTATTTTATTATTTAGTATATTTTATTAATTATTCCAAGTAAAACTAAGCCCCTCCAAATTCTCCTATATTAAGTCAATTATTATGTCTATTCTTTGCTTTTCAAGAAAATATACCTTAAAAATTATTTTTACTCACTGGCCAGGCTAATGTAGGAGAATCACATCAGTGTTCAGTACACAAAGAATTCCAGAACAGACTAGAGTACAAAGTAAGGGCCTTTAAAAAAATATAAACAAAATGAGGAGGGGAGATACGGGTTCCCAGATGCAGGTGTGCTGGTGGAGTTCTGCCTAGCATGAACTAGGCAAGACAGTGTACCCTGTAATCCTAGCATTTGGGAGGTATAGTCAGGAGATCAGAAGCTCAAGATCATCCTCAACTACAAAGGGTGTTTGAGTAGTGTGTGCCAGGAAGTTAGAACCTAGCCTCCATAAGGAAGAAATCATTCACTCACTCATGTATTTTTCTGTACTGTAATCAGGATCTCGCTTGGCCTTCAGAACACTTATGGGCACAACTTCCTTATATCTCTTCTTTATTCCCACTTTATTTTTTTATCCACATCAGTATCACTGTACAATAACTATCTGTTTACTCCAGCATTTCCCCAACTGGAACCAAAAGGCAGAGATTTTTTTAAATTATTTTTTCTCAATTTTTGTATTCCTGACTCAAACAACTAAATTTACCCCGTAGCTGACATTAAATACGAACAATATAGACAAATGATAGTTACTGGAAATAAATCTTATTTCTTACCTCAGCCATGTTTTTTTCTAGCTTTTTGCGCTTGTCTTGTTCACTAGCTAGGTTTTTCTTCTTGAGGTCAAATGCACTTTGAGATTTAGTATTAACTCGCTGAGCTTCTGCGAAAGCATCCTCTAAAGATCGGAGTATGCCTCCAGTTTCCTACAATCAACACACATAACTCATATCACTTTATCATATCATGTTACAGTTATCTTCTGCAGCTTTTACGATGTGCTTACTTTTTACAAGCTATATCATTACTTTTTTGACTAACAAAACAATGTGTAAAACATTGCCCAGTGAATGCTAAAGTTACAGTAGTTTTTCCAAAGTGTTTATCTAATTTGTTTGTTCTCACCTTATCTTTTCTTTTCTCCAATTCTTCTATTTCACAATTGAGAGCCTTTATTTTTTTTTCATTTTCTGACAGTACTTCTTGAAGCTTTAATATTTTATCCTGCATTTCCTTTAGCTCCCCAGCTGAGCGTTCCTTGGTATCTTCAGCCAGCAAAAACTGATAGGCAATATATAAACGACTCAGATGCTCTATTTCTCGCATTACTTTTTGGTATTCCAAGTAAGAAGATCTTTCCTGAAAGAAAAGTCACAATAAAGAGTGATTCAAATTCAACTTTTAAAACAAATTTAGGCCGGGCGGTAGTGGCGCATGCCTTTAATCCCAGCACTTGGGAGGCAGAGGCAGGCGGATTTCTGAGTTCGAGGCCAGCCTGGTCTACAGAGTGAGTGCCAGAACAGCCAAGGCTATACAGAGAAACCCTGTCTCGAAAAACCAAAAAAAAAAAAAAAAAAAAAAAAAAAAACCTCACTCTAGCAAACTTAGATCAATATCTCTTTATATGATCTGATAGTTTTTTTTGTCATTAAGGATGTTATTTAAACTTTTAGAAATTCTAGCTTTTAAGACAACATTATGACATTTGTATAGAATTCTATAATGCCTGTGTGTGTATAAAATATGATCAAGCAGTCTATTTAACACGGAAATGTGTTTCGCGGTTCACATATTGGTGGTAGCAGTCTGCAAAGCGCACACACCCACCAGGACACATTAAACATACTGGCAGTAGCGTTACTATGATACGTACAGAACTTCCAAGTACAACAACCACCCGCTCCCACGTTAGTAAAGCTGATTCACATAAGGACCCACAGCAGCAACACAGCAACTGAACTCTGTAAGCTGCAGATGAAGAAAACTTCACAGTAGCTTCACTGTCACAGATTTTGAAAGAATACGACAAAAAAGGGATCTGAAGGCCAGGCTTAAACTTCTAATTTATAATTTGCCAGTTTTTCAGTCTTTCCAAATTACCTACACTATAAAGAGTTAAGGAACACCAATTTTTAAAGAACAGTTAGTACAATTTTTAAAGAACAGTTAGTAAGTTTTAAGTGGGGCAAAAAAATGTTTTACAAACATTCCAAATATTGCCAACTTTTAAGATGCCTGGGCTTGCAAATATTATATAGAAAACCCAATGCTACCATCAAATGTACATGAACTGTGATGGTCGCAAATATTATATAGAAAACCCAATGCTACCCTAAAATGTTGCACATGAACTGTGACAATTACTGTTATAATAGCTACTATTATACTAGGAGTTCACTCTGACAAGGATCAATGTTGAGGTCGATCTTTTAAAGTGTTCTAGTCAATACTAACTATCCAGTAAGACTGGATTTGCGACTCTTCAATAAAGGATTATAATCTGTCATTAACATTTCTAAGGTTATGAAGATGATTCTCTAATATCATTATTGTTTGACAGAAGAAATACATATCCACTGCAACAAGAAGGCTGGATTAGGGAGTACTAATTTGAATACATTTCATATCACAGAAAATTTCCCAAGAAATGGTAGATACTTCATCAGTACTTGTATAACGTAGGATCTGTCACCAATTCTGAGAACAATTCCAACATATATCAAAGATATAGTGTATACCTCTTTTAATTTTTGAATTGTTGGAGTAATCTCTTCTTCCAGTATCTAGAATACAAAAGAAAGCCAATATTTTCAGTAAATCAGGTACCAACACAAAACACATCTAAGCGTCCATTTTCCTAAGACATGGAAAACAACTGAGAAGAGAAACATTTTCTTGATTTACAGCATAAAACTCCCAATGCAAGATTCTTCTTCCAAACTGCTTCATGTTTTTGAATTACCGTTTTTATTTCTTTCAGCTTAGCTTCCTTTTTTTCTATAGTTTTCTGGGCAGCTATTTTTTTGTACTCGTACATCCTGGTTCCAGCAGCTTCTTCAATCATTGATAATATCTGGAAAAACAATTGTATTAAGAATTCAAAGCAATGTCTCACTGGAATTGAACATTAAGTATATCAATACACTGACCTCAACAAAACTTTACTATATAACATATACCATGCGATAAGTTAACCAGATTAAAACATATATGACCATGACATTTAATATTTATAGCTTCACTCTCGCTCCCGAATGAAGCCTGCTACACTAATTTACCAATTTACCAATGTTTATCTCTAAAACTGAAGCTGCTAATTCTTATTTTCTTTCAAACAGAAGTTTAAAAGAAGGCAATAAAAAAAAGAAAGTAGACCCATTCAGCTTCTATTTTTAAAGTTTGCTCTTAAAACTGTTTTACATTGGCCTTCAGTATTTTATTCCAAGGCAGAAGCATGGCATATTTGCTTACTCACTATGGTACATGCACTAAAACGTATAACAAGTAACTTTGTCTATACTTCCACTTCTCTACGCAGTGTCTTATACCATCGCTAATGACTAAACAAAGCAATGCAAATGCATGCCAGCACCTTTTAAAACAGTTTCTATTCTTCAACCCCAATCTCTAGAACACTCTTCTCAACCTTCCTAATGCTATGATCCCCTTAATACAGTTCCTCATTTGTGGTGAACCACAACCATAAAATTATTTTCATTGCTGTTTCATAACTATAATTTTGCTACTATCATGAATAGTAAATATAAATATCTGTATGCAGGGTATCTGATATGTAACCCCTGTGAAAAGGTCATTTGACCACCAAAAGGGGGTTCCTACCTACAGGTTGCGAACCACTGCTCTAGAAGAATTTTTTTTCCCCCTGAATCCATTATAATTTGTACATGTTAGCCAAGCTGTAAACTAACAATTTCTCATTAAGGTAGTACCTGAGTGTAAGTAAACTTGACCTTATTTAAATTCAGTAATAAGGTCAATTACACTCTCTTTAGCTCTTTTCAATAACAAGAGTAAAAATAAAAAATTCATTTGATCATATCAACTACTTTCAAGGTACTCTAAAGTTGTTTCATGTAATATATTCTAGAAAAGAAAGTAACTTCATATGCATTGGTTTTCTACCTGTTTTTTCCTTAGCTATTCATTCCAACATAGAAAGAATACTAGCTAGCTAGGCTGCTATCTACAGTCAAGATGTTTTAACTATGGACACAGTGCTAAATGTGAAGCTATTTTCTAATCACTCTCAGTACACTTACCTCTGGTGGTTTCATATTTAATACTTTCGTAATTCTGCCCTAAAAAGAAAACAGCAAATTTAATATAACTACGATGAGCTACAAAAAATGTCATCTAAGTTGGACATTCAGTGTTTAAGTGGAAGTGGTTGTTACTCATCGGTGTGACACAAATTAAGTTATTAAATGATACAAAGGATAATGATACAAATTCTACAAGTTTATCTCAGGACATTTTTGAGAGAATCAGTAATAAAAACATAGAAGGGATTTTAAAATATACATGTGGGTTTATTAAGTATTTCTTGATTTTTTTTTTTTTAAACCTTGCAAATATAGCTTCAGAAAACAGATCACCTGATTCCAGGTCAGTGAAATTGTATTTTGCTCAGTGGCAGAAAATCATGAACTACATTCATTTCCAAAACCAATCTACTCAGGCTTCAGATTACAAGTCACAATTCAGAGTCACCTGAAAGTAAGCTGTTAGCTTTGAAGCCAGACTATAGTGAATATGTTTTTATTTTAGTTAGTTTGGCTATGTCCCTCATAATTCACGTTAGGGACTTAAATCAACAATGCAACAATGTTGAGAGGGACTTAGTGACAACTGCTCAGTGAGGAGATTAATGATATACAGAGTAGTCCGTTGTTGACTACACACATAATAAAAAGTGAGTTCAGCCATACTTCATCCTTTATTCTTTTCCCCTTGATACACCTACGTCATGACCATTGTCTGCAACGATAGCCATGAACTGACAAAATCAAATAAACAAAAAATTCTGTTGTTTAGAAAGCACCTAGTCTGTGCTGTTCCTTATAGCAACATAAAGTGGACAAACACATGATCCCAGCAAGACCCTGGCTTTGACTCCTGTTTTAATTCTCTTCAGGATTAGATAAACCAGATAAAATAACACTGCGTTTTATTTATTTATTAGCAATATATTACTTTACATCTGCTTAAGTCTTGGAAGAACAGTTTTCAGTTTATTCTTGAAATATAAAACGCTTTAAAACGGATCACACAGCAGTAGAGCTGCTCAACAATGACCAACAATTGGAAACAATTCTATGGTTTTGATATCAAGTATTCCCCTTCAGGGTTCATGAGTCAAAGACATCATCCTCAATGAAACATACAGAGGTGAGGGTGTAGGGACATGACTGGATCATGAAAACACTGACCTAATCAATAGTCTAATCACTGATGCATTTATTAATTGCATTAATCATTGGGATGTTAGAAAGCTAGAAACTAGGGAATGTGGCAGTGTCACTGGAGAGCTGGGTTTTAAAGACACATCTGTCTTACTCTCTGTGTATTGGACCCCAAACTGTGGGCAGCTTTCCTCTGTCACGCTGTGCCACTGTGGGGCTTCAGCCTCACCTCGGGAACAGCAGTAGAGCTGCTCAACAATGACCAACAATTGGAAACTATAAGGAAAAATCTTTCTTCCTGACTATTTTTCCGGGTTAGAGGTGGTGCGTGATTTTTGTCAACTATAGAAGTCTGGCACATGACTTTTTCCCCCTAACTTAGTACATATTGGCTTCACTTAAAAAGAAAAATCTGCAAACAAAACACGTAACAGCAAAAATTCAGAAAATGCAAATAAAAATGAAAATAGAAAACAGATATAAAGAAAAAATTCCACAGTTCTCTTATGTAATAAACTGAAGGTAACAGGTCATAAAACTAGTCTGAAAGACACAAAATGATGCCAACAAGATACCTGCATGATGAGAAAGTGAGGGTTGTTCACGTTCAGGCCCACAGAACAAAATAGATCCTGAACTCTGGTGTTGTTGGCATTCACTCCATTGATTAAGTATTTATTTCTGCCACCAATAACCACCTAAAAAGGAAGCGTTTCAAAAACTTTAAAGATACAGAAACACTTAGTACCAAAATAATAAATTAGTCTATTACTTTGCGCTATTCTGTATAACTAGCGGCACACCCAAAATGGAATAATAGCAGATATGACAGTCAAAAGGACGACTGATTTGGGTTAGGACAACTCAGGTGCTAACTAACTAGTTAATGTAATTATGCACAAGCCTCCTGACCTGCACTGTACTAAGTATCTCAGTTCTCGTCCAACTTCACTTTTCCAGTATGTATACAATGCATTTTTCTTTCCTGATCATGTTCTGAAATTGACCACACTTAGAAGTCATTATTTGTCTTTCCAATGACAACAGGAGATACTAAAAGGTAAAGACATGTGCATTTTGGTATGAATTCTTGACAAAACTCTATTCACTAAATGACATTTGACAATTTCAAAAAGATAGAGAGTAACAGTAATTCAGCTGGGGCTCCTCAGCACATTCTAGAACATGTCTTGTTTAGATTTTACAGTAACTTCACAACTGCCATTTAGGGTATGACTGCCGCATCTACCAGTATGAAAGACTTAGCTCACTGCATTCAACAATCCCCAGTATACATCAGTAATTAGTAAATGCTTAATAAAGTTAATTTACTTTCTTTTCAGGATTAGTAGCTTTGGAGGTATATCCTTAAATAAAACAAGAAATTTGTTCAAAAAAATTTGGTAAGAATAACAGTTTCATAACAGAGAAAAAATATGTACATTAAATATGGATATAGACAACCTCCAAAAAGTAGATGTTTATGGCTAGCTAAAAACTCAACAAAGAGGTGAATTCTGTTCTGATCTATTCAAATAAATGAATAAAATCAGAAGAAGCTTGATAAAATATAGGAGAAAGCCTATATTATATTAACAAGCTAAGATAAAAAGTGAGACTTAACAGAATTTATAAAATTGGTATGAATTTTACAATTAGTTTTACACTTAGTTAATTTAATTATACAATGAATTAATTATATAGTTAACATACAATGATATAAATTCTACTTTTAAAAAACAGAATAAAATTAATAAAAATAAAACTGAGAGGCTAAAAACATTGATATAAGACAATTAAGGACTAACAAAAAGCCCTTAATAAGTTTAAAAGAAATAGCAGTAATGAAGCTAAGTAATGACACATAACAAAATTCAGAGCGGTTCCAAGTCCTATGATGCATACTGAAATGAAACCCTGACAGCTAGTCAAATGTCTAAATGAAGCAACGCTAGCTTTGTTCATACCTGTTTTCACTAGCCCTTTTTGTCACTCTAAACCTGAGGTCACATAGCTCAAAGAAAATGTGATGTGTCTGAGGAGAAGGGATAGAGATGCTGCATACTTGTGTGACGAGGCAAATGAAGGAAGTGAAAATAAGCTGAGTGAAAGCCCTGGTAAGGCTAAAATAGTTAGACCTGCAGACAACTCAAATACTGAAATATACAGAAAATTCAGATTTCATCTTGGAAGTTTCAAGAGACCCAAGATTAATGCATAAAACTTTAAGTCTGCAGACTTCTGCTGAATTTAAGATTAATTTTTACTAACGTCTTTACAAAACCAGACTAGAGTGAGATCTGAGGTAACAGGAGGCGTTCCCAGCGTGGCAATTAAATGTCGCATAGCTTAAGTTCTGATCACAGCTTAGTGCTTACATGAGAAGGAAGACTCTCACGATCTCTTTCACTTCTTTTAAAGATGACATAGCTTATGGGCCAAGTACACACTTCATTATTGACTAAAGCAACATTATACACTTGTCCAAGACTCTATATGATAAATAATCTAACAGATTCTAGTCAGTATTCTTAAGAACTGCCCAGGCAGTTTTTACTGGGCCATACTGCCAAACACAATAGATTTGAAAAGTTTGCAAAGTGTTGTGTAGCAATTTCCTCCAAGAGAAAACATTCCTTCTTGGTGAGAAGCAATTTCAGACTCAGGGTATTATTTCTAAAAGGAGGTGAAACATTCCATCCTACAGCAAAGCTCCTTAAAATTCAGGAGGTAAACAATTTAAAACCTTCAGGAAATTCCTGGAACTGACCAGACTCACGGTCCACTCCCACACCCCATTAGACTTTTGGAAGAAGTATCTCTCATGTTAAGAGATACTCTCAAGTAAGTTAGTTGCAAACCAGCAACTGCTTCAAAGATGCTGGGGTCAGCTGAGCTGCCTTGAAGAGAAACTCTAACTCAGTGGTCCTCAGCCTTACTAATGCTGCTACCCTCTAATACCATTGTTACTTGGGTTGTGATGACCCACCCCCAACCATAAAATTGCTTTGTTGTTAGTTCATAAGTTACTTTGCTATTGTTGTAAATTATAATGTAAATATTTTTGTTTTCCCATGGTCTTAGGTGACTCCGTGAAAGGGTCATTTGACCTCCAGGTTGAGAACCACTGCTGTATCTTTCAAGATTGAAATGTTCCATTTACCTGGGAAGTTTGAACAGAACAAGAGTAAACAAACAAAAAACTCAAGGTAGCTTCAGGATGTCCCTGAAACTAAGCAAATTCACTAGGTCCCTTCCTGTGAGGGCAAGCAATAAAAGCTGACATCCCCTAGGAAGTTGAGGTGTAAAGAAGATACTTTAGTGCATTGTTGGTTTCCTATCTGCGGTGAGCAGATCTCCCAAGAAACGATGTCACACAACAGATATTTGACAGCTACTCACCTGCCTTGTCACTGTGATTTCATCATGAGCTTCAAATCCTAATGGACTCTGCTTTTTATCAGAATTATCAAAAGTGATTGAAACAGAGGCTTTGGTAATTCCAGCCTGTCCATTTTTATAAACTAGATCTTGTAAATTTGAAGCCCGCACCTATAATTAAAGAGGGAAAGGAAAGTTCACTGACAAAGCATCATATTGTACAAGAGCAGGATTAATACTATATCTCTTGCTCTGGAAAACCAACCTGTGTAGTGTAAAGTAAAAACAGGTAGTCACATCCGTTAGCAAGCAAAGCAAGGACTACAGACAATAATTTATAATATGCACTTTTTTCAATAGCTCTTTCTTTCTGTTCTAAATTCTACTGACTTAGCAAAAGTTAATTTGCAAAACTCAAGGAAGTAGTGTCTCTGGACTTCTCTAGCCATCCCATCCATTAGTTCACTCTAAGAGGGCACTGTAAGCAGAAGGGAAAGGACCAGTATTGGCTCAAGACATCCCAAGACAATGTTCTGAGCAAGGAAGGGAATAAGAGACAAAGATGGGAGATAAAGGAAGAGTGAGGGAGAAGGGGGAATGGGACGAGGGAGGGGGAAAGGGGTATTTGTCCTCAAGTTGGGGGGGTAGAGACAACAAAGGACTGCCTCTGGATAGACAGGAGACAGCTGTGGTCCACAGGCAAATGGCACTTTATAAACATAAAGGGGAGATGAATTGGTTAATTTTGATTGGGCATTTTAATTAGGTGAGCCAAAGAGGGGCTTTTGATTGCTGAACTTCAGTATTTTGAAAGCTGACCCTTAGTAGTCAGCCTCAGCAGGAGGAAGTGGCCAAAATAGGGGAATGGACCATGGTGGCTAGCTTTAGGAATGTAATCTAACAGTTTTTAGCAAGGCAGAGAGAATGTGTAGAAAGGCAAGGCCTGCCAGACCCATGTTTCCATGATAGGCCAGCCAGAGTCCCTTCAAGAAGAGCAGATACTACCTGAAGTAACAGTGCTGGTATGGGAGTTACTCCCAACAGCTTCAGAGGACCAACCTGAGGCAAGACCTCTGTTTCCATCTTTTTATCTGCAGGATGGAATAGCAATAGCATTTGCTTAAATGGCTGCACTGCAACACAACATAATTCATATAAAGAACAAATGAATTGACATGAAGTACAAATATGCAAAGGAAGAAAACTCAAAGTCTCCACAGAGCAGCAGATTCTCTTGCCAATTTCACATGTTAAAAAGTTTACACTTTACCTGAGACAGGTTGGAGATGCCTAGGAGAAAGCATATGGAATCCAGTATGTTGGATTTTCCACTACCATTTAAACCAGTGATTGCATTGAAGAGGGGATCAAAACCATTGACTTCAGTCCTTTGTGCATAGGACTTGAATCCTTCGAGAATGATTGATTTAACATACATTTTCGTTACTGTCTTGGGTTGGTAAGCCTGTTAAGCAACAAGCTACAAACCAGGTCTGTATAAAACAAAAATAAGATCATATAAGTAGAATGTTTAAAAACCCCTAAATCACAGTAAATATGACAGGATACACAATAATGTAAAGGAAAACTACACCTGCCAAAGTACTTCTTCTCCTAAAAACAGTTGGCTCAGATTTTAAAACATTCAGCTGTTAGCCACTGCCAGGAAGTTAAAACCATTTAACCTGAAAAATCACCTTTATTACTCCTGAAAATGAACACACTTTCCAAGGCTCATGTTGCACTATAATACTGTTAACTATATAACTCTGTTAACTATAACTATATATTATATGTTATATTACATGTTATATGTTATAACTATGTAACAGAGACGACTGATTATGTCTCATTTCATTCTCCTTGCCACAGATGACATTGGACTGGATACTCTACTACACACTACTTTGCATAAATGTCATCTTACATGAGTTCTTCTGGATCTCCCTAATAGTACGCACATCCATCCTCTCCTTCCTTCTTCCTCCACAGCAGTAAAAGATGACATGAGTCGGCATTCATCCGTCTTTCCAACTCATCTTCAGTTCCGCTGTGCTTTTTGCTTACATATGACGTTTAACTCTGTGAACGCTCGACTACTCTCAGAACTCGGGTAGTTAGGACGAAGTGAATCCATTCTACAGCCTCGTTTTAAAAGTCCGTGTTCTCTCGCTTCCCTAAGCCTTTTTCGACTTACCTTACCGATGAACAACAGTTAACATCCCTAATTATCGCTTGAAGTCCCTCCTTGGGAATCTTGCCCTCCCCGGTGCCCAATCTCCCGCCTGAACACCAGGCCAAGCCAAGGGCCGCACTACGCACCCGCCACAAAGCGGCCGGCCAAGGGAACCAGCACAGTTCAGACTCGACGCGAAGGCGGACAAGCGAGGCCACCCGACCTGTATTCGGGAGCTACCGAGTGAACGTCACCATCCCGGCCACAGCATCCGCCGCAGCCAACAACCGTGCCGGAACTGTTCCTTTGAATTTCGGCGCGAGCAAAGGACCCTACCTCCGAGGCGTCTGCCCTCTGTTCGTGCCTCATATATGCCTGACTGAAGAGCTTCATCTTTTGCCTCAAGGAAAAACACAAAAACGACAGAGAGACAGCAAATAATAGTTTTAACATCGGAAGGTAGGGTACTATACCGTTGTGGGCATGGGAAGTGAAAATGAAGATAGGTCGTGCTGACATCGCGTCAGGCATGCTCCGGGCAGCACCTTTTCCTGGTCTGGGCCTCGCGCGTTACCGGCCACGCCCACTTTCTGGCCCTTTCAAGCCACGGGTCTGTGCCCGCGGCGAACGTCCGCAGGCTCCGCCTCCTACATGTCTTAGGTTGTTTTGCGGGGTTGGGGTGGGATTCCCTCTCCAGAGGATCTTTCAGCAAGGAAACCAACTCTAGCCAGAAAAAGAGATTTTCTGAGGCTTTTCTACGAACTACTGATATTTCTGGAAAAAAAAAACGGAGTTTGTAACTAATTGAATGAGAAAGGCGCTGGCTTTGAAAAAAACTAACCAAAAACATTTCCAGTTTCTAAAGGGGACCGGATGCCTGCAATACGTGGAGTTGGGTAGCAGATGCTAGGCAAATGTCTGTAAGATTCCTTATGCCGAAAACTTGTTTAATGGTAAGCAATAGCTGACTTACCGGTTCATGAAATTTTGCTGAAGCTTCTTAGTGACAGTTCGTATTTACAGAGTTCTATGGATTGGGCAGTCGCATTTCAAAGGCTGTCAAAAAAAAATTCCTCAACGAACATGGATGGAATCCTAGTGTTTCCCTATGGTTTCTGTTTCCTTTTGTACAGACGAGTTTGTTGAGTCACTGGGTTAAACAACTTGTAAGAGATTTTTGTTGCAGGCAGCCTAACTACAGAGCGTGTGCTCTTAAATTATTATCTACAACTGCTAATTTTACGTTGCTAGTTAGAGCTGATCCCCATCGACAATGAGTATTTAAAAAAAAACAGTATTAGGGTTATTTATATTTGAGGATCAATACTAAGTAAGGAAGGGCTTAGCTTTGTTATTTTTTTATTGAAAATATAAATTTTTCACACTGTATATTCTGATTAGTTTTATCTTCCCCAATATCTCTGAGAACCAACTCCATTTCCACAGTCGCCCAAATCCACACCCTTTTTTTCTCTTTCTCATAAGAATGTAAACAGACATCTAAAATGATGATGATGATGATAATCAATAAAATAAGATTTAAAAAAATAAGACCAAATAAACAGGAAAAAAAAAAAAGAGCCAAAGAAAGAATATTAGAAATACAGTGAGACACATTCACACACAGATACACACACAACATAAAAACAAAGGCAGACACCATAATGTGTAAGCAAAAGATTTTGAAGGTTAAAAGACAAATCAGTGTGAGACAAAAAAACCCTCTAAAAATACCATTAAATTTGTTTTGTGTTGACTATGTATTGGTAGGCATTGGAACTACCCTTAAGTGTGGTTTGTACACTCAGACATCACTGAAAAAAAATATTTGCTCTGTGTTCGAGCAGTTATCAATTGGATATAGCTTCTGGGAGGATTGTTTCTATTTCTCCTCTCAATACTGGCTTAGAACTGCAGGTCCTGTAGGGGACCTGTTTGCTGTCTTCCATCTTCACTAGCTCTTACGATCTTTCTGCCTCCTCTTCTGCAGCATGCCTTGAGGGGAGGGATTTAATGGAGGCATCCCATTTATGGCTGAGTGTCCAAGGTCTTACTCTACACATTATGCAGTTGTGGGTCTCTATGGGCTTCCATCTACTGTATGAGGACGCTTCTCTGATGATGGCTGAGCAATATGAGTGTAGCAGAATCTTGTTAGGAGACTCGTAATTGCTATATTGCTTTAGCAGAACAGTAATATTTGGTTTTCCCCCAGATCCATTTCCTACATAGCCTCAGGTTCTTGGCTGCCCAGACAGTGTTGGGCATGAATTCCATCTCATTGAGTGGGCATTAATTTCAGTCAGATAGTGGTTGGTTACTCCCACAACTTTTGTGCCACTATTGTACCAGCTTATTTTAGAGGTAGATCACTATTATAGAAATGAGGTTTTGTAGCTGGGTTGGTGCTTACCTTTCTGATCTGATAGTGTGCAGAGTGCTTTCCTGTACTATGAACATTATTCAGTAGGGGTGAAGGTTCTAGGTAGGCACCAGCTTGACCTCTCTGTGTTGGGTGAGTTATATAGGTGCTGTCTTCAGCATTTGGGCCTCAGCATCAGTTGTGGAGAGAAACCAATAGTCCAAGTTGTTTGGAAGTTGCTATATGGTACCTTGGGTTGAAAACTCCATTTGATATAATCTATTACCAATACTAGAAGTTTCATTTGAGAGGTGTCTAATTGGTGCTTTGTCTCCCCCATTAATAGGTGATTCCAGTTTAGATATCTTAAACATATGTGTTTATGAAGCCTCTGTTATATTGAATTTCCATAAGACCCTTCATTGATGGCTCTTTGTTTTAGTGGGCCATCCTGTATCCCCTCCTTTACCTCCCTCTTCTCATTTTCTGCCCATTTGATGCTCCTGTTGCAGTGCCCCTCCACCCCATCCATCCATAAAAGTTGAACTACCTGCTCTTTCCAAGAGAACTGTCCCATCTAGTCCCTTATGCTATACCTAACCTCTGTGGTTATATGGATTGTAGCTTCTTTATTGAGGACTTAACAGGTAAGTCCACATATAAATGAATACATAGCATATTTTCTATCTGGGTCTGGGTTACTTCACTCAGGATGATTTTGTCTAGCTTCATTTACCTGCCAAATTCATTATTGTTTTAACAGCTAATTAATATTCTATTGCATAAATGTACCAGTTTATCCACTAATTTGTTAATGGATGTTTCCAGTTTCTGGCTACTATGGTTAGAGTAGTAATGAACATGGATGAGCTAGATTAATAAATAGATCGTGCTTAAATTTAGCTTTATCATGGAATGCCTTGTTTTTTCCATCTATGTTGATTGAAAGTTTTGTTGGGTATAGTAGTCTGGGCTGACACTTGTGGTCTCTTTTAGAGTCTGCAGCACATCTGCCCAGGCTCTTCCAGCTTTTAGAGTCTCCATTGAGAAGTCAGATGTAATACTAATAGATCTGCCTTTATATATTACTTGGTCTTTTTCCCGTGAAGCTTTTAATAGTCTTTCTTTGTTCTGTACACTTGGTGTTTTGATTATTGTGTGCTAAGGGGACTTTCATTTTAGTCTAGTCTGTTTGGTGTTTTAATGTTTCTTGTACCTTGACAGGCATCTCCTATTTAGGTTAGGGAAGTTTTCTTCTATGATTCTGTTGATAATGTTTTCTGTGCCTTTGTTCTGTGTTTCATTTCCATCCTCTATTTCTATTATTCTTGGATTTAATTTTTTTCATAGTATCCCAGATTCCCTAGATATTTTGTGTTAGGAGTTTTGTTTTGTTTTGTTTTGTTTTTTAGATTTAACATTTTTTTTGACCAAAGAATCCATATTTTTCTATCATGTTTTTAATACCTGAGATTCTCTCATCCATTTCTTGTATTCTGCTGGTAAAGCTTGACTCTAAGGTTCCTGTTTGGGTTTCTAGATTTTTCATTTCCATATTTCCCTCAGTTTGAGTCTCCTTGAGCGTACTAACACTCTCCAGTCTTGAGCTGTTTTCTTCCCTTAATTCACTTGGCTTCTGTCTTCATAGACTTCATTAATGGATTTATTAATTTTCTCTTTCAGACCTATGACCATATTCACAATAGTTGTAAGTCCTTGTCTTATGTTTCACCTAAACATTTCTCATGGCCTATTGTAGTACGGTTGCTGGGTCCTGGTGATGACATCTTGTCCTAGCCATTATTCACTGTGTTTTTATGCTGGTGTCTAGGCATCTCAGTTTGGGATGATTGTAATTCTAGATGTTGTCTTTGTTACCTGGGTTTTAGGTTCTTTGGTTTCTGTTGCCGATTCTGGATCTTAGAGTGTAGTAGCTGTGGGTTGTCTGGTAGGGAGTGCTTTGCGTCCCTGCCAAGTGTGGCCACTAGTGGTCCTTGGGAGAAACTGTTTCTAGGTATTAGGAAGGAGTAGGGAGGAATGGCTAAAATGGGGGGGGGGGGGGGCGGTGCTGTGAGAGCATCCACAAGAAGGAGGAAGGGGTGGGAGTTGTCAGGAAGATCTGTTTGATTCCCCAGGGAGTGACTTCTGAGAGGGAAGGCAGGTCTCTATAGGTGGTCTGCTATAGGGCTGAGGATGAGACTGAGAAATTTACAGTGGTGAACAGGGAGGAAAGTGAAGAACACATTCCTGAACCTGAGAACCTCTTAGGCAAGTGTTGGCCAGCAGATTCTCAAGTAAAGAGTGCCCCTGTGTTTTGCAGGCTGACACAAAAGGATGGCATGGGGGAGCAAGACTGGGTTGTTTTAGAGTCTGTGGAGTCCCCAAAGAATAGAGGAAGTTTGGGAACACAGGCCTTTGTGGGTTGTCATCTGGAGCTTAGCTTTATAATGGGGCTTCTGTTGTAGGTTAATACTTTTAGAGGTGTTGTTGTTGTTGTTGTTGTTGTTGTTGTTGTTCTGAAACACTATGACCAGAAGCAACTTGGGGCAACAGAGTTAATTTCATTTATATTTCTGCATTATAGTTAATCATCAATGGCATCAGGGCTGGAACCTGGAGACAGGAGCTAATGCAAAGACAGTAGTAGTAAGTCCTACTATTAGCAGAGGCAATGTATGGTGAAGTCTACATTTTAGTTCATGCTTAGCTGTGTCCATACTTTCCAGAGCAGTGGTTTTCAACCTGTGGGTCACAACCCTATTGGAGGGTCGAATCATCCTTTCACAGGAATTACATATTAAATATGCTGTGCATCAGATATTTACATTATAATTCATAAGAGTAGCAAAATTATAGTTATGAAGTAGCAACAAAAATAATTGTATGGTTTGGGGGCCACCACAACATGAGGAACTGTATTAAAAGGTCACAGCATTAGGAAGGTTGACACTCACTGGAAGGATACAGGCTTTGGCAGGCTGAATTTATAAAGGCCAGTGAATCCCTAATCAGTTGTCCAAGGCTCCACCTGCTGATACTACTGCTTTGGATTTGGACTTCAGAATGTGAACATTATGGGGAGAAGTTTAAATCATAGCATTATGGATATGTATTTTAACATTGCCCTATTGGCTTTACAGCAATTTGGAACCAGTTTTATTTTTTTTAATTTAATTAATTAATTTATTTATTTACTTATTTATTTATTTGGTTTTTCAAGATGATTTCTCTGTGTAGCCCTGGCTGTCCTGGAACTTACTCTGTAGACCAGGCTGGCCTCGAACTCAGAAATCTGCCTGCCTCTGCCTCCCAAGTGCTAGGATTAAAGGTGTGCGCCACCACTGCCCGGCTGGAACCAGTTTTAAATGACTAATTGTAGATCTATTATTTTGAAATTGTTATCTACCTTTAGCTAAGTTTTAAGGAGGTTTGTTTAGGAAACAGTACATCTATTTATAATAATATGCTACCTGCTTTCCTGTGGTATCAGCCAATTTGTCCTGTGACATTAGTGAAGACCACTTTAATAAAGATATTTTGTCCGCTATAATTCCTATTGATTTTGAATTCCAATGCCTTCACTTATTTATATTGGCTCTGTTGAATTATACATTTTTACCTTCAGCTCTGCTATATTTCTTTGATCACTTTTTATGAATAAGGAATTTTGATTTTTAGACAAATCTAATGTGGATTTTTCCAAATTGTATAACTTGCTTGGGGGATAAAAATTTAAGACAGATATTAAGACAGACATTATTAGTATGTTGACTACTTTAATAGATTAATAGCTAGGTGATTTTTTTAGGTGATATTCTTAAGTCAATGGATAAGAATGTACAGGTACTTAAGTGTTTAAGTGTATTTTTATTATGCTAAATTTATCATATAAAATGATAGGTTTCATTTTGGCATGTTTGCATATGTATAGTATGTATACTTTGCTCATACCACCCCTCCCTTAATGTCTATCCCTCTTCCCTGGTGTTAATCTCCTTCTTTCTAAATAGTCTTTCTAAGATCTTTTTTTTAAAATCTAGATTTCACATATAAGCATATAAAATAGTGTTTCAAAACCTTCTTGATGCTGTGACTCTTTAATATACAGCCTCATGTTGAGGTGATTCCCCAACCATAAAATTATTTCATTACATATAAAATTACTTAATAACTATAATTTTGCTACTGTTAAGAATTATAAAGTAAATATGATTGCAGGATTTCTGATATGTGACCCCTGTGAAAGGAATATTTGCAACCCACAAATTGAGGACCTCTGATAAAAGAGAAGACATAGTATTTGTCTTTCTGAGTCTTTTATTTCACTTAACAAGAAGATCTCATATTCTGTCTATTTTCCTGCAAATGACGTGATTCATTTTTTTTATGGATGAAGAAATCTAAGTCAACATACAAAAGAGAAACTTGGACATCTGTTTATGTCTATGAATGAACTTTTTCTGCATAAGGACATTGAGATGTTTGCTTCCATCAGAACTGTTTATTAAAATTGTTCACAAAGGTTGTGACCTCATCAGTTTTAGCCTGGGTACATTCCAGAAACAAGAATTCTTGCTATATGTGGTTTGGAGGGACTTGAGGAAGCGTTAATGTGTGAAAGTTTTATGGCTTTGCCTTCTGAGATCAAAAATAGAGAATGAAAAGGCACAAACCCAGTGATCCTTCCTAATTTGGAGAGGAGATGGCTAGCAACAGACCACCGAGGAGGAGATCCAGTGTAAATTCTTGTGTCATCGTCCTGGGCTAAAATCTTTTAAATGCTTCAAACTGCAGACCCCTAAAGAGCAGGTAGACTTTCAGTCGTTATGTGGGAAGCAACAACAGGAACACTGTGAGATGGCTCACTGAGGTGTCCATTAGCTTACCATAATGCATGCTGCTAGCCAGGATTTTCAGTACCTATGGCACCACTCAGCGCTTCTCACCAAGCCCCCATTAAACCTCTCCAGTCTGTCTGCTTAGCTTCCCTTCCCCTAGCTTCTCTTTCCTATAAAAATCTGCCATTTTGACCATGTGTTCTCCTCTGCTCTCTTGGTCCTCTTGGTTCCTTTGACTCTCTTGGTCCCTTTCTCTCTCTTTCCTGTATCTCTTCTCTTGCTCTCCTCTTCCCCCGCCTCTTATGGGTGGGCTCAGTTCACTGTTTTCCTGCTCTGGACTCTTGCAGATGTCTCTGGCTGTCCTCCCTCATATCTACAGTAAAAACCTTCTCAATCATACCTTGGAGTGGCCCATTTCATTTAAATACAAATGTGGCCTGAATTTTAGTCACTGAAGGATAATGGGACGCCTCAGGTTGCCTAGCATGATGGAGCTCTGTCACCTTTCCAGTTCCTCCAATAATTGCACTCTTTCACTTTAAGGCTATGCTTAGATCTATGAATTATAATTTCAGGGGTGACATTGTTTTAAAAACTTTTTTCATCTTTCCTTCTTTTTTTCTTTCTCTCCTCTCTCTCTTTCTTTCTTCCTCTCTTTCTTTTTTGGTATAAATTTTTTATTTTGGCTCTTTGATCAGATCCAGCCACAAAGGGGATGATCAAATGATGGTGCTGGGTGGGTCTCTTGTGTACAAGAACAAACATCCATGGTCTTTGTTTTGCTTTTGCTGACTCTGACTTACAGATTCTCACATTTCTCACATAGCTATTCCTAAACCCCAGTGACTACTAAAAAAGTCTGGTACCTTCTCTTACAAAAATATATTTAAGCGTTACTAATGAAATCTAGTGTGATCTTACCCATTTTGTATTTATTTTTTCACAATGTCCTTCTTTACTGGCTTCCAAGCAGTGCTGCCTGTGTTCTCTCTCTTTCCTGGTCAAGTACCTGCTCCTTTTACCAGATGTTTACTGCCTCTTCCTGATTTTCTCTTAATTGTTCTCCTTACTGTGTTTCTTTGTTTTTTGTTTGTTTGTTCTTTAAATCAATACCAGATCCACCTGTCTCTCCACCAGTTGGTTTCTTTCTGTCACCTAATTCAGTACTCACCAGACCCCAGATAGACTCTGTTGTGTTTATCAAAAGGTAGGAAGAGAAGGAATGTGTTTAGTGGATGTGTGGTCATGTGTAGGGG
>JANHMN010000004.1:87728203-87744686 GCA_030674055.1 Rhabdomys pumilio
GAATACAAGGTTTACCTCCTTAACAGCTGTCACTGACTCACTCTTCCTCTTTTGTGTGCCGTTATCACATATATGAAATCCTGTTAAATATTCCATCCAGGTTATTTTCCCACTTTCTTGGGTTCATTTCATGTTGTTTTTATAAATCACACTAACAACAACAACAAAAAAAAAACTAACCAACCAAACCAAACCAAACAAAACAAAAAACACAACAACAACAACAAAAAACCCACCTTAAAGGATAAAGGGGCTTATTTCAACTCAGAGTGCGAGTGTAAACTCAACAATGACAAGGAAGTCTAGTCAACAGGAGCTTGAAGACGGTGGTCACATGAGATCCACAATCAGGAAACACAAAGATGAGAACATACAGTGCTCAGCTCCTTTTCTAGAACACTTATGTGTACAGTTAATGATCACAGTGGGCATGTTGCCCACAGTGGGTGGATCATCCCACTTTATTTGAAAGTAATCTAGTTAATTCCTCAATGGCATTCGTATAAATCTACCTGTGAGTACATCGTCATCATTGCTCTTGCCTTCCTAGTATCTGGGAATCTAGAATCTAGACAGGATTATGGCTGATGAACATTTATTGAGTGGGCAAGAAACTACGTAAGCATAGTCATAAAGATGGCCATCCTTTCCAAGCCACTTAGTACCTGTTTCCTTCCTGTCTTTACTTTTCAGATGGTAGTTGGTGGGATTCCTTTCTCCCACATTTAAACTTCTTTGTGATTATCTCCATACCTCATTAACAATAAAGTGATGGGCAGTCAGAACTTATGTTGGTCACTATTTCCCCTCCCTTTCTCATTCTGACTTTATCTTAGAACATTGATTTCTGTTTCACCTCTCTCCAACTGTAGGCAGATGACAGATTGAGAATCTATACACTGCTCCTTATTGCCTTTAAATCTCCACTCTTCTTATCCATAAAGAGAGTGGTTTTGCCCTTTGGACTTTAATGGTCTTGAGAACATGACTGGGTGCCATCAATACATATTTTTTGGAGTCTGGGGATTTCTTTTTCTTAAAAGTGTTGCCATTTGTATGACATAGTACAGGTCAGGCAAGATCAGCATTGATGCCTAGTTCTTTTTATGACTTTTCAATATTATGAAAATCGTGTTTGCATGTTCTTTTTGCTACTTCAAGGAATCCTCTCCCACTTTTGCTTGGGCAATTACTTGAGGGAAAACACAACTTATATGAAAATGAGTAATAATGTACAGACCTAGTATAACCTAGGCACATACATAAAAGCCAATAAAATATGATATTAAGAAGGCAATTCACCTATTTGCCTATAAATATCTGTTCAGATAACTTTTTAAATGTATTTATTTACATTCCAGCCATTTCCCCACTCCCAGACCTCCTCCTACCATTCTTCATTCCATTCCTCTTTACCTTTATCTCAAAGAGGGTGCTCCCTCCACCAGGAATCCCCCTTCCCTGAGGCAGTTAGTCTCTCTAGGATTATCTTCTCCCACTGGGGTCAGACCAGACAGTCCTCTGCAATAAGTGTGCCCTTGTATCTGTGTATGCTCCTGGTTAGTGGCTTAGTCTCTGGGAGCTCTCTGGGGTCCAGGTTAGTAGAGACTGCTGGTCTTCCTATGGAGGTTGCCCTCCCCTTCAGCTTCTTCAATCCTTCCTTTAATTCAACCAAAGGGATCCCCAATTTCAGTACAATGGTTGGGTGTAAGTATCTGTGTCTGTCTCAGTCAGCTGCTGGTAGGGCCTCTCAGAGGACAGCCATGCTAGGCTCTTGTCTGTAAGCACATCATAGCATCAATAATAGTGTCAGGCTTTGGTGCCCAACCCCCGTGAAATGGATCCCAAGTTTGGCCAGTCGTTGGACCACCTTTCCTTCAGTCTCTTCTCTATTCTTGTCCATGTATTTCTTTTGTATAAGAATAGTTCTGAGTCAGAAATTTTGTCTATAGGTAACTCATTCCTTCCTCTTGAGGAAGTTCTCTCTCCCCACCATTTGACATTTTGGCTAAGGTCACCTCCATTGAGTCCTGACAGTCTCTCATGTCCCAGGTCTCTGGTATTTTCTAAAGAGTCCTCCAACTACCCCCTCCATTGCATATTTTCATTCATTCTGCTGACCCTCAGGGCTTCTCTCCTGTTCCCCCTCTATATCTGATCCAGTTCCCCTTTTCTCCTCCTCGTCACCTCTCTCACTCAGGTCCCTTCTTCCCTCCCTCCCTCTGTCTCTTGTGATTATTTTGTTCTAAGTGGGAGTGACGCATCCTCACTTGTACCTTTCTGTTTGTTAAATGTCTTCCAGTCTGTGGGTTGTACCCTAGGTATTCAGTATGTTTTAGCTAATATCCATTTATCAGTGAGTTCATAGCATGCATACCCTTTTGGATCTGGGTAACCTCACTCAGGATATTTTCTAGTTCTATCCATTTACCTGCATGGATAGAATATTCATGATGTCCTCATTTTTAATAGCTGAATAGTATTCCATTGTGTGAACAAATCACCTTTTCTGTATTCATTTTTGGTTGAGGGACATCTGGGTTGTTTCCAGCTTCTGGTTATTATAAAATAAGGTTGCTGTGAACTCTGGAAATCAATCTGGCCATTCCTCAGAAAATCGGAAATAGTTCTACCTGAAGACTCAGCTATAACACTCCTGGGCATATACCCAAAAGATGTACATATAGTTTTTACAAAAGCAAAAGGTTTTTAAGACTAAAATGAACATTTTTTCACACTTTAGAATAAAGAATGATTTTTACCCTTGTAAATATTTTCACCTCACTGTCTTGGAAAAATTAAGTTAATGCTAATTTTAAACTTATGTTATCTAAGATTATTATTAATAGTAATCTTATTGCTTAAAATCTTGACTCGTGTTTCACTAAGTCCAAATCACTTTCTCTAAACCACTTCATGAAACACTATTTTATTGTTTTTCATTTCTGGTTTATAGATGAGGAAGTGGAGTCTCTGATCTAGACTTTGAACATGGAGCACAGCCACCATTGAAAGCCCATCCATTCATTCTCAAAGTATCTGGAACCTTACAATTTCAGTGGACTGTAACAAATCTTGCCACATATACTTTGCATTCTAGTGGATATCACTTCTCACTGATTTAAAGCACAAGTGTTTACAGTAATCTTGGGCCACCCTTGCAGTGGTTATTAGCCATAATACTTGAAGCCACTGCACTTCCCAGGTGACTCCCAAAACCCCCAAGTTATTGAAACCCCAACTGTTTCATTTCACTAGCTGGTCAAACATTTTCAGTCTAATATATGTTTATAGTTGGTGCCCAGGCTCCAGACAAGAACATAAAATTGGAACTGTTGTAAACAGTGTAGAATTCTTATTGTAAAAGCAATGTTCATTAAGAATAAAAGCCATAACAAGTTAATAGGCAGCTTTAGAAATTGTTCTAAAAACCTATTGAACATAGTATAGGTATCATTGCTGAGCAAGGGAGAAAGACAAGACAAGATGTTCCTATCAGTGCTGGTTGGTGGCATCTTTTTATACAAAGAAATGTTGTTTGCAATTCTGCTTGGTAGACTAATTTAGAGTAATTTTTATTTTGTATATTTTATAAGTTAATGGAATCTAGGAGTATAATAACCTGGTGAGAACTTCTCTGCAAATGGCAACGAAATTAGTCTTATTCATGAAACTCATAAATAAGCTATAATTCAGCATTTTATGTCGAGGGAAAATAAAACCCAGGTCATGCTGTTTAAGAGGATAAGGGAATTAAACAGAACACTGGGAGATCCAGAGCAGATTTATGATGAAGATACATTCTAACTGGAAGCTTAATTGTGGTTTAAATTACAGGTCAAGCTGTGCAATGTGTTTGCTGTTTAGGGGAAAATCTTTGGGGAGATAGAGCCTGCTTGGGTAAAGAGGAAGCAGGAAGCAAATGAGAAAACAGATTGCCGGTTTCTGCATTCTCTTTGAAATATCAAGCTGCTCTAAGTCAAATTGCCCCTGAGTTTCTAATGACGGCTTTTGTGAGGATGCCTTGTTCCACTGTGTTTTTCCAGAGCAGTTATTTCTCCTGACAGCAGCAAAAATGATGTAGGCAGACTATCTGCTGGCAAACTGATGTGGAAACCACAGAAACAGTATTCTTATCCTTCCTTGAACCCTGGCATCCTCTCATTTCAGGCTGACTCACATACAGTCAGCAAGGTCTGCAGACGGAAGGGCCTTTGCAGACTTATAGCTGCTCATTTTCACAAATGGGGAAATTAAGGTTTCTGATGATTTCTCCACATTTACTTTTTATCTCAAGCAACTTCAGGTCTAATGAGGCAGTAAAACTTGTGTACAAATAATTTTCATTCTAAGTGTGAAGTAATTGCTTTTCTGGAAAATAAAGTTTAAAACAAATAACCAAAGGTTGACTCTATAGGAAAAGAAGACATTGGACTAGGAAAGACAGGCATGGCAGCCCAGACTTACTGTCCACAGAGATAACTCTAATCCCATGCATCCCAGATGTTAGCGTGGCCTTTTTCCTTGGTACAGGTCTTCAATAATCAGTACCATGACTACCACACACACTGCAGCCAGGGCTAGGGATTAAGCCAATGATGGAGGACCAAAGGTCTAAGATGGAATTGCAACGATCTGTTCTGTTTAGAGAACTGGAGTTAAGAATAAGACTAAAGAAGTCTTAGTCAAGGCTTTGTGAGTAACACTGGAGAAACAGTTTGCAGAAAGAGATGAAAAGAGGAGAATCTAGCTTACACTATGTCTGTTTAGAAAATAATCTGATGCACGGGATTAGAGTTATCTGTGTAAAGCCTCGGAAAACACATGAGACCTAGAATGTTGTTACCACCATGCTCCAGGCTCCTGTCATTTTTATTATAATTTTCAAAGCTGACGAGATGTCTGCTGTACCATCATCCATTTACAGAGCCTTTTCATCATACAAATCAAACTTATACAATGAGATTAGTATAGAGTAAAAGAATGGTCACAAGACAGAACTTCCTGGAATAATTTTCTTAGGTGATAGTTGGGCTGGATCTTTATTATAGACATACTTTTTCTAACTGGAGACAGAAATAGTAGTCAATCTTATATGCCATGGTAGACAAAACTGAGGTCATAATTTTAATAAAAAATTGACTTGGTGTTGAATTGTCCATCATATTATTAGAAATTTATGGGGCTGGGGAGATGGCAAAATGCCTGTTGTATAGGGATGAACATCTGAGTTAGACTCTCTAGGACCCATGTAGAAAAGTCAGGTATAGAGACATGAACTTGTAACTTTGATGCCAGGGGATAGAGTCAGGTGAATCCCAGGGGCTCTGTTGCCAGTCAGTCTAGCAGAAATAGTAAGGCCTAAGTTGAGAGAACTTTTCTTAAAATATAAGACATGTGGGAATAAAAGAAGGTACCCAGTGTTAATTTTTGTTACCTATATGTGCACACATGTGCATATGTACCCTCACAGACATGTGCACATACACACACATTTTAAAAATGATAAAATGGAAAAAGAAATGTATATTCTCATATGATTGGTGCTACACTGTAGCATGCAGACACCCTGTCAGGACAGGTTCCTTCAGTCTGAACATGACAACTGACACCTGGCTGCTGAGTCCCTCCCCAGACCTTGCCTTCACTGAGAGATGCTGTCCAACTGAGAGTTTCACCTCCTCCTCTAGGGTGATCCATATCTGAGACTATTTCATGTAAGCGTATAAAAATGCTGCTTTACCCACTGCAGCATTAAAGCATCCTCCAAACAGGCCCTATCCCCATCAGGTGAGGCCTTTGTTCTGACTACAGTGCAGTTCAAATTCTCCTGCTGGCCAATTATATCTTCATCACTTGGGCACAAATGTTTTGGATAGCTCTCCCAAGGAAACTTTCTCTATAAAATTATTTTATTGAGCCTTCACCCTGAGGAAATTATCAAAGACAACTCCATATGTAATTTGGGATACAATTTTAACATAATTTAATGTAGAATTTGGAAAGCCTATAGACTGCATATGATTCAGTCATTAGATGTGTTATATGGTTTCTACGGTGACAATTTGGCATCCCAACTTCTGTGCTAAATTGCTAAAGCAATTTAGATTGCAGTGATCAAGAATTGTAATGGAGAGAAATTGTACCTGAACTGTGATTTGTCTACTATCAAGCTTTGCCAAATTTATTGATCAACTGTGGTCACTAAGTGTATCAGCAAGGCTATTTCAGGAAGCTATACTTCAGCGGGAGGGCAGATGACTAAATATCAAGGCTTACAAAGCAACAATAATTTGTTTTCTATTGATGCTGCCTTTCTGTTTCTGGTCAGAAGAAGGAGAAGGCATTTCTGGTTAAATACTAAAGAAGCAGGGGTGTTGTAGAAAATGTTTAATCTCAATTGGGTGCTTTTACCCTACATTTGATTATTCAGTTTCCAGATAAAACACACGCAACTTGTAGTATTATAATATGCATTAATCAGCACTAGAGATGGGCAGGTAACTTCTCTCTATATATGCTATTAGAATCTATTTCCCCATAAATAACCTCAAATTATAACTTGCTATGTTCCATCTGGGCTGCTCTTAACTTCAACTGGTCAACCCTCATGGTCATTATTCATAACTCACTCTGTGGCAGCTTTCACCTCTCTCCTTCTTCTTCTCCCCATTATAGTTGCCTTCAACCCCAAACCTAGGAACCCAAGAAACCTACCTATCTCTCTTCTGCCCAGCTATTGGCTATAGGCATCTTTATTCACCAAGCAGGTATAACTTGGAGGGCAAGATTACATAGCTTTACTTGGGTTTTTCATTTGAATAGTTGCAATCTCCCTTGACCCTGGGGCAACTGGTCTTGAAGACCAGTATTTAGCATGACAATACAAGCAAAAAAACCAAAAAACAAAAAACAAAACAAAACAAATAAACAAAAAAAACACCAACAACAAAAAACCCCAAACCTTAACACAGGGCTAATGGGTTAGCTACCAAGGATCCTGTGAGTCTCTGACATGAGAGATGTGAATTCTGGGTTTAATAAGTACCCCACCCAATGGAACACACATCACTCAATTTATAATTGACTGCAACTGTTCATCACATGGAGTTCAGAAATCTAAATCCCAAATGTGCCTAGAGCCAGGATGGGAAGGAATGTGCTGAAGCTGGAGTATTTGGTAGGTTGTTGGAAAACAGAAAATTTCAAAAACTGAATAAGCAAAGAGAACTAGGGAAAGTAGGTAGTTGAATTTTCTATTCTCTAATGAACAGCAGATTAGTAATGAACAATCACTAGTCCTTATCAATAAAATGATATTTGTGTTTTTTAAAGTTTATTATATAAACATGTTTGAAGTACTTCCTCCCCCCCCCATCTTCCCTCCCCAGAATACCATGATGCTTTTAAGGCATGACTTTGAAAAATCCCTACCCTATCTGTTTCAAGACATTTACACCTAGTTGGAGTTACAGGGCACGGAATAAAAAGTGGATGGTGGCAGGCAGTGTTCAATAAGAATAACATGGAAATTAAGTCCCAAGTTTCCATTTTCAAAGCTAGAGAGGAAAAAGTTGTACTTTCTATAGATATACTTAGAAATGTCCTTTTAATCTGAGCTAAAGGGAAGGACTAGATTAACAAAGATAAACATTGCATCATTGCTTTTAAATCCACTTGCTTTTCATTTTCCAATTTCTATTCAAGAATTGCCTATTTACATTTTTGTGGTTAGAATAAATAATTGTAAACTGAGAGCTAATATCATTCTCCTTGAGGTTAGCAACTTGGTTTTTTAGTATTCTGTACAATTGGCTCCTAGCTAATGAGGATTTATGGTGATAATTATAATAAATTGTGTCTTTAATGCCTCTTATAGCTTGTAAAACAAGTTTACACATACTATTAATGTTATCTTCTCAATATGGGTAGATGTAAGATGAGTTCAGGGGGCTTAGTAAATATTCCCATGTAACAGATCAAGAAATTGAGAATAAGAGAATATCATTAAATTATTTTTCATCTATTTTATATTTGAAAACAGCGTACCCTAAAATAATTGCTTAACACAACAATTCATTTATTTTGCTCAGTGAAAATTTGCTGTGGCTCAGTCAATTTTTTTTTTCTAACAATATATTTTGATTATATTTTCCCTCCCCCACCTCCTTCCAGGCTTCCCTCCTTCTACTTGATATTTTTCTCTCTCTTAAATAAACAAGAGGAACACACACACACACACACACACACACACACACACACACACACACACAATTCTTATTTATGTTGGCCAACTTCTCCTAAACATGAAGCCTACCCTGGAGCATAGTTGATATATCCAGTGTCTCGCCATTAGAGAAGACCAATTTTCTTTTCAATAGGAATTATTGGTTTCAAACAGCTTCTTGGCTAGGATTGGGATTTTGTGCCCACTTCCCATTCTTCATGCTGGGATTTTGTCTGTTTTCCTGGAGTTGTCCATCACCTCTAGTTCTTTAATACTTCTACCCTCCTCTTTTGACTAATTCTCTGAGCCTTTCCAGGAGGAGTGTAATAACGACATCCCATTTAGAACTGAGTGCTCCAACGTCTCACTTTCTTCACTTGTTCAGTTGTATGTCTCTATGTCAATTACCATCCACTGAAAACAGTCTTCTCTGATGATGGTTGAGCTGATCTATGGGTATAGTAATGTGTCACTAGGAGTCACTTTATTGTTTTGTTCGTTTAGCAGAAGTAGGTTTTCTTTTCCTTAGGGCCCACAGCCTATCTAGTCTTAGGTTCTTGGCCTCATTAACAGTATCAGTTATGAATTACATCTCACAGAACAGACCTTCAATCAAATTTTAAAAAGTGGTTCAATACTTCTGTAACATCCGTGCCACTGTTGTACCAGTGGGCATATCTTGTAGGCAAGTTGCTATCACAACAGCAAAGGGTTCATACCTGAGTAAAATCAATGATCACTTTTCTCTTCAGAGGTAATTTGTCTTTCAGGTTGAGGAAGGTAATCAATGTCATTGACAACAACCTATAAGGTTTGGAGAGCATCTAATAGGACACCGTTGGAAAACAATTCAAAAAGATAAAACTCATTTCTACTACAGTAGTTTTATTTGGCAGCATTTGCTTTCCAGTCAAGACACTTTCTTGCTATTCTTTAGATGTGGCTCTCATGAAGTTGCAACTTCATATTGGCTGGAACTGAGTTTACCTCACGTTTTGTGACTGCTCAAGGACAATGCAAACATCTGGGAGGTAAGAACAGACTTCTTCAGATATGGGTTTTATTATGGTCTTACTGTTCATTATACACCCATAGCAGCTACATGGAAGTTAAATTTCTCACATGATAGCAAAAGGTTTTCAGAATGAATGCCCTAACAAAAACAGAGCCACATATCTTTTACTTCCTAGTTCTAGCAACATGTATCACACTAATGCGTTTCCTACTATGTTTCTTCGTTCACTGAAAGAGCTGTAACTCATTTTTACATGTTGAGATGAAGGCTCTGCCATTTAGTCATAGTATCAAAAGCTTAGTGAATGGGTTTTCAACCAACCACAAATATATTTACGTAGTAAATAATAGAACTGAAAAATAATGTGGGACATTGTGAGTTGGGTACTCTGAAGAGCAGATGCCAGCATAGATTGTAGTCTGGACTCTTTACTAAAGACGAACTTTGATAAAAACATCTGTGAAGAGAGGAAGAGTAGCACAGTACTAACTACAAGGAACAGCTGTGCTATGGGAAGTCCTAAGGATAGGAAACGCCACCAGGATGATTCTTCAGTGTTCTTTACAGTATCATACCAAACTAAGTCTAGATGCCTACTGTAGCTTAATTTCTGATGTTGAGATAAAACCCTTTTACCAGAAGCAATTTAGGAGAGGAAAAGATATATTTATTTGGCTTATACTTCTGGGCAACAGTCCATCAGTATGAGAAGTTTGAGCAAGTGCTCAAGCTGGGACTTGAAGCAGAAACTACAGAGGAACAAAGTTCGGTGACTCATGCTCATGTTGACTATTCTCCTTCTATAGCCTAGGACCATGTGCCTAAGAATGGTGCTGCCTACAGTGAATGTGTGTAGTGGATCCTACATCTATTAACACTCAAGACAATCCTGTATAGACATGCCTATAGGTCAGTCTGATCTAGATAATTCCATACTTGAGGCTTTGTTCTCAGGTGATTCTAGAATGTGTCAAGTTGACAAAAATAAGACAGAACTCTAGCATTTATATTCTTTCATAGATCTGTCATGAGATATGAACCAACAGAAGGAGTATGGCCTTAAGAAACATGACTATGAGGGCTGGGGATGCCCAGTGTTTATGAACACCTGATTACCAGCTCCAACAAGGTGCTTCACAACTATCTATTACTTTAGTACCAGAGATTCCACAGCACCCTCTTCTGATCTTGGCAGGCATGTGGTGCACATGTATACATGTATATAAAACATTCATATACATTTAAAAATTGAGTAGATCCCTAAAAATGAGAATGGTAGCTATAGCTGAGTCAGTCCTTCAGCGTGCGGGCAGGAGAATGTTGTCTGCCCATGTGATCATGTCTCACATCAGTTGAAGCTTTCTTGAAAGGCCATCATGATCTAGTTTCAAATCTTGGTTCTTCCCATTTTATTACAATGTTCCCACTGGTGTAATTTCTCTGTAGACATTCAACAAATGTTAATTTAGGTCCTGTTTTTAAAGTTACAGTCTACCATGTCCACATAGTTCTTTGAGCTTGGTGTCGTTTGGAGGACTCCTCTTCTTAGTGGGGGTTTCCTCTTCTCTGCTGAACCTTGATTGGAGAGTGTCTCTGAGCACAATTCCTGACCGTATTTGCACAAAGCTTCTTGCAAGCAGTGTTTTTCCCCCTGACTGTATGATAGATGGTTTGTTATGACCAGTTATCCTTTCCTGCCTGTAGCCCTAAGAACCTTTATACACCTTACCCTTTGAACAATAACATGGACTGTCTCTCTGAAACTGAGCCCTAGAATTTCTTTCTGTCATACTCACCTGATCCATGCTTCTGCTCTCTCTGTCTTGGTGGGCCAATGGCCAATGACCTACAAGGAAAAGGGAGACCTATAGTTGGTGCCTGAACAGGGACACCTGGAATTTGAAGAGTTTGTGAGTATCTCTGCCCTCCAGGTTAGCAGTATTTTAGCCTGACCATCTTGCTTAAGAATCAGTCATCTCCTTTCTCTCTCTCTTTCTTTCTTTCTTTCTTTCTTTCTTTCTTTCTTTCTTTCTTTTCTCTCTCTCTTTCTTTCTTTCTTTTTTTCTTTTTTTCTTTTTTCTTTACTTTAGTTAGTACCTTCACAAGAGGCCACACATAGTTTGAAGACAAATGAAGCCTCTAGCTTGGGGCAACTCCCTGACATTGGAAGAAGGTCCCCATATCCATCTTTCCACACCCTGACAGCAGGACTTAGTATAAGCAATAACCTTTTCATTTCTCATAAAAACTTGTAATACAGCAACCAGTTAAAAGTCTCTAGGACAGTTGTCTTAAATCTGTGGACAGGCCTGTGCTTGTTGGTGTGTTTTCAATTCCCCACCAGCAGATTTGCCTCAGGAGTGTTGAGCACCACTGACTACACTTCTCTTTTCTATAATGGAGAAGTCAACATCACATCAGAAGGATTTTCAAATTTGTCCCAAGAGAGCCTTACTTAAATCAAGAGGACTCAAAAGCTCCCAAAAAGATGACCTAGAATTTTGGAATGAGGTGCTTCAATTCACACACCATGGGTCCTGTATGCAGACATTTCCACCTTGACATCTGGATTTACATTGCCTCCCTGGCTTGTAAAAAGGAAGTACAGAAATGATATCTTTTGCTTCTTTTCTTCCTCCCCATGATAGATGTCATCAGGCAATGCATAGAGAAAACAACCAGCTAGAGGAAAAACTACAGAAGGATAAAAGCGAGGACTCAAATGAGGAAAAAGACTGAGGACTGTCCAGTAGCCACTCTAGAAAAAGCAATTGATTTAATCAGACAGAAGTTGCTCCCCAACCCCTAACATCCCTCTCCCCTTTATCCACTCTGCCCGCTCCCAACAGGCCCTCATTGGCTATAGAAAACAAAGACCTGGAAATTAAGACAAATGCTATAAACACATCCAGATGAGTCCTCCCCCATCTTCTATGCCATTGTTTGCGGCACCACCCCGGCTGGCACTCGCAATTGAAACAGGTTTTTGTTAGTCTCTTTGGGGCCTTGCTTGAATTGACTCTGAGACAGCAGATAACTGTTGTGACACCTCACTCCCTTGAGAATGTTATCCGACAGCCCCCTGACCGATAGATGACTAATGCCCACATGAAAGGGTGATCTTTGCCTCCCCGGCCATCCTGAACCACCTTACTGCCTGAGACTGATGATTCCTCCCCCGTCCATCGCTGTATTAAAATTCTGGCAGAAGACCAACCTTGGCCAGGAAGTCCGAACTGATATACGGATGGATGGGAGCAGCTTTGTGATTGAAGATAAGCGGATGGCGGGAGCAACAATGATAGATAAAAAAACAAGTGATTTGGGCGAGCAGCCTGCCAGAAGGACGCTGACAACAGGTATGCTTTTGCCACTGCCAATATTCACGGGACAATTTACAGACAGAGGGGACTGCTAAGAAGTCATTGTCCTGGACATCAGAAAACCCAAGATACTGTTGCTGAAAAAAATCAGATGACAGATTTGACTGCTGAAAAGGCTGCTCAAGGAGCTACTATGATCCTGACTGTTTAAAGTCCTAAAAAATATCTTGATGTCCATGTTAAAAATAGTCCTTCCACAGAGAGAAGGACAAAAATATGTGACAAATTTAAATCGTTTAGCTCACCTAAGAGCTAAACACCTGAAGAACTTGCTAAAGTCCTTCCAATTTTATGTGATAAACTTATCTGATGTAGTTGAAACAGTAATAAAAAACTGTGGGGCCTGTGCCCTGACTAACACTGGGTATTCAAGATGTCCCCCAGGAAGAAGACTTCAAAGAGACAGACCTGGGGCCTACTGAGAAGTAGACTTCATGAAAGTCAAACCTGCTAAATATGATAACAAATACTTGTTAGTCTTTATAGATACTTTTTCAGGCTGGGTAAAAGCCTTTCCTACAAAGACTGAGACTGCCAACGTGGTGACTAAAAAGATCTTAGAAGAGAACTTCCTCAGGTTTAGAATACCCAAGATAATTGGGTCTGACAATAGACCTGCCTTTGTTGCCCAGGTAAGTCAGGGATTGGCCACCTAGCTAGAGATTAACTAGAAATTACACTGTGCTTACAGATCCCAGAGCTCAGGACAGATAAAAAAGATAAATAGAACTATTAAAGAGACCTTAACTAAATTAGCCTTAGAGCCCTGTGAAGGATGACTGGACAGCCCTCCTTCCTTTTGCCTTGTTCCGGGTTATGATTTAAGCTAACACATTATAAAATTTTATGTGTGGGGGTGGTCTCCACCACTTACTGAGATAGGTAGAATATATGATTTTGATGTTGTTCTTTCAAAATCCCTGTTTGTCCACATAAAAACACTTGAGGTGGTCCGACATGAGGTTTGGAAGCAGTTAAAAGAAGCTTATGAGACTGGAGACCTGAATGTGCCTCATCAGTTCCAGATTAAAGATGCTGTTCTCATCTGCCACTACCAGGTCGAGAACCCTGAGCCTCACTAGAAAGGACCATACCTGGTGCTCCTGACCACCCCCACAGCGGTGAAAGTCAAAGACATCTCTAAATAGATTAGTTACCTTTGTTAAAGAAATAAGTGCTGTTGAGATTTTAATGTTGTGCCAACAATATCATGCTTTACAGGGACAAAAAAAATCCAGATTATAAAGATACTAAAATGAGTTCTATGATTAGAACACTTACATCAGAAGAAATGGGGAAATGAAAGGGTTAAAAATTTTCAAAATCTCCTAGCAGGCTGGGCAGAACCAAGAGTGCAGGTCAGCTTGGTCATGAGCTCTGTGTTTCAGGAACTTGGCTGACCACAAGATAGATGGTTGATTATGAATAGGCTCTTTGAAAATAGTCTATACAAAATGTTCCCCATGACTGTTCCTTGGATGCTGTCACAAACTGAATAATGGGCTGGAACTTTCCACAGGTACTGTCCAATAACATTTCCTTCACTCCCCCTGGGTTGTGGTTTCACCCCTGGGTTGTGGTTTTGGCCTTTAAATTTTCTCTGCCTCCAAAACCCCAGAGTGAGAACCCACTGCCCCTGAGTGGGTCATAGGTCTTGACCGCAACATGTTGATTGAAATATACCTCTTGCTGATTTCATCAAGTTCTGTGTCTTGTGAGTTATTAGATGGCTGCAAATTCCTGAGGCTTGGGTGAGGTCCTCCCTTCATGGGGGCCTTACACTACTACCATTGAGCATCTCTGTATTCTTATAGACACTGAGAACAATTATTCCCAGCCATCTCAGCCACAGTGGCCCAGGGATCCAGAACTTCCACTCATAGGGATATTTCCTGTTAATCTATGTATATTAAGACAGTACCCACTGGCTTAGTATCTTTTCCCAGCAACAGCCTTTAAAGGGTCATACCAAGCTGTCCTCAAGGATGAAATCCATGACCATGAAGCAAATCTATTTTACAGAGTTTTAATAGCAACATCTTAATTCCTCAGGATTGGAGAAATATATGCTGATATGCTCTCCCTAGTCCTCTGCTTGTACGATGGGAAGCCTTTTTTAGAGATGAATGTCAGACGAAGGCTAGGGAAAAAAAAAAAAAAAAAGGACCACAACAAGGACCTCCCCGGCTTCTAGGGTAACTTCAGCACAGAAATTCAGCAGGCCTTACTCTCTGCCTGTTACTTTGAGCAGATGAGCTTATGTACACTCCAGGCCTGGTACTGCTTAACCCCCTTGTCCATTGAACCTGGAGAGCCATCTTCACTGACTTTCTTTCTTTTATTGTATATTTAATCTATTTCCATTTCAAATGTTATCTCTTTTCCCAGTTTCCCCTCCAGAAAGCCTCTATCCAATCCCAACTTCCCCTTTTCTATGAGAGTGCTCCCCCACCCACCCACCCCTCCTACCTGGCTGCCCTGGTGTTCTCCACTGGGGCATCGAACCTTCACAGGACTCTCCTCTCATTGATGCCAGACAAGGCCATCTTCTGCTACATATGCATCTGATCCCTCCTTCTTTGTTTGGTGGTTTAGTCCTTGGGAGCTCTCGGGGACCTGGTTAGTTGATATTGTTGTTCTTCCTACAGGGTTGCAAACTCCTTTAGCTCTTTCAGTCCTTTCTCTAACTCCTCCATTGGGATCCCTGTGCTCAGTCCAATGGTTGGCTGTGAACATCTGCCTCTGTATTTGTCAGGCTCTGACAGAGCCTCTCAAGAGACAGCTATATCAGGCTCCTGTCAGCAAGCACTTCTTGGCATTTGCAATATATCTGGGTTTGATGTCTGTATATGGGATGGATCCTCAGGTGGGGCAGTCTCTGGATGGCCTTTCCTTCACTCTCTGCTCCACACTTTCTCTCTGTATTTCCTTTAGACAAGAGCAATTCTGGGTTAAAAATTTGGAGATGAATGGGTGGCCCCATCCCCCGACTAGAGGCCTTGCCTAACCTCTGGATGTGGTCTCTACAGGCTCTCCCTCCCCTTTGTTGGGCATTTCAGCTAATCTCATCCCCATTGGGTCCTGGGTGGGAGCCTCTTGCTTTCTTGGCTTTCCTTGTATTTTCTTGCTGATGGCACCCCAAGTTCCCCACCCCCCCCCTGCTACATACATATGTTCAAATTCTTGACCCTCTGTATATCATCCCCATCTCCCCCTATACCTGGTCTTGCCCCCCTTCCCCCTTTTCACTCTTTTTTTCCTCCCAGGTCCCTGCTATCCTCTACCTCTCATATGTATTTTGTTCTTCATTCTAAGGAGGACTGAAGCATCCATAAAGGACCCTAAGGGCTTTTTCCAATCCCACAGCCTCCTTACAGCTTCCCCTCTTGCCTGGGATCAAGGCTAGGAAGTTCCATTCTCTACACACAGGAACATTCTTGAGTAAAAAATTCTCAGAAAACCCACAGAATGTACTGACTGATGGTCACCTGACCCTCTGGGAAGTTCCAGGTAAAGTTCAAATTCATGTCATGATCTGCCCATGATTGCTAGCCAATAGATTTAAAAGATAATATGCTTAGCCAATAAATTTGAACTGTAACCATGCTGATGTAACATGTGCCCCTAAATATATAAAAAAACTGCTTGTAATAGCCATTTGGGGTTGCCTTCTAGTCACTCACCTTGAGAGACTAATTGAAGGTGGATCCTGACATGCCAGAAAATAAATCTTGGTGCCTCACTAGAGGACATCTCAAAGTAAGTACTGCTGACAGAGGTTTGAAGTCTTACATCCACACTTTGGTTCTGGTTCTTCTTCTTCTTCTTCTTCTTCTTCTTCTTCTTCTTCTTCTTCTT
>JANHMN010000004.1:87763350-87867858 GCA_030674055.1 Rhabdomys pumilio
CTCCCTCTCCCTCTCCCTCTCCCTCTCTCCCTCTCCCTCTCCCTCTCTCCCTCTCCCTCCTCTTACGCCTCCCTCTTTCTTGTCTCTGGCTGCCTGTCTAATCTTGTTACATTCCTCTAGCATCCTCTTTCCCTAGGCACCTGGTGGCTTCAACTGCTGTTTCTATAGATGGTGAGAGACTTCCAGTAATAGTCTATGTTCTGGTACTTCATCAGACTATGTGTTCTGTCTTGGAGAGTTTATTTTCCTCAGCTCCTTGTCAAAAGAGACTAAGTTGAACAATTGAATAATATTATTTTTCTTCCTCAGGCTTCAGTTAAATATTCTATAACAATGTACTTCTTTCAAAAAATTACTCTTAAATGAAATGTAATGAATTCATATGAAAAGTTTTTATTTTTCCACTGTCTTAGTATTAATGTGACAGGCATGATAATGATGCTTCAAAGATGACCGGATTGTAGGGTTTTTTTGTTGTTGTTGTAGTTGTTGTTGTTAATTTATTTATTTACTCAGCAGTGCCTCTCCCTTCTCTCCTCTTCTCTCCTCCCAGTCTCAAGCTTGCAAATCCTTCCCTCCATCATCCCTCCCCTTTATCCTCAGAACAGGGGAAGCTACCCTTTTGTACTACCCCACCCTGGGGCATCTAGTCCTAGCAGGACTAGACACATCCTCTCCCACTGAGGTCCAGTCAGGCAGTCCAGCTAGGGAAAGGGGATCCAATGGCAAGCAACAGAGTCAGAGACAGCCCCTGCTCCAGTTGTTAGCGGACCTACATGAAGACCAAGCTACACATTTGCTACAAGTAAGTAGGGGGCCTAGGTCGAGACCTTGCATGCTCTTTGGTCAGTGGTCAGTTTTCTGAGAAATCACTAAATTGATTTCCAGAGTGATTGTACAAGTTTGCACTCCTATCAGCAATGGAGGACTGTTCCCCTAGCTCCACATCCTTGCCAGCGTGTGCTGTCACTTGAATTTTTGATCTTAGTCATCTTGATGAATGTGAGGTGGAGTCTCAGAGTTGTTCTGGTTTGCATTTCCCTGATGACTAAGGACATTGAACATTTCTTTAAGTGCTTCTCAGTCATTCTAGATTCCTCTGTTGAGAATTCTCTGTTTAGCTCTGTACTTCATTTTTAATTAGATTATTTGATTTGTTGGTATCTAATTTCTTGAGTTTTTATATATATTTCAGATATTAGCCTTCTGTCAGACATAAGGTTGCTAAAGAACTTTTCCCATTCTGTAGGCTGCTGCTTTATTCTATTAATGGTGTCCTCAGCCTTGCAAAAGCTTTTCATTTTCATGAGTTCCCATTTATTAATTGTTGATTTTAGTGCATGAGCTACTGGTGTTCTATTTAGGAATTTGCCTCCTGTGCCAATGTGTTTAAAGCAGTTTCTCATTTTTTCTTCTGTTAGATTAAGTGTGTCCAATTTTATGTTAAAGTCTTTGATCCACTTGGACTTCAGTGTTGTGCAGGTTTATAAATGTAGATCTGTTTGCATTCTTCTACGTGCAGACATGCTGCTAGACCAGCACCATATGTTGAAGATGCTTTCTTTTTTCCATTGTATCATTTTGCCTTCTTTGTCAAAAATCAAATGTCCATAGGACTATGGGTTTATTTCTGTGTCTTTGATTCTATTTCATTGATCAACCTGTATGTTTTTATGCAATTACCAATGTGCTGTGTAGTATAGCTTGAAATCAGGGATGGTGATACCTTCAGAAGTCCTTTTATTGTATAGGATCATTTTAGCTATCCTCAGTTTTTTTGTTTTTCCATATGAAGGTAAAAAAATGTTCTTTCAAGATCTGTAAAGAATTGTGTCAGAATTTTGATGGGGATTGTATTGAATCTGTAGATTGCTTTTGGTAAAATGATCATTTTCACTATGTTAATTCTACCAAACCATGAGTGTGGGAGATCTGTTCAACTTCTGATGTCTTCCTCAATTTCTTTCTTTAGAGACTTGAAGTTCTTGTCATCCAGGTCTTTCACTTTCTTAGTTAGAGTTACACTAAGATATTTTATATTATTTGTGGCTATTGTAAAGTCTGTTCTTTCCTTCATTTCTTTGTCAGCCCATTTATTGTTTGTATAAAGGAGGACTACTGATTTTTTTTTTTTAGTTAAATTTTGTATTCAGCCATTTTGCTGGATATCAATAGTAAAAGCTCTCTGGTAGAATTTTTGGGGTCACTTATGAGTCATATCATGTCATCTGCAAATAGCAATACTTTGACTTCTTCCTTTACAATTTCTATTCCCTTGATTTCCTTTAGTAGTCTTGTTTCTCTAACTAGAACTTCAAGTACTGTGTTGAATAGATATAGAGAGTGGGGCAGCCTTGTCTTCAGTGGGATTGCTTTAAGTATCTCTCCATTTAAATTGACGTTGGCTATTGACTTTTTATAAATTATCTTTATTGTGTTTTGGTGTGCACCTTATATCTCTGATCTTTGCCAGTCTTGTAACATGAAAGGGTGTTGGATTTTGTCAAAGACTTTTTCAGTATCTAATGAGATAATCATATTTTTTCTTTTAGTTTGTTTATATGATTAATTACATTGATGAATTTTGGTATATTAAACTATCACTGGAATGATGCCTACTTGACCATGGTGGATGATGTTTTTGATGTGTTCTTGGACTCAGTTTGCAAGAATTTTATTGAGTATTTTTCATCAGTGTTCGTATGAGAAATTAGTCTGAAATTTGTTCTCTGTTGAATCTTTGTGTGATTTAGGTATCAGGGTGACATAGAATGAGTTTGGCAATGTTCACTCTGTTTTTATTTTGTGGAATAGTTTGAGGAGTGTTGGTATTAGTTCTTTGAAAGTCTGGTAGAACTCTGAGATAAAACCTTCTGGCCCTGGGTTTGTTTTGGTTGAGAGAATTTTAATGACTATTTCTATTTCCTTAGAGATTATAGATTACCTAAACTGTTTATTTGATCTTGACCTAACTTTGGTAAGTATATTGATGTAGAAAATGATCCACTCGTTTAGATTTTCCAATCGCGAGCACAGTTTTTTGAAGTAAGACCTAAGGATTCTTACAATTCCTCAATGTCTGTTGTTATGTCTCCCTTTTCATTTCTGATTTTGCTTATTTGGATACTGTCTCTCTGCTTAGTTAGTTTGGCTAAGGGGTTGCTTATCTTGTTGATTTTTGCAAAGAACTAGCTCTTGTTTTGTTGATTCTTTGCATTGTTCTCTTAGTTTCTAACTTACTCATTTCAGCCCTGAGGTTGATTATTTCCTGTGGTCTACACTTTTTGGTTTGTTTGGTTTTGTTCTAGAGCTTTCAGTTGCACTTTCAAATTGTTAGTATAGAAACTCACCAATTTCTTTATGAAGGTACTTAATACTATGAACTTCCCTCTTAGCAGTGCTTTCACTGTGTTACATAAATTTGTGTATGTTGTGCCTTAATTTTCATTGAATTCTAGAAAGTCTTTACTTTCTTTATTTCTTCTTTGACCCAATGGTCATTCAGTGGAGAGTTGTTCAGTGTTCATGAGTTTGTAGACTTCCTGTTGCTTTTGTTGTTGCTGAAGTCTGGCTTTAATTCATGGTGATCTGATAAGATGCAAATGGCAACAGATATAATCTTTTTTAAAATGTATTTATTTATTTTATATATATGAGTACACTGTAGCTGTCTTGAGACACACCAGAAGAGGACATTGGATTTCATTACAGATGGTTGTGAGCTGCCATGTGGTTGCTGGGAAATGAACTTAGGACCTCTGAAAGAGCAGTCAGTGTTCTTAATCACTGAGCCATCTCTCCGGCCCAATAGATGTAATCTTTTTGTGTCTGTTGAGGCTTGATTTGTGACCAAATATATGGTCAATTTTAGATAGGGTTTCTTTAAGTTCTGAGAAGAAATTATATTCTTTTGTGCTTGGGTGAAACATTTTGTAGATATCTATCTGTTAGGTCCATTTGATTTTTTTTTTTTTTTTTTTTTTTTTTTTGGTTTTTCGAGACAGAGTTTCTCTGTATAGCCCTGGCTGTCCTGGAACTCACTCTGTAGACCAGGCTGGCCTCGAACTCAGAAATCCACCTGCTTCTGCCTCCCAAGTGCTGGGATTAAAGGAGTGCGCCACCACCGCCTGACTGGTCCATTTGATTTTTAACTACTTTTAGTTTCATTATTTCACTGTTCAGTTTCTGTTTCGATGTCCATTGATGAGATTGGGGTGCTGAGGTCTCCCACTATTAACATGTAGGGTTTGATGTGTAATTTAAGTTTTAATAATGTTTCTTTTACAAATTTGAATATTCTTGCATTTTGGGCATAAATCCTCATAGTTGAGTCATCCTCTTGGTTGATTTTTTTCCTTTGATGAATATGAAGTGTCTTTCCATCCTTCCTTGATTACTTTTGGTTAAAAGTCTATTTTATTACATATTAGAATGGCTGTTACAGCTTGTTTCCTGCGTTTATTTGCTTAGAAAACTTTTTTCCAACCCTTTAGTTTGAGGTAGTGTCTATCTTTGTTGCTGAAGTGTGTTTCTTATATGCAGCAGAATGACGGATCCTGTTTGCATACCCATTGTGTTAGTCTGTGTCTTTCTATTGGAGAATTCTTTACATTGCTGTTGAGAGATATTAATGACCGATCAATGACTGTTAAGTCCTGTTATTCTCATGTTGTTGTTGCTGGTGATAGTGGTGGTGGTGGTGGTGATAGTGGCGGTGGTGGTGGTGGGGCATGTGTGTGTGTGTGTGTGTCTGTCTGTCTGTGTGTGTGTGTGTGTGTGTGTGTGTTTCTCTTCTTTTTGTTTTGCTGCTGTGAAATTATTTATTTCTCTAGGTTTTTGGGGGGATGCAGCTACCCTCCTTTTGTTGAAGTTATCCTTTGAGAACTTCTATAGTGCTGGATTTGTGCATAGATATTTTTACATTTGATTTTGTCTTAGAATATCTTGATTTCTCCATGTGTAGTGATCAAAAGTTTTGCTGGGTATAGTGGGCTAGGTTGGCATCTGTGGTCTCTTAGAGACTGTAAGGCATCTGTCCAGGCTCTTCTAGCTTTTAGAATCTCTGTTTAGGAGTCAGATGTAATTCTGGTAGGTCTGCTTTTATATGTGACTTGGCCTTTTTATTTTGCAGCTTTTAATATTCTTTGCTTTGTAGATTTAGTGTTTTGATGGGTTAATTTTCTATTCTGGTCTAATCTAATTGGTGTTCTGTAAGCTTCTTGTATGTTTATTGGCACCTGTTTCTTTAGGTTAAAGAATTTTTTTTCTATGATTTTGTTGAAAATATTCACTGGTTCTTAGAGCTGGGACTCTTCACTTTCTTCTATTCCTATTTTTTCTTAGGTTCTGTCTTTTCATGGTATCCTAGATTTCCCAGATGTTTTGTGTCAGGAATTTTTTAGATTTAACATTTCTTTGACTGATGTGTCAATTTCTTTTATTGCATCTTCTACTTCTGGGATTTTCTCTTCCATCTCTTGTATTGTGTTGGTAATGCTTGAGTCTTGTTCCTAGGCTTCCCAAGCTCATTAGGTTTCCCATTTCTTGCATTCCCTCGGTTTCGCTTTTTTTTTTTTAATTGCTTCTATTTTCATTTTCAGGTCTTGAAAAGTTTCATTCATTTCCTTTATTTGTTTGTATTTTCCTGTATTTCTTTAAGAGATTTATTGATTTTTCTCTTTAAAGGCATCTATCATCTTTATAAGATCGGATTTAAGGTAATTTTTCTTGTGCTTTGGTTGTGTTAGGCTATCCAGGACTTTCTGTATTAGGATAACTGTGCTCTGGAAGTATCATATTGCCCTGGCTCTTGTTGGTTGAGTTCTTATGCTTGCCTTTAGCCACCAGGTATCCATTTCATGGATGTTCGTGCTGTAACATATTTCTGGGAAGGTAGGCCTACCCTGGATATTTCTGGTGCAGTAGACCTCACATGGCCAGCCTTAGACTGGACAATGTTACTCAGGGTGCAGGGCATATCTTGGGGCACCTGGGCATGGTTCCTGGGACTAGGTAGACAGGGGATTGTGGTTGGAGCAGATGGAATATAATCCAGATGTTCCCAGTACAGCAGGCCAAGTAAAGATGGGCAGAATAGTGGTCACACAGTCAACAATGTATTTTTTTTTGGGGGTCAATGTGATTTCTCATATTAATTCTAAGAGTGAGAACTTGAGCAATCTTGTTGATTTCTGATTGTACAGCTCTCAGAACACTTTGATAGAGTAATTATTTCCTGAGTAGACAGTAAACAAAAAAAGTGTTTACTTCTCTTTTGCCTTCAGAGCTCCATGAGAATCTACCAATAAAATTATATAGCTTGTTAAATTACTACAGAGGCCTCTGATAGAAGCCTTAATTCAACTGCTTGATAATTTTCACCTATCTTTCATAGAAGAAATAAACTTAGTATGTCAAGCCTGAACTCATAATTCTATTCACTGAACTTTCTGTCTTTACAGTTTGCATTACAGAATAATCCCCTCGGTCATGAAATTTTAAATATTTAAGCTTCCTTTCACTTTTATTCAGTATTGTTTTCAGATCTCATGCCAACAGGTGCTCAATTTCGAATTTTTGCTTCTGTAAGAATATTGTCTTTCTTTCTCTCCTCCTCGTCATCCCAGTGCTTCAGTCTTCATTCACCAAATCATTTCTAATCATATTCTCACTAGTGTTTACTTCTCTCTCTGAGTGTGAGTTTGTCAACATGTATATTCATGTACACACAGGTGAGTGCATGCATATAGAAACAAAAGGATTACCAATAAGTGTCATTTCTCAAGTGCCTCAAGTGTCTTCCACCTTTTTTTTTGTGGTGGTAGGGGTGCATATTCTCTTACTGGCCTTGAGCTTGTTCATTAGGCTAGGCTGACTGGGTAGGAAGCCCAAGGGTCTCACCTGTCTCCACTTTCCCAGCACTGTAACTTAAAACATGTGCCACTATGACTCAAGCCTGCCTTATTTTTTCCTACATAGGTTCTGGGAATTGAAGTTAGATTCTCATGCTGGCATGTCAGAGCTATCTCCCTGATAGACAGAGCTGTCTCCCTGAGTCCATCTCTGGATGTTCTTCACAATACTGTTGACTAGTTAATTACTAGATCACACATTTTATACACTAGTTATTAATGACTATCACCATTTTAATTTTACTAGTCATGTAATTAATTGTCAATAGACAAGCTTTTAAGATGGAATAAACACTGTTGTTTCTTGGAGTATCAAGTTGGAACAAACTAGAATTGTCCAAACACACCAGGGTATATGTGATTCTAACTGTGACAGAATTTATTAATTGCTTACTTAACAATTATACCTCTCATTTATAAAAGTAAGGCCTCTTTTGTCATACTTCTCAGTATGATTTGAGAATATATACATGAATTCTTTAGTCAATATTGACACCACATTCCTTTGTCAGTAACTAATTTAGGAAGGAGTACAAAAACACTTGCCACCACAGTTGATGACCTCAGTTCAATTCCCAGGACCTGCATAATGGAAGGAGAGTAGAAACTCCAGAAATATGTCCTGTACCCACACTCTTCCACCACCACACATATAAGAGAGGGACAGAGAGACAAAGAGACAGAGAGACAGAGATAGAGAGAAGAAACAAATGCCAAAAAACCTTTTAATTATTCTTTATAAATTCAAACTTTCATTGCTCATTGAATTAAAGGAAAAAAGAATAAAGGGAAATATGTTTGTTATTGGGTACAATTTCTGTGCTAAAACCTCTACACTCATGTAGGCTGAGTGCTCTGATAAGTCACGTACCATGTTCAAATATCTGTGATCACTATTCTCAGAACAATCAATCATGGTGGTTATTATAATTTTTAGTTTAATTAGATACCCAGCTTACATTTCTTTTTGAAGTCACAAATAGTCATACCCTTTAATACCAATTTTAATGATTAATTCAATATTTGAACTTAGGAAGCTAGATATCTAAGTCCAGGCAGCCTTTATCAATTGTATAAATATCTTATTTTAAGTTAAGGGTTAAAAGTTATTCATAGAAACTCAGAATTTTTAGGATATCAATTAAGAAAATACCACGTTAACAAGAAAGATAAGTATTTCTGGAATGCTCAAATGCACTTGATCACTGAGCCCTTGAACTACTTGGTAGCCAGCTATTTATTTAATGGAGCCAGAAAATTTAAAAATAGAAGACAATGTGAAAAGAATTAAGGATTTCAGCTTAGTACCCTGTGGCATCCCAGGTGCACGTGAGTCATGCAGATATTATTCAGGACCCTGTGAAAGGAAGGGCAGTTGTTGGCATTCTGTTGGCACTCTGTGTCTTGGCTATTGAACTTGATATTCAGCATCACATATTTAGTACATTTTCAAGGACTTTTTTTCCTCAGGAAATCATCTATATTTATAGTATTAATATACTCTGGCAACTCTAGTAATCTCATATTTTTTCTGGCATCATCTATCCTCAAGGGCTGCCTAGCTTTTGTGCTGAGATGTGATTTCTCTTATAGTTTTGCATTTATCTTGTTGAACTGAGAGTATCTGTCACAGGAGCTGATTCTGTCTTGTGGCTCCCACCTCCTCCACAATCCCCCACTGTCAAAACTAGATTCAGAAAGCTGCTCTCCTAGGGACTGCCTTGTGTGTTAGGCACACCACAAGATAATATCATATATGTCCCTAGCAAGTATAAAATATGAAGTCTATACAGGTGGACTCAGGCTTTTAACATCAACAATCTTAAGATTGATTTGCATCATATACAGCTTTAAAAATGAAAATTTTTTCCAAATCACTATTGTTAATTAATCTAAGACCTGTGTGATCAGAAAAGTTCATGTGATAGCTCCCAAGGTGTGTTTCTGACATTTAGATTTGCAATTATTTAGCTTTATTTAGATTACAATACTTAGTTAAAATTTTTTAATTGTGTTGAAGTTTACCTTTGTGCTAATGATGAAGAAATGCTTTATTAGGTGAATTAATGGAGCAAAACCACTGTGAGCACAGCGTGTAAAGTTTATGACTAATTCAGAGAAGAAATTACTTGCAGGCAACCTCGAGTACTTTAGAAGCATCATTTGCATATAAATACCTTAGATGATAGGCTAATTACAATAGTTTTTATTTATTCATTGAGACCATTTTCCCCAAAGCATTCTTTTAAACTAAAATTTCATATTCTCCCTTCAAGTTTCCTTACAAGTAAAACAAGTATGGTTTTTTAAAAATACTGTATTCAGTACTTCAGAATCATCTCTGACTATCCTTCTACCCAAAGAATAAAGTTTACAAATTGTGTCCTCATCAACTGTGCATCAGCAGGGTCAGATTGAAATGTTACAGACCCATTTTTAGTGTCATTCTCAAGAAATGCCACGCTTATAGAGTTATTTGAAAAGAAACAACACTGTGTAACCTGGTAATTGCAGAGCCCACTTATGGGCTTTATCACAGTGACTTTGAATTTCTAACTTTAGAGAAAGGTATGGAATAAGTACATCATACCTTTAGGTGATAGAAAACCAAAAGAACAGCTTTGGATGACTTTCACCAGTGTCTTACGATCTGCGTTAGTATTTTCATTGCTTCACATCCAAAATGTTAGTGTCTTATCTTTTTCATAAGAAGTGTTAGACAATAACCAATAACTTTTATTGGTATAGTGTAGTTGTTTCTGTCTCCTATCATGTTTCTGCTTTCAATTTAAGTAGAAATCATCTGTATTTATCTGCCTGGTATGACGCACTGTTTGAAGAAAGAACTTAAACATACCTTCACTGTTTCTTTTAAGAGCAAGTGTGGCTTCCTGAATTTTTGTTTGCTCTATGATATGACTATGCAGTACAACCCTTGGTGTGTAGATTCAGTGCATGTGGCTTCTACTGAAGAATAGTTATCTGCACCAATTTTCTATTATCACAATATTTTTTATCTTACAGAGAAAATTGTTGCAACCTCAACCTCATTTTGGAAATTGAAAGCTATTCAATTATTGTGGAAACAATAAAGGACTGGAAGCCAGAGGTGGGACTTGAGGGATAGGGATTGGTTATGCTAGAATCTAAATTCAAACAGCTGAGCAATGCAATTCAGGTACATATTTGACCTAACTTTGCCTTTGCGTTGTTCTTTTCACCACAAGATCTTTAAGTAGTGTGCATGTATGCTTGTGTGTTCTTTGAAGTGTCTGTTGTAGTCTACATGGGGACTGAACCTGCCTCTGTCCAGTACTGTCAAAACAGTATGTCATGTGTCACTACCCTCTGTACTGCTTCAGAGGACTTCCTGAAGAATCTATTTTCTAATTTCACTCTGCTTTGTTACTGAGATCCCTACCTTGTCCTAGAACCCCTAGAGACACTTGGTAAAATTGGTTAAGATCACAGTCAAGGGCTAAAGTATTTGATTTCTGGTTCCTCTAGGAGCTGTGTGATATAGAGGGCAAGCTACTTCTCTCTGGGCTTTAGCTTCTCTTGCATCAAATACAGATGATAATATCATTTGTTGAAAGGGTTGCCATAACAATTCATTGAGTTATCACACACAAGATGTTTGGAACAGCATGTGTAAATGCTCAATACATATGTGTATTTGCATATTTCAAGATGGCTAATAGTCAAAGAGCTAGACAGAGACAGTGTTTATCTCTGTTTGCATCCTGGCTCGTAGCACCTACTCTGCATGGGATAGGTATTCCTTTGGAGTGTATTAATGAATAAATTGATGAATGAGTGAGTAAAGCAAACAAGAGATCAGAGGCTGAATGAAGTAAAGCTGCTGGCTGAAAGAACATTCCAAAGCCTCCAAGGGGTCTGTTGTCTCAGGGAGAGCAGAGGAGTGGACAGTAGGGAGACACAAACACCACTTAGCCCACCTTCCACAGGCAGGAGCTTCCTCAACTTGCTGCAGCAGAAACTCCCATCAAGATAAGGTACCCACATCTGCCCTGTGAATGTCGTGCATTCAGAAGCAGCACTGTGATGGAGGGGTGGAGACTTCTTCTGTCCTTGGGAGTAAGAGTGCTGAGGAAAGGTTCAGGATGGTCAAAGACCTTAGGAAGAGGTGGTATCGTCTATTGTGGGAGACTTTTAGCTTCCTGGACAGTCAGTTGTCCATTTTTTAAAATTTTATTTCTATGACAATATACACCATGAAACATATGATTCATTGACCCAGAATTGGGTCAATTGAATTCACATTCCACTTAAACATATCCTAATTTTATAATCCCTGTATTTCTTTCCTGCCTTCTAGCAATTCATTTACTGTAGGCAAAACAGAAAATACATAAAGAAATCTGTTTGGGCTCATGATTCTGAAAGAGCATAGCTTAGAGGCCAGGGCTGGGATACGCTTATTGCTGCTAAGTTTCAAGATTATACAGGGCATCCCAGGACAAGAGATGGGGTATATGGATGTGCAGTGTGTTGTAAACCCATTGTGTTTGGACACTGGGACCCCACTCTAACAACTTTATCCAATCCAAATGACCTCTCCCAACCACAAACGTAAATACGTCAGCTGGTTTAAGTTTCTACACCATATAATTCACAGTAGGACTTAAATTTCAGTACTCGAAGCTTAGAAGCACTCAGATTAAATATTTTTTGCCATACTGAAACCAGCACATGTCTTGTAAGCATAGCCAAAGCAAAATAAGGCGATCTGTGTGGGCACCAATGACTTCATGAGGCTCTTCTTCTTATCTCTCCCTTTTACTGTTTCAGAGCACCTACCAGAGAGAGTTTCATACTGTTTGCTCCCCATGGAGGCCTAGGACTGGATCACAACATGGAAATGCTGATCTGTGTCTGTATAGCTGGCTGCCAGACCCTCAGGAAGAGCAGGTAGCAATGATGCTAAGCGTAGACAACATCATCACCCTCCATATTTCTGGGTTCACATTCTGTACCATTCATTGTTCTGAGCCATTTTATGTAACTTGATACAACCTAGAGTCATTGGTAAGGAGGGAGCCTCAACTGAAATGCCCCCTCCATAAGATTGGGCTGTAGGCAAGAGTTTAGGGCATTTTCTTAATTCATGATTGATGGAGTCAGGCTCAGTCCATTGTGGGTGGGGCTACCCCTGGACTCATGGTCCTGAGTTCCTTAAAATATCAGGCTGAGTAAGCCTTGAGGAGCCAGTAAGCAGCATCCTTCCATGGCCTAAGCTCCATTCTCCAGGTTCCTGCCCTGTGTGAGTTCTTATCCTGGCTTCCTTAAATGATGGAGTGCAGTGTGTAAGTATAAGCCCAATAAACCCTTTTCTCTCCATGTTGTTTTGGTTGTGATGTTTTATTGCAGCAAGAAAAACCCCAACTAAGACATTCATTAAAAATTAAAATTCATAATCTTCTTATAGGATGAGGCTACAGACGTGTGAGCTCCAGCTATTCAAGACAAACTTATGCTACTTATTTGGATCACTGCCCCAAATAGCATCTTCTGAGACTTTGTCAATCATGGGATGGCATACCCCCTACCCTAAACAGAAGTACTGGCTCTTCCCATTCAAAGAGATGCCTTACAGCCTGGTAACTTGTAATTCACATTCATTGAGAATGTACAATGACAAGTTGTGTTTGTCCAGCAAATTTAAGTACTAAGTGATAAATGGAAAAAAAATACTGGCCTAAACACTTATGTACATTATCTCATCAAAGCATCAAGTACATGCAAAGTAATTGTAATTACTACTATTTTTTTCAGATGAGGAAATTTAATCTAAAAAATTAATTGTGCATGTTTTTCACTGACATAATTAAAGTTTGGTACTTTTAAGGGATGCCCCTCTAATACTAATTTTGATAAATACTCATAAAGATTGTTCAAAATATTCAAACACTATCATCTGGATGAACATCCTGTTGCTACCGTCACTCAGGTATATCATAGCCACACATTCTTGGATATCTAAAGTATTGAATCTTTGGACATTTATATTAAGAAAAAAAGACTATTTCCAAATAAATGACTACACTGCTATTTATCCTCACCAGATTCAGCTTCATTCTTTGTTAAAATTCTTACAGATGTGTAGAGGGCATGACTCGGTGGGTAAAGTGCTTGGTGCACAAGTATGAAGATCTGAGTTTGGCTCTCCAGTACCCATGTAAAACCAGGACCTGACAGTGCACACCTGTAATCCCAGAAGTTTGAAGCCAGAGACCGGATGAGCCTGGGAGCTTGCTGGCTAGCCTTTTTAATCGCTTAGCATCAGGTTTACTTAGAGAACTTGTCTTAAAAAATTAGATGAAAGGTACTAGGGCACAATGCCCAATGTATACTTGTGATCTTCCTAGGGTCATGCACATGTGTACCCATGCATCAAACTCACTACAGAATATATATTTATCCTGGTACTAATAAGAAAAAATATTTGTGCAGCTTGTAAAATTTCTAGGTAGTCTGTAGAAAAGGTTGAGTAGCTGGCAGTTGTGAGTGTGGGGTTTTTACACTTGAACCTCTTTGAAGCTGGGTTTTTTTTTTTTTCTTGTCGGTTTTTCTATCCTTGGACAAATTCAAGCTCATCTGAGAGCAAACATCAAGAAAAATTTTAAACAATCATCTTTCTATATTTTTGGCTTCATTGAGCAGATGTTATGCACAGGCAGGTTTCTCTAGTCACTGATCATGAAGAACACTGCAAGAAGGATGGTTCAATAATTACAAGGTGCATGTTTATGGTTCTTAGTTATTAATCGCATATATTTGACAAAATTGATTCTGTTTTCGCTGGACCACTTGTCTAAGTGACAGGACTCATAATCATTCTCATTAGAAACCAATTTAGAAAGGTAATTTTCCAATTAGCATGTGTATACCAATGTAGTATGTGTTCCTACGATAAAATAATTATAATAGCTGTTGACAAGTTTCAGAAGAAAACAGGCAGTTTTGTGAGTGGTAAGACCTAATGAAAAATCTCATGGGCTAAAATAGAAAAATTGACAAGTACAATTCCACCCACAAGAACAATTTGTGCCTGATGATGAAATTGAAAAATAAGCAGAATGAAAGTTGTGAAATTTGTAGTGAAAGCCTGGAGGGTAAAATTAATTTCTTTATAACACAGTTTAAAGGCAAACAAAAGGAAATTGCTTGTGCCAGATGGGATAGGAAAGGCATTGTGAATAAAAATGAGCCTTTCTTTTCTGCCTACAAATATTTGAATTAAGATGATACCAGTGTGTCTGCTTAATGGAAAGGCAGTACTGATGGTTTCACCACGTTTAAAGGTTTTCTCATTCTTTTTTAAATGGACTTTGTCAACACAACAAAATGCTTTAAACATTATATTAACTCTGGCACTTACTATCATAGTACCTTTTATTTTCTGTAAATTATTGTTGCAGGCAAAGCAGGAAGACTGCAACAACAGGGTGCTGGGCTCAGAGCTCTTCTTCAGGCCCTCCCCTTCTACCCCTGCGCAGAAGGATCTTGGGCAACTCACCAGGTGCCAAATGGACAGCTTCTTCACTAGCAAATTGAGACTGGAATTACCTGGTCTTCCATCAGCTAATTCCATGCTCTTCAACGAGGTCAGGGAGGTTAGCCTATCTTATAAGCCACAAATCATATGCATGTAAACTTTGATTTTGTGGTTTAATTATTCTGGAAATGGTCAGAAAATTACCTCCAATTTTGTCCTATATTTTATTGGAGCTGTGTTGTTTCACAGCTGCTGGTTTTCTTCTTGTCAGCTCGGGCATTTTTATGCATAACAATTCAAAGCTAATCATCGAGGCCGCGGCTGATGGTGCCCTTTTCTGCTCTGAGCACCTCCACCGTTATTTAGCACTTACCACACCACCATTCATCTTCATACATAGTTGTCTTTTCCACTTGGCTGTAGTGTAAACTCTTAAATATTAGCACTAATACTAAGAGTATTGCTACTAATAGCTAATGCTTATTGTTTACTCTCTGCCCTGCACTGTGCTAAGCATGTTAAATGGACTATCAAATTTAATAAGTAGAAAATTGCATCATATTTTCCAGTAGGCTCACATAATGCATCTGTACTATAATGCATATTAGCACTTCATGTCTACCAGCTCTCATTATCCAAAAATGAGATGCTAGAGGTATAAATATGAATTTATATACTACAAGTATTTATCCTACTAGTCCATCCCAGGAGCTGATGCCTCTGAGTGGGTGTGAGATCACTCAGGATCATTTCCCATATGTCTCCCCTGGCATGATGATCAGTCAGTTTGAAAAGATAAATAAAGACATTTGGGTATTAAATAGACTGTGAATGCAGACTATAGTTGTTACTAAGCAAAAGAAAGAGTTTTAATGTTGGAGGAAAACTACTTGTATTGTTGGAGTTTAAATGTTGGAGGGAAACTCACTAAAGAGAGTGGATAGCCATCCCCAGCATGGAAATGAACAAGCAAACACTGGGTATTGTTTGCCTCTAGGAAATTTCTTCCATACTTAGGGTTATCAATGAATTGAGAAATAAATGCATCAGCTTAAAGCATGAAGGAGGGGACTTTGAAAGAATGAGTGTTGTAGGGACTGTGAAGTAGTTACTGGTGTGATATAATAGAAAAATACCCAAGTATCAACTTAGCCACCACTAGGCAAATGTCTTTGCTCCTGGTCACAGAAAAGAGATCACATTCCTCACCTGCAGCCCCAATTCACTTTGTTACCCTGGGCCAACACTAAAGGCTGCTATTCAGCCAATATGCACAAACAAGGCCCTACCAATTGTCAAAGCAATGAATGAAGCCCATGCAATTTGGTAAAAACTATAACCTTAAGATTTATTTGTGTTTATTGACATAGCTGACCATAACACTTCCCTACATTACACTCTGGTTTTCCCTAAGCAGTGAAAAAAGCTTTAAAGTCTAGCCCAGAGAAAGCTTCCATGGCTCAAACCTAACAGTTTTGCTTGTGTGTTCTGTCTCCTGTGATTGACAGGGGCAAATCTGCTAGCACTAGAGTAGATGATTTACATCCTGTTTACTCCATAACCCCTTCCACACAGCTTTGTGCTTCTTCACCACCGGTCTACTTCTCTCATTGTTTTAGTTACTGCAAAATCCTTTCTGTTGTGCCTTCAGCTTTATGGAGGACATCAGGAACATGAGGCAGGAGTGTGATCCATGTGCATCTTAAGCCCCCTTTCTTCAGTTTTAACAGTGTTATGTTAGATCTTGTCTAGTTCCAATTCTTCAGAAATCATTTGACTTTCTAGTACTTTGTAGCCTTCAGAATGTAACATGCTTTACTTCTGCATTTAAAAATGAAGACACCTTCGTTTTACCACAAGATCTTCAATAGGTTGTTTCATCTTGTCATGTACACACACACACACACACACACACACACACACACACACACACATCTTGATATATGTATAAAACAAGATATATATCTTGATATATATATATATATATATATATATATATATATATATAAAAAACGTTTCTGTTATACCTAGTTCAGTTCCATTCTATAGCTAAAAGTAGGTATACTTGGTTATATGGTATAGTTAAATATTAGATTTGCTTTCTCTGTGAGATTTACATATAGCATGGGTTATACCTGCTTTTGTTAACTTTTACAACCCCTAGTACATTCCAAATGTAATGTTGATTATATATATTAGTAATCGTTTGTGAATAAATTAACTGCCATACTTAGCAATGTGATAATACCTAAAAAGTACCAGATCATAGAAGTGAATACAGACTTCAAATACCTAATTTTTCAAGTGTCTAGAAAAGAGGGATTTTTTTGTTTTTATTTTTTGCCACATCTATTTGTGAGTAAAAATTGAAAATCTTACTAGACAAGGTATTAGTTTAAGTTTAAATTTCTTTTGTTTTAAAGTGTGTGTGTACATGAACACATGCATGCAGGTGTGTGTGTTTGTGTGTAGGTACTCAAAGAGGCTGGAAGAGGAGGTCAGATGACCTGGATCTGGAGTTGTGAGCCTCCTGACATAAAGAAGGTCTAGGAACCAATCTGGAGTCCTTTGAAAGAGCAGAAAGCATGTTTAGCCACTGAGCAATCTCTCTAGCTCCTCACAAGTTTTTTAAATGCTAGAATTCAGTTGTTTTAAACTGAAGTTATCAGAAACTTATAATCACTAAAAATAGAGGTTTATTTTAAAGATACTGTTTTAACTTATTTATTCAATAATGTTTGTGTTTCTTAAAGCTACACAAAGTACTGTAAAGAGAAGAGAATTAAGTATAATATGTAATTCATGTTCTCATGGCCTTTGTTATCTATGTGAAGAAGCTAGAGAGTCATATGTTATTTTGAAATGGAAGATGTCAAGATTAAGTGGTGAAAATATTGATCAATGAATTAGTTTTATTTAGTATTCATTGAAAATTCCTGTAGTTGTACATTTTTTTTTCTGAAATGGATCAGTATGATAAATCTATGTTCTTGTAATATGACTTTGGTAATTAATTAGTGTATGACAATCAAGTTGGCTAAAAGAATAGGGTGATGATGACCAGAAGGTTAGCAAAATCAAATTTATGTAAGTGCTTACAGTTTCTTAATCCTAGAATATATCAGAAGTCATTGAATAATTTTCCTGTCAATCACTCACCCTGGAGGCAATCCTAACCATAAGGAAGTATAGTCATTAGGAAAATGGCTGACAGAAGGCAAACAAATGAGCTATGAGAATCCATATAACATTACTATGGAATGTCACAATGTAGACGCTATATTTTTTGGGTTATTTAATGAATATAGTCAGATGGAATAGAGTGAATATATTATAGAAATGTAATATACCTCCCTAGATTATTGTTTCAGAAGTTTGAAAAAAGATGGTATCGTTTAGTAAGACCAAAATACATCTATCAAGTATGGGAATTTTTGGCAGAGGATCAATCAGTTCATATATATTAAATTAAAGTGTCAGTGGAAAACCAAATAGTACACATATATGAGACATTTATAATAAAAAAAACCCATAGGGGCATAAGGAAAAGTTTTACTATCAGGTGGAACAAGGAGAAAAATAGTACACAGTTGAAAGTTAGTACAGGGGAAGTATTTAGTGACCAAAATTTAGATTACACCATCAAGGGTCGGTACATATTTGGAGAACAAAAAAATAAAGACAGCCATGGATAACTCCAGTAATTGGGCCTGGGGCCATGAAATGGCTCTATGGGTAAAGGTGTTTGCCACCAGGCCTGATGACCTGATTTGAGTCTCCTGCACACATATGTGGAAGGAGAGACCCAAGTTAATAACTAACTTATAATTTTATTTTTTTGTGTATGGGATGGCTCACAATATTAAAAGTTCTACTCTAGGATTTATTGCCCAGGTAAGTTGGGTGAGGCAACTTACTGCAGTGTGAATGTCTAGTGGGACAAAAAACACTCTATGACTAGGAAATAGAAGAAAGAGGAAGGATCCAGAGTCTCACAAAAGTCTTTAAAGGCAGACTCCTCTAAAGACCGTCCACTGGTACTGACTGCTTATAGGTTATATCCTAATAATATGCCTTCTGAACCAAGCCTGTAACACATAGGCCTGGGGACACTCAAGACCAAACTCTAGTGCTACCTCTTCTTAGATGTCACATGTTTCTGGAAAAATAATGGTTATGTCAACACACCTCATTCTTGCTATACACAACTTCTGATTATCAGACATCTCACTTTGTCTTTAGTCTTCTTTTCTGGCCACCAGAGAATGGTGATGGAGCTATCTGGACTTCTTAATTGCAACTCAGGGCTGCAAAGAATCATACCACAGTAGTACAGAAGGAAAAACAAGTAGAAAGATGGGCACCCTTCTAGCCCAGATGTCTTGGTTAGGGTTACTATTGCCATGATGAAACACAATGACCAAAGCAACTTGGGGGGTGGGGTATTTGGTTTACACTTCAACACTAAAGTCCAATATTAAAGGAAGCCAGGCCAGAAACTTAAACTTTGCAGAAACCTGGAGGCAGGGGCTGATGCAGAGGTCATAAAGGGATAAAACTTACTGGCTCTCTTACAAGACTTGCTCAGCCTGGATTTTAATAGAACCCAGAACCATTAGTCTAGGCACGGCCCCACTCATAATGGGATGAACCTGTCCCCTTTAATCACTTATAAAAACATGTCCCATGGGCTTGCCCATTGCCTATCTTATGGTGACATTTTCTTAATTGAGGATTTTTCCTTTATGCTGACTCTAATTTGTGCCAAGTCGACATAAAACTTGCCAGGACACCAGCTTTGGTATCACAAAGAATTTCACATTTTAGAAGTTAATCTTGTATTTTATATATACAAATGCAAATGAAATAATATAACAGATTGCTTCAGTATGTATAATGGCTTCTGTTCTTGTGAAATGTCACATTGACATAGCCTAGACTCATCTAAGGGGAAAGCCTGAATTGTGGGATGGCCTACATTAGATTGGCAATACTGTTGCAGCTGTTCTTGATCACTAATTTGTACAGGAGGGCTCAGCCCACTGTGGTCAACACCACCACTACACAGGTTGGCCAGGGTTGTGGAAGAGAGGTGAGAAAGCATAAGCCTGTGGACAGACCAGAGATGGAACCAGCAAGTAGTGCTTTTCCATGATTTCTGTTTACAGTTCCTGCCTTGAGTTTCCATCCTGACTTTCTCCAATGTAGGACCACAGCTTGGAAGTGTAACCCAAATAACCTCTTTAATCTTAAAGTTGCTTCTGGTCAAGAGGTTTGATCACAGCAACAGAAATCAAACTACAATAGCATCATTTCCTGAATTTCTAATAGAAGCATATGAAGTAAAATAATATTTTGCAATAATTTTATGCACAGTGTCATTAAATATTGCATGTAGCAATTAGTATTTACTAAAGTAATATATAAAATTTGAGTGCCATATCTATTCACATTAATAGATTTCTACTCTAGACTGGAATTGTAGAGAGGGTAGAATGCTAAGGATCCAAAGAGGCATAGTCAATTTGAAAATGAATACTGCTTGCATGTAATGATACAGACATTTTGTTTTAAGATCTTAACATAAATTTCAACTTGGAATAAAATTTACATAGTTGAACTCACTTACATTGATGTTTTGGTATGTAATAATTAAACAGAGAAAGCACCTGTTGTGTGGCTTCAAGAATGAGCTTCTGTTCACACTTGATGGCACTGATAACAGACCAAGGAATCAATTCTACCTAAGTCTATCTTGAGTTTACTGGAATTATTTACCAATGAGTTTACCAGAATTATTTACAGAAAGGGTATCTGAAAGGTGCCTGCTTCAACACTAAACTTTGTTCAGCCAAGTTAATCATGGATATCTGTATCATGAAGGATATATCACTGACCTGTTATGTTGCCGGCACACAGGCCAGTGAAGCACTAAGCTTCAAGATAGTTGCTCATTTGTTTCTTTACCAAGGGCATATTGGTATTTACCAAGGGCATATTACCAAGGCATAAAACTTATAGGCATCCTTCCTAGGAGAGTCCTTTCTTCTTTAGCAGTTGTTTACTGTATATATTATGAGGAGGTGGGCCTTGTGAGTTTTGTAACTTTCATGAGCTTCCTGGGTTTCCTATGTTTCCAGAGCTTCCTTAGACTTTGTCTCCCTCCCTCTTGAGAAGAGAATGCCTCAGTGTAGAAGAAATACGCTAATACTAAAACAATTTGGGAGAAGTTTAACAAATAAAAGAAGGCAGCCTTTTCTCATACTTTACTTTAAATATGCCCTTGGTAAAGAAACAAATGAGTAACTATCTTGAAGCTTAGTGCTTCACTGGCCTGTGTGCAGGCAACATAACAGGTCAGCAAGTGTTACTAATGTTAGTAGGCTATCTTGCTGGAGGTGTTCTGGTTGCTATATTATTCAAATTAATGTTATTTTGCTGGTATTGGTCTGCTATCTTTGGGAATACTTGTTTCTACATAATGAAAATATTCTTTTGTTGGTAAGCAATCAGCTCCTTTCCCATTTTCTGTTTCTTGATTAATCTTAGTTGTTTGTCTTTATCTACCTCTCAACTTTAACTTATTCTCTTTTTCTTTCTCCCTCCTTCTATATTTTCTTCTTTTCCTTTGAAAAGAAATAATAACAATGCACTCTTATTTATGTTGAATTGTTCTATCACGATGTGAGTTTACAAATCCAGATTTTGTTTTCTGCTCTTAATTTTAAAACCAGAGAAAATAATCATTTGCATTTAGTCTTCTTAAGAGCAAACACACAAAAAACGTAATCCTTCGAAAGTTTTTCTTGGCTCTGATACTATAATGACACTTTTTGCTCTCCAGTGAATCTGTGTTCTATGATTGATCAACGTCTCCATGTTTGCTAAGGTCAGATACAGGCTATATTTATGCCTTTGGAGGTTTCAACAAATCAATTATTTCTTAAGTTTGTGATTTAAACCTTCTGCCTTAAAGGTCTGCTTTGGAGTGGGGAATCCAAAATGTGAGACAGGGTATGAGGGGAGTCTGTTAAAAACAAATAAAAAGTTTCTACATCTGGAAATTACCCTTTCAGTTTTAGAAATTTATTCTTGTTTTCCATAAGTGTAATAAAGATTTAGCCTTCGATCTCTGGTCATAGCTCACCAATTTTCATTAAAAGTATCTGGCAGAAAATATGCTCCTTATAATTAACCTGTATTAAGTTGCCATTTTAAGATACTCAAAATGTAATAACCTAGAGTACTTGACATTCCATCCCCCACTGAACACTTAGACATTATTGCAAAACCGACTTATACTTCTATTTTTGCATCTTTATTAAAAGATGCATTTAACTACACAGTCAGTTGTACAGGGTCCTCTTTACAGAAACAGCCTTTAAATTCTGTCTAAATGGAAGGATTTTTTCAATAATATATTTGGTATGAATTCTCATTTAAAATCTCTTGAAGATGTAAATGAAACTCTTGATATCTTTGGGAAAGATTAAAAACACTTTGTGCTTCAACCTTCTGGGCTCATTTTAAAATGGTTATGGATTTTAGTTTGTAATGATTCTGGTTATAACTGAGAAATCTGTTTCGTTATACAAAAATAAGATTTCACTCTATAAAATAGCTTTAGAGCTGCTGCATGTGCCCACATATGTAGAAGCACCACTAGTCATTCACTCATTAAGGTATTACATATATTTTTTTCCTCTTTTTGTTCTATATTTCAGGATTCATTAACCTTACTTACTCTGTAAAATGGGGATGTAAGAAAAAAGGTTCACAACACAGGTGTGTGCTACTCTAAAAGTTCACGAAGTATAGTATAAGATGCAGGGTAAGCTCTTTGAGGACTTATCCCCATTATCAGTCTATACAGCACCAAGGACATTATTTGTTTCCTTGTATCTAGAAATGTGTTACGTATCTGCGCTTCAGGTATTTAATGTAGAAAAAAGCATACGTGAACATACTCAGTAAATATTTAGATCCTACATAAATTTGTTTTCTTTCACCTTCTTTTGTATAATTAAGACTCATTTACTCTCACTCCCGACTCCATGGTTTTCATCCATTTATATCAATTACAATGGTGACATTAATGAGAAATTCAGAAAGATTTTATTTTTTTGTGCTCAAGTGAATAGAAAATAGAATGCAAAAACAAAACCACAACACAACATAAAAACATAACCCTCCTTTGAGATAACATTGTTAGAATAGACTTTAGTTGTCAATCAAATTCTCCATTAAACAAACAAAATTAGCATAACTGAAAGCTATGCCGTGAGGAATTAATGTCAGCAATTGAATCAAAATTCCAGATCCAGATGGAACTCACCTCTCTGTCTCTCTCTCTCTGTACCTCTCTCTCTCCCTCTATCCCTTCCTTCCTCCCTCCCTCCCTCAATCCCTCCCTCCCTTCATTTATTTTTCTTTTTGATTTTTGAGACAGGATTTCTCTGTGTAGACCTAGTTGTCCTAGAAACTAGCTCTGTAGACCAGGTTAGACTCAAACACAGAAATCCTGTCTCTGTCTTTCAAGTGCTGGGATTAAAGCACTTGATTAACTACCACCGCCAGGCAGGGCTCACATTTCTTTGCATGGTTTTCTTTGGTCCACACCTAGGAGTAAAGATTAGAAAGATTACAAGACACAGAGATGAACAAACCTGTGTTCTTAATTTTCTTCCTATGACCTTAAAACATTCCTGTATGTCACCAGCTCTGGAACGTATATTTTTGCTTCATATATGAAACTTGTATTCTGAGAGAAAAGCTTTATTTTAACAGGAAGGGTAATATGTAGGAGGAGCTAAGGGGGAAGGAGCACCGAGAGGAAAAGATGGAGTAAGGAGAGGAGAAGATGAAGTAGATGAGAAGCTAGGTAATGAGAGAGAAAAAGAGAGAGAATGAGAGAGGGGGCATGGATGCAGAAGTTCACGTTTCTCCACTAGTCAAAGATAGTTTACATAACTAGGTTGGGTATTAGGTTACACTTCTGATTGAGCATTAGCATACTTATAAAGCCCTTTATTAACATTTAGAAAAATTGTATAAAAGTCAAATGGAAAAGGGGGGGCACGGGATAGGGGTTTTCTAGGGAGGGGAAATTGGGAAAGGGATTGGCATCTGAAATGTAAATAAAATATCCAATAAAAAAAAAAAAGAAAACATGTATCCTGTTAGCTACTTAATAATCTTAGATGCCTTTATAGAAATGTCAAATCACTCAATCCCATGGCTTCTATTCTCTCAGTCTTCCTAGCAAATTAAATAACTATCCATTTTATGTAAGATGGCATACACCTTTAATCCCAGCACTCGGGGTGCAGAACAGGTAGATATCTTTAAGTTTGAGGCTGGGATATACTGATATAAATGGAAAATATATTTTAGCACATACACATAACTTATTCTATACATGGAAACTAAATTTCACCTTTAAATGAATATCATATCAATCACATCCTGCTGTATGTTTAGACCCTATATATGCCTAAGCTTGCATATCTATTGGTTTGATACGAAATGTACTTCTAAAGACTCACATATTAAAAGTGTATTCTTGAATGCAGTAGTGTTTGAGATGGAGTATTGATGCCTGATTAGAGCATGAGGCTCCAACTTCGTGTAACTGGTTCACTTTCTTCATTCCCCTTCTCGTTCTTCTCTATCCTTCTCCTCTTCCTCTCTGCCTCCTAGCTGCCATGTTGTGACCAACTTTGTTTCTCTACTTCTCACCATGTTTCAGAATAGCCCACAAGGAGCAGGGTCATCCAGCTGTAGTTTAAAGACCCAAAACTGAGCAAGACCCTTTACTTTTGTCAGCGATTTCATCACTCCGATCGACAAGACAATAAGTTCATTTTTCCCCAGTTTGCTTATTACAACTGCTTCCCTCTCTGTATATTCCGTAACTCAAATTATTGAAACTTCTTTCCTCCCTTGAGATGTCTATGACTGATTTTTCTCTTCCTAACTGCTCTCTTCAACCATATTGCTTCCTTTTACTGTTTATTTTTAATTTTTTTGAAGCAGGGTTTCTTCATGTGGCCCTAGCTGTCTTTGAACTCCTTCTGTAGACCAGGCTGGCCTCAGACACAGAGATCTGCTGCCTCTGCCTCCTGAATGCTGGGATTAAAGGCTTCTTTCCATTCTTTTTTTTTTTTATTGGATATTTTATTTACATTTCAGATGCCAATCCCTTTCCCCATTTCCCCTCCCTAGAAAACCCCTATCCAGTGCCCCCCTTTTCCATTTGGCTTTTATGCAACTTTTTATTAAAATGTTAATCAAGGGCTTTATAAGTATGGTAATGCTCAATCAGAAGTGTAACCTAATACCCAACCTAGCTATGTAAACTATCTTTGACTAGTGGAGACATGTGAACTTAAATCCCAGTTAGCTTGTTTCTTAGAGACACGTCTGCTAATGAATCCATTACCTTTTCTTTTGATACTTTAATTTCCTTGAAAAGGTTCAAAAACTTCTGAGAGTCCATTATGGAATCTAAGAGCCTTATTAGTTTACTTCTGAGTGTGCCAACTCCACAACTCCACAGTACCTTCATTCCTTTCGTGGCTTTTTTTTTTTAAGTCCTGCTTGGCTATAGGTAGGACCCTCAACTAACTTACCTCACGTTTTCTTTCTCCTGTAGCGACCTAGTGCTAAATTTATTGTGATTTTATTCTGAGATGTTCTTCCATTTTAGGTAAAAGTCCTTTGTGTTGTCTAACTGGTCTTTGTGCATCCCTTAACTACATGTGTAGCTCAGGTATTTGCTCTTCTCAAGACTTACATTTCTCAGGTGAAGGCAACTGAAAAACTTTAAACATTAACTACAGCCTGATATTTGTGAGTGGCTGTGGGTGGCTCTATCATCGTAATCCAATTTATACAAATGTAGTTTTCCATAGTTTACGATGTAAATATGATTAAAAGAAGTCTTACTCTAAAAAATTACAACAAATGTGAGAAACAGAGACTAACTATCACACATGGAAAGGAAAAGGCAAATCTACTTAATCAAGAGCACATGGCTGGCATGGTTTTAATCTGGACACATGGAAGGTAGAGGCAGCGGTATCTCTACGAGTTCAAGGACAGCCTGGTCCACAAAGCGAGATCCAGGACAGCTAGAGCTACATAGTGAGACCTCATCTCAAACAAACAAACAAACAAACAAACAAACAGTTCTCATATATTTTCTATAGTTACATTCCAAAATGAGAGAGATTTCTGGCAAAAAAGAGATGGAAATAAAGACTGGGTATGTTATATACTTCCTTTTATTAGAGAGAAAACAAAACCTCTTGAGATTCTAGAGAATAATTAAAGCAATCTTCAGTGCATTAATCTCTTACTGATATTTCTTACAGTGATCTTATTGAGGAGTGACATAAAAGAACCATCAACAAAATCTATAATCATAAAACAATAACAACAATAATAACAGCAATAAAAGCAATGTAACAGCATTGATTCTGTGGACAGCTGTGGTAGTAAGTTTAAAATATAGATGCTGGTGGAAGTGATTCCTTTTTCCAGGTCACCCAGTAAGACATTCTCAATTACTGTGTCTTGTGGTAGAAAACTTTTGATAAGTTTCTGTCAGTTTGTGATGTGTGCAAAGGGAGTGCTTAGCGAACGCTGAGGCAGGCGTTCATGTGCCCGTGCCCTTCCTGGATTGTAAGTCTCATACCTTAGAGGCTGTGCTCTAATAATCGGCTACTTCATGGCACTAGTCTGATGCAGTATTGATTACATTCTCAACTTTCCTGTGCTCACTACTGTTTTCTGTCAGTTGGAGATGATTGCCTCCATTTCTGTACCTTTCCTTGGAAAATGTATCTCTTTCAAATGCTGCCTGAACCAATTTCTTAGCATGTGGAGGCAGGGTAAAGGTATGCTATCATGAAAAGAGATCATATATAGCACAATTTTTTTGGGTCAAACAAGAACCTCTGGATTTATAGATTTTAGATGGAAAAAAACCAATACATGAAATTTTCTACAGAAAAATGATATTTGAATCCATGAAGAAAATTCACTTGCTATTATAATCCATTCAGAAATTACAGAACTCTCTACCTGACTTCTTACCTTGTATACCAAAATAAAAAAACAATAATTATAATAATTTTTGTCTAGATTGAAGGGTCACTGAAGTGGAAAATGATGAACTCTGATTTTAGAACATTCAATGTCTTTAAATTCCCACCCACACCTCCCCCCGGAAAATAGTTTTCTTACCCCTGCTTAATTTCTACAAACTTATACTTCTCATATTGGCCGAAGGGATTTGACTAGATCAGTAGATCTCAAGTGTCCAGATTATCAGAATAAGTATCTTCTTTATAACAAATGTTTCCATTTTATTTACTTTTAAAAGGTTTATTTGTGTCTTTATATGTGCACGTGGATGCCAGTAGAGGGTGTCCATGCCTTCCCTATATTACCCTCTGTCTAGTCATTTGAGGCAGGGTCTGTCCCTGACCCTGAGTAGGCTGGACACCAATGCATCCTAACAAGCCTCCTATATCAATCCACACCACTTGGAACTTGTTATATAGGTGTTGGGTCTAAACTCCTGTCCTCATGATTGCACAGTATGATTCTCAGCTGCGGAGGAATCGCAAAGACTGTGGTATATACTAAGATCAACTAAAGCAAGTCATTTATTAAAAATTATACATGTGTAGGTAGACAAATGTTTAATTTTGATTCCATGATAGACCATGTTGAGGTACTAAAATAGATAATTATACTATCCAGTGATGAGTATTTGGAATTAATTTATGCCAGGTGATTAGAAATCAGATTACAGGAAGTTGGGAAAATAAAATAGACATATGAGCATGAGCCAAAATAAGAAAAATAGTGCCAAAGTCAATAGACATAGATAAATTAGTAAATGCTATGGAAAGGCAATAGGTAAGTTTAATTAAAAGTACATTAGTGTGCCAAGACAGAAAGGATGGAGAGGTGGAGTATGACTGCAAATGATGATGAAACAGGTCCATTTTAAATTATATATATATATATATATATATGATATATATATATATATATATATATATATGATATATTTTACATAGATACATATATATCATATATATGTAGTACAATTTCATACATGTATACAACAAATTTTGATTACTCCTATATTTATATTTTATTTCCTTTGCATCTTTTTGGACCCTTTCCTCACACCTGTCACTTCTCCATTCCCAGTTCCTTTCCCAGACTCACCACTTTTTTTGTTTAATTTTGTGCCCCATGTGGTTTTGCTAGGACCTGTGTGACCCTTGGGTTAGTACTATCCCTGCTGGAGGCTGGTAGAATCACTTAGTGGATACAAAATTGACAGCAATGACTTCTTTCCCTTAGTAGCAAACAATTCAGCAGTGAGGCACAGGACCTGTTGATTTTCTTCTACATTTATGCATGAGTGTTGAAGACCCATTTAGGTGCAAATCCAGTTCAGAAATCCACAGCTACTCTAGGCTCAAGATTACAATGGCTGTGTCTTGCATAGAAGGTGGTATTTTGCAGCATTGGTCTTTACCTTCTACCTTTTACATCCTGCTTTCCCCACTCTCTACACTTTTCCCTAAGCAATGAGGGGATGGAATAAATATCTTTTTTAGGAATGACCACTCATCACACTTCTAAGCACCTGTGTACCTTGAATCTTCATTCATCGTTAGTCACTGGAGAGGTCTGCTTCACAGGCTAAGGCTGAGAACAACACTGTAATATGTAGTATGGTATCAGAAAGAGTAATGACAGGAAACAATGCTTTATCCTGAATCTTTTGGAATTCTGTCTTAGTTTCCAGTACTATTGCTATGATTAAAACACCATGACCAAAAGCAAGTTGAGGTGGAAAGGGTTTATTTGACTTATGCTTCTCCATCCACACTCCATCACTGAAGGAAGCCAGGACTAGTGCTTACTGTCTAACTGATCATGAATTCCTTAACCTGCTTTCTAACTGAACCCAGGACTACCAGGATCATCTACAATAGACCCTCCCACAAAAATCACTAATTAAGAAAATGGTCTGAAGGGTTGCCTACAGCTCAATCTTATAGAGGTATTTTCTCAATTGGTGTTCATTCCACTCAGATGATTCTAGAATGAGTCAAGTTGACATAAAATTTGCCTGCACAGTCTCTAGTATCTAAAGAAAAGTATAAATCATATCCTTTGACATGCAATGGGGAACAGTATATAACAGTAAACAGTAATGAACAGAATGTAGAGAAGCTGGTGGTGGGTCTTAGAAAATATCAGACTGTGACGGAACACCAGCTGCTGTGCTCAAAACAAGTCAATAATTTCAATAAGTACTTCATACCTATACTGTAATATGACAATAATTGTACTAATATTTTTGAAATCACTAACATTAATAAAATATCGAGTTACTTTTGATTTTCACATTTAATTATTACTTTAATGTTTAAGTTTATAAAAGGAGTTTCAACCTTGTCTGTTATGTACTTGCATAATAAGCATAAGCAGATAGAAGTGTGCGTTACTGGTACTTATATTGTCACTGGGGATAACTTTTTAACTGGAAATGTGATTTTATGAAATATTAAACAACTCATTAGAATTTAAGTGCAAGAAAGTAGAAGTCTCTTAAATTATATGGTAGTTAGTTACAAGACCACAATAGTAAAACATTACTCAGTTGTACTAAAACATGCACACAGAATGGAACTCATTTAAGGTTTGGATAATTAGAAATAGATTTTGTACTTTTGTGCTTCTCTAGAGTTTAAGTTCCCAGTGCATAGTCCCTGGGCCAGCAGTGCTAGCGTCACTGAGAACTCTTATACAGATGCCATCTGCCTTTATGCCATGAACAGTGAATGAGAAGCTGGGGATGCACACCAGCAGTGTGTATTTCTGAACAAAGGTAAAGGTTAGGATTTACTGTCTCTAAGGTATGTACACCAGTCACACAAGACTTGAGACAAAGTTCCTTCTGGGCAGTTGTTCCATAAATTATAGATCCATAGGATATCTAATTCCTGTTCACTAAATACCCATCCTATGCTTGGTAATTAAAACAACAAAACATGCTTCACAAAAACAGGACTGACCCACATATGAATTCATGGAAACTGTGGCAGCATACATAGGGCTTGCATAGGTCTAAGCCAGATGGGGGTCTTAGCACTGAGAGGGGAAGGGGACATAAGAGGGAAAGGGAAGACAACCCCCCACCCCTAAGCAAGAAGTGACCCCAACTGCTAACTACTCACGAAGAAAATTTAGTTTTCTCTAATGGAGTCTTACTGGGTATACAAATCATAGTTAAAGGCTTGCCCCATGCCCAACAATAGATGGCCAAGAAAAACAAGCTCAATGGTATTTTTGAAGTTTTTTTTTATTGTAATGCTTTGTCTGGGATTTTTTTCTTATAAGTCTTTTGTTTATATATTATGCTTTATGGTTTTATATTGTTTGGGGTTGTATGTATGTATGTATGTATGTATGTATGTATGTATGTATGCATCTGTATGTGTTTCTTTTGCTCTATTTTTCTATTTGTTTGGTTGTTTTGTCCTATTCAGATTTGTTTGTTTTTAGATTACATACACACACATGCAGACACACACACACACACACACACACACACACACACACACACAAACACACACGATCTCTGTTACTAATGAGAGGGAGGGAGAGAGAGAGAGAGAGAGAGAGAGAGAGAGAGAGAGAGAGAGAGAGATTGAGAAGGTGTGAGAATCTTGGGGAAGGGAAACCATAATCAGAACATAGTGTTTGAAAAAATATCTATTTCAAAACACAAATATACCCACAAATCTCTAAAATGCCCCATGTGTTATGGAGAGAATCCACTCAGTTCTTATGCTCCCATCAAGAAGAAATAACAAGATACAAAGAAAGATAAATCAGCAAGATTTATTAAAGTGAAGTAGGTACACTCATAAAGATGTAGGGGCACATTCCATAGGCAAATTCACTCCTAAATCTCTGCTGTTCCACCTTGTATCCATCATATTTTCCTCTACATTCTGCTCTCTGTCTGTTCCAGTTGGTGGGCATTTTCTCCAAACTCTGCAATGCTTATTTAGAGCAAGTTGGCATCAGAGGTTCTTTGCTTCTTTTTAAGGCTGCACAAGGTCTTCTGGGTGACTCCATGAATCCGTGTTTCCTATCAGTCTTCTACATGACACCTATGTGATGCTATTTTTATGGCCGAGAAACACTGAGTTAGATAATGGCTGAAGTCTCAGTTTATGATTTGTTATGTTCATGGAAGTAGCAGGACCTTAAAAGCCAATAGAATTTATAAAAAAATTAGTATCCCAGTACCTAGTGATATTGCAACAGTGTTTTGTCCAAGATATTGTTCTTCAGGTGTAATTTAAATATGTAACTGAGCCAACAGAAATGGAAGGGGTAAAGGGAAACAGGGACAAATTGTGGCTCTAAATGTCCCAGGCTATTTGTTCCTTCCACTTCAGACCTCTTCTAGTTGTTAGATAACTGGTTTTCATTATTGGTTAGATATGACGCACAGTACACATTTATATGATAGTTTTGTAAAGCAAAGGAACGTTCAGCTTTATTGCTTCCTCGGTATACCTCAGACCTGCCTAATATAGGAGCTTTAGAGTGTTCTTTAGTGAGATTCATGACATATACTAAAAGATGAAGTTTAGATTTGGGAAGTACACAGTTCTTTTATCGGCAGGAATTCAATACAAATGGACTTTGAAAAATAGCCAGCAGAGATACATATAGAGAATCAGAACAGACTGCTAGGCAGTATTCCTCACAACCAGGATACGGAATTATTTTTAGACTTCTGAGGTGAGATGTTAATGAATGTCTAAATTGATGTAGCTGACAAACAACAGGAAATGAATGGCATTTTCAGTGAAATGATTGGCTGATAATTTACTTTCGCAAGCCCCCCTCCCCACTTCTGTTAATTTTCTTTCCTCTTAAACTGACAAAAGAAAAACTAATTCAAGTGAAATGTGATCTTGGTCTTATGTGTTTTATGCTAATTAAAAATGGCTGAAAAGAACAGTCTAGTTTTAAGATAATTGTTGGTATGACAAGCCTCTAATGGATCAGTTGGCCTCTTGATTGAATCCAAGAGAGACCCACCTGCCTGCAAACATGTTCTGAACTTGTATGGCACTTTTCTAAGACTTTCATTTCATGAATGCTGAGTAAATGTGTGTACATGATTGCTGAAATCAGGGCCAATTCTCTTTTCTGTCTTTCTTCTTTTTAAGAGTTTGTCAGTTTTGACAATTACTATGTAAGCCTAAGACATTCAATTAACCAGGGAACTTGTTTTGAGGATGCTGTTTTGAATCAAGGCTCTTTTCATTCCTTCTGCACTCAGTAAACATAGTCTGAGTAACTAATTCATTATTCCAGTAGGAGTGCTTGTTGATACAAAGAACTATGAGACATAAGAAAAAAGGTGGGACCCCAAGGGCCAAGGAGATCCATGTATAGAGTAGGGGTGATGCATAAAGGCTAGGATGTTGATTTATTCTGACTGGTGAACAGAGAAGCCTTTTCATTTGAGAAGAGCTGACTTTTATATATGGGAGATTTAACAAACATACTAGATCCAGAAAATGAAGGTGTAAATACCCTCAAACCAAGAAGCAGCAGCTCATGGCTTTCCAGAGCATATTATATCTTTCTACTTTATAACATCACTAGATGAAGCCCGGGTTTTGTTTCTCACTTCATACACTATTTTATTTGCAATTCTTATTTCATAATTGATAACAATTCACAATATATTCTTCTCTATTGAAATATTTAGGGCATTTTCATCCTCAAAACAACCATTGTGTACAGCTTTCTAAAGTTCTATTTGCAATTATCTCACCTTTGAGAGTGAGGAAAAGAAACCAGGTGAGAATCTGTGCAAGAGAAATTGCTAACAGAATGTTGTGGGCTATCATTACACATTGGAGAATAAAATTATATAGGGTATGTGTTGTTAGGGAATTCATAGTAACTCAGTTAATTTCTACCCACCACATGATTCCCTAGAGCTGAGCAAGCCTTTTTATAGTAAATGTAAACATACTTGTTTTTCTGCAACTAACTTATTTTCAAGCTGTATTCATCTTGCAAATGATTAAGAAATTCATAGACTTTGGATGTCATAAGGGGATTTGATGTTAGGTTTAACTAAATTTGGTCTTTATTTTAAGCTACAGTTTCATCTAATTGTAGAAAAATGTAACTAGGGCAAGTCTAGGTTTAAAAAAATTTATAGACTTAGTTTTGCTTTTCAGCTACTCAGCATTATCCTAATAACTGATACGTTTTCTTTCTTTATTTTTCCTCCTCAGTTCTTGCTATAAGTCTGTCTCAGTGGAATTCTAGGGACAGAGTAGGTAGCTATACAACACCAGGATGTCAAGAGAAGGTCATTGGCTGCACTGGCATTCACTGAGAGTCAGGCTCCTGGATCAATCTCTTCATCTAAAGCCAAGTGTCCTTGTACCCATCAAACCTACTCTGGGGTTGTGTATGCTGCTTTGAGAGACATCTTTAAGGACTGTGGCTCTTTCTCCTTAGTTAACCTTCTCAACTCTTTCACCTCACCGACCTAGAGCTAGTTTGGAACACCATTCATGATTCAGTACTGTATGATTTGAATCCTAGTCAACTTGGGCAGATGTTTGTGCTAAAGTTCTTATAACTTGGATTATAATGTCAAATAATGACTAATGTAGGGAAGGATAAACCAAGAAATAGACTTACACAGACCTCCGTCTAACCTGCTGTTTGCTAGTCATCTCAACCCCTCTATTTCTAATATTTATCATTTTTTTATGGAATAGCTTTTCATATAAGTGTTCACCATTTTACCCAGATAGATGCCAAAGCTTCTATAAAACATATGAACAAAGTGTAATAAAATCATCTTGTCCTTGTATAGGCATAGCTGCTGGACCACATTTGTATAGGCAGAGCCCCTTCCCACTGCAGGACCACACTTGTATGGGTGTAGCTCTTTTCCACTACAGGACCACACTCTTAAGTGATTCCAGGGAGATAATTTTCTGCTTCAACATTCCACATGTGATTTCAGTCTCTGCCTCCAAAAAAATGTATTGTGTTTTACTTTCTACAAGCCCCATTGTTTCTAATAAAGAAAATTCCAGGAGTTTTAGGATCACATGAATGGAGCATATACTCATTTCAACCTTAATTGACAATGACAATGAAGAATCTTTTTTCCAAATAACGTTGCTTTCTCAAGTTCTGGGTAAAAAATGATTATTTGATAGACTCTATTCAACCCACTTAAGTTTACGGTTACAGAAAAAAAAGTACTATACATAGGGAGAAAGAGGAAATCTAAATAACATATATTTCAACATCTTTTGTTTTTGTCAACTTGATACTAGGTAGCGCTATCTAAGATGGAATTACAGTTGAGAAAATGCCCCTATAAGATCAGGCTGTAGGCAAGCCAATAGGGAATTTTCTTAATTAGCAATGGATGTGGAAAGACCCAGCTTATTGTGGATGGTGTTATCCCTGGGAATGTGGTCATGAGGCATACAAGGAAATAGGCTGAGCAAGCCCTAAGAAACAAGTCAGTAAGCAGCACTTCCCTATGGTTTCCTGCCTTGAGTTCCTATTCTGACTCCTTTTTCATTGATGGAGTCTGAAGAGATAGTTGGAAGCTGTGATAAACCCTTTCCTTCCCTAGTTGCTTTTGATCATTGTATTTTATTACAGCAATAGAAACCTTGATTAAGATATTCAGAATTTGAGAAGATCTGTATTGTCTATTGGACCAGGCCATAGCCATCGACTCCAATCCAGCCTCGTCGAAAAAGAAATATACTTCCTTTCTTTGAAAGGACAATTCTGGGTACTTAGCTTTCCTGGCTTCCCTGAAGCTATGGCATAAGGACTTTCATCCTCCCAACAATGTTAGGTTTTGACAAAAGCCTTTTCTGCATATAATGAGATGATTGTGTGGCATTTGTCTTTCAGTTTATTTATATGGTAGATTACCTTTATTAATTTATGATGGTGAGCCATCTCTGGGATGAAGACTACTTGTGAGTTTTAACTGTATTTCACTTTGGCATTTTTGTCTCATTGGTTCTTTTGTTTGTTTTATTTCTATTTTGTGTTTTGTGGTGTTTTTTAAAAGAAAGAGAGAGAACATAAAGTTAGGGAGTAGGGAAGTGGGGAGGATCTGAGACAACTTGGGGGAGAAAATAACATGATCAAAATTAAGAAAAAAATAAAATCTTAAAATGTTAAAAAAAAAGATATTCAGAATTCAAACATGTGCATTCATATACAATACAATTAAAATACCTTTCCCTACAAATATCTTTGGATTCCATATAGATGCAATTTTAACCTCGTAAGCATTGTCAATAGTAAATTCGAGAGTAAATGGTGTAAAATGGAATCATAGTTTGTACGTTTGTAAACACATACTCTGCTTCTGCTTTATTTGGTATTTGTGATTGATTTTGTTTCCATTCAATTTTGTATGCTCCTTTAAGGAAAAGGCCATGCCTCATTAGTCTTTGTCTAGTTCAAAATTTTGGATGCTTCATGTGCTTAAAAATGTGAATTTGACATTTGTAAATTAAATCTAGAATACACTAGAATATGTACCATACAATCTCAAATCCATGTAACAACAAAAAGGAAGACATCTGAAATAATTCAATTAAAAATTCAGAAATTCACTTCATATAGTTATAATTAAAATGATATTGTTATTATTTTTAACTTTTTACTACCCAAAGGAGAGAGATAAAATGAGTTTTGCAACTGGTGGAAACTACCAGAAAGCTTGTGCTTTTTTCTTTCTACACTTTTATCTATAGGCACTTAAATCTTGAGGCTGCTTTCCCTTGATATTGGTAGATAATTCTCAGGAATAGTTGATAGAGTCATAGGATTAACTACTTATCCAGATATAAGTAAGCTGACAAAGAGAATTAGAATTCAAGGGCATTATGAGCTCATAACTGAGCAAACAGTCAAACAAGATTCCTCTTAGATGCTTTTTTGTTTTGTTTTGTTTTTTGTTTTTTGGGACAAAGTTTCTTTGTATAGCTCTGGCTGTCCTGGAACTCACTCTGTAGACCAGGCTGGCCTCGAACTCAGAAATCTGCCTGCCTCTGCCTCCTAAGTGCGGGCATTAACGGCATGGCCACCACTGCTTGGCTCTTGGATACTTTAAGTAGCTAATTTATTAACTCAAACATTGTTGCAATGCCAGTCTTTAGAAGGTATGGCTCTGAGTTTTGGAGATGGAGTGAATAATAGAGTGAAATAATAAATCTTATTTTTATGTAGGTTATATATTAGCTTATGTGTGATCCTCCCTGCCTTCAAGGAATATTGGCTGAGTGTCGTCTACAAGGGCAAAGGGAGCAGAGATGACAGACAGAGGTTCAGAAGCCCTGTAAGTATTTTTGGTGAAGGATGATATTGGATCCTGTTTTGGGAAGGCAGATCAACTTTACTTGGGGATATTTAAGGCTTATAAAGTTTTGGGGAACAAGAGGAAGAAACATTCAGATTGGGCAAAGTCATTGGCTGAAGCCTTGAGGTACCAAAATGCCTCATTAGCATGGGGAAGCATTTCAGGAATCTCAGGTGCTAGCTGAAAGGGAAAAAGGAAGTTGAACTTGTAATCTAACTGAGGCTATGTGACATTCTGCAGGTAAAGGCGTGGTGTGGGGGGTGTTGAACTCCCCAGACAGGGCCAGATAAGGAGAGTCCCTGCCATTCAGGAAGTCCTCCATATTGTGCTAAGCTCAGAAAGCTATCTGGTCAATGGTACAATTTGACCTTAATTAGCAGGGCAACATTGGCGAAGCAAGTTCTCTACACTTTGACAAAGTCTGTTGTTTGTCATAAATATTAGTAATGAGGCTTCAATAAATTTTGTATGAAAAGTGTCCTATATACCTCTCATGAAAACTATAGAAAAGTATTTTTTTATTCGATATTTTATTTTTTTATTTTTATTTTTTTATTTTATTGGATATTTTATTTACATTTCAGATAGCAACCCCTTTCCCCATTTCCCCTCCCTAGAAAACCCCTATCCCATGCCCCCTTTTCCATTTTGCTTTTATACAATTTTTTAAATGTTAATCAAAGACTTTATAAGTATGGTAATGCTCAATCAGAAGTGTAACCTACTACCCAACCTAGCTATGTAAACTATCTTTGACTGGTGGAGACACGTGAACTTCTGCCTCCATGCCCCCTCTCTCTTTCTCTCTCTTTTTCTCTCTCATTACCTAGTTTCTCATCTACTTCATCTTCTCCTCTCCTTACTCCATCTTTTCCTCTTGGTGCTCCTTCCCCCTTAGCTCTTCCTACATATTACCCTTCCTGTTAAAATAAAACTTTTCTCACAGAATACAATTAGAGCATAATTATTCCTATTTGTACCAGTGAGGTACAAGATAGTCTTAATACCCAGTCCCTCCTCTTTTTGACTAACCAGAATCTCTGTCGTCTCTCTTGACTAAAACACTTAATTTTGAACCTGGCTTTTTCTTGGCTTTAGAATGAATGTCAGCTGAAAACCATCTACTCAGATCTTTTCTGTCAAGGTAAATAGCCAGGATTGGCTATGAGTCTATAGGTCTTCAACGCCGTCAGAAATCCAGAATGACTAGATTAACTGAAGTTATGGGAAGCACTAAGCATAGCTTCTAAAACTTAGCCAATTTATAGAGACTGCTGAACACCTGGACAGCCCCTATACTACCGAACGTTGGAGCATCAAATCTTCAGCCTTCTGGCCCAAATTCTTCTGACAGACCTTAGTGCTGCAGAATTATTAAGGGCTGGTTACTCTGTCTAGGCAGATATAATCAGTCGACTATTCTGCAAGTGTGTCCTTTTCTGGACAGTAATTTGTCTGTAGATGGAGAGAGGCAATTCTTGCCTAGTGGCTATCTCACCACAACTGGAGTAACTCCAAGGATGCTCAATTTCTTCTTAAAATCCAAGACAGGAAGCTGTCAGGAGCAGACAGGTCTCTAATCAAGATGAACATTAATATAGAAATATTTGTGATGTCAATTCTATGGATTTCTGACGTTTTGAAATCCAACTATCCATGTAAGGTAACCTGGATTGTTGTCTGTTAACTCCTCTCAGCTAGGAAAAGTATTTTTGTTTTGTATGAACATTATTTGAATTTTTAATGAATTTTGATTTGTAAAACATTCAAACTGACTTAAAACTACGACTATTCCCTTATAATTATGTTTCATCTGCATATATGAATATGATAATGCATGTGTGAAATTTTGAAAGAGTTATTATGTAATGAAAAAGACACACTACTTCACAAAGTTGATACAGTGTAGTACTGAATTACTTCAGCATAACCACTGTCTTTGTTTTGTTTTATTTAAGTAACAATGAACTTTAAATAATCATCCAGTTTGTAATGATGGTTACCTATATAGTACGCTTTTGACCTAGGATGACTATTTGTGCAGGAAAAGTATGCTGTTCTCCAGTGCACCATGACCTAGCTAATGTTAATTTTAAACCAACCCAAATTAAGCAAAAATCATATTAATGACCATGTCTTTGGTAGCCCATGTGAAGGAACCACGAGTTTCTTATTTGTTTGCCCAGCAGCTTCTGCTCCGCAATCTGTATCTTAATGAAAAAAAAAGTGCTGTAAAGAAGCATTATTCACCTTACTGTGAATAATGTAATAACTGTAATAACTTACACTTTCATGATTTTCTGGACTGCTGAAAATATGACGTGATGTGGAACAAAAAGAACCAGTTTAGTTAGAGGAAACTTTCCAATTTGTAGCTCCAGTACTTTCTACTTGTTGGAAGTAGTAACTTACTATTCTACTTGATGTTTTGAAGACTGTCTTCTGAAACCATAAATCATAAACATCTACTATTTTCCAGGATGTGTTTGCTTCATGCCAGCCTTCCCACGGATGGCTTTTAAATCAGTCAATAGATCAATCAATCAATCAGTCAATCACATGTCTTCCGTTCATTCCTGGAACATTACCCTATTTTCACCCAAAGGCATCCTAAAAGACTGCCTCCTCTATTCTTCTGTCCACTTTGTGCCCAAGTTTCTTACAAATCATCTTTGGCTTTATCTTAAAGTCTCTTCTTTGGAGAAAAGTTCTTTTTCTAACTTTCTAAAGTGGATTTAGTCAGGTCACAGCCTTTGTTTCCTCATAGCATTTTTTTAAAATAGCTAATAATATATTTAAATTTTATCTCATCTACTATATGTAGTTTTTATAAGGGCAGAAGCCACATGTGTTTTATCATTTCTTTATCCTTGATGCTTCTCTTGCACAGAATCTGAAAATTTTCGATACGTATCAACAAAGTGAATTCCAACAAGATGTAAATCCATAACTCTAAACTCTTAAATATTCTACTGAGTTGGAGGCCAGCTTAGGAGGCATAGTGAGACCTTTTCTTAAAAAGAAAAGTCATCCCCACTCCCTGGGTCTTCAAGTCTCATGAGGATTAGGTGCATCTTCTGTCACTGAGGCCAGACCAGGCAGTCCTCTGCTGTATATGTGTTGGGGGCCTTATATCAGCTGGTGTATGTCGCCTGGTTGGTGGCTCAGTGTCTGAGAGATGTTGGGGGCAGGGAGGGTTCAGGTTAGTTCAGACTGCTGGTCTTCCTATGGGCCGCCATCCTTATCAGCTTTTTTCAGCTTTTCCCTAATTCAACCACAGGGGTCACTGGCTTCTGTCCATTGGTTAGGTGTAAATGTCTGCATTTGACTCTTTCAGCTTCCTGTTGGGCCTCTGAGAGGGCAGTCATGCTAGGCTCCTGTCTGTAAGCATGCCATAGCATCAACAATAGTGTCAGGTCTTAGGGCCTCCCCTTGAGCTGGATCCCAATTTGGGCTGGTCACTGGACCTTCTTTCCCTCAGGTTCTTCACCATTTTTGTTCCTGAGTTCTTTTAGACAGGAATAGTTCTAGGTCAGAGTTTTTGACTGTGGGATGGCAATCCCATCCCTCCACTTGATGTCCTGTCTTTCTATTGGAGGAGGACTCTACAAGTTCCCTCTCCCACTGTAGAGCATTTCAGTGGGATGAAATTTTATCCTCTTTGAGACTGGGAGTAGGGGTGGGTGGTGGTGGATAGGAGATATGAGTTGAAGAACAGTCAGAAGGTGGACTGGGAGGGGGTAACGACTGGACTGTAATAAAATATTTAATAATAATAATAATAATAACAAGAAATATTTATACATTAAAAAATACAACTCCAAATATATTGACTTATTTTTTTGTAAATAATAGGTATCTATCAAGGATTATTGCAATACATATAAATTAGTACATACAATACAAATAACAATGTAATATAGGTTACTAAGCAAAAATAATTCCTATTGTGAATAAACTACTATGCATCAATATGAAATTTCAAAGATGATATTTTATAGATATATTTTTATATGAGTATGTTACAAATTACATAAAATATACCAGATAATTTGTGCTATGTCAAAGCTTTAATTGTAAAGTATATCTGAAAGAATATAAGAACCCTATGGGAATGTTGTCTGCCTTTCAACTGTGGGCCTGACTGTGCTACAGCTGAAAGAAGTGATCGCTGCCATAAAATAACAGGAGTTGAAAGGGAGAAGATGCGTCTAACTGGTGTGGCAGTGCTAAGATATTTTGCATCTAGCAAACAGATGGCATTGTAGTTTGACAACACTAAGCCATCAACGGCTTATGAAAGAAATGAATTCTGGAGATTAGAAAGTCAGACCATTTACTTTTGAGAGGAAATTACTGGCAGAGTTTTCAGTAATTTGGCTTGTCATTCCCAACATCTGTTGCCTTAGCTGTTCTACCACTTAGTTCCTGATAACAAATTGACCAAGATCAAAGATAGGGCATGATAATTAATAGATATCTTCATGAGAAAAATGAAGTTCACATCAGTTCACATCAGTTCACATCAGTGCAGGGCAGTGACATCACGTGTGTTTGTTCCTTGAGGTCATCTCCCCATCTTTTTTATTCATATATTATCCTACTTCTGAAGGACTATTAACCTCATCTATTTCTTCCAGAACGAACTTCAATGGTAATACCCTATTTTTAAAAAATAACCCTAAAAGAACCACTTGTGTTATATAATTGTAAGACTGTCTGATGCTTTTTTTTTCTCATGTAGGTTTATCTACGTCAGTCATATCTGTAATGAAAGAAAAAAATCCTTCAATGAAAAGAATACAAAACAATTTGGCTCTGCCTTATGCTTTGTCCATCTGCTGTTATTTTTTTTCCCTACTGGCAAAATGTTAGACAATATTTCAACCTAACATCTCAATGGCTGTTACACAACAGAAAAGATACATTAGATCAGTGTCCCGTCTACTTCTTTATTTTTACTTGGTTTTCTGTTTCATTTGTTCTTTCCTTCAAGTAACAGTGAGGTTAAGTTGATCATAATGCTTTCATTAAAATCTCTGTAGACAAACTGCGTGTGTGTGTGTGTGTGTGTGTGTGTGTGTGTGTGTGTGTAGTTTGTTGTAGGATTGATAGGCTTAGGAATCCAATGAGGACATGTGCCAGCCACTGAACTAGGATTCCAAAGTAACACTATCTGTACCAGATCTCAAGAGAGGTGAGTCTATAGTTTTCTATTTTTTTTTAAAGCAGCATTGAAAATTAAACGTACATCCTAGAAAACATGAAAAAGAAGCTGTTGCTTTTATTGCTTTATGCATTTTTTATTTGTTCAGTCACTAAATCTTTTATTAAACATGAACTTACCCAGCCTTGAGTAAAACATAGGTTACTTATTCTAATAAGTATTTTTTTTCCAAGACTCTTATGGTAATCTGCATGACATGCTCATAGGATATCGGTCCGTCTAGTTCTTCTATCATAAACATTGATTCCTGAGAACTACAAAGGAGAAGTTCTTAAGAGAACACAGTTCCTTCATATCTTCTGCTCTGATATTTTGCTACAGGTATGATTCCCACAGCTATAGGAGAGGGAACTCTAGTACGTGCCATTACTTCTGAGGATGAAGATTTCTGTAAGAATGAAACTTTGCTGGGTGACTGAGTCATGTGATACTTGGCCAGCTGTTTTCTACTCTAAAGAAGATCATGTGCTTAACACCTGTTTGAAATCCAAATCCTGCCCGGACTTTATCTCTTGCTTACATAACATCATAGAGAACTGCTGCTAATTTCCAGAAATGTCTCTGAAAATGTGCAGAACCAGACTTCCAAATGAAGACTGTTATTTCCAATATTGGATTGATTTCTAGACCAGCCCATGATTGAGTCTGAATAACTGTCACATTTAATAACAATACAAGAGGCATTATATCTTCTCTTTTTGATTCTCTGTTCCACAAGGTCTAAGAACTTGAGTCAAGGTACCTTGTCCCATCAGGGGTATGTTGAGGACCATTCTCTTCTATTGTCTATCTCATTGAAGGGCTCCTCTCTTATTTTTCTCTCTTATTTTCTCTCTCTTATTTGTCCTCTCTATCTTATTGTCTCTCTGACTCAAATTCCTCTTGATTCATATTCTCTCTTGTTCACTCCTCTTAACTCTATTACAAGGAAATCCTGGGTATTTATAAGCACACGCAGGAGAACACAGGTGAAAACATTTTACCATGTGCACTATGCAGCTGGGGTCACTAAACGGCAAAACAAGCTATGTGGGATAAACAAGATATTTGTTAGAGTGCGCTCAGCTGTTGTAGGCTGTTGAAAACCAAGTCTCTATCAGGGTAAATGGTTCCAGATGGCTGCAAAGATGATAGCTGCTTTCTAGCTGCTTTCTGCTTAAAGTTGGCTCCCAACAGGGGTATAGGTAAGTAATAGTGGGTCAGGAACTTATGTCCAATGCAGCTTCCCAGTCACCATTGTCAGGGCACTCAGCAAGCTCACAGGTCAGCATAATTCTGTGTCCTGGTATCATCATGTCTGACCCATTGCTCTGGTGGCCACCATGCTCCTTCAGCATCCTGCAGAAAAAACACAAACATGCCCTCTTCCCCAAGTTTAATACCTGATCGGGATCATGCCATATGCCAGCCAGTAAGTGGATCCTTCCCTTTTACCTATCCATAAGGATGCCTAGCTGTAGAGCGCCATAGACACTCAGCAGAAAGTTTCCTTGGCATTCAATTTTTTAAAATAAAAAATAAAAAGGGCATGATTTAAATAAATTTGTGGTGTACAGGGATACATCTCCCTCTTTTTTATTTTATGAAGATATTGTTTTAAAGTTCCATGGGCCCGTTCCACAGTCTCTTGTCTTTGACAATTATAAGAAATTATTTCATCCACTGTACTAGGATGATTGCTTTGCAAGGACTTCAGTGAAATTCTGTTATAAGAATCTTTTGAATTTCTACTTTGTTCCCCATGACCCTGAGATTTCTTCACATGCCTACCCTCTTGGTTTCTTCCAGATGTAGCTATATGTGTGACATGTCTGGTTCTGGTTCTTAAACTGAGTTAGAATGCTCAAACCTTGCCTTTATTTCTTCAGGTTCCTGTGAAGAAAAGAAAAGAAGAGAAACAAAGAGAGAATAAAAGAAAAGCTAAATCTAAAAGAAAATTTTCTCTTTTTATTCATCCCAAGCAAAATTTGAAATGTGTATCAGTACATTAATTATCAGTACCATTAATTCTCCAGTCTCTTATCCATCCACCATTTTGTAAACAACCCGACAGAGCTCTGCCTTCCTCAGAATAAGAACAAAACAGGAAACACTTAGAATGACTCAGGCCATATGAAATGTTGCATCAGTTTTTAAAAGAATTAACTTCTGCTTTTCAATCTACTTTTATTTGGGATTTCATACACAACCATAAAAGTATCAATTAATAATGACAGTTACAGTATTAAATATGAAAAGAACTAGTGAGTTTTTGTTTTGTTCATGAGGATGACTCTTTCCTTGGAGTACTGCACCCAGAGAAGAGGCGCTTAGAGGAATTAACAGATGTGGTTTGTACCTTAGGCTTACAAAAAGGTTTGCTTGAATATCAAGGTATAGGAAGAAACTAGGGGTTCCAGAAATATGATGAGTAAAGTCATAGCACTTTTGGGTTCTCAGGGGCATCTTTAGGAGAAATTGAGTACTTTATGTGGGTAGGATATTGGGATATAAAAAAAGGATTAGAGGGAAAAACAGATTGGGTAGGAAGGTGAAATGGTTTTGATTGCCAAACTGAGGTAATTGGATTTTTATCTTGTTAAACAGTAGATGACCATTAAGAAGAGTCTGACACATTATTACATTTTAGCAAATGAGGGGGTCATTACTTTAAGACTTTCTCTGTACCCAGAACTCATAAGTAAGCAAACTGAAAGTGAACTTGATTTATTATAACTGACTGCAAAAGGAAACAAGACAAAGCAAGAAAAAACTCAGCTGAGGGTCCGCTGACCGCAAACAGCCAAGAAGCTGCTTGGCTTCTTATAGATCCTTTGTAGACTCATGCCCACACAGATGGATACTTAGTTTCATACAGTCTGAGAATTTCTCTGCCTTGAGGCTCTATTGAGCAAAAGATAAAAAGTTTGACATTCAAAGTTGCTGAAGAGCAGCCCACACCCTCCTTTCAGTTTGCAGCATCTTGATTTATGAATTATCTTCATTCAAATAAGTTCCTTTAGGTGGTGTTGCTAAGATGTAACTCTGGAAGTATGTTGAAAATAAAAGATGAAGAAAATGATGCTATGACGATATGTTCCCACACCCTTGACCTAGTTGAGAGACTAGATCGGAAGGGCCTGAATTAAAGATGGCAATGGAATAAAGAAGGGGAACTTTTTAAGGATCTTAGGATTTGAGTGGCTGAAAGAATGAGAGGTGTTGCAATTTTATCATTTTTCAACATAGGAGATTAATGTCAATGAAACCTGGAGAGTAAGTGGAGATGAATGTGTTAGTTTTTAAAACTTCAAATCAACAATTTCAGATTTTTGGTCAGAGAACTCTCAAACATGGCAATTTTTTTTTTTTTATTGTTGGAAGCTGTGAATATATTAATGTGCATGGTAAAAGAGTCACAAATGTCCGCCCAAGGGTCATTTGGCTCCTTTTGGATGAAAATAATGAATAGGCAAGGCAGAGCCTCCTTCATGTTGGCAGTGGTGAGTCCTGGGGTGCCAGATGGATGTGGGCTGGATTTACAAACCCAGAGGCTTATTGCTCTAGGTTGTGAGAACTAGAGGCTTACGGCTCTCCAGGCTTTAAAAGCCGGAGGGTTATAGATCTCTTGGCACTCACAGATGAGACTTTTTGCTGTTGACTTTTAATGCCAGCAGCCAACAGCTAGCAGCTAGTTTTGTAATTTCTGATCATTGTGTGCTGGGACCCATACCTTGTAACCCTTGGTAGTTCCCAGGAACTTTTCCAGCATGTGGAGCCTGGAGCTCTCATCTCTGGTTGTTTATAGTCTCTCACCATCTGTCCTCTCAGCTCTTTGCATGTTCTGTTCCCAGTTTCTCTCTGAAACTCTTAAGCCATCTTTCTCAGCTTCTAGGTGAATCTGGGGCTAGAAGTACTAAGATACTAACAATACATTTTTGTTTTTTGAGCAGCCAGATCAGCCCATCCTACCCAAAATAAAATCACACATAGATAAAAATAATTGTTGAGAATTCTTTATTGGAGTTGTACAGGGTTAACACATAGAAGGGAAATCTACCAGCTGATTGACTAAGACCAAGAAATAGGTTGCTCATATAGGTAGTATTGGGCTTGGCAAATTTGTGTTCAGATTATTTTCCATTCATTACAAGGTAACAGTACAAGGCATCTAGTTCCATCAGTTCTAAGATTTTATATTGCACTAAGCAGAGGTGTGTGTGTGTGTGTGTGTGTGTGTGTGTGTGTGTGTGTGTGTCTGTGTGGTGTGTTACTGAGTGGTGCTCTTTCTCCAGTTCACAGTGAGAATAACTGCAGGCTGAATAGTGTGTCATCTAGAGTTCGTTGAAGCTGGCCTTGCCTAGAGTAGGGTCTTCCAAAGACCCTTGTATGACCCAGAGAGAAGCCTCCCTATGCAGTTCAACTTGGAATGGTCACGAGTGGAAGCCAGCGGTGCTTTCTGCAGCAAATAGAAATGGTTGTAGCGGTCCTTGCTCCTGAGTGTTTTCTCAGGTTCCTGTGCACTGTTCACAAAGACAAAGAAGGAGCCTCTTGGCAGCCACTTTCTGTTCAAGGCATGCAGGAATTATGGGAGGAACTTCCCGCTGTCATTTAAAGGGTTAAATGTCCTGTTTCATTCATCCCCTAGAAGAGTGTTTACAATACATACTCAGTAATTTATCCTTACTCACATTTAACAATATCTGAATACTAACTACTCCAACTTTTTAAGAATACCTCTAAGGGAATTTTTACAGGTATGATGACATTAGGGATCTGTAATGGAATGATTATTCTGGATTACCCAGGTGGGTTCAATGTAATCATAAGAGTCAATATAAGGAAGGCAAGGTACTCAAAGGTAGATAGAGTGTGTCATAGACTTGTACTTTGAAGACAGGAGCAAAGAGTGCAGTCTGTCTATAGAAACTAGAGAACCTAAGTGTCTGAGTTAATTCTTTTTTTGCTGTAACAAAATGCCCGAGAAGAAGAAGCAACATAAGGGCTTGTCTTGGTTACAATTCAAGGGTATACTTTAGTCCATCATGGTGTGGGTGGGGAACAAGGCAGCAGGGTCCAGACACTGCTGGTCACATTGCATTGGCCTTCAGAAAACAGAGAACAGGAGGCAGGACTAGGCTATGAAACCTCAAGGTTAAGCCCATATGTCTGTCAGTGAAACTCTACCTCCTAAAGGTTTGACAGCCTTCCCAAACAGCACCACCACCTTAGGCCCAAGTGCTACCACATGTGAACCTGTTACGTCCAAACCATATTAGTAAGGAAATAGTGCTTTTTCCTCTTAGAGCTTCAGACATCTTGATTTTAGTAAACAAGATTCATTTCAGGGCCAGAGAGATGGCTCAGTAGGGAAATGTCACTAAGCCTGATGACATGAGTTTGATCTTTGGGGACAACATGTTAGAAGGAGAGACTCAGATTACAAGTTGTACACACACACACACACACACACACACACACACACACACGTAATACATTTTGAAAAAAATCTATTTGCAACTTCCAACCTCCAAAGCTGTATGTACTACAATAACTTTGTATTATCTACACAGATAGGATTTTGTAGAAAACAATATGTATACTAATATTTCTACATTTTAACTGAGAAAATGTCAACAGTTTTCATGTGGCAGAAATGAACTTCATTATAGGGATTGTTTTACTTATATGTCAGACAACCTTAAGAAGAGTTCCAGGGAAACTGTACAAAGTCCCTCATTCTAGAAGCTGACGAAGTGACCTCCTGAACTCCTCATGCTTGCTCTTTACCATGTTGGTGGCACTCATCAGGTCTGTTCCCCAGATTCATCTGCCTGATGACATTAAAGCTCTATTGCTAGCAATAGCTGCCACCTCTGTTTCTGGGCCATTTAACTTACTGTGTCCTGCTTCTTGTTTATGAATTTTTCAACACGACCATTTCTCTGAGACTCTTCTGCACCTCCTCCTTTTGCAATGTCCTTGCATTACTGAATTTGTGTGAACATGTGAACAGGATTAATCCATAATTGCTTCTCCATAATGAAAGAGTAATGAAAGAGTAATTCCAAGTTCCTTGACTCAGGGCTTGTAGATTGATGTTGGGTTTCTTGATGTACACCAGTAACAAGCCGAAGGGTCCAGAGAAAAGGCCAGTGCCACTTGATCTCTCTGACAGCCTACCAGGCTTCCTACCACTCACTTCTCCCTCTAACTTGTGTTTTTATATCTAATTTGGCTTCTTTAGATGTGTGAGTGAGAAGAGAATGAAGGAATGAAGAATTTCCTATGAGGAGGTCATAGGTTTAGCCAGTGTTTGAAAGACTGTATCATAGTGACAGTTTATTGAAATAGAGAGAGTAATATGAAGCCTAAAATCAGACAGGAGAGCCTGCACCTTTAAGTTAAGCATTATTGAAGTGGAGACAAAAGGATGTTCGAGGGCATCCTGGGCCACAGAAAGAATTTCAGGACCACCTGGGTTACAGTGTAAGAATTTATCTCAAAAATGAAAATTGAAACAGCAAAGCTTTTAAAGCCTATTTCCATCTCAGGTTGAAATGCACTCATGGATGGGTGAAAATTTTCTGAATATACCATTTTCTTCTTTTCTCTAGTCCAGCTTCTGCCTCTAATTTGAAGACACAAGGTGGTAGCTCACATAATTTTCACAGAATAAAACAAATTCAAGTTAATGGCATACTGACAATTTATGTCCTAAAGAATCTGAACATTTGATGTGGACATCAAAAATGGCCCAGCTAATGTGCAGAATGCTTAGAGTGTGCTTGGTCTGTGGTTGACATATCACTTTCTTACTGGAAGCTCACATCAAACCTCTTTGTGCTACTGTTTCCATTCTCTCGACTGTTAATGAATATGTAGAAGTGAGGTTTCATGAGATTTGCATATTGCCAAGCTACCTAGTTCCAACACTGAGATTAGAATTTGTGTCCTTTTTCTCCTTTTTGGGGTGTGAAATGGGTCTATTTGGTTTGCTATTCCAGATTACTGTTCATTAAGGAAGCCAAAGAAGGAACCTAGAGGCAGAAACTGAAGCAGACACCTTGGAGGAACACTGCTTACTGGCTTGCTCCTTGTGGCTTGCTCTGCCTGTTTTCTTATACAACCCAGGACTCAGGAGTGGCACTGCTATTTTTTTCCTTTATTGGAGATTTTCTTTATTTACATTTCAAATGTTATCCCCTTTCCCGGTTTTCCCTCTGGAACCTCCCCATCCCATCCCCTCTCCCCCTGTTTCTATGAGGGTGCTCCCGCACCCATCCACCCACTCCCCTCTTCCTCGCCCTGGCATTCCCCTACACTGGGGCATTAAGGCTTAACAGGTTCAAGGGCCTCTCCTCCCACTAATGCCTGACAAGTCCTTCCTCTGCTACATATGCAGCTGCAGCCATGGTTCCCTCCATGTGTATTCTTTGTTTGGTCATTTAGTTCCTGGGAGTTCTGGGGGTTCTAGTTGATTGATAGTTTTGCTCTTCCTATGGGGTTGTAAACCCCTTCAGCTCCTTCAGTTCTTTCCCTAACTCCTCCATTGGGGTCCCCGTGCTCAGTCCAATGGTTGGCTGTGAGCATCTGCCTTTGTATTTATCAGGCTCTTGCAGAGTCTCTCAGGAGACAGCTAAATCAGGCTCCTGTCAGCAAGCACTTCTTGGCATCTGCAGTAGTGTCGGGTTTGGTGTTTGTATCTGGGATGGATTCCCAGGTGGGGCAGTCTCTGGATGGCCTTTCCTTCAGTCTCTGCTTCACACTTTGTCTCTGTATTTCCTCCTGTGAGTATTTAGTTCACCGTCTAAGAAGGACTGAAGCATCCATACTTTGGCCTTTCTTCTTCTTGAGCTTCACGTGATCTGTGAATTGTATCTTGGGTATTCCAAGCTTTTGGACTAATGTCCACTTCTCAGTGAGTGCATACCATGTGTGTTCTTTTGTGACTGGGTTACCCTACTCAGGATATTTTTAGTTCCATCCATTTGCCTAAGAATTTCATGAATTCATTATTTTTAATAGCTGAGTAGTACTCCATTGTGTAAATGTACCACATTTTCTGTATCCATTCTTCTGTTGAAGGACATCTGGGTTCTTTCCAGCTTTTGGATATTATAAATAAGGCTGCTATGAACATAGTGTATCATGTGTCCTTTTAATTTCAGACACGAAACTTGCTTCTCCATTCTGTTCCTTCATCAACAGGAAATTCTCTTACAAGCTAAAAGCTGAGGAGTCTTTTTCAGCCTGTCCCCAAGAGTATGGTTCAGAAATCAGACCTTTAGTCAGATGTTAAGAATGTACATAGAATATTGTTCCCAGCTATTTGTGTGACTTTGGGCGAGTTATCACTTTCTCTCTTTGCTATAGTCACTGGTGATGTAACGGTAAGTGGAAACCAGGTGTTTAAGTTTGAATTTTAGTTTTGTAATTAATTAGCAGTAATGAGAAGAAATCACTTAACCTGTCTAGGGTTTAACTTTGTTTGATTTTCTTTCTTTTCTTTTCTTTTCTTTCTTTTGTTTTTATATGCAAGGAGACAACTATACAAAGCTTGTTCCTTTTAAGTCCGTGGTTGTGTTCCATTGAAGGTTTCAATTTCAATAATTATAATTCCACCCAGGCAACTAATGGGGCCAAGTCTAACAGTCCCCTAATACAGACTCAGTCTTCTTCTTCCAACAATGAAATACTATGCTGGCAAGCCTGGACTTCAGCCAGATATATTTGTAGCACATCCTTTAGCTTGAAATAGAAATTTATTGCTCAGCCATCTGTTACAATTAAGGAAAGGTTTGAAAATGTTTCTGTGTGTTTGACTAATCATATTTTAGGGCCCTGTGGGTGCTTTGCAAATTACATGCATTCCTTTCTTGGCATCACTAAAAATCTGAGCTGTGCTTCCAACCCCCCTGCTCACCCCACTCAGTCAAAGTTCTCTTTTTCCATAGACACTTGCTCAGAGTCTTGCATAGGGCCAACCATGCAACTATATGTTACCTGCGCTTTAAGACAATGATTGGCCTCTGGTGAGTGACATTTGGACTCTAGCAACTGCTTAGATGTTATAACATAAATACCCCTAATTCACTGTATAGGACTGGTGTCAACCATAAGAGATTAAAATAATGAAGATGTAGCTTCTGGATATGGTCTCTAGTTTCCCACCTAAGAATAGAGCATTAGAATATGATGCTGTTTGTTCCTGTACACATGTCCCACATGTGAACACTGTACAGTAGCAACGAGTTACACGGGGAGGCTCTGAAAGTGTCTCATCCCTTTATTCCTCTTCATCAGTTTTTTTTTTAATCTTTCTTGGCTCCTATACTCCATCCCATAGTGGACTAAAGAAGGTGAGACCTAAGCATTTTAAATCTATTTTTCCCATAAAAATTCAGTTTCCCTTATAGTCAAGATTCCTTAAGTTGTGTTCATGGGAACAAAAATTCTTCAGTAGCCGCTTTCTGTATCATTTATTCTTTTTTTTTAAAAATTGAGCATTAAAAAAAATAGAGCATTTAAGAAGATGCAGTTTCTGTTTTTGAAGTAGATGTTTTGAAGGTAATTTTTTTGAAAATTATTTTTGGAAGTAATTTTTTGAAGTACTCTTCAAAGTCAAAAAACCACATTGACAACTTTTCTGTGTTCAGCCAAAAATTTCTGCATAGAGAGGAAGGTTTTATACTTTATGCTCAAAGGGTTATACAGGCTTTCCCTGCCCCCATTTTAAAGCAATCTTAGCTTTTTCTTATTTATAGAGCTAATTATTTTTATAGTATTGTGATTCTACAAAATCACAGGTAGTGATTCATTTAATCATAACCTCCGTGAGGAGAGAGCAGGGGTGGGGGTGGAGGCCATGTTAGGATGATCTTTTACAATAATTAACATAAGAAACTCTTTCATGGCTCTCATTATTGATGGGGTAGGGCTGGGCTAGATGCCAAGGCAATTTCTCCAAGAAAGCTATTTTTTTTCTGTAGAAGCCAAACAATACTATTGGTTTTCAGCAACTGATCATAGCCATACACATGTACTTGAATTTCTTCAATACTTGTAGTGTTGTGCCAGGAAATGTTTGTGAACCCCATAGACCCCCAAGGAGCCAATCCCGATGCAATCACATTAGGGTATCTTTATTCAAGCTTGCACTTGGGCTCCCTGCCAATCCTGACATAGCAAGAAGGTGGAGCCTTGAGCCTAGTTTCAGGCAAACATTTATAGAGGCAAGAAGGGGATACCTAGCCTGGTACACATCTGATTGGGGGGTCATTATGGCCTTTAACATAATTGGCTGGTGCTGGGACCCAAACCATAAACTAAACTTCTGCTTTTTTCTTGATTGGTGGTTGTTAGGAAGTGAAGTGTCAGGGGCAAGCTTGTAACCTGGGGGTGCAGATTTGTTCTGGAAATAAACTGGAAACTGGTGCTAGATGCAGGTTTTGTTGGGGAGTAGCTTGGAAGCTGGTATTAGACACAGGTCTTGTTGGGGGGGGTAGCCTGGAAACTGGTGCTAGGTATTGGCCTGTTAGTTTACTTGAGTTCAACCTTAGGTAAGGTTCTCTAAGATGGAGTCTTAACCCAAAAGATTTGGTCTCTCAGTAGGTGATGCAGATGTGATAGCGTAACGCTTGTTGGCAAAATCGGTTTACTAATTGATCTAGGAAACAGGCTCTTGCCTTTAAGATTATCACATGAAACCTCTTCAGTGTTAAGTGACATTGTCTTATTGCTAATTAACTTATTTGTTTTAAGAATGGGACCTCTACCCTCCCTAGGCAGGTGGAGTTGGGATGCCTATGAACAGTTGGTAGATGTGAGCCTGGGAGCAAACCAATAAGCACCATTTCTCCAAGGTTTCCACCTCAAGCTCCTTCCTTGAGTCCCTGCCCAGACTTCCCTCAGTTATGGACAGTGACCTAGAAATATAAACTAAATAAATGCTCTCCTCCCTGTCAAAAAAAGCTGGAGTGAGGATCCTAGAGTTTCTCCAGCTGCATCTTATTTTATCCACTAGATGGGTTGGTGTTAATTTTTTTTCAAACTACCAACAATATAACTTTCTTTTTCTTTAAGGCAGTGTACCTTGTTATTATGTACCTCAATTTGAAACTTTTGAAAAAGTACAACTTTTTTTGAAAATCTCCAGGCTATTTTGAATTCTGATAGCTATTTAAAAAAAAATAATCACTTTTCCTTGTCAGATGGATGTGATTTGTAATTAAGTATCTTTTCAAGATTTCTGAAGACATTGCAACATTGCACTTGTCTGCCATAACCCACATGGAAGAAGCCTTGTGTAAGGATATTTATTTGTAGATAAAAATTTCTCCCTCTCTCTTGATGTAATAGCCCAGTAATATAACTCAGAAGATTTCAGTTCTTATATGCAATTATTGCACTCTTTCAAATCCAAATTATTCGTAAGCCTAAATCTAAACTCCTTTTCACAATACATCCTGTGTTCAGAGATTGCACTTGGACCATCAGACTTGACAGTGAAATAGTAAATTAATAAAACATGGAAAAGAGGGAAATATAAATAATCAAACAAGAACAATACAATAACAAGTTTTATATGCATAATGTAATTTAATTCAAACTTAATCTATTACTTTTTGCAATATAAATTAAATTTTATTTACCATTTCAAATTAGTAGGAGTTCAGTTAAGTTATAGCACCAAAGATTTTCTTTTCTATAATGAATGTGTTGATTGTATATTCCATTAGAGAAATTATTTTCTCTTTCCCAGGAAGTCATTTACAGAGATGTAGGGACGAGAATATAGTAAGAAATGAAAATGTTGAGGACATGCCAGATTGGATCCATTGTGTGAAGGCAGGTGAAAGCAGAAATCACCATTCACCAAGACCTTCAGGATTTCACTGAAAAGATGAGCATATCTTCTCTAGCAAGTGTAGGGGTAGCTTTCCTTTGCAGGTGGTAACACTGATGGTCAGACAGATGAACATGATTTTGCCTTGTTAACAGTAATAGACATGATAAGGTTCTAAAGCCACAACAGAAGATTGAAATAGCTCCACTGACTGACAAGGTCAGAGGAGCATTTAAAGAAACCTGGGAAAGACTGATAGAACACAATAGTCCTAATGATAACCTGGAGGAGAGTGTGCTTAAGGCACAAGAGACAGATGAGTCACTTTTATTCAAAGTCACATTTCTTTCTTTCTTTCTTTCTTTCTTTCCTTTTTTTTTTTAAGTTTTTTTTTATTTTTTTCGAGACAGGGTTTCTCTGTGTAGCCCTGGCTGTCTTGGAACTCACTCTGTAGACCAGGCTAGCCTTGAACTCAGAAATCTGCCTGCCTCTGCCTCCCAAGTGCTGGGATTAAAGGCCTGTGCCACCACTGCCTGACTTAAAGTCACAATTGTCAATGGAAGTTCTCAACTTAAAATTTTCTGACTCAGAAAGCTCAGTAGAGATAGTCAAGTCCTCAGAAGGATATGAACTGCAAGATTATGACATGTCTAATTTTTAATGTTTTAAAATAATATTTACTCAAAACCATTTCTAGCCATTTGCCTTCTCTCCTGTGTTTCAGGGAGTGAGTAATACCCATTTGGAAGATTATTAGGTGTAGGTTTTGAGTTGAATTTGATATCTTACTTCTCCATGATTGTCTAGAGTGACTGCCTATAGGATCAAGGTAAAACTCAGGATTCCTAGCTAAACTGGGCTTGTGGCAGCTATATGAATTTTGTGAGCTCACCCACAGATCCTCAGTTCTTAACTGGGATTGATGTATTTGGATGTGGGAATGGTTAGTGTGCAGACATTGGTGAAACTGTTTCTTCTACTGAAGTAGAGAGACTGTCAAACAGTATGACCTTGACAGAGTAGAATTAGACTTAAAAATCACTAAGTGTGAACAGGCCTTTATGTCATTCAATTCAATCCCCTCATTTCTATCTATACTTTACACAAGGGGAAGGGAACCTCAGGCTGGCTTGCAGATGTGGCAAACTTGACTTATGGGTCAGGCTCCAAATGGGTCATGGCTTCAATACAGCCATATCCATGAGGAGCCTTGAAATATGGTTGTGGGGAAAATATTTCCAATGAGGAAAGGGTCAAGTAGTCACTTGTATCATCTGTGTGAAGGAGAGTGACTTTAATTTAAGTAAGAATATATGCAGACGTGTGAGCAATAACAAATGGACAAGGAGGATTGATGAAGAAGCCAATGCATGGGCCCCAAGTGCAAAGCTGAAATGGCTGAGTCAGAGAAAAGTCCAGATAATCTGCTAGAGTGTTTTTAAAGATCCTCCTGCCTAACTGTGTTTGTGGATAGACACACTCAGCAACTCTGGCATAGTTGAGTTACCTCCAAAGATGACTTTAGGTCACCTTATTATTTCAGCTATGGAGACAAGCAGACAATGGATATGTAGAATAGTTGGTGTGGTGGTTTGAATAGGTATAGCCTCCATAGACTCATGTGTTTGAATGTTTGGTCATAGGGAGTAGCACTATTAGGAGGTGTATATAGCCTTATTGGAGTAGGTGTGGCTTTGCTGGAGGAAGTGTGTCACTGTAGGGGTGGGCTTTGAAGTCTCCTATGCTCAAGCTACACCCAGTGTGGCATACTGTCTCCTTCTATTGACTATGGATAAAAATGTAGAACTCTCAGCTACCTCTCTAGCACCATGTCTCTGAGTGCCACTGAGCCACTGAAACTGTAAGCCACCTCAAAGAAATGTTTTCTTTTGTAGGAGTTGCTATGATAATGGTGTCTTTTCACAGCAATGGAACCCTAAGACAGTTGATGAATGGGGAGGGGTGCAAACTACAGTACTTTGTCCTAATAATCTAGTTTCTACTTAGAAAGAGAGAGAGAGAAACTAGCTTTCACCTAAAAGACCTATCTGTAACTCAGATACTTATGGAAATGTGAATTAATCCCAGTGTAATATGATATGATGTGGCAGCCATGGGAATAAGCTGACCAGGTCTCCCTGCAGGGATCTCAGGCTTCTGATCATCTAGAAGTTCATTGTACTGTACTATTTGAACTGAGGAAACACATTTCTTTGAGAAATCTCAAAAAAATGAGTGTGTCAGAGCAATAGGGTCTAGAGATTTGTGTCAGTGAAGTCCTCCTTTGGGAACTATAATCTTTTTGACAAAACTTTAATGGCCCATTGTTGTGCTGACTTGAACTTTCTTTTATAAGATTAATCAGTGTGTAGCCTTTAAACTTAACAACACACAAAGTCTTAAGATATGAGTATAACAGACTAACTCATCACTTAAATATCATATGAGTGGCATCTAGGGCAATTCCATATGCTTCCTTATTTCTATTTGTAAGTTTGATGGCCAGTTTCCAACTCCTGCAGTTAGCATTCTGATATTCTGAACTGCCATCAAGATAATGCATGACTGTCTGTTCATAATATTCTAAACCTTTTCTAAGTATCACATTATCTCCATTCCTCAAATTTCTCTCACAAGCTCATTCTAAATGCATCTGACCCACAGGTGGAGAAATTAACAATAATGACCATTTCAACAACAAGGGCCATTTTATTTAACCAGTCTTTTGTCACTGTAACAGAGTACTTAAAAAAAAAAAAAGCTTTAAAAGGGAAAGATTCATTAAGGCTCATAGTTTCAGAGAATTCAGTCTCTGGTCAGCTGGGCAATTGTCTGAAGTGTATGGCAAGGTAGAATCCCACATTCTAGAGCACAAGGCATACAGGAACTCTCAGCTCATGGCAGACAAGAAGAAAAAGATGAAGAGCCAGCATCCAGGAAACAGATATATTGTTTCAAAGAGATAAATGTAATGATCCTCCTCTCCAAGTACAGCTTCACCAATGAAATGACATATTAATGAAGTTAGCATCTTCATAATTCAATTACTTTTCAGTAATTCCACTAGATAGGGACAAAATTTTCAACATACAATGCTTTTGAGAGGTACTTTATATTCAAAGCAGAGTAGGAATAGAGACAGTGGTGACATCAACCTGTCATCTTCTTCCTTATAGGAACCTGTTGTTGGCTTTTCCAATCATGTGAAAAACTAGTAGGTACCCACCCCATTGAAGGCGGGTCTTATGGACACTGCAATATAGGGCCAAAGGCTTTTCATGCAAGCATGGACAAGCTGCTTATTTATTTTGTTCTACAGTAAATGCAGCCATTTCAGGAACCAGATAGCTTCACAAACCATGTTTTATTTAAAATTTAGACAATGTCAAGAATCCTTTCATGACATTTTGTAGAGCCTTAGATTTTCAGAGAACCAGCTTGAGAAACTCTGTTCTAGGAGGCTCTTTCATTCTATTCTTGTTCTGAGTCTATGAATCTTCCTGTGTAACTTACTCTGTACTTTTCTGTCTTCTCTCTTTCAGTGGTTTCTGACAGGTCATAAACATTCTTCCTTTAAGTAAGTATACTGTATTTGATGCTTTGTTTCTGTTTTAGAATGGGCTAGAGAGGAGAAAGTGTTACACAGTAGATATTCTAAAAGGTTGAGGGGACATTAAACTGACTTAACATTAATATTATGACATTACTCATTATTCATTTTAATAATGAACTTGAGGTCATAAAAACATTCATATAGCCCCAACCTAAAAATTAAAATTTAATAGGAGCCTAGTTGGCCTCTCAGAGGCTCCAACAGCATCTGACTAAGACACTTTCAGATACTCACAACCAACCATCAGTCTGAGCCCCAGGACCACAATGGAAGTGTTAAAGGAAGGATTGAAGGAACGGAAGGGGATTGCAATTTCATAGGCAGAACAACAATATCAAGTAACTGGACCCCCAGAGCTCCTCGGGGCTAAACCACCAATCAAAGAGTGTATATGGATGTGTTCATGGCTCCAGCTACATATGCAGCAGAGGACTGCCTTATCTGCCATCAGTGGGAGGGGAGGCCCTTGGTCTTGTGGAGGCTTGTTGCCCTAGCATAGGAGAATGCTAGAGGGGTGAGGTGGGAGTGGCTGAGTGGGTGGGGGAACACCTTCTTAGAGGCAAAGGGGAGAGAGGATGAGATGGAGGATTTGTGGAGGGGAGACTGGAAAGGGGGACAACATTTGAAATGTAAATAAATAAGATAACCAATTAATAAAAAAAATTAAAGTAAACTTTTCCTCATAACTCCCACAAATCCCTATTAATTCTTTTTGCCTTCTTGACATTGATATGATGTAGGTTTTACTCTTAACTTTAATCCTCTGACATTTCCCCCTTCGGATAGTAAAGTGCTATTTTATCCTGCAAGAAAAAGATTCTGATTATTTATTTGTCTGATTTTTTTTTGACAGTCCCACCTCCTTTTAAATGTTTAACTGTGGATTTAATACAAAATGTGGCTCTGGTTTTAGTGTGAGATTGTGTGTGTTAACAGGGGCTGCATGGCTTGCACACATGCTAGTGAATGCATGTGTGCAAGCTAGATTTTTAAAATGTCCTATATTCTTCCTAGTCTATCATCATTCACCCATTTTTTTTGACTGAGTGCTTCAGTCTCCCTCAATTCCAGCAGTGCTGGAGTTGCAGGCATGAGAGATAAAGATAAAATTCATATTTTCATGTTTGTACAAGAAATGTTCCCACCCACTGAGCCTTCTCCCCAATTTCAGTATTCCATTTTTATATTACTTTACATTTTAAACACATTTTTTCTTGTAATAAATTATCAAATATGCCTATCAGTAGACTGAGAGAAAACAAGCAACTCACACTTGTACGATATTATAGATAGGAAGATAGCTGTGGACTCCAGAAGGAAGTCTTTTAATGAGGTCAGGTTGTTCACAACTGTTTTTTAACAAGTCTGTGCTTCTCACACTTAGGTGTCAGAATGATGATGTTAACATCAAAGACTCAAGATAGAGAGTATTATGGGAAATTATCCATCATTCTTATATCCATTGATCTGGTATGTCAGATGGTTAGATCTGTTTCACAAAAAGTGCATTTCCCATTAAATTTAATGATCCCTTTAAAGTGTCAATCAAACATTTTTTTTTTACTTAGTTTTGGTGAAATTAGATCAAAACAGAATTATATTATCTCATTGATTTTTTTAAGCTGTTCATGCTTGAACTTCTAAGTTTTTATAAGGTAATGTGGCTGTTGTTTTCAACTGTGGCAAAGTCTTTCTATAATGCATTATTTTCATTATGTTCAAGCTTTGATAAACATTGATGGGAGGAGACTGACACAAAGCAGACAAATATAATGTATATGTTACATATATTGTTTATGAATATAACCATTGCTCTAAGTTCCTGCTTCTAAGCCTTTACAGGATAGTATAAGCCACAAAGAGACCTCCCCAAACTGCTACTCTTTCCTTGTCTTGTGGTATCCAATCCTGAGGGCAACAAAAGTGTCAAGCCTTCTTGAACCTAAAACTTATTAGAACTTTCTCTTTTGAGGGTGAGATTCCATAGTGAATTCTCAGTCCCTAGGAAACTAGATATTTTTTTCCTCTGTCTTTTTCTAAGACAATCTCAGTTTTTCGTATAAACCATTTTAACTCAAACCTTTAGATCCTATGAGCTGATTAGACCTGTCTTTATGCGACCTTGAAATAACTAGGTCATAATTGGATTCTTGGTATTAAAAATATGTGGAAGTGTAGTGTCTCAAGGGCTGTTTATTTTTACTTACTGAAGGACCCAGCCAGCTAATTTGATTTTGTGTTCGAACCGCATCTTATGTCCAGCCTGTCCTCAGTTTGAACTTGGTAACTGGAAAAACCACAGTTTGTTCCAGGAACCAAGTATTAGCCACTCTACCCTTGATCAAAGGAAATGCCTAGTGTCATGTCCAGGGCAAATGACTCAAGTTATAGCAAAGTTTATGATGCTAGCCAAAATTTCATGCAAGCTATGCTTTCTAAGATGCCAACCAGTCATGTAATTGCCAAGTTAGTAAGTCCCTTACCCAGCTTAAACTGTATAAAAGATAAGGCTGACACGAGCTCAGCACCTTCCACACACCCATCACTGTGTGGGAGAGGATGGAGAGGTCCAAGCTCGAGCTTAAAGAAAGACTTTTCACTTTTGCATGCAAGTTGGACTCCTGGTGGTCTTTGGTAGTGGTCTTTGGGCATAACACTTACATCCTTCTCCTGTGCTCCTTACTATGCACCATAAAGTTGTCAAAACAGATGCAACAGCTGTGTATCTTGAGCAGTGGAGGCAGGATATGCAGGTGTGCTTGAGGATGGGTACATAGACACTGAGAATTTCAGAGGTATTTCTAACATATTTAGGCCTCCTGCTGCACTAGTTGGAAGCTCCTCATGCATGGACGATTTAAGTATGCTGTGTGGCACATCGTTTCATGGAAAACTCCACTGTTTTGCATTTTGAAAAGAAGTCTTATAGGTTTGCTGTTATTTTCCCTAGTTTCTAATCTGTTTATAAAAACACTCATGCTTAACAATTGTGTGCTGTTGAATATTAAGTTGTGTAATATATCTGAAACTTTGAATATTATAAGTTGTTATAAAGTATAAGACTTTATAGAAGAAGGAATGGTAGGATTCACATGCTGTGACTTCCAACTCTTTCTAGAACCTTCCTAAGAGACAAGACATTGAGTTGCTGGCTGCACTCAAAATCCCAGTAGGGACCTATTTGACAGGAATATAGGTTATTATTTGTGTATATTCTATATATTAAATATAGGATCACATATTATTTTACTCTCTAACTCCTTAAATCTATGTGTCTCTGGTCATACCACCCTGAATGCACTAGTCTGGTCTTATAGTAGAAACTTAGTAAGGTCAGGTCTAGTTACTACTTGTAGAGTAATTTTAATTCAGCAGCATGGATGCTCTGGCAAGGGATGATATCCAAAGATATGATCTGGCTGGAATGCAGAAATGCCACACACCTTTAATCTTTCTTACAGACACATCCTTAGAATACACCTTTGATCCCAAACAATGATGTCCATTGGGGATGGAGGGCTGACACAGTGACAAATCAGAGAAAGATTTGTCAGAATGAGTCAGAGATGAGATATGCCTTGACTTTCACAAGAATAAACAAGAAAGAGGGGCTACTTAAAGAGCAGTGAGGGAGATAGAACTGAATGGGATTCAATTTAGTGCAGTTCAGTTCAGTTCATTTTGGCGCAGTTTAGTTCACGGAGTTCAGAGGCAGGCTTTCAAAGCAGAGCAGTTCAGTTACAAACCAAGAAAATCCAATTTGGAGAGGAGTTTGAGTCAGAACAGCTGAGTTGAACCAGCCAGCTAGAGTTCAGAAAGAGCTAGAAAGAGTATACCTATTCAGCAGTAAATCTCAGAGGCCTAGGTTAGCAGACAGAGACTAGAAGCTAAAGCCTCCAGGGTCTGGGCTTGCAGAAGATTAGTTTGCATGGAGGCTACAAGCTTCCAGGCCTAGGCCTTGGGAAAGTTAGAAGCACTCGAGGCTCAGCCCAAGCCACGTGTTTGCACAGCTTGGGTACAGTTCTCAACTTGCCACATTGTCTGAGGAAATAAAACTGACATTTACAAGTACTAGATGGGAGATCTGTTTGGAAAATGCTCCTGATGAAGTTTAGCTCAATTCACCCAACAGTGCTCCGTGTTCTGTCAGAGACTAAATGTATAAAACGAGTCTCTTTCTCATTTATTGTGGTGACCATTCTCAGAGTCAGAGGAGTGAATTAAAGAGCAGTCCCAAGCTCTTTAAGGCCTGCCCTCTCATATGAGAACTACTTATCAGAAAATCCCACATTCGGAATGATCAAAGTTATGTATTTGTTAATAAAACCTACCCAATATTTCTCAATGTCGTTTTCCCCTTGTGTTTATCCGTTTGCAGAGAATGCCTGCAAGGGAGAATGAGTGTCAGCGTTTCAGCATCAATACCAGGGACTAAACTCTGACAGTAGAAGAGAAGGGGAAAAAAATCAATCGCTTCTGTGTTCCTGAAAACCACCTTCTGGTAGGATGATAAATGTTTAAATAAACAGCTACCGTGTCATGAAGACAGGTGATAAGGATGTGCAAACTGTTTTGCTGCAAGCAGGTCTAAAAGGGCCAGGAAAATTTCAGAATGGGATGATGATGTCCAGGTTCAGTCTTGAAGGATATGTGAGAGCTTGACAGTGGAGAATCACAGCAGTCGTTCTCGGAAAAGGGCAGGATAAGCAAATGCACAGGCTGTATGAGAGGAAAATCTTTCATGGTTTGGAATGGATGGAGCACGGAGAGCAGCAACGTGTTTGGAAACTTTGAGGATAATGTGACTGGAAACCACTAACGAGGCTCTGGCTGCAGTGATTTAGATCAGAAACACAATTCCTCAATGGCTTTATATGTGACTTTAAAATAGGCTCACTCCCAGTTTACACTCATGCTTTGCATATATGTAGATGCTTTGCAAATACAGGCTGAGTTCTTTGGGAACTGAATCAGAAAATCTGGGTGTGTTCTGGATGGGTTGCAGCAGTTCCTGTGTAAATCTGCAAACTCTACTGAAAAGTATTTCTAACGTTTATAGTCATCACAGCACTCACTAGAAAATCACGTGTGTCCATGCATTTGGACTAGTTTCAGTGGCAAATTGCTAGGTTGGGAAATATCATGGCATTTTAGGCCAAAATTCTGTCTCACTGTTATTGACATTTTATAAAGTGATTTAGGATTTTTTTTTTTCCTGTAATGATAAATAATGGCTTACCTTTCTTCTGTTTGAGAAATATTTTAAAATCTTCAGGACAGTGATAGCACAAGCCCTATTTATAAGTTTCTTAGAAATGAATTCTTCAATTAAATGATTAATAGTGTGATCACTGCCCACCTTAAGGAACATTGTGCTCGACTACACTTTCTGCATAGTTAGTCTAACTGTGACTTGTGACTAGGCCTTTCTCCTTACCAAATACAATTTGTGACGTTCATTGGTTGTGTTCTGGCGTGTAAGAAAGCCACAGAATGTTCTATTGTAGATGAAAAAGTAAAGCTGCTACTGTCTTTGAAGTAGCCCTCTGAAACCTGAAGTTTCTGGAGACGTGACATTTCCTATTTGCTGTTAAGCAGTAACTTCATTCTGCCTTGGTACTGTTTGGTGTCTGATCGCATTATATTAGCTAGTACAAAAACAAACCATGAGTTGGATTTTACAAAGCAAACAACAAATGTTCCATCATCAGAAGAAATTAGCATTAAGTATCGATTTCAACAGTAGTTTAGAAGAGGCATAGGATTGGTTGTCTACAGTAGACGTACCTTTAGAGCTAGTAGATTTTGACATGCTACCTTAGACAAATACATAGTCTCTATATGTATTACAAACGCTAAGAGGATTTATTTTTGCATTTTTCTTTTACTTTGTTTACTTTGTGTGCATGCACACATGCGTGTGTGTGCATGTGTAGAGGTCAGAGCAGAACTTGCAGGAGTCAGTTCTTTTCTCTCACCGTGTGGGTTCTAGACATCAAACTCAGGTCTTCAGGACTTGGAGTAAATGCTTTTATTATCTGAGCCAAGTGGCCCAACACTACATTTTACTTTTGAAAGTTACTTTTTGAAAAAAAAATTAATTTGTCACCCCTTGGCTCCTGGGTGAGCATTATCCCTTGTGTAGGTTGACTCCAATTAGACTTTTTATATGAAGATATACATATATAATATTCTATACATATATTAATATTATATATATTCTCTCATATATATTTAGGGATCTACTGTCTAATTTGTTTTAAGGCTTGCTGCACAGGATGAAATGCATACTTGGTACTATTAATATTGCCAATAATTCATGGTTGAGGAGTGTCTTTCACTATTCAATTTTGCTGTGCAGAAACCCCATGATCATAACAATTTTTATAGGAGAAAGTATTTAATTGGGTTTCTTTACAGTTTCAGAGTCTTAGTTCATTATCATTATGACAGAGAACACGGCAGCAGGCATGGCAAGCATAATGCTGGATCATGATCTCAGAGAGATAGAGAGAGAGAGAGAGAGAGAGAGAGAGAGAGAGGCAGACAGAGAGACAGAGAGAGACAGAGAGACAGAGAGACAGAGAGATGGAGAGACAGAGACTGGGGTATGAGCTTTTGAAACCTCAAAGCACATCCCAAGTGGCACACTTCAACAAAGCCATACCTGTTGATCCTTCTAATCCCATTAAAGTGTTCTATTCCCTGGTGACTAAGCATTCAGTTATAGAAGACTATGGGGACTATTTCATCACAGGAAGCTTATAAGTCTCAGAGATAAACCTATTAATATTGTACTAAATGGGCATTATATCAAACTTTTGCTAAATTTCTATCTCTCTCCACAGAGATGAACACAGCTCTTAGGCTTCAACAGAGAAGTTTCTTTGTACAGTGGATGATGATGAACTCAGAAACTCACAACAGATCAGAATACAGAGAATGAATGTCAATGGAGTGTTTAGCCACAAGCATCTGTATCAGACAACCCTCAAGGCTCTGGGACTTCTGTAGAAGGGGAGGCAAAAAGATTGAAGTAGCCAGAGGTCAAGGAGGACTGTGGGGAAACATCCTTTGGATATGTCATGACTGTCATGACAGTCACACTAATAACTGTCCCACATATGACCATCATACTAATGAACTCACAATAGCTGTGCTTATCTATGCAGGATCATACCAACCAGTATTCTAGTGTGAAGTGGGAGGAGATCACCAACTCCTTTCTCTAGCTATTGGCAGTTGATGGTTTCTGGGGGGGAGAGAGAGTCAGTTTCCTTCAGGGTATGGCACCTAAAAGGTCAACTATATGCCAGTTGGTGGTCCCATACCCAGAAGGATAATTTGAATTGACCCATAGTGGGTAAACCATATTCTAGTAGATGATCTCATATCTGGGAGCACAACTTGGACAGGGAGGATTATGAGAAGAAAAAGTATATGATGTTGGGGCTGAGAAGGTTGGGGTAGATCTGGGAGAATTTATAGGAGAGGTAGGAGTAAAATATGATCAAAATTTATTGTATCGAATTCTCAAATATTTAATAAAGTATATTAAAATAAAATCTGTCAGTGCTATTTTTATTTTACTATTTTTATTGGGGTTTTATATATCTACCTCCCTTCCAACCCTTACTTCACCATAGTCCCTTCCAAGCCCCTAACATTAGGTAGCAGAGAAAGAAGGTTAGAGGGAAAAGTGGACATAGACCTTTTTAGGCTACTTCCTGTTGATTAGGGAAATTGTGTTTCTTGGGACAAGTCCAGTCTTCTTTGTCAGGATATTTCCAGCTTCTTCTCACTAAACCACAACCAAGAAAAGCAGCCTTCAAAGGCCCTCTCTCAGGTCTCTTTCATTTATACTTTCTCCAAAGTCCCCAGAAGTAAACTATCTTCAGTTGGCAGAAATCATGATTCTGCTAGTGCATGAGGCAAATCATAGTCACCTGACTTGCTGTGATGATGCAGCCTCTTGTCCCGTACCTGGGACTAAAACAAAAACATATTCACATAACATAATTGGTTTTCAAAGAAATCAAAAATTGCACTACAAAACTCCTCTCTCTCTCTCTCTCTCTCTCTCTCTCTCTCTCTCTCTCTCTCTCCTGTGTGTGTGTGTGTGTGTGTGTGTGTGTGTTTCTCCATTTATTTATCAGTTCTGAAACAGTCTCATGTACCCAGGTACCCTCAAACTCATTCTGTAAGTGAGTTGGGCCTTGAACTCTTATTTCTTTTGTTTCTCCCTTTCAAGTGCTGGGGGTACAGGCATGCACAACCATTCATAGATTAGAAGTTTAAGTGAGCATATGAAGTAATAGCTTTTGCTATATTTTCATACATGTAAATCTGTACTTTGCTTACTCAGCACTCACTGGCACCTATCCTTCTGTTCATTTTCCTTCTTTTTCCAGATAGCACACATGCACATGCACATGCACACTGATAGTCAGTCAGTCGTACAGACAGACACACACACATACACACACCTAGATCTGTATATGAATTTGTAGAAGGCAATATTTGTCTTTTCCTTATTGCTTTTTTATTCCCCTTCAGTCTACCTTTAGTCTTCTACTAAAATAATTCACCTTCTACCTTCATGTCTTATGGATCTCCTCAACCCCCCTGTCTCCATTCTCCAACCCTCTATATGTGAGAAAACTTATTTGCTTTTTGAGTCTGATGTACTTTTGCTAAACACCATCTCCAATTCCAACCTTTCCTTATAATGCCACAATTTTGTTCATGCTTATGGTTGAATAAAACTTCATTGCATATTTAATTTATTTATCCCTCTATTTATGAGAAAGGTTATTGCCATCTTAGATGAGATAAATTTCTAAAACCTTTTTGCTTGGCATAGACTGAGCATGCTGTTGGTATTACTTTTTGTTGTTCTTTGCTGTCACTTTCTGATAACGGATTTTTTTAGTTTTCATCACAATGTAATACTTTCCCCCAATTTTCTTTACCATGCTTTTTTTTGGTATACAAGACCATGCAAGAATATTACAAGGTTTCACATGGAATACTGTACTGGATAGTTTTATGTTAACTCAATATAGTCTTCTCAATTCCCTGTCCAGTGATTGATGGAAGAGGACCCAGCCCATTACAGCATTGTAGGTGGTGCGGTGGTGGGATTGTATGCCGGATAAACCCATTCCTCCCCAAGATGCTTCAGTCATGGTATTTCATCATTGCAATAGAAACCCTAACTAGGACAAACACTTTTAGTTTTCTTTATGATGCTAGATACTTCTGTTTAATTCCAACATTGTTCTTTTTAAGCTTAAGACTTCCAAATCTACATTTCTAGAAATGGCTTCCCCAGTAACTATATATCTGTTTATCCATTTGTTCATTAAAATTAATATTTATGTATAGTAGGTCTTGCTACACAATAAACTAACCTGAAACTTAGAATAGAATTCTAGAGAAACACACATTTATGGTTTCTCAGTTTTTATGAGGAAGGAGTACAGCTTTAATTTTCATGGGTGATTTCAACAGAGGCTATACAATATAAATTAATATCAGTTTCTGTTTCTAATGCACTGAGCATTGGGAAGGGTGCAGAGAGACAGACAATTTAGAACAAGATGATGCATTAAGGGCTATAAATCTTGGGGTAAAGTTTTAAGTATCACGTGTCAAAGTTTAAAGTTGTTTATTCATAACAAGGTTTTCTGATTCCAATAAACATTTTCTCATATTGTATTTTATAAAATATATGTTTGTTTAAGCATTATAAATAGAAAAATAATCTTAAATCTTAAATCTCTTAAATATAATAATTAAATTTATTGTGCTATATTGAATTAATCTACAGACTTTTAAAATAATGCTGAGAAATAATTTATAATGGCTAATGACTTTAATGGCAAATTAAAAAGTATCTCGTGAAACTATATTTACTGAATAAATATGTTAACATAAGGTTCTAATGTATTTTAGAGTATAATGAAATATTTAAAAATTCTCTTTGTGATTGTGTCTGAATAGGAAGGGATCATGTTTTATTTTGTTTTGTTTTTCTGCTTCTTTGTAACATGATCCACTGGGACTTGCTTTAATATGACTTCTCAAACAACCATGCTATTGTCATGTGTTCAGGTAGTACCCCTAGTGTCATTGAAATAAGCTAAGTATGAAGGTAATTCTCTCAAGAACGACAAAGCAGGAGGAGCACGGAACAGAATGGTCCAAGGATGAGCTTCAGGACTATTAGAGGGGTTATTTACTATATTCTATTGTCCCTGGCACTTCTAAGTGAGTGTGGTGATCCTCCCTAGTGTCTCTCTGGTCTTCATTATTCTTCATATAGGTAGTTAAGGAAAGGAGAGTGGAATGATCTATTCTTTGTTGGATTGTGGAGAATAAGTTGGTAATTCATGGATTGGGCACCCTTCTTTCCTCTGTGAGTGGGTTATTTGAAGGGAATGCCTGCTAGCTTCTTTTTCTTTTGATGTTAATTTTCCAAGAGTGAGGTTTTCTCCACCTACTGTGTGTGGGCAGGTTAGTCTTTTCTATTCAGGAATTAGGCATAAAGAATCTGACTGTCTCAGAAAGCTAGCTACCTTATCAAATTCTGGCTTTGTTAGTAATAATACAAGTAATATGATATTACTTGCCTGACTTCTAGACTCAGTTTTGATAGATTCAAATACTAAGTGGGGAGGACCCTTGCTCCCAGTCTTCATGTTCTCAGGTAGGATGGCCTTGTCAGTGTATCTTCATGAGTCTCTCTAACTCCTGCCTTGTCCCGATCTACAGTTGTGAATGCATTATGGCTATTTCTGAGCTTAGATGCTTAAAATAATGTCATCACTCTTTTCTAATTTTCAGATGTAGACATGGTTCAGAAGGAGGTTGCTCTGGATTCCAGATCAACAATATCCAACGTGGGAAACAAATTCAAAGAAAATATACAGGAAAAGGAGGATTACAGAGAGTGGAGGAAGCCCTGCATGAACTAAGTTCTGAGTGATTGCACGTTGTTTGACATGGACACAGCCATCTAAAACCTAAGGCTTTGAACTCACAGGAAACTGGCAAAGTCATTACCCATATGGGCAACTTTTAAGAACGGCAAAGCTTTCCTCAGGAGTCTGAGTCTGAGTGATTATGGTTGGTTGAATAGTGTGTATAAATACTGGCAACTGCACTTTTTTCCTCCAGAATGTTTACAGCCTGAGATGCTCACCTATAGAGATCTCCAAGATTAGCTGACCCCTCTTTCTAATAACTAATAAATATATCTAGGTATTTGGTTGCAGAGAAAACAAACTCTTGCCTGATTTCTGTTTTAGTGTGTATATATAGTTGTGCTTGTCCTCTTTCCCTATGTATGTATGTATGTATGTATGTATGTATGTATGTATGTATGTATGCATGTATGTATGCATGTATGTATTTATTCACTTTATATTCCATAGCAACACCCCACTCCTCCCATCCATCTACTCAGACAGCCTGTCTCCTTCTACCCCTCTCATCTCCTCCTTTGAGAAGGAGAATCCCCTCCTCTTTCCTGGTACCAATCAACACTGGCACATCAAGTCACTGCAGAACTAGGCACATCCTCTCCTACTGAGGCCAGTCTATCCTTTATGTATCAGCCCCTTGTCAGGGTTCCACGATGCATGAGATGATACTACAGATACAGAAGTTTTTATATCAACTTATCATGTCTTCCTATTTTTTTTTTTAAAAGCAGAATAAGACTGATACACAGGTGTTTTCAGTGCAATGAACCAAAAGGTGAATTGTAACTGTTTTTTAAGTATGGGGCAGTATAAAGAGAACATATACCACACAATAAAAACTATAATAGGCCAATTAAATAATCATTGCTTGTAATAAAATGCTATTAAAATAATATTTGTAAGTACTCTTTAAACTGGTAGCTATTATTGGTAGCTGGTAAAAACATTGATGATGCCAAGAATTAGAGGACTGAAGAATTGCAGAAACACAAAGAAAAGGCTTAGATCTGTTGCTTTCCATATAACTGCATTGTCTACACATATACTTCCTTATTTATTTATTTATTTATTTATTTATGTAAATTAATTTATTTTTATTTTCAATGCATATTTGTTAAATGTATTCACACAGAAAAAATATACAATATAGCTTTCATTAGATTATACATTCTTTTTATATTTCCCTAATCTGCTTTTATACAATTTTAATTACACGCAAGTATTAAGGTCAGTGCTAGGTTGAGGAACTAGCAATAGAATAGATGCAAATGATCTAGGAACAAGCTAGACAATAAACACAAATAGTCAAAGAACAAGCAAGGCAGTAAACAAAGTCCAGGGATCAGTCCTGTGATCACTGTTTCTAAGGGCTTATCAGGATGACCAGAATATCTGTGCCTACTTCTCTGTCCTAGCCCAAAGTCATTTTCATGCTTGAAGCCTACTTCTTTGTTCTAGTCTAAGATTTAGATTCCTGCCTGAAATTACTTCTTTGTTCTAGCATAATGTCAGATTCCTGCCTAAAGCCCATTTCCTTGTCCTTGGCCAATGTCAGATTCCTTCCAAGAAGTCCCCCAAACTCTCCACATCTCCTTCTTTTTAATTTCATAAACAAGACTGAGACTGTCTTAGGTTGCTCTGACAAGAGTGCTTCCTTACCCATTGTGGAATATGCATTATCAAAAGCAATGCACCATATATTTCTATCTGCTTAACTACTTCAAGTCTGTTTAGTTACATAAAGAATGGCCACAGGGCCAGTAAAGACCCTCTCTTTACAGGTGGGCATGTGATGCTGGTTTTCAACACACAAAGATTGTAGGAAGCAGAGATAAATAAAGGAGTCTTTCTGTAGGTGAAAATGAGGAAGTACCTGTGGTCTCCATGCTTTGATTAGATATTCATACATATTTAAATTCAAATAGAGTTATAGCCATTGTAGGATTCAGACAAAGAACTATCACATGGCTTCCCAAGGTACCATGCCAGAGTTAAGGCTATGAGCATCACTGTTCAAGTTTCAGAAATGTATATGTTTGTGTGTGTGTGTGTGTGTGTGTGTGTGTATCACATATATATTTTTTCTTTTGATACTAATAGAACTATTGTAATTGACTTTATAAAAAGATATAGTATACAAAACTGATATATTAATTTTAAAAGAAAATGAATTTTAAATGTAAATTTTATCTTTTGTTTTAGTTTTAAGACTTTATTCCTTTAAGTATCTTACAAGAAGATTTCCTCACAGCATTTTCACAAAGTTTAGCTTTGGTTAATGCTTCCCATAGCCCACTCTTCTTCCCCATTTCTGCCTTTGCCCTGCTTGTACCATTCCTCCTCTAAGGTCCACACTTTGAACTTTCTTGCCAAGTGTGTTCTACTGCCCTCCACATTCCCTTCTTCAAAGCCTCGTTTCCCCAATCTTGTGATACCCTTTCAAGTTTTAAGACACCTATCTACACTAAACCTCACATGAACCTATACATAACAATTAAATCTAGGACTTGCATATTAGCAAGAACATAGTCTTTGTCTTTTTGAGTCCAAGTCACTTCTGATGAAATATTTCCAGTTCCATCAGTTTTCCTGAAAGTTTGATTTTGATTAATATCTGCATAAAATACCATTATATTTATGTATCACATTTTATCCCTGACAGTTGATGGACATCTAGGCTGGTTCTATTTCCTGGCTATTATGAAGAGTGTAGCCATAAATGTGGATAAGTAGGTTTCTCTGTAGCTGGATATAGGGTCCTTTGGGTCTAGCTGTGTCATATAGTAGTCGTATTGTTATTTTGATATTTACAGTATGTGCTGCTTATGCAAGCAGACAAGTCAAAAATCTGAAGAATTGTTGAGAAGGGAAGGCACAGATGACCTCAATCTCTCCTCTCATTATCTATCATTTTCTCTTCTTGAATAAACTCCTTATCTGTACCATTTTCCTTCTAGGTCTATTTTTAGAGTGAAGAAAGAAAGATCTCATTTATAACATGAAAAATTGTATAGTATTGCTTCCATATAAAACTGTAATAACTTGCCATTGGGGGCAGAATCCTAACCCTTTGTGTGCCTCTAAAGAAATCTCTGCACATTATGACCTGCATTTATCCTGAGAGACAATTTTATCCTAGATGTCTAAGTTTTACACCCACACTTTTGGATATAAAAACACTACTATTGAAATTCCTGGAGAAAAATATTTTTACTGTGATTCTGCAAGTGTCCAGCTGACATTTGCTCTTCATCACAGAAAATGTTTTGTATTTCTTTTTAACAATGCACTTTTATTTTGTAGCAGAACTACTTGTTCAGAAAATCATTTGACTCCAACTAGCCATGAGCACTTTGCTAATAGCAGATACAGGCATTGGGAATTTGGAAGTCAGAGGACCTGTGTGAACATTTTTACCCATTTTACTTTTAGTAAACTCTAAATATCAACAGTATTTTTATTGAATATTCTACTTATTTACATTTCAGAAGTTATTCTCTTTCCCCATCCCCTCATCAACATTTTTAATGTGAAGTAAAATCACAAAAATTTCTATTCTTTCGTAGATTTTAATTTTAGATAAAATAGAATCAAAAAGTAAAATATCTAAGATGCACATAGAAAAAAAATAAAAGAAACAACAGAAGCAGTACCAAAAGAATGTGATAAGAAATGATGTGAAAACCTGAGACTCTATGGCTGCAAAACAAAAACAAAACCAACTCCTTCCCCTCCCCCCAAAACCACTACCAACAAAACAGGAAGCACTTACTATTTAGGAAGTTACCTGTGGCTTAAAGTGGGCTTTTATAATTTGGATGTGAAATATAGCAAAGAACCTGGGTTTCAGTTATATAAATATTGATATTTTAGATGGAGGAGGAAGAAAGATATGATAATTTGTTGCCAGATAGGATCTCAGATGTCTTGTACATTAGAGTGATATCAAGCTGGTTTGGAACACTTTGCAAGTTTTTAAGGAACATTTAAAATTTTGAGACCTAGGTCACCCTCTCCCACAATCTTTCCCCCTTCTCCCCTCCCCTTCTTCTTTGAGTAGGTGGGGCCCCTGGGTATCCTCCTACTCTGGCACTTCAAGCCTTTGCGAGGCTAGGTGCTTCCTCTCCCACTGAGGCCACAAAAGGCCGCCCAGCTATAACATATTCCATGTGAAGGCAACAGCTTTGGGATAATTCCCATTAAGCGGGATGTAAAGTAAGTTTAAAAAAAATTAAGTTAAAAAATTACCTGCCAATTTAAAAATAAAAGAGAGAAAGAATGTTTGAGCTTGGTACCTAGGTACTAACTGCTAGCTGTTAAATTCCGTAGTGTGTCTGATTATTCTTTTAGCAAACAGTTTTGCCACTTTCAGTCAACTACCTCAGCAGATAAACTGTGAGTCTTCCTAAAAGATCTTGGGAGTATTGCTAAAGGTATAGTTAACAACATCTCCTTTAAGAAGTTACACTAAAACTTGTACCAGTCTTTCTAGGCAATGCCAAGCTACCTTAGGGGCTGAACTTAAACATTCAGAACATATCATTTCAGTTTAAGTTTTGTTTGAAACTAGATTTGAGGAAGGTAAGAGGAGCCAGAAGCCAATGTGATGATTGCTTCCTTGAAAATGACCTGTGACAGCATGTGTCGACCATGAAAAATGTTGTTGAACAGCTCTGCTCTCCACCCTTGATTTCCAGAAAATCTAGCTACAATGATTTTATCTCCTCAAGCAACTAGAACTGAAACCACATCGATAAACATGGTGTGGAAGATGTGAGACAGGACCATGACTTTTCTTAAGTTTAGTTCATAATTGGATTTAGCCTAGTGGTTATGTTTGCAAATTTATGTAAAAATACAACAATAAAATGGAAATAGCAAAGTCTGATACTACTCACGTTTAATTTTAACATTTTCAAAGGAATTATTCTTAATAGCTTTAGGGTGAGAAGTGTGGATGGGACCAAACTCCACAAATCTTATTAATTTCTTTGTTAACATTGTAGAGTATGAGTTGGGATCCAAAGACTCTTGGAGACAGCAGTGTTGCAAGGCAAATTTTTTTACTATTGCCAGGCCAACTTGTTCTCCACAGGAGTAGGGGAAAAGCACTTTCTAAGCTGCAGTAGGGGAAATTTTTATATAGGTCCTTCATGGCCTTCGCAAGCAAGAAAAACTTAGCAAAAGCAGAGCTTTTGTGATTAGTATTTACCATAAACACTTTGTTACAAGTTTTTAATGTCATTGAGGTTGGCCAGTTTTGGAAAGGCTTGTTTCTCAGGTTAAGTTAACCTGGTTTTCAGAAGATCTTTGTGATCTGTTGGTTTAAAGCACAGTCCGTACAGTAGGAACATAAATCTCATTTCACCTAAGAAATACAAATAAAATTATCAAGACTTTGGAAACGAGTCTGGAAGATGAAGAATAGGAAGAATGGGGGTTTCATTATTTGTTAACTCATATTAAAATCAATAGTGAAAGCAGAAGTGGGGGAATCATATTTTAACAGTAAATTATTTAATTTTAACACACACACACACACACACACACACACACACACACAAATATGTACACACATGCACCCTTATCTAATATACAGTATCTTGAAACTAACTATGTGCTATCTTCTATTTACAACAAGCTTACAATACCGATACTAATGGTATTCATATTTTGTAGATGAAGAAACTGAATTTTCAGTTGTTATCTATATCGTCTCTGAGAATATGCATTAACAAATCAAATGGCCAGAATTTCAAATTGGGTCTGTCTATATAAAAATCTGAACAATTAATCTCATGTATTACATACTCAAAGTCTAAACACAAGAGTAAATGGCATTACTCGTAGGATAATGACAAACATAATGAATACTCACATATAAACATACAAGCTAAACCTTTTATATGAATATTCAGTTGTGTGAGAAAATATTGGTGTTCTTTTGGTTTAAGTAACAAGAACTATAAAACCTCATCTTGCCTTGTCATTTGGAACTTTGGTTCACTGTTTGGGTTCAAGCTCTCTGGTGTTACAGTCTGACATTTGGGTTCTATGCTGTTCCACGGAGCTGACACATTCCCTTTAAGTTTTAGGACTCTTCTCTAATGGTTCTTCTGAGAAACTTCTTAGTGCCAGCAGCATTGCTTCAGGTCCAGTTGATATCATAGACTTGAGGCACAGAAATAGGTTCTGGGAAGATTCTACATCCCTATCCACTCATTCCACTTGTATGAAATCTTAGAGTATTAATTCTCCTCCTAAATGGTGAGATAACTGTGGCACTAGACAAATTTTTTGGTCTCTATTAGGGTCTAGGCCATCTTGTGCAGTGGCATGATGTAATGAGTCATAATACAGAATTTTTTTCTTCTTTTATAAGGCTTCTTAAAAATATTTTATGTGTAAAATGATTATTATCTTTGTCCCTTTATGTTCAAGAGGACTGGTTCTAGATCACACAATAGATTCAAAAACTGATGATGCTCCAGCTATCAAATGGCATTGTCTTTGAATTCAGCCTTTTTTCATGCTCACGCTTTCTGTAATGCTTTAACCTTTAGATTATTATACTACCTACCACATAACTGCTATGTGAATTGTTGTACTGTATGGAACAACGTGAAAAATTCTGTTCATGTAGTCCATAGTTTTAAGGCATAGTTTTGACCGGAAGTTGCTCCATATATAATGTTCAATGTACAATGCCTGGATGTGGAATGTTTTGTTTTGTAGCTTACACCCCTTTTGGATGACTCTGAGCTTATAGCTTTGTTCTTTTTTTTTTCTTGGTGATTTTATTTATTTACATTTCAAATGTTATTCCTGCTTCCAGTTTTCCCTCCACAAACCCCCATCCCTTCCCCTCTCCTTGCCTCTATGAAGGTGCTCCCCCACCCGTTCACCCACTCCTGCCTCAGCTCCCTACCATTTCCCTAGACTGCGTCATCCAGCCTCCACAGGACCAAGGGGCTTCCTTCCGGTTGATGCCAGATAAGGCCATCCTCTGCTACACATGTAGCTGCAGCCATGCGTTCCCTCATGTGTACTCTTTGGTTGGTGGTTTAGTCCTTGGGAATCTTGGTCGATATTATTATTCTTCCTATGGGGTTTCAAATTCCTTCAGCTCCTTCAGTTCTTGCCCTAACTTCTTCATTGGGATCCCCATGCTCAGTCTGATGGTTGACTGTGAGCATCCGCATCTGTATTGGTCAGGCTCTGGCAGAGCCTCTCAGGAGACAGCTATACCAGGCTCCCGTCAGCTCTTAAAGGCTCTATCGTCGAATTGGAACATAATCCTTGTTTTCCATATTTTGGAAGCTGAAAGAGCATGTTTGAATTTGCCTTACCTACTAAGCTGCAGCAATCGCTTTCAGGAGCTTTGTAGGTACAACAGAACACTGTCTATCCTAGAGGGAGGGACATTTCATGATATTTCATTCTTTCCTACAGTGATTATACAGAGACCTGCAAACATTTCCTTTAGTAACTCTAAGAAAACTTTCCAGAAGATTTTTTTTTTGCAATTACTATCTTTTGCCCCAAATGAGAAAGAAGCAATCACACTTTGATCTTTTATCTCAGCCATTACTCAGTTCATTAAAATATTAGTTAACTAAGCACAATGATGGCCTTGAAGATGCAAAAGAGCTATGCTTTCTCAGCTCCAAAGTACTCATAGGCTGCGCTGCAAACAAGCACAGCTATCCTGGTGAGGGAGAAGCGAAGGCAATTACAGCGTTCAGAGTGCTAACCTAAAGCCTATGGAAGAATGCAGTATCAAGAGAAGTCTTTCATGGGTGCTAGTTGCATTAGTAAGTCGTTTTGTTGTTGTTATTGTGTGCGTTGTTTTTGTTTGTTTGTTTTGTTTTGTTATTTGCTTTTTTTTTTTTTTTTTGGTCAAGGCATTTTTTTCTCCTAACACAATATATTTTATTAATTAATTGGAAATTTCATACAATGCACCCCAATCACACTTGCTTTGCATTTCTTCCAGGTCCACTCTCTGACCTCTGTGCCCTCCATCCCTTCCTCTCCCCGAATCTCCACTGCAAATAAAATGCAAGGAACTGGCCACTGGGAATTTGACCATTCTCCAATGAGTTTATAGGCACAAATATTTGGACTGGGTGTTTTTTTACAATAAGTTTTAAGTTAAGTCTAGATTGATTTTTAAAGGTTTTCTGTGCCCCAGTGAGGAAAAGGAAACTAATCCTAATTTGCCAAAAATGTTTCAACACCTTTTAATATTTAGTAAAGTGGCTGGTGTTTTTAATTTAATGAAAAAGTCATTCAATTTAATACTTAACTTCTAGATTTACTGAGACGGTACTTAATATAAGAAAAACTGTTTTGGTTCATTACATTTTTAAGAGGGTCTACACTTTAATCAGTGAGAATTCACTCAAGCTTCTAACTGCAGAAACAGGCTATTTTTAAGTAATGTGACAACTTGAAAGTTTTAAAGCTCTTCTTCACACAGCTTTTCATGAGTTCCTGTGAAGTTTTGCATTTTTCTAATGAGATAATGCTTATAAATAGAAGTCTGTAAGCTCTATAAGATATTTCTCATAGAAATAAACTTATAAGTGTTAAGTTTGGCCTCTACTTAGTATTTTAGAGTTTATTTTGAAAAGTCACAGCAAAGCTTATTTTTGTTAGGAGTTCTAAGGTGGTCTCATCTTTCTGTGGTATTTTGTAATCAGTCTTAAGTCAGTATTTTGAACAAAGAAGTGAGGAAAAAGTCTAATATGAAAATATGGTTTATATCTGTGGTTCTCAACCTTCTTAATGCTGCAGCCCGTTTACACAGTTCCTCATGTTGTGATGATCCCCAACCGAACAATTATTTTCATTGCTATTTTATAACTGCAGTGTTGCTCCTGTTGTAAATTGCAGTGTAGATATTTTTGGAGATAGAGGTTTTGCCAATGGGGTCATGATCCATAGGTTGAGAATCACTGGTGTATTACGTCACCATATATGCTCTGGAACAAGAACTGAAGCATTCGCTTGTCACACCAAATAAGAAAATAGACTCAATTGCCTTTGAATTGCCCTTGTGATATAACATGTGAAGTATTTAGTAAGTCTGAAGCATATGAAAAGGAATCTCATTGGAAAATCCAATGAAGAAATGAAGAAATGCCATTCAGAGCATCCCACTCCTGTCATGGGCCACACAATAGAAGCACTGTGAGGTTGCAGTTCGATGCCATCTTGAAAACCAAGTTTGAGTAATTTTCAGTCCCACAAACAAAGAGCAAATATCATCTTATGCTTAGAGATGTTACTCCCTTGACCAACAGATTTTTTATTGTCTTCACTGACATGGAAATTGAAGCTGAGAAAAAAATGTAAGTTGATGAGGGTCTGATTCTTGTGAATTGAAAAAGCCAAGAATTGAACTGGAGCATCAAATGGACTCACTTATTTATTAGATGACCTTTTGCATTTTAGAAATAAAAAAATAGTCATTTAGAATTTGATGATAAATTCTTCCATGTCTTCTGTTTCTACTGCCATCCACCTTACCCCTGAGAACCTTCTTGATGGCGTATACAATGTATTTCAAATTTGATAACCGATATATTTTGTAGTCATCATTTAAATACCATGAGACAATTAGGGAGAATTAAATATACTCAGTAGCTCAGGGAAAAAAAGAATTAAGATTCTCCCTCCCATGTAGATAAAACATCTAAACCCATAGTTAACATATTTCTTTATCTTTCTGCTCTTATGTAGAGCTGCAAAGAACTCTATAAGATTTTGCAGATTAGTTTTCATAAAAATACACCAATCCAGATGTGGCTAGTATAACTTTAAGAAAACGGTTTTGTTCCGTTTCTATGGAGTAATTTCTTTTGTTAGAAGATCAAATTTAAGAATTAATTGGTTGTACTTAGCTGGGCACTTTTAGTACACCATTATCAACCTACCACACCTGATAGGCTCCCTGGTGCAACAGTGTTAAGATTGTTTTGGGGAGTAATCAACTGCTTTCGATTGAATTTGAGACCCACCACACTGGAACAATGAGGAATACCTGACTGATACAATGATCTTGGTCAAAATCTGTGGCTGGGGAGGTCAGGTCTTAGTGAGGAATATTCATAATAATTCTTTGTTAAATATGAAATTAAACTATAATACCCAAGGGCTAGTACCACTCTCAGCCTGGATTAAAGATGCTTCATTTTTCAGTGGGTAATTATTATCAATACACTCACAACTGTTCAAAATTCTGAGAATAAGTGACTATGGAATGGGTGGCCCTAAATGAGACATCTCTGTCATCTACATGTCCCAGGGAATATCAAAGAGGCATAGAAAGCTTGTCAGAGGCAAAGGACAGAGAGCAATGCTGTCTTCTTGGGAGATAATACAGCTTTTGCAATCTTGAACACCCCAGTACCTCTGATAATTTGCATTTAGAAATCCATGGAAGTTAGAAGATGATTAGTTGAAAAGAAAGAGGAGGAGAAGAGGAAGAATAAGGTCAACAAGAATGGAAATGGGATATTGGGAAGGATAAGGAGGAGGAGTTGAATATTATCACAATATATTATATACATGTATTAAACTGTCAAAATTCAAAGTAATCAAAACCATTCTCATCACCAAAGAGAAATGAGTGGTGGAAAATTTAAAGAGCACAAATTAGAAAGAAATCAAGAGTCAATATGGGAGTACGGTAGTACCTTGGGAAGTTGAGTAGAAATTCGCTTCAAGGCTTATAAAACCTCATCCCACAGCTCTGCATTTTGATATGCTGTAGGTTTCTCTGTTGGTGTTCACCTACTGCAAAGAGAAGTTGCTTTGATGAGGGGTGAAGATTACTTTTATATGTAGCATAAGAATAAATATTTATGGATTGTTGTTAGGGACTATACTTGTTCAGAAAATTAGAGACATGGAATACACTATCAATGGATTCATCTACAAAACGCTCTACTAACATTTTTTTTGGGGGGGGGGTGGGTTGGAGATTTTATCATTCACATTTTTTTGCTTTTTTACCATTTTAATTACATGTAAGTATTAAGGTCAGTTCTAGGTTGAGGAACTAGCAATAGAATAGATGCAAATAGTCAAGGAACAAGCAAGACAATAAACACAATAGTCAAAGAACAAGCAAGGCAATAAAAAAAAAGTCCTGTGATCACTATTTCTAAGGGCTTATTGGGATGACCAAAATATCTGAGCCTACTTCCCTGAACTAGCCCAAAGTCATTTTCGTGCCTGAAATGATTATCCTACACAAAGAGAAAACTGTAAACATTACAAAGAAAAATCAAAGTGCTCTTCCTGAAAGTATTTAATGAATAATAAAATGTGAAATAATTGTTAAAGCAGCAGCAACAGCAACAACAACAACAACAACACACTACTACCAAAGGCTCAGGGATCATTGCAGAAGAGGGGGCAGAAAGATTGTAAGAGCCAGAGGATTAGGGAGTTTGCTGTGACATTGTGTCTCCTAGTAACCTCAAAAGCTGTAACCATAAAGTCTCAGCAACATAACTGTAGGCTTAGGTTTTTCTCTATCAGCTTTTATTTAGGATTCTAGCCACTGAACAGAGGTAAAGAGAAAGAAAGGTTTACAGGAAAAGTTGTTTGTAGACCTGTTTACAAGTAGTTCTTTGGGACAATTCCGCCCTTCATTGTCAGGATACCCGCCATCTGGTCCAATAGCAAACACCAAACATGAATCATCCAACTGAATTGTAAGGCTCCACTGAATGAGCAGAAATGGCAACAATCAGCCAAATGCCAAGAGAAGTTCTTTGGTACATTTTTTTGGCTCATTTCTCTCTACAAAACGAAGACCAGTAAAGACCAGGGAAACATTGGATAGCTAGTGAAGACCGGTGAAATGCTCCAAGGTGTTGTAATTGCACAAATGTTCTTTCACTGTCTGTGAGGTTCTACTTATATTCTTTCTGAATGTCACGTGCCCTCTCAAGCATCTGCTTCAGCAAAATCCCTCTTCTTGTATATCTGTTTCAGCAGGACATCCTCACAGAAGACAGCTTTCAGAAAAACATCACACGACACAATTGAGTTTCTGAAGTAACCAGAAATTTCTACTTCACATATTTGCACAAATGTGAGCTGAACAATGATGATACCCATGAACATACCAGATTCGATGGGGGAAAGCTCATGTTGTCTAAGCCCTACCCAAAGAACTATAGGCAACAGAGGAGAACTGGGAGTGGGAGAGGTGGTTTTCACTAGAGAAGTGCACACCAATGGATTGACCAGTGCCAATCACTCAACTCTGAAATATACATAAATATGTTATTATATTGATGGAAAAAGGTTAGATCTCTATCTCTCTCTCTCTCTCTCTCTCTCTCTCTCTATATATATATATATATATATATATATATATATATATATATATATGCAATAACAGTTACTAAAAAAAAAAGGTCATGAATTTGAAGGAGAGTAGGAGGGATGTACAGGAAGGTTTAGAGGGAGGAAAGAGAATAGAGAAAATTTAAAATTATATTATAATCTCCAAAAAGTCCTAATTCCATATTTTGAGGTTACTCAGAGGATTGTAGAAGCTTAGAAAATGGAAAAGTTCATGCAGTCAAGAGCTCTCAAATCCACTTTATTTGAAGTGGATTTTTTTGTTTTGTTTTGACTCCTGTGAGGTTAGTGGCGTTTACTTTCCAGGATGATCAGGAGAAGCAGATGTATTTGGATGCAGCAGCTTTCACCTCTGTGAACCATCCAGGCTTTTGGTTGAATGTGGGTGGAGTTCATCACTATATATAGCTAAGGTTCTTGGACAGATGCAGGTATAGTTAAGCATTCGGATCCACCAGGCTCTTAGATGAATGCAGCTTTTATAATTTAGCTCCCTTTTAGTGGAGGCTCTTGGACTGAAGCAGGGAGAGTTCACCTCTCTGGACTATTCAGTTTTCAGTTAACCCTTTTTAGAAAATTTAAATAACTTACAAACACTTATTTTTGGAATTTACACATTTCCTATTCTATCAGTGTGTTTTCTATACATTCTGTAACGGAGAAATCTATTTCTGTAGTGTGATCAAACCGTAATAAATATTATTTGAGGGAGGCGGGGGGGGGGGGGGGGAGTGCTAACTAAGGGAATTTGGCCACAAGGGGGAAGTAGAGGGACTTTGTCAGGAAATAGCATGAGTTACTTGTCTAACTTCTTATCAATGAGAATTTATTCATAATCTCAATGTATTCAGAATCTCAAACCAGTCTTGCCGTCTTCCGATTCTAAAAATGCCCACATAGGCCCTATACATGGAAATTTTATTGACTTTAATCACCTTTGATATCAGACTGATGTCTGCAGGGTGAGGTAAGTGGAGTTTAACTGTCTCAGATCTCAGATTTACTCTTTAGGGTTTTCAAACAAGAGCTGCCTACTTTTGAAGTGCCTGGGTGTATTTATCATTGAGAAGAACTCACTGGTGGTCACATGAAGGTATCTCAGTGTTAGCACAGCTCCGATCAACTGAAGAGGTCCATCCACATCTTGCTTTCTCAGGGAATTGCTATTTAGATGATCTCTTCTAAGCTTATGGGCATCCTTTGGAATCTCCCTGTCCTGTTATGCTCATTATCCCTGCAATTCTCATAGCCCAAGGCTCCTCTAGAACATACTTCCTTTTGATTGGGATAGCTTAAAGTTCATCTTTAAGTTACATAGTCTTTGTGTCGGTGTGTGTTCATGCACATTTGCATATGCATGTAGAGGACACAGGTCAACATCTGGTGGTGGTGTTTGTCATAAGATTTTCATTTTTGTTTTTGTTTTTGAGGCAAGGTCAGTGTTATCTGGAAATCCCTGATTTGAATAGGCTTGGCTGCTAGCAAGTCCCTAGAATCCAACTGTTTCTGTCATACAATTGGTACATCTACAAGCACACACTATCGTGCATAGCTTTTTATGTAGTAGCTGGAGGTTGAATTTAGGTCCTTAGGTTTGCACAACAGGCTCTAGCCTTAGGCTCTGGGCCATACATTTATAATTGATTACTTTCAAGGGCACTTATTTAGCAAATAAGTGGAGACAACTCAGTGGGTAAAAAGTGCTTGCTGCATAAACATAAAGACCTGAATTTAAGTCCCCAGAACCTGTATGTATTTGGATGCAGTAGCACATATGTATGGTCCTAGTGTTATAGTTGGATTTTAATCCAGCAACATGATTACTCTGGCTGGAATACAGATGTGTCTTTAGCAAACACCTTTACTACTTCTGCCTGGAATACAGACACGACCTTAATATACACCTTTAATCCCAAACAATAAAGGCAAAGTTAGTTTATAGAAAGAAATACCTATGTTTGAAAGTGATGTCTCATTGTGAGACAGACAAAGTGATGAATCAGAGAAAGATTTGACAGAATAGAATATGCCCAACTCTCACAAGAACAGAGAGAAAAGAGAGGCTACTGAAGAGAGAACAACATCGAGAGAGAAAAGGGTGAGGGTAGTTTTACCAGGACAGTTGTACAGATACAGGTTGCAGAGAGAACAAACCAGACACAGGTGAAGACAGAATGAGCAAGAGAATGAAAAGGAGCCAGGAGAATAGAACATATTGTCACAGTTTGTATGAGGTCAATTAGAGCAATTCATTCAGGAGCTGAAAGAAGCCAGTTTGAATCAGAGAGTAGTTTTGCAAGAACAGCTGAGTTGACTAGCCAGTGAGATTTCAGAAAGAACTAGAAAGGGTGAACTTATTCAGCAGTAAGCCTAAGAGGCAGAAAACATTCTAGGCCTAGATATGACTGTACAGAGCCTAGAAGCTTCCAGGAGTAGGCCTAGGTTAGCAGATGAAGGCAGTAAACCTCTGAGATGACAATTCCATCAGATGACTAAAAGTGACTTTTACACAGTGTTACTGTGGCAAGATGGGAAATGGAAGCAGAAGCATCTCCAGAAGCCCCTAGGCCAGCTGGTCTGGTGTACACCAACAAAGGCAAAACTACAAGAGAGCCTATCTCCAACAAATGGAAGGAACCAACACCCTAGGTTGTCCTCCTGTCTCCATTTGCATGGCAGTGCATGTACACTGAGCACTTCCAAAACATGTTTCTACACACATGTGCACAGACACACATACACACACATACACACACACACACACACACACACACACACACACACACACACGTGGAGGGAGGAAGGGATAGATAGATAGATAGATAGATAGATAGATAGATAGATGGATAGAACAAAAGTGTACATTTTGGACTATGCAAATTGTGCCTTCTGTACCTTCTTCTAGGTTCAGAATTCTCAGGAACTTCTGGTATAACAGGTTGTTTACTAGTAATATATTGACCTGAATGGATCTATTGAGAGTCAAAAAGCTATTGCTTTCCAGTTAAAGTAGAATTAAGTCCAAAACTTACAAAAGTGTAAGAATGTATGGGTTAGAATCTTATGCAGAGTTAGAACCCTCAAGACAACCTACATACAAAGGTTCATGGGAGGAAGATAAAGGGAAATGAAGGGATGTTAGGAGAGTGTGGCCTCTTATCTCTGAGCTGAGTGAGACCAGCAGCTCATGGAGCGGCCCCTGTAGGGCATTTGTATTAGAAAGCTTTGGCTGAGTCTGCAAAGTAGAAGTGATGATAACCAAGGTCACAGATTATGTCCCTTAGAGCTTCCTTCCCATGCAACCATTGTCAGAACCAAATCGAAGTCACAGGGGTGGGGAACATGGCGTAGATTCATCTCTTTTTAAAGCTAGGTCCCTGTTTCTGTGAAAGTAGTTAATTCAGCAACTATAAATTCTTTTATTAGGAAGTTCTCAACCTTCTATTGATGGATACTTCTCAAATTTATTCTTCATTCCAGATGTGTTTCTAGCAGTTGAGAGATGTCTGCACCTTCCAGGAATTTACTGCCCTTTAGTGAGTGATATTTTTACAAAAAGCATAAGTGTTGTATGCTAATACAACACTCGATAGCACATATTTGATTGGGGCATTCTGAAAAATTTTTTTTCTGGATATAATAATGGGTAAGTTTATATGGAGAAAATGATAACACAAAAGGGAAAGTAGAATAAGAGAGATGAGAGTTTTAGGGAGGGCCTAAAGGTAAGAAAGGAGACTGGCCTTTTTGTGGGACTGCAGCTGCTCATTATGACAGGGTATAGTTGAAGGGACTGAGGTGACAGTTGATGGAGCAGAGGTGAGAAAGGCAGAGCAAAGGGTCTCAGAGGTTATAGCAGGGAGCACGGACTTGGGTAATTGGCAAGCACAGACTTCACTCTGCTGCTGAAAAACTCCTGTCAGAAATGTCTGAGTTTCCCACGAAAGAAGGCTGCTGAAGAGAAAGCCCAAATGCCTACAGTGTGCTCATGATTCTGAGTTCTGTGCGGCATGATTGCTGTCTGTGTGATTGCATAAAATGTCACCTGGACTGAAACAACTATTGTTAAAAACCACCCAAATGTTGCCTTGGTGCTTTTTGCCATCACTGGGTTCTCTAACTCATAGTCACTCAACTCTTACCCCTGGGACAAAGGAGGCCTACTTGGCCTGAGGCCCTGATTAACCAGTGGGTGTTAGATAGAACATAACACATGCAGGCAGAATGTCTTTTGCCTGCATCTTCGACTTCATAATTTTCTAGCTTTAGAAAGAGACTCAAACTATCTACAATTAAGTTCATGGTCTAATGTAGACTAGTTTTTGTCACATATACATCACTTGAAATTTCTCTGAAGCTCACTTCCCTTGTCTGTAAAATCTTGAAAATTGTAATTTCTCTTTGAAAGATTTACCACAGGTAGGTTCTTTGTGAGGAGGAAATAAGACAGTTAATTTAATGATAATCTACCAAGCTGCTGGGACTGTCATGGTCTGTTTCTAGCAGGAAGGTTGAAAGTCTCCCTTGTGGGCTGATGTTCAGTGTCTTGAATGTCATACAATTCAAGGCACTAATAACACAATAGGAACAAGCACCTTAGCAAATCTACTTGCAGTATTACACATTAATTCCACTCTGTAAACATTCTGTGACTCCTTTAGTTTTGGATTTTGTTATTGGGAACTAAGAAACAGAGAAATTAATCAAAGTCTATCCTGGTTGTCTTAGTTACTTTTCTGTTGCTGTGGAGGACATGATCAAGACAGTATACTGTTGAAGTTTGGTTTGTTGCCACGCATTGTAATGGTAAATACCCTGGTTTCTTCAGGGATGAGAGAATCCACACATCCTCCAAGAATGCTATCTGACCTTGCTCCTTAATTTAAAACTATTGTTGAATAAAGACACCAACAACCTGTAGTTGTTCAGAAGAGAGATAGGCAAAGTTCCTCGGTTTCTGGGCTTATGGTCTGAGGCAGGAGACCAAGAAAGGAGGAAGAGAAGGTGGAGAGAGAAGATGCCATGGGTAGGTGAGTCATGAAAACATGGCCATGAGGGCTGGTCAATTAGAGTTAAGAGCAGCCCAGATGGACATAGCAAGTTATAATTCAGGATTATTGATGGGGAAGTAGATTCTAATAGCTTAGATGGTAGATACCTGCCCTCTAGTGTTGATTAAGGCTTATTATCAATGTAAAAGTTTTGTGTCTTTTACCTGAGGCCTGAATGATCAAAGTCAGAGTAGAAACCCCAGACGGAGATTAAATAATTACAACGGCATATAAAAGAAAGCCTCAAATTGGGGCCTTGCTTGCAATTTCAGAGGGTGAGTCCATGACCTTTGTGATGGAGGCATGGCGACAGGCAGAAATGCAGGCATGGCCCTGAAACAGTAATTTCAAGCTCACGTCTGATCCAGAAGCAGATGGTACAAAAGCCTGGGCTTGACCTGGGCTTTTGTTCCCAGCAACATACCTGACACACTTCCTCCTACAAGGCCTACTAATCCTTCCCTAAACATTTTCAGCAACTAGGGACCAAGTACCCATCAAATGAGCAGAAGAGGGCCATTCTCATTTAAAGTAGCACAGCAGTTTCCAGATTGTAAGAGAGCTTCACTGGTGCTTCTTCTAAATACCTCAAAGTCTATGTTCATACTTCTGCCGAGCACAGCTGAAGAGCGTCATCTCAATACCACATCCTCTGAAGAGGCTGATTTGAACACTAAGCTCCTTTTTTTTTTCCTACTCATCTGTTTAAGGTGAGAAAGCCACCAACTTGGTTCAGTGCCAGGAGCACTCGGTTACCTAAACCCTGGAGTGAAAATGACCGAGGTGTACTGTGTCCTGTGTCCTGATGCCCTTTTGGGATGTCAGCACGTCAGGAACATTTCTAATTCCTTTCAGAAACTGTTGTATGCAAGATGATTTATACATCAGCGAAAGACCGGTGTTGGGACTGGGAAGAGGTACAGCAAAGGCAGAGAAAGAGATATGCTCAAAAATAGGTCCTGATATTGAGTACGAATTGGAAAGCCACAGGGATATAAGCAGAGAGAAGAAGCAGGAAGGAAGAAAACCCCACCTAGCCTTCATTAGGTCCCTGGAAATTGATAGATAGTCACAGTGACTCTTATCAAGTGACTGCAGACTGATCTGATGCTTGAATCTTGGCTCTGTGTGGGTGAACAACTAATTTAATTGCTTTCATACTCTTTTTTATGATATTAAATACATAAATAATGTTTTCCTCTGTGTGTGTGTGTGTGTGTGTGTGTGTGTGTGTGTGTGTGTGTGTGAATGTGTGTGTGTGTGTGCACGCACACGAGGTAAGTTGGGTCATAATGTGTGTTTGTGGGGGTACTTGTACACATAGAGGATAGAGAACAGCCGTGGATGTTATTTGTCAAGTGCTATCCTCCTTAATACGCTGAGTTAGAGGCCCAGTATGGCCTGAAGCTCAGCCAATTGACTAGGCTGTCAGCAAGCCCTGTATACATGCCTATTTCTTTCTCCATGCCAGTGTGGGGATTTTATGTGTACAGCACCTGAATTTGCGAGATCCTACTCGGGTCTTCATTTCTAAGAGGTAGGTACTGACTGACTGCCCTCTTCCCAACCCTGTGTGATGATTACTTCTATATTTGCTTCCTCCAAAGGTTTTATGAAGTTTAAGTGATTTTTCTTGGAGTCATGCTATTGATGTATATAATAGAGAAATCACACACACACACATATGTGGGGTCATTATGTATACATCAGATATATATTTAAAATATTTGTAATTAAAAGATTAAATATGAACTGTGGAACATACAACTTGCCAGGAAGTTTGATAAGGTAGAGCATGTTGAGACCTGGAGACTCAGTGACACACACCTTAGGCTTAGGCGAATTCCTGCCCCCTACCAGATTACTGGTGTTGTGTTAGAATGGTGGCTCATCGGACAGATCACACCAGGCCAGCACAGTTCCATGGGGGAGGTTTTTTGGGGGGAGAAAAAGATGAAGGGGGGCAACAAAGAAGAAGAAAAGAGAGAGTAGAGAAGTAGAGGTCAGCCATGAGTACGTGGAGAAAGAGGGGAAGGGGTGAGGGAACAGCGGGGGCAAGAAGGGAAGAGCAAGAGAGAGGAGGGGACAAGTAGTCCCTTTTATAGTAAGTCAGGCGTATCTGACTGTTGGCGGTTAACTGTGGCGCAGAGCTTAGACAAAATGCTAACAACTGGCCTGAAACAGGTGCCACATTCCTCACATAAAGAAATGTATCTGATGGTCACCTAGGCCCAAGACAGTTTTCCATGCTAATGAGGTACCTAGATGCCTGGAGGGCTTAGCCAATAAGCTTCCCTTTCCAGACATTCCTCCCTGCAAAAGGTATTTAATCTCAGGCCTACCCTGAGAAGTATCCATTTCTTGATGCATCCATTTCTACCATGAAGAACCAATAAACTGTTCAGAACCATGGACTGTCTCTTTCATCAAGATCTACAGTGGGAACCAGGAAGAAGACATTCTACTACAGAGCCACAGCTTAATTCTCCCATAGAAGGCCTCTCTGTGCTCCCAGCTGTAACCGCTGCCAAGCCTGCCCCTGCCAAGCTAAGGACTATGCCCATGGGACAAGCTGGAGCTCCCCTCTTCCCTGGACAGGGCTGTTCCCAAACCACGGGCTCCTTGACTCCATTTCTCAGCTCTTCCATAACTCTCAGTGGTACCTGGATGTCCAAGAGTCTGAGAACCCCATGGCCCCAGCCTCATTACAGCCTCCAGGACCCCCCAAATCAACTCCAGCTTTCTCACTTTTCAGACTGTGCTTTCCCACCCCTGGAGTGTGTCTGTGATTCCCTACAGCCTTGCACCCGCCTCAGTGTACCCCACTGGGGTGCAGTCAAACTCCCTGCAGAGGCTGGCCATACCCAGTGGTGGAGCAGACTGACAATGAACTAATTAAAATATGCTGTGTAATTAGAAAGCTTGCTTTTGTTACCTTTCATTGGACATCTATTTCCCATTTAGTCAACATTTGTATTTATAATTTCAAATAAGGTAAGCCAAGTTTTCCCTCTTCATTTGTGATTTCACGTAGCCCAAATCCTGTCTCCTTTTACTTTTATCCTGTAAATACTGAAATTTCCTTCACTGTCTGCTGAGATGGCTTATGTCTGTAATCCTGACACTTGAGAGTTAAGGCAGGAGGATCAGGAGTTTAAGGTTTTTGTTTTTGTTTTTGTTTTTGTTTTTTTCTCAGCTACATAAAGACATCATGGCCAGCCTGGGCTACAAAGATCTTGATTCAAAAAGTCAGCACCATCACCAGAAAAACCAAACCACAACAAAAGCAACACTCTTCTATCTTGATGAGATTTAATAGCAGAGGACACTAGACAAAGTGTAGGCCCATGAGAAGCAGAAGTATTTTCTAAAACTATGGTAAGAGATTCTAGTTTTCTATCCCCTACCCCCAAGTTCAATGTATTACATATGAGCAGTGAAGACTTGTACAGGCATTCCTCCTACCTGCTTACAAGTACCCTGCAAGCAAGTTAATTTACCTCTTCATCATGGAGATAGAAAGGTCAGGACCCCACTGGTCTGTAGTAGCAGAATTACAGGATGTTTGTCAACCTTTTATGACCCATGACAGCACACCAGCTGCTTTGATCCCTGTTCTCTTTCTCTCTTTAGCACAAAACTATTCGTCCCAAATTAAATTGTTCAAATCATGACATAGTACATTCTAGTGTTAGTTTCATAGCGTGGCTTTACAGTTCAGAAAGGAATGACATGTAGCAAATGACCAAAATGTCACCAAGTCTGCAAGGCTAAACCGTCTCAGAGTCCCCTGACATCCCAGCAGAAGAGAGTAGAATAGGCTGATAATGAAAATGGAGATTAATAGAAATGTGGTTTTATTTTTCTTTGCTCAAAGAGGTGTCGCTTCAACTCCATGAAGAGTGTCCCTGGGCCATATTAGCACTGCGATCCTTCAGCTTTGTTTAGATGTTTTAATACACCTCACTATTATATAGGTTAAAAAAATGAGTAAAACCCTCTGTGGTAGTTTCCTGTCTTGTGCTCTGACCAGATATTTGGAAATAACCAACTTACGAGAGGAAGGGTTTGTTGGGCTTACAGTTGGAGGAGATACAGCTCATCAGAGCGAAGAAGGGCGGAGGGCAGAAGCTCAGGGTGGCTGGCTGGTCACATTGCACCCATAATCATTAAGCAGAGGAGCACACAAGTGGACCAGGGCTATAAAACTTCAAGCCCTAGCCCCACTGACCCACTTCCTCCAACGAGGCTCAACTTGCTGAAGGTTCTACAACCTTACAAAGCATATCCACCAGCCAGGGACCAATTCCTGAAACACACGAGCTTATTAAAGGCATTCTCACCTGAGCCATAACACCCTCTATAGGTCCAAATCATTAATGTCTTTTTATGTACCCTTAAATGTCAGGGCTACGCTCTTTCCAATTATAACTTCTTCTAGAATTGCCTTTCTATCCTAAAGCAGACCCCACGTGGCTATGGCTGGCTTTTTATCAAGTCTTTGCTTGGCTTGCTTTATTGTAACACTCACTTTGAAATGGATTTGAGGAGCATTATCTGAGTGCAAAGAAACAGAAACTCTGAGGTTTATGTTTAAATGTTAGGAAATAATTTGGGTTTATAGACATTTGTGCCTTTGTGCTATGAATTTGATGTTCAAGCCACTTTTTAAAATGTAACATTAACTGATACATAAACATAACAACTGTATTAGTAATGGGAACCATGAATGTCTTGATTCATTTGACTACTTGATGTGTTTGATACATTGTATAATATTTAAATAAAGACAAATATATTCATCTCCTCACTCATGTATCATTTCTTTATGGGAAAACCATTTAAATTTTACTTTTAAAAATAACTTTATCTGTATGCATGTTTGTCTCTGTGTATGGATGTGTTCCACCTATGTGTTTGGTATCACTGGAGGCCAGAGAAGAGTGACAGATACCCATGAAACTGGAGTTATACACTTCAGTGTGAGCAACCATGTTGGGAACTGAACCCAAGTCCTCTGTAAAAACGGCAAGTACTTCTAACAACTGACCCATGTCTCCACCTACTCAAAGTGTTCTTTATGGTAAAGCCCCTCACAGTTTAAAGTGTACAGCATACTGTGTTCTCTACTCACTTTATTATACAACAGTGCGCCAACTCTTCTTGTTTGTCTCTAACTTGTCAGTATTCTGGTGCTTATGTGGGGCTGGTTGAAGGGGAGATTAGTATTGAGATCAGCACTCTGAGTACAGCACTGTTGGACTTTCCCCATAGTGCAGACAGACGTCATCTGATCAGCTGAAAGCATGAACTCAATAGAGAGCCTTCCATCCTGGAGTACAGAGACATTTTCCTTCCTGATTTCCTTCAAGCATCAATATTAGCTTTTTCTGCCTTTAAACTTAATTATGAATTAAGAATTAATGCTGAAGCATTAATTCTTCCCAGGTTTGCATCTGTGAGCCTTTGACCTGCATTCTCAATTCTGATTCTGAGGCTTTTGGACTTGATGGTTCATCCTGCAGATATTGGGGATTACTAGGTTCCATAATTGTGGGTGGGTCCATAATTGTGAATTCTTTTTAGCAAAGCTCCTAGCATATATATATATATATATATATATATATATATATGTGTGTGTGTGTGTGTGTGTGTGTGTGTGTGTATGTGTGTGTATGTGTGTGTGTATACACATACATACATACATATAAAATCTCTACACATACACATGTGTGTATATTCAGAATACATATAGTATCTCTATATAGGTATATATGTGTCTATTGTAAACATACACATATATAGTGCATTGTTTCTGTGAATATGAATTTACACACATATTTTCTGTATCTACACATATATGTGTTTATACATACGTATTTTGACTATATTCCACTGTTTTAGGCAAATCCTCTTTAACATACTTAATCTGCCAAGGACAATCATATAGCCAGTCATTATGATACATGTTTTTAAACAACTGCAAAAAAGTAATTAGGTTTACCTCAGTCTCTTAACAAATCAACCCCATATTCAGAATGTATTAAATGCATAAGTAGTAAACTCTCTAAGGCAACTCCTTCCCATTGCTCCCTTTTATTTGAATAGATTTGGCCTTCTCCGTAGCACAGCGCTTCCCTGAATGCATTTCTAAATATGAAATTTTCCTTCAGAACGATGGGTTTGAAGCTGATCTGGAAGGCAGTATCAAACAATTTTTCATTTGCTCGTTTGATTGTTCTTTTTATTGTTTTTCCCCTCGTCAAGACAACCAACCCTCCTTTTAGCTCCAAAACTTCTGATGATTTTCCTCAAAATTTGCATGATTAGCTTTTAAATGTGACTCAGAGTGGAAGTTTTAAGTGGTAATTGTTCGTTTCTTTTCTTCCACGCAACAGATACTGTAATGTAGAGGAGTTTGCATCTCTCCAATAATAAAGCCAGCACTTTAAATAAACATCTAAATCCACACCATGCTTTTTATACCCATGGCTGATACTTAGTGCTGTGGCTAATTGTGAGTGAGCAGAGCTATCGTCTTTGCTTTCTGGTTTTGTGAGCAGAGCCTTGGGCACTAGACAAAAGTGCCAAGGCTTCTAATCTGCTACAAATAAAATGTTTCTCCTCTCTGAGCTTTCCTGATAAAATCATGAGATTGGCTGCTGGCTTTGTTTGTACAGGTAGGTGGTAAAGCCTTTTAAAAATACAAAATTTATTTTTATTCAAATTCTCTGTAAAATGTTCACCCCCCTCAAAATTACCAGATGCCTACTCTTCCCTTCTGCACCACCACGAGATTCCCCAATGGGGGGTGTGCCCTGCTGAGAAGTCTAGCTGACTTCCCAGCTCCATCTGGTTCTCCTTGAGATGAGTTTTCAAATTTCAAAGTGACTGTTTTTTAAGTTTTCTTTTTTTTTCCATCAACTCTTATGCCTCTATATTTTAAAATCTTCTGAGCCTTCTGCTCACCTCCCATCCTTCAATAAGCCAAACTCAAAACACAGTCTGCCCCACATTGTTCCCTGACCAGCTTTAAAGAATCAGTAATTATCACCATTTATCTCCACATTTTATTCAGCAATTTTCTCAGATGCCAAACTTCTATTCCCTTCTTTTGGCTAGCCTGTACTAACCCCCTCTCTTGTTCCTCAGTCCCTTTTCTTGGATATTTCCTTCTAACTTCCTGGTTTACCAAACTCAAGTCTTTTCTTTCTTTCTTTTTTTAATCTCTCTTTCCTTCAAACAGAGATGTCTAAGCACAACCTTGATTTCACTATTAGAACCCTGGCAACACTACATGAATTATGTATGTGTATATAAAATTTATATACACTGTCTTTCTAAAAGCAAGTGCCCCTCCCTTTATGTCTCTTCTGTCCACTACTCCTATCTTTAGTGTTCTGCATATAATTAGAATGGATTTCTTCTTTAGTATAGTGAGTAACCTCCAGTCAAATTTCAATCAAGAGTCAAGACTGTGGGGGTAGTATGTACCTTAACAAAGGCTTTAATTCTTGCAATTTATTTCCTATTCTATAATTTACTCCTTATCTTCCCAGCCACCCAGATGGGACCACATGACATATAATTTATTAGAACTTTATCACAAGACTTAAGGTGTAAGGTTGAGTGTCAGGAGCTATATTCTCTGGTGATACACAGGTGCTCCCCTCAAGAACTTTGTGGTTGCACCACTGTCACAATCCTTCTCCCCCACAGTATGTGCTCATCTCAAGTACAGTGAGTTTTTCTGGTTTTGGGGGTTTATTCTAGTTTAGTATAATGTACAGCCAATATGCTGAATATCTATTTTTGTTTTATCTAGCCCAAGGTTTCAAAAACTCAAAATTATAAACTTCAAGTTTCTGAGTGCAAAATTGTTGCAGGCAGGATGGTGGTAGTGGTGTACCAGATTAGAAATTAGATTCTAAATAGATGTAAAAGAAATTCTTACCAATTACTTAACACTAAACTCATCCCCCCATTTTAAAGGATGTAGTAGACCATCAATAACTATTTAAGCAGTTCTATTATTCAACTTAATAGAAGGACCACTTATCGCCCTATGTGACACAGAAGCTTAGATCTATCTTCCTCTAAACAAAAACCTATTAGAGACTATTTCTTTCTGTTTGTACTGTGGCTGGATCTTCTATGGTCAATAATTTTATTGTCTTTTCAAAAAGTTTCATTAAGTTTAAAATACAAAACTAAATGCATACATATTACAAATGAACAATTTAATGAATATCCACAAATTCATCTTTGTAACTACTGTGGTGGTCATGAAAATATACTGTCAGCATCCTAAGCACTCTTACTATTACAGCCCCACTGCCTCTATTTCTTCCATTTTATTCTTCAGTGCTTTTCCAGAAGCTGCAGAATTACAGCAGCTATATGAAGAATGTGCCATCATCCCTGAAAATAAGGTTCTTTCAATCTAGCAGAGGAGGAAACCTCCTTCATACTCCTGCAAGACAGCACATTCAGAGGGTAGGGATGCAGGTAGCTTATTATGGAAACCCAAGAGAGGGAATCTTACACCCTTGAGTTGAAGTGGAACAAATAGAGGTCAGCACAGACAGAAAATGAAAATGTTCAAAAAATATTTTCTTGAGTTAGAAAAGGGAGAATAGTCAAAAAAAAAAAAGTATCATCAGCAGTGTGATAGGAGAAATGCTGCCTGTTTGAGAAAAGGCTGGCTGTCTAACGTAGCATGATTGCAGCTAAGGACTTCATCTTCAGATGCATGTCTGCCAGTGTCATTTATCAGTCTGCTCCCAGAATGGAGTTTGATTGCCACATTCTTGCTCTGCTGGGATCCACAAAGGCAGTCAATGTGTGAGGGTTATTCACAAAGCTTCACAATTGATTTTGGTCTGCAGACAGGATGGTAAATGACCAAAGCAGAGGGTAGCACACTTTAGATAATGTGATAAAGTACTGACATATGTCAGATCATGCTCCACCATGGAGAATTTTGAATGGTAAACTCTGCATTTTGGGGGCAGCACTCTTTTGTATTCTGTAGCTTGGTGCTTTCTGAACTTGCCTATTTGTAGGAAGTCTGATTAAAACTCAGTTTTCTTGGCCTGGTTTCAAATCCACAAGATAATGGAAGGGCAATAGAAAATACCCTTCCTCCCTTCCTCCCTTCCTCCCTCCCTTTCTTCCTCCCTCCCTCCCTCCCTCCCTCCTTCCCTTCCTTCTTTCCTCCTTCCCTTCCTTCCTCTTTCCCTCCTTCCCTTCCTTCTTTCTTCCCTCATCTTTTTCCTTCTTCCTTGCTTAGTAGTAATTTGAAAACCTGCCTGCCTAGCTCCCTTTTTTCTTTCTCCTCTCTCCCCTCTCTTCCTACCATCCTTCCTTCCTCCCTTCTCCTCTCCCTCCTTTTCTGCCTTCCTTCCACTGCTTCTTCCTCCCGTCTCCTCTTTCCTTTTCTCTCTACATCTCTATCTTTTGGCCTATTTTTCTTGTTTTTCTTCAATATTTATCCAGAGACTTTAGGTATTTTTTTAATTATTGCCCACACAGGGATTATTATTAGTTTTAGTTCACTGGGGTACATTTAAACTCAATTAGGGTCTGACTTTTCTATAGGTCATCGTGGTGGAAATTAACTGGTTGAAAAAAAAGGGAAATGTGTAAATTAGGGAAAGGAGATGAATGTTCAGTCTATAATTTGAGAGCTCTGAGAGCACTAGAGACTTTATTTCACTCATTAATCCTTATGAGAGAGTGACCAACGTAATTGTTGTTTAGAAATATGTTTTATGGAAAGATAAATTATTACTTCATCAACTTATAAGGTAAAATAGGAAGAAATTGATGAAAAATTAAGAGCTGGGATTTAGAAAAGAAGCTGAGCACTAATTAAAGGTATCTTCTATGAACAGAAAGGAAGACATGCAAATTGTGGACACTTGCATCAGGAAATGGGTCATGGATTTCAGGTACAGGTCTTAGGCTGGCAAAGAGGATTCTAACTTCTGACAGCTTCTTTCCCATTTACTTCACTGTCCATTTTTAGTCAGAGCCATACTTTCCTCCTTCATGACATCATTAATATAGGAAAAGGCGAGATAGCAAGGCTAGATGAAAAGAAGGCTGCCTGAAGTGTTTTATAATGTCTACTGAACAATCCCGATTGTACCTGCAACTTTGTACTTGAGTTTGGAATAGAAGGGTGAAGCTATAATTGGATCGCATCTTCAAACAACCAGAGTAATAAAAAAAGAAATAAGAGTGGAATTTCATAGCAGTTCAATTTAAGAACCCTTGTAGATGCTCAATTTGAGAACTCCACATAACAATTACCTGTGTATTAACAGATCATAGGTGAGTCTCGATTTTTCACCTCGGTGAACATTTTTTTCCTAGCAATAAAACAAGCAGTACTTTCTTCCCTTATTATGGTAAAACTGCTACTGGGATTCATTTAATAAGAATTAACTGTGAATATATTATAGCATCAAATTATGCACCATGACATGACTTGGTGTGAAAATCTAGGCAGCTGCAGGATTCCTTAAAGTTAATTCAAGCTGAGCTCAGTAGAAAAATCCTTAATTACTTCCTAGAACCTGTGGTCCTGTTTTTAGTTCTTTGTGTCACTGGGATCACAGTTTATTTGAGCAAATGCTCTTGAAAGTCATTATTTGTAAGAATAGGCCAAAAATGGGGTCATGCTTTTTATATGTGGATTTGCTTTTAGCTTCCACCAGTAAATGCATCCTTGCAAATTGGCTTGAGAAATCACAGCTGGATTTAGGTGAATCTATGCTTTATATTCAGAAAGAAACAGAATCTTTGAATTCTACCTCCCATGGAGAACGAACTTCCTTGCTTTGTCATATCTGACAGATGGTCAGCATCCACTTATAATAGTCTCATGATTAGGCTTCATTATCTCTCAAACCAGCATATTCATTCATAGCATAAAATTTTAGAAGCTGCGGTCTAAGTTTCTCAAGCTTGTCTAATTTGTATCCCCTGGAATTCTGAACCAAAAAGTCTAAGCATGAATCTGAGAATCTGTATCTTGGCTCATACTGCTGCTGGTTTCTGATTCCATTAGTGGAAACACTTTGTCAAGCACTTTTCAGACATGAATGTGGAGGTGAGTCACCTATGGAACACATTTAAAAACAGTAATTGAATGTATGTGAGATGTGATCTGCTATTCTGCATTCCGTGTGGGTTCCCAGGTCATGCTAATATTGTTTGTCTGTAGACAATACTTTGGATAGTAAGATTCTTGAATAACGGCATACCTCACTCTTAAGAGAATCCATAAAAATATCATGGATGATAACAATCTTTCATTAGCTTCTGGTTCATCTCTTCAGGCTGACTATCTCTGATTAATTTATTAATTTCTTACACAATATGAACATGCTATTTCCCCACAACTTTTGTCATCTTAATTTCTTTTGAATTCTTCTTGACGTGTTAATTCTTTCGTGGACTGTAATTGTGCACACAACTTTGCACAAATGTTAAAATTTCTATTCAAATCTTGTTCTAATCATTTAATCCAATTTCTAACATCTTTAAAATATAGAAAATTCTGGCCTGTTAACTAATGTAAATCTTCCTTGCTTAAACGACAGGTAAGTATGGTCATCTGGAAGTCAATTCAATTTAATGTTGGGAGTTATACATTAAACTCTATAGCTCATTATTATTAAATTTTCCATTTCTATTTTTCTTTGAGAAAAAAAATATTCCAATTGTTCCCTTATAAAACATCTCTTTCAGCTTTCTTTCATTTTTCCATGTTTTTCCTTTATCTATTTTTGTTGTTACCTCACCTTTGCTCCTGGAAGAGCCGGTGTTACCAGTCCCAATCTGGCTTCTCTTTAATCTTTGGATAAAACATACACACACCATTGTTCATTTTCATCTTACCTTCTTGGCACAACTGCTAAACACTGCTATCTCCCACCTGGAAAAGCATGTGCTTATCAATACTCTTTGCTCCATCTCCTCCACCTGCACTAAACTTTAGTGGCTCGTCCTATCTAACCTTGCCAAACATCCCTGAACACCTGCCTGTAGCAGTGACCACAGGCCACAGCTCCTCCCACAACCTCGACCTCGAGTGGCTGCTGGGTTCTTCCCCTTCCAAAGCCTGGCAAACTTCCTCCTCTCCTTCCTGTGTCTCCTTTTTCCTCCAGGGACCTCGAAATCCCTCTTGTACCTTCCTGTCCAGCAATTGGCCCATGACTTTCTTTACTGACAAGTCAAGAATCAATTGGGGAACAGGACCTTAGCATCAAGAACTGTCCCTAAATACTTTTGGGTGGTAAAAATGAAACACAGACATCTGTGAAACTGAATACCATAAACAAAGTTTCTAATCTATATACTTGGGATGAGGTTCCGGATAACTAGTTTTCTGTTTAAAAGTATTTTATATAGCCCCTGTTTTTCTTTGAATCAAGACTCTGTTGGAATTTTGGGTAAGGTGGATGATTCCTGGTTGTATCATACTGGTGTTATTTAGGATATCTAGACATACTTCTAGGGTACAGAACATTTTCTGATATAAAACTGACTGATAGAGCTCAAATTTCTTGTCTCTCTAGAGTACAGCAGGGAAACATTTAATTAATACTTTGGTGAAAAGTTTTTCTGTGTTAAACTACAGCCCCATGCCTATTTAAAAACCAAGGTTACTTTTTTTCCCACATATTTTAGACATCTGAATTGAAAACTGAGACCACCTCTGTTGTCAATGATTTAATTTTTTGCTCAGGGATTTTCTTTTTAGCCAGTAAGATAATCTAGTAAGGAATAAATATACCATTTTTGCTTCAGAACACCCAACAATCTAATTTATATCTTTGTGAATAATTTAGACTATTTATTCATCTGGACACACAGCTTGCTTATTTATCATTTATCAAGGTTCTCATGTTGGTGGCAAAACAAACCCAAATGACGTATCATAAAAATTTTCAAATCTTAATTAATTACTATAGTAAAAAATCTGCTTTCAACCTCTTTGTGATAAACTTTCTTAACCAAGAAACTATCAGGATTGTGATCTCTGCTTCAGTTTGTTTACTGAACCTAGATCTGGTGAACTGATAGTTTCTTTCATAGTCCTGATAAGGAAGCTCTTTCTACTTACTAACAAATGCCTTAAAATTTCTTTGGCAGTTACACAGGGAGAGAAAAAACTGAGACAAGGAAAAAAACAGAATTGATAAAGATTATAGAGAAATTTGGCTGTTCTTTCATAGTGGAAAGGGAGGTTCTCATGTGGCCACCATTGCTAGTTCTCATTACTAACATTGATAGCAACAGAGCAATAGAGAGCTTTGGATGACTGTGTGTCACAGAGAAGCACAGCTAAGGATGGATGATGTTGAGTGACATACAACATATCAGTCTGGGTTTTTTATTTTCAACAAATCCTAGCCCTCATATATGTTTGTCTGTTAAGAAATATTCTCTGTTTGTTTAACCAGAGTTTTGACAGAGCCTTTAAAATACCGAGAGAATACATGCAGATCCCAATTTATCAAGAAATGTAAGATGGTATTATTTTGAGTCAGCATTTTTATGCATAGAAAAGGCCCACAAAAATGTAGAGAAGACAGATGGATGAGTAAACAAAAGGCAAAAAGAGTCAAGAAGGTGGAAACAGCAGAAAAATATAAAAAAAAACCATGGAGCACTGGGGAAAAGGAGAACTAACTGATAGTTCTGTTTATTTTTTATTTTTATTTTTTTGGTTCTGTTTATTATTGGACAGGTTTTGACTTGTTACTGATTTAAATCAATGTGATTCTTCACAGATAAGAAGAAGAAAACGACCTAAAAATAATAAAAATTAGTGGCTAATCATTCAGATGTAACCAGTCACCTCATATCATCTTTAGCAGCAAACTGCTTTGCTACAGAGATGGTTTCTCCTTCCTAAGACTCTGATAAACAACCCTGACCAGGATGGGAATTCTAACATCAGACAAATTAATTTATGGTAAATAATGCATTCAATAATGAATTGCTATTTTTCATGATTTTTTAAGTCATCATTTTCTTTCATTTTTGTTTCCATGCTAAATGTTCAAGTCTATACTATTGGTATATACTTAATAATTTAAAAAACAAGTAAAAAACTCTCCTAGTGTTTCTGTACATTTCCATATAATGAATACACCTTAAGGATTATTGCCAATTAAAATTAGCAAAGATATAGACTAAATAGACTTAAAGACGTAAATCACATCCTAACGAAAGAATCAAAAGCTTTTTAGCAAAGTCTAACATCCTTTCCTTGAAGAAGCCAGAATAAAAAGAACATGCCTTAACATAATAATGACTAAATATAACAGAATTATAGCTAAAAAAAGAAAAAAAAATTAAAGCATTTTGTCTAAAATCAGGCATACAATAAACCAATCTAGTTCAATAGAGTACTTGAAAGCTTACCTGTTACAGCCCTAAGACAAAAGGTAGAAATAAAGAAGAGAGAAGTGGAAATGGAAGACATTAAATTATCCATTTGTATACAGCACAATCATATATTTTTAAGTCTGCTGAACTTTCTCCAAGAAATTCTTAAAGATTAAACACCTTAGGCAAAATGGCAAGTTATAAAATCAGCATACCAAAGTCGATAGCTTTCCAATAAATGAATTAAAAACATACCAAGAAGTCTAGAGAGATGGCTCCAATAACACATGCTGCTCTTGCAGATGGCCTGGGTTTGGTTCTCAGTACTCACATGGTGACTACCAACTGTCTGAAACTCCAAACAATTACTTCAGTTACATGGGATTCATCCACCTCTTTTGACCCCTGCACCAGGCACCAAGCACACATATGGTACACATACATACACACAGGCAAAACACTCAAACACATGAAATGAAAATTAAAAAATATTAAAAAAAACTCACCGAGAAAGATTGGAACAAAAGTTAAGTGTGTGTGTGTGTGTGTGTGTGTGTGTGTGTGTGTGTGTGTTTCCAGGAATAACCTTAACTAAGGAGACAAAATATCTCTACAAAGAAAACTTTAAAACACCAGAGAAAGAAACTGAAGAAAATGCTACCAGCTCGAAAGACTTCCCATGTTCATGTGTGGGTAGAATTAATGAAAACATGGCTATATTACTGAAAAATTTCTTTTAGTTGTGATGAATACCAGACAAATGTTTATTAAATGAAAATTAATTTAATTTGCCTCTCATTTTAAGAGGGGATATAATCTGCCTTTGTGGAACAGCATGGAGGGTCAGGATGTTGTTTACACTGCATCTCCAGTCAGAAGTTGAGGGAGATGGACACTGGTGCTCCACACACTTTCTTCTTTTTATTCAGTGAGAGACTATGACCCTGGAATTGCATTTAAGTTGTCTTCCCTTCTCATTTAAGCTCTGTCAGAAACATATATTGGCCGACATTCTTAAACATGTGTATGTAGGCGATTCTACATATAGTCAACAGTGAAGATTAGATGGTATAATTTCCATAAAAATCCCAACAACGTTCTTCAAAGAACTAGAAACAGAGAGTCATCAGATTCACACAGAAGCCTGCACAAACCTGATCAGCCAAATCAACCCACCTTCTCTCAAATCATACTTTGGAGATGTGACCACAAAACCAGCACAGTACTCACAACAAAACAGAAACATCAAATATATTAGTACAGAAAACTAAGAAACCCATACAACAATAGCCATCTAAATTTTGTAAAGGTGTTAAAAGCACGTGGTATAGAAAAGAGCATCTTCAACAAATGGTTCTGGAAATATAAAAAACGTATAAAAGTGAAACTAGTTCTAAATCTTTCTCACTTCACAAACATCTGTTAAACCTTGTTAAAGATCTTAGTATGAGACCAGAAACTCTGAAATTGCCAATGTGAAACATCAGGAAAACACTTAAAATGTAGACAAGAGAATGAACTGAACAGGACTCCAACAAAACAGAATATTATTTCAAGACTTAACAAATGGGATTGCCTGAAATTAAAAAGTTTTTCCACAGTCAGGGAAAGTTTGGTAGTGAAGAAAGACTATAGAATTGGGGGGGGGGGTGGAGATCTACCTATTATACTTCCTTAAAGACTATCTTGGATTCATTATTTTCTTTTACTTTATGTGTGCAAGTGTTTTTCTTACATGTATGTTTGTGCACTGCATGCACACCTGGTACCTGTAGAAGTCAAGGAGAACATTGGAACCCCCCCCCCCCAGACTATAGTTACAGACAGATGTGAGTGCCACTGTTGGTGTTGTGAATTGAACTTGGTGTTATACTAGAACAAAGAGTTCTTTTAATCTTTGAATTAAGTGTCTAGCCATCAATTATAATTCTGATAAGAGACTAATACTTGGAGAGTATAAGAAGCTCTTAACCATCAAAATAACACTATCCAATCAATATATGGTCAAATAAATTACTAGATTTTTCCCATTAAAAATTAATTTATTGCCTTTATATCTGGATTGTTGCCTCCCCTGGCCTCTCCGTCCCAGAGTCCTTCCCAAATTCCCTTCCTTTTATCCCCTGAGAGGGTAGAGTCCCTGTCCCCTGTATCTCCATAACCTTGCACATCAAGTCTGTGAGGCTAGGTGCATTCTCTCTGACTGAGGCCTGACAAGGCATCCCAACTAGAGGAATCTATTCCACAGACAGGCAACATCTTTAGGGACAGCTCCTATTCCAGTTGTTCTGGGCCCACATGAAGACCCAGCTGCACACCTGCTACATATCTGCAGGGGGCCTAGGTTCAGCCCATGTATGCCCTTAGGTTGTTTAGTTCAGTCTCTGACAGACCCTAAGGATCCAGGTTAGTTGCCACTATTGGTTTACCCATAAAGTTCATATCCCCATTCAGGGCCCTCAATCCTTCTCCTAATTCTTCCTTAAGAGTCCCCCAAGTTTCATCCAATATTTAACTGCATTCTCTGCATTCATTTGAGTCAGCTACTGTGTGGGGCCTCTCAACCATGGGAGAATCCAGTCTACAAGTATAACAGCACATCATTAATGTGTCAGAGATTGGAGCTTGCCCTTGGGATGGGTCTCAAGATAGGCCAGTTATTGATTGGCTATTACCACAGTCTCTGATCCATTCCCCCATCCCTGTATTTCTTGACGACTGTATAAATTTTGTACTGAAAGTTTTGTGGATGGGCTGGTGTTTCTATTGCACCACTGGGGTTCCTTTCTGGTTACAGGAGATGAGCTCTTCAGGTTCCATATCCCCACTGCTGAGTCTCATCTAAGGTAACCCCCATTAATTCTTAGGAGTCACCCCTCTCCCAGGTCTCTGGCATGTTGTCTAGATGCCCCTACACCTCCATCACTGTGAGTTGCAGATTTCCATTGGCTCTCATGGCCATCTGGCTGTTGCTCCAGTCTTTCCCCACACCTGGTCCTACAGATTGGGAAAGAATATTCACCAACACTACTATCTCTGACAGAGGGCTAATATCCAAAATTTCTAAAGAACTCAAGAATTTAGACACCAACAACTCAAATAAGCCAATTTTAAAAATGGGGTACAGAGCTAAACAGACAATTGTCAACAGAAGAATCTCGAATGGCTGAGAAGCACTTAAAGAAATGTTCAAAGTCCTTAATCATCAGAAAATGCAAATCAAAACCACTATGAGATTCCACCTTACACCTGTCAGAATGGCTAAGGTCAAAAACTCAGATGACAGCACGTGCTGGAGATGACAATGTGGAGAAAGAGGAACACTCCTACATTGCTGGTGGGTGTGCAAACTTGTACAACTACTCTGGAAATGAATCTGGTGGTTTCTCAGAAAATTGGAAATATTTCTACCTCAAGACCCAGCTATACCACTCCTGGACATATACTCAAAAGATGCCCCACTATACCTTAGGGATACTTGTTAAACTATGTTCATAGCTGCTTTATTCAGAAACTGAAAACAACCAAGATGTCCTCAAGCTGAAGAATGGATAAAGAGAATGTGATACAACTTCACAACGGAATACTATTCAGCTATTAAAAACAAAGATGTCATGAATTTTCAGGCAAATAGATGGAACTTGAGAATATCATCCTGAGTGAGGTAATTCATATCCGAAAGGACATGCATGGTATGTATCATTTATATGTGGATATTAGCCATGAATTATAGGATGCTCATGCTACACTCCACAGACCCAAGGAGGCTGGACAGGAAGGAAGGCACAGTGAGGATGCTTGAATCTTGTTTAAAAGAGGGAGTAAAAGTCGTAAGAGGTAGATAAAGGGAGGGAACTGGATGGGAGAGAGGATGGGAAGGGGAATGATGGGATTCATGAGTAGACATTTAAAAAAATACAACAGACCAATAAACATATGAAAAAATGTTCAAAGTTTTCAGCCATTGAAGGAAATCAATGCAAATGAAAACTGCAATGAACTCCTATAACAACAAAACAAAACAAAAAATAAAAGAAGAAAATACATGACAACAAATGCTGGCGAGGATGTGGAACACATGCTCTGCTAATAGACAGGGAAACTTGTGCAGCGTGTGTGGGAATTGGTGTTAGAGACTCTATGAATAGAGTTACCATATGACTCACTTATACTACTCCACAGCATATTTACCCAACATAACCTGAGTCCCATTGTTACAGCGACACTTGCATATCCATGTTCATCATAGCAATATTCACACTAACCAAGATACTGAAGCTTAGACACCCAGTCAACAAATAAATGGATAAAAACGTGCCTCATATGCACACAATGCTTGTACTTCTCCATCTAGGGCTGGGACTTTGTGAGGTTTCCCCCATTTATGTTGAAATTTCAATTGTTGTGGTTGTTCAGATCTTACTATTAAGATCTCATGGATATATATGAGTCAATAAATTATAATTTTAGAGGTTATAGAACAATAAAATGTTAATTTAAAAAATTGAGAATAATTTTGCATAAGCATTTAACAGCTGATGAGAGGGGGAGAATTAGTCTTCCTCAGAATAAGCCTTCATAATGAAAAGCCAATACTGAGTGGTCAGCCCTAGAGTCATATACTTACAGACAATGCTGAAGGCATTCAGCAGTTTGCGTTTGTGTTATTCACTTATATGTATACATAACAACAATGGGTAAAAAAGAGGAGGGCGCTAATTTAGGAGGGGGTGGACGTGGGAAGAGTAGAAGGGAAGAGATACTGAAGGAAATGATAAAATTGTATTTTAATTAAATTAAAATGAATAAGCAAAAATTTCTAAGACATTCTGATAGGATTTTGAAAATAAAACAGTCTGAAGAGTTTAGCTTTTTTACATAATGCTCTATGAGGCAGTATTTGGATCATTTAAAGAATTTTTTAAAGATTTTTTTATTTTTTTTATTTTTGTTTCATGGGCATATGTGAGTGCTTTCATGTGTATAGCATATATAGCATATATAGCATATACACACACATATATATGATATATATATATATATATATATATATATATATATATATATATATATA